>JAVJGJ010000061.1:31912521-31923270 GCA_035590215.1 Microhierax caerulescens
GAGGTGGGGAGGGAGACGCTGATCTCTCCTCCCTGGGATCCAGTGACAGTGGAAATGGTTCAAAGCTGTGCCAGGGGAGGTTTAAGCTGGGCATGAGAAAGGGTGGTCAGACACAGGAACAGGCTTCCCAGTGAGGTGGTCGGTGCACAACATGCGTTAACTTCTGGTCAGCCCTGAAGTGGTCAGGCAGCTGGACTAGGTGATGGTTGTAGGTCCCTTCCAACTGAAATAGTCTATTGCATTCCATTTCTAATTTGTTTCTAAATGACTAAGGTATTTGACTTCTTTAGGTTGCAATACGTATCATAAGAAAGTTGAAATCTTTCTGTTCTGCCTCTAAATTTATATCGGCCCAAGAATCAACTGATGCATTATTCAGTGTTTTTTCATTTAATTGTTGCTTTATTTTTAATTAGGAAAAAAATACTTTCAAACCAGAATTGGGGCCCTTTGGTTAGTTTGTACTGAGCACTGCAGTGCTATTGTCTGTGTAACAGATGAGGCCAAGCATGAACTGTAGGCAGCCAATGTTCTCTGATGTTGAGAATCAGTGCAGCTCCTACCCTGCATTAAATTTGGAGAGAACAGTCGATGAAACACTTCTCTGGCACTAAAATTATGGACAAAATAATATTTGTTTCAACTTTAAGGAAACAGCTTAGGCAGTTTGCTAAAAGCTGTGTTTGGATAGCACATTTCCAATGCAGCGATGGCTTCATGTGTGTTAATCTGGAGACACGGTGGAATCCTGGCTGAGCCCTGCTACCTGGGTCAGAGGTGGAAATAGATCCTAACATTTTGGCCCTTGTTGGTCTGAAATGTGAAGGAAACCGCATTAAGTGTAACAGTCAAATTTCACATCAGCTTTTTCATAAACCATTTTTCTCAACTTGCTACAGAATATCAAACTCTTAAAAACTAATGAATGAAAGTTACAGGGAATGCTGTTGGTAAATATTTCCATGGGATGAGACAGCAATCACCTGCCTTCTGATCTGTGGTAGGGATTATTGTATAGGTTTTGTTAGTCTATTTCTTTTCTATAATTGTGTTTATTTTTTGTTATTTGCAAGAAACAAGATTTATGAAAGCCTTCTGGTTCTGTCTAAAATGAACTCTGAGAGCATATATTACAGCCATTTCCACTCTGAAACCTGAAGGATGTAGTTTCATTTTCTTGTGTTTGCAGATTTCATGATTGAAATAGGTGATTATGCAAAGGTTAATATAGAAAGATCATTAAGGGGTTTGAGATGGAGGCTGGTTTTGTGCTTGAAATGGTGCAGAAGTATGTAATGCCAGTTAGCAGATCACTAAGAATTTCAAGGATTTCCATGAGACTTCTCTCAGGGGTTAATGCAATGTTAGGAAAGAATGCCATACAACCCTAAAATTTCAGAGACCATATTTTTCTGTGGAACATATGCCATTGTAGTTTGACAGGAACAAATTTCCACAGATACAGAGGAGAGATTCTTCATGGGATCTCCCTTTGGAGGGTTTAGCCATGTTTGGTGTCACCTGTCTCAGGATGCCACAGAAAAGCTTCCATGGGCCTGCAGTTTGGAGATAAGGGGGCAGCTATGATTGTCCTTGTAGGAGCAAAAATTTCCTTCTGTGTTTGCATTAGCTCTTGCCTTCTTCCAAAGTTTTGAATCCTGATACCAGTTTGGAGATGTACCTAGATCCTGTGCTTCTGGTAGATCCTGCCAGATCTCAGAAGGACTGGGAATCTGAAGTAACCTCTTCTGGCTGGGGGTAGTAGGACAATGAGGCACTATATGCTTCGCTTCATCATGAGACTTTATTCTCTTTTGGATTCCCACCCTGCCTGATCCAGGGTTATGTTACACCAAAAAAGTACAAAGTGCTTCAAACAAATGAAATACGGGTCTGTAATCTGAAGAGTTTACTAAGAGAGTGAGCTCAGGATGAAAATGTGTGACGCACGCAAGCAGTGCAGCATTACAGTACCAACCAGGATGAAGCTCGCAGGTTCAACATATCTTTAGTTCAGCACTTGTAGAGAAGTAGATGTGCCTGAAAATATTTGATATGCGTAACAACTTCTGATATGATTTATATGCACTTCAAGCAAATGAACAGAACAGAAGCAGAGCAGGCCCTCACCAAATAACTAACCTCTAGCTTATTTGGCCTGTGCTGTGTTTATATCTCATGAGACAGTAGATGACAATTCTTTCATGAATACGTCAAACTCTGGAGTTCAAGGCAAGTGTGGTTAACTCCCAGATGTGATTACTTATGTGAAATGTATCTAAATCTCTTAAATCTGCAACAGTGAGCTGGAAATCTCTCAGCACCAGGCATTCCTTCTGTAATGGCAGGGATAAAGCCATTAGTGTTTTTCCAGTCATAAACAGCACCTGTTTTTAAAACACAGACCCTTAGCTGCAAGCTCAGTGGACAAACATAGAAAAGGAGGTGAACAAAAACTTCACCATATTTAAAATGTGCTGTGTTCAGACTTCTTGTGCATGACACATTTATGCAAACGTGTCCAAGATTAGGTGGGAATGGTTCAGGAAAGTATAATGGTATGCTAATGGTTCCTGGCACAGCCCAGGGGAAACACTGTATGTGCCTCCTTCCACATTCCCCTTTGCCTTTGAGAACCTTGTGCAATACAAAAGGGACTGCTGCAGGACCTTTACTGTCTGTGCAGTGTGGCCAGTGCCTCTGTTGAGGCCAGCCCACACTAATTTTTTACCCAAAATCTAGGGCTCAGCTTACACCCCTTTCACCATGCAGTATATTTATATCTGATCATCGTATTGGTGAGCTTGCCTCATCTAGGTGGAGTTAGGTACAGCTCGTGTTGGAGTCAATAAACTTGTAATGGTTTTCAGCAGAGATGAACATAAGTGTGTTAGGGACAAATGCAGTAAAGCTGTATTCATCCTGTATTTCAAGGTGTTTGTGTCCCAAATCTGTGCCATAAGCAGAGAGTAAATGCATTTGAAAGTATACGAAATGTTATAAATGAAAGCAGAGAACAGCTGTCTCCACAGGGAGCTGCACTGGTGTTTGAGCTGTTGTAGTGGTAATGTGTGAAAAACCCTAGAGTGGAGTAGACTTTGAAGAATAGTGCTAGCTTTGGCATTTGCTCCAAATACTATTGGAAGAGGATCATTCAGAAAGGATGCTGTTAAGTGAAATCAGACCCTAATTCAGATCATATTAAATGGAACATTTTTTACAAATTCTCAGCTAAAGGGGTTTCCAAAAAATGATTATTAAAACATAACACTTTGCCGCTGTTAACAACCTAACCATTATAGCAGTGGACTGAAAGTGAGGGAATAAAAATTTACTGTTGGTAACAAAACTGTCTAGAATATGTTCTTCACAGTCCAAAAGGAGAAATGCAAATACTGTGTATTTATAGTCAATCCTCAGAAACTGGGAAAATGAACAGTGAATGAGCTGTTTTCTTTCTGCTTTTTATAACTGGGAATATTTTCCCCCATTAAACACTTGCAGGCCAGTGTTCCATCTTTGTATTGAATATTTTCTCAAGCAACAGCTATTGACTGCAGCAGGATATTATCTGTGTAAGAACAACATAACTTGATTCATGGCTTTCATGTTTGACAGTGTTTCTTTAATGCTCAGAAGTCCATGTGTGTCCACAGTGTTCAAAGATGTGTATGCATCAAGTTAATGTATTTTTAAACTGAGGAGGATTCTCAGCAGGATTTTGAAAAGGATAGCGCTACAATTCTGGTTCTGTTGATGCAGAGGTTAAAATTCCCAATGAGAGAAGTCAGGCCAAAACCAAGCATTTCTTAAGGGCATTTCCAGTACCGGGTAAGATCTTCAGCTGATACCTTTGTCTGTCCTTATTTTTGTTAAGTGTTACACACCACAGAGCTATTGGCCTCAGCTTCAGTGAAGAAAGCTAATCTATGACAGCAAGGGCTGGCTATGTTTAGTTAGCTAAACACAGCTGACAGAACCATCGCTCCATGGCTATGGAGAAGATGACTGCACTCCCTTTCCATTTCTACTGTTATTTATGAGACTCTCTCGTGTATTAGTTCAGTGCTGTTTTCCAGCAATGTGGAAGAGGGAAAGAAAGGATAAACAGGTAGTTTGAAAGTTGAGGTAATTCACTTTTGTTCCTCCACAGTCTGGCATGTCTTGGGTACATGGCTTCGCTTCTGCGTTCTTCAGTTCCCTCTCTTTAAAGTAGAGGTAATACATCTCATATCACAAAGGCTGTGGCTATGGGGTAAATCTGTTCAGGATGGTGAAGTGTTCAAATTCTTCTGTAATGGAGGGCAGGTATGTGCCTTGCACAAACTGGAAATTATACCCCTCCAAAAATTTGAGCATTACATACTGAGCTGCAAGCTAATCAAATAGAATTACTCCATTTAGAAATATGATGCAGAACAGTAGATGAGAAGAAAAAAACATAGAAGGAACTTGAAGACAGTCTTCTCAAGTTATCTCACAAAGGCCAGTGAAAGGAGAATGTTTTTTGAGGCTGAGATGTCTCTGGCTAACGTGATTACATGCTATAATGTGAAAGCCATTGGGAGACCTTTGCAACGAGCTGGTAGCTGACTGTCACGTGAGGCACCATAGGCTTCTGAGGTGGTTAGTCCCAGTTGCTTCATTACATTATCTTTGAGAAATTCCAGGCAACTTGGAAATAAACAAGTTCACAGTCCTGTTGCTGTGCCTGGCAGGATTGGACTGGGGTGGTGTGTTCTAAATAAGAAATTATTTCATGTGTACTCAGGTATTAGTCTTAAGTGGCTTTATACATTCTCCTTTCACAGAGGGCAGTGCTAGTAGGAATTATTACTTTTGTTTTAAAACTCTGGTAACCACTTTTTCTCACGCTTTTGAAAGTATAAACATCCTATTTCAGGGGTTTACTTGCCACAGTTGTATTACTCATCCTCTATTTCTTGCTTTCATTGCTGGTAGAATACGTACACCAATGCAGACAAGCTTTTGGAGGCTGCAGAACAGTTGGCTCAGACTGGGGAATGTGACCCTGAAGAGATCTATAAAGCAGCCCGGCATCTGGAAGTACGGATTCAGGACTTTGTCCGGAGGGTGGAACAGAGGAAACTTCTCTTGGACATGTCAGTCTCCTTCCATACCCACACCAAAGAGGTAAGATGTGCATGAAGGAATTTTTCTATGTATTGCAGACTGCTGCAAAAGGCTGACTCTGAAAACTCAGATTACAGAGAAAAGGCGTCTTCACCATGAAGGGCTGATATCCAGTTCGTTTGATGCATATGACAAACAGTTGTAAAGAGGAAGTAAAATGTGAATGAAACATATGAATGATATAGTACACTAAAATACAGGAACATATCTAACATATCAAGCAGTGCTAAATTCACAACTAGAATGTCTTGTTATAAACAAGAATTCTCTTGTAAGAACATGAGTTGATATTAACACATTAGGTATAAACATGCTAGCAGTGTGATAGGCATCCTCAGAGGGTTTCCAGTTGAATGTAATGCTAATTAATGTATCCATTACTATTAAGTGTTACTGGAATTTTTTTTTAAGTTGTTACATTGTTTAATGAGGCAGACTTCACTTTTCAAAATTACGGTTAAAGAGCAAAAAGCCACATACTGATACCATGAATCAGTGAGGACCTGAAGAAATGCTGTTTAGCGTAATTGAAAAATATCCAGAGATAAGGCTGCCTTGCCAGAGATACAGAGATACAGTGGACTGGACATCAAATGGGAGGCCACTGGGGACATAATTAAAGCATACTTCACATTTTTCTGCAGACCAAAGGCCATTCAGTCATGAGCAACTTTTAAAGATAGGGTTTCTGCTGAGAGACATGGAATTAGTCAGAATGGTTTTTTTCATGCTTTGCAGCATCTGTTTGCAAAGGCACACTTGATCAGAAAGATGCTTTTAGAAGCTGAAAGCTTTGCCTGTGTTCACGGATTTACATGTTACGAACAAGTTGTGTATAGCAGGCTTCAGTGTGTTGGGGAGCCTCCTTAAATAGAAGTTGTGTGCACACGTTCATATATATGTATGTATATATATATATATACACGCACACACATCCATATGGAAGATGGAGTTGCAGTGTGGCCATTATAGCTGCTGATACATTAATATTTTACTTTTACATCCTGCTTCTGCAATACACTAAAATGTGGTTACTTTAAGCTTGTGAGTAGTACTATTGTTTCCAGTGTAGCTCAAATGCTTGCAGATACGCTGGTTTGCCACAGGGGAAACTTAATTGGTTATTTCCTCAGGCAAAATTATTTATAACAGTTTCCTACTGTGATTAACCTCGCTTCACCTATGCAGGTGGTGACTAGTAACACAAAGATAGGCATGACTCCAGGAAGTTATCAGCAAAATATGTTTTCTATCATCTAATTTCTTCTGATGATGACTGGTACTGTGTAACTTAATTTGGGTTTGAGAACTAAAGCTTCCCTGTATGAAGTGTTTTGCATTGCAGTGCTCTGTACTTACTTCTACCTTTCTTTAACAAGAAGGGAATTTTCCTGCTCCACTCACCTGGGTTTAATGAGCTCTGTTTTGGTATATAGAAATGGAGAAATATAAAAATGCACATTTTTTTAACTATTAAAAAACCCAGTCTTTTGTGACAGCTGTTTACTAGATATTGACAGTAAACCCTAAATCTCTGCCTCGTTGAGGTTGACCCATGAGACAGGTTGGTGCTGTGATGCCTTTTTTGAAAGCTCAGTAAGTACTTGCTGTCAGTTTTAGGGAGACCCAGAATGGACAGACTCCAGCTGCCTGTCTCTGTCTCTAGAGGGAAGTCAAGGCAGCTGTAGCATTAAACTGGGATATCAGCAAAGTCAGGGTGAACCCAGGAATCCACCTTCATCAGAATAAATGACAGCCATTGATTTGGGTGCAAAGGGGCCGCTGAAGTTATTGCAGACTCCAGGAGTTCCCCAGTGTCAGAGAATGCACAGTAGCTCTGCAAGAGAAAGGAAGTTTTCACTCATTTCTGTGTTAATTCACTCCTGTGGGGGCCAAATGCTCTGGTTTTCTGCAGGTTCACTGAATTTCATTGTGTCACCACCTGCCTCCTTCAGTGACACATTTCTGCACTGGTGGGAGTCACACAGCCCGATACCTCATTTTCTGCCAATAATAATAAGTGAGGAAATTATTGCTGGTTTAGTATTTTCTGCCAGCTCAGGGGATCCCCACAGACACGGTGAAGTAACCAAAGACTGCCAGGGGGGAACTGGTGCAAAGGGTAAAGCATTACAAGAGAGCATTAACACATATTCAGATCTGTATTTGCCTTTTTATGCTATAAATAAATTGGCTCAAGTAGAAATGACATTGCTTGGCCTTGCTTAGCCCTTCACATATATTGTAAAATGGAGAGTTAACCAATGTAATTGTCATTCTTCAATGTGAATATAAAACAGATAGCTGGATTCCTCAAACATTAAGAAATACAGATGTCCTCCCTTTGCCATCACGCCTATGATAGTATTATGTCCTTTCTGTGTTTCGTATCAACTGATCTCAGGTGGTTCATCTCTGGGCTCTGCCTAGGAAATGAGCTCAGCCCCGGTGTGACCTCCCAGCCTACAGAGCTGGGCTGGACCAAATGCACGTTCTTGCTCTAGCCACTTGCCCACTTATCCAGGCCAGATCTGCACCATCCATGCTCATTCAATGAAACTGCTTAAAAATAAAATCACTGTATTTGCTGGGATTTCAGTTCCAAACAACTAAGATAACATTAGGTTCCAACTTTGAACTTGGGATTTGTCAAGCAAAATTCCCTTTGAGCCAGTAGCGTTTTAGCTAAGTTAAAAGAGTTCACAGTCAGATTTAAATCATAGCAGATGTCAAGGTAAAAAACCCCTTTGGTTCAGCAGTAAAATACAGGGAGACTGGAGATCCATTGCTGCTGGTTTACCAGAAGACATTCCAGTCACAGTGCTGACACAGGCCTCCTTGACTTACCTTGCCCTCCCTACATGCCATGCTGTGCCTGATGCTGGTCTGGGCTATGCCCATCCCGACCCATCACGTAGGTGTGCCTTGGAGCAAGGAGAAAGGAGTTTGGCTGGCATGTTGTTAACAAGTTTAACACCTGACATGTTTAGCATTATTCTAGAAGGCATTATTAGTACTTAATCATAACCATCATTACTGATTTCATCCTTGTAGTTCTTAAAACCATTTTTTAACTACTAGCAACTGTTTATCTTATGTCCTTGGAAACAAGTAACAGTTCCCTTCACGTTATCTTGGCAATAATGCAGGAAACTATGGCCCAGTTGTACTTTTCATCTAAGTTTCCCAAATTCTCATTATTTCTTGATATATTAATCTACAGAGACAGAACTGGTGAAATGGAGAATTAAGTAGAAAGAATCAGTCTTACTGACATGGGTTTTATGGAAATATTCTAAATATCTTCCTGCAACAAACATACCACTTCTGACAGTCTTCCTAGCATATGAATTGCATTTCAGATGTGGTAATTCCTAAACATGGATGAGTACATTGATTGTGAACTTCTCCCTGTTTGACCTGTACTCTGCCTACCTCTTCATCTCCATCTGTGACTGCTCAGATTCCCAGCACATGAGAAACTTACAACAGCTTCCATTTTTGAAAAGTGACCTTGTCATAGAAATGTTTCCTTTTGTAATTTGCGTTGCTGGGAGTTCTTCAGGACAATATATAGTGTTGAATTAGCAAGTCATTTAAATCCAGATTTCCCATGAACAATGAATGTTAAAGAGTGGCTTTTCTATACTACAGTAGACTTGAATTACTACTCATTTCATGTGAAAGCATTATAAGAGGATTCCTTCTGCTAAACTCTGACTTATACAGTTGAAGGAATATGAAAGAGACTGTCAATTAAGCATAACAACATTTTATTTTTTTTTAAGTGGCCTTACTTAGCAATACATGCAATAGGCTGAAATTACTACTTTCTGGTATGGTAAAAACATTTTAGAGGCATAAATTTAGAGCAGTCCCCTAAGTGATTGTTAGTGTCATAACTCATGAGTGATGTAGTTGTCCTATTGCCACACCTCTAAAAGAGATGCGTGTCTCACTGTCCTGCAGTATTCATTATGCTCTCTTAGTTTATAGTCAATATTTTCATACCCTTTTAGGCCAAGGCATTACCCTGGGAATCAAATCTAATTATCTGTATAGCAGGGTAAAATTATAAATTATTATCAGTGCTTTCAACAGAGTTGTACCTGAATAATTTCTCTCAGGATTAAATGTGATTGAATTCAGGTTTTTACTTCAGATCTGAATTAATTATTGGCAGAATTGTCAAATCTTACAGTTTTATCACAAATCTCATGAGAGTTATGTTTTTCTGTGAGGTCTCAGCTGCTAGGATAAAATGATGGTACAGAATTCTTGGCTATCATTTCATTTTTTAAAAAATAGAATAGTTTTTTAGCCTCCTGGAGAAGAGGTTACAGATGTGATAAAATCACACCCTGAAGACTCAAAAGCCTCAAGGCAAATAATAGAAGCATCTTGTAATTCATTGTCTATATCTTTAATGTTTGACATTGGTCTCACAGTTTTACACTTACGGTTCTGAAGTGTGCTTTACAATTCAATTGTGTGTAGATACAAGAGTACAGTCACCATTTCCATATCATTAAAAACTTAAAATCCTCTTGCATAATTAAATGATGACTTAGCATCTTGTAAATGGCTTTACTTTCCATACCAATTTTCTTCTCTGTTTAGCAATTATAGTTTTGCTTTGCCTGGCTTAAAGTGGCAGGAAATACTGGCACCAGCAGTTTCTGATACAGCTTCATTGCTGGGAGCTTAAACTACAAGGTAGAAAAGCCTGGGAATTACTTTTGTCAAGTAGGTGTTGAGGTGAGGCTGCACATAGATAGCTCTGTGCGATATCTACGTGCAAATACATTCTTGACTTCGTCGGCAGGATTTTAAGCTTTTAGGATTAATGTAGGTGTTTAAGAGAAAGCCTATGTACCTCAGTGTATTCTCCATGTAACTGACATAAAAGTTTGTTGCATTACTTGTTGTATTAGCTGATAATGCAGTTGCTAACTTAAGAACAAGAAGGAACTTCACTGAATTTAGATCCATTTGCAGTATATGGGTCTACAAAGCAGTTCTGCACTTGCTTCATAGCTCTTTGGTGCCTGAAAATCATGTTTTCATACCACCCCTATTGTTCTCATTTTTCATTGGATTTCAGATCACCACTTTGGGTTGTGTTGACTCCAGTAAGAGAGCAGGAAAAAGCAGGAGAAGCAGTAGTGTGGTTTCACGTCATGTGCCCTGTGCTTTGTTGGCTGTTGGTAGGTCAGAAGAGCATAGGACGAGGTGCTCAGTGCTTGCAGTTCCATGTGGAGCCTGCCAGGTCTACCTGGCCCACAGAATGGCAGGATTAGTATGCTTAGGAAATATTTAACACTGAGAGAAATGAGCTGCCAATCTCTTAACAGGTTCTTTCTGAACATGTGCAGACTGGGACTTGGCAGATGTCTTCTGAGTGACCAAATCTGGGCAAATTTTCACAGGGATGACATAATGTATATTCTTGACATCAGGGCTAAACCTTGCAAAATTTCAAACCCTGCTTAAAGGTATTGAGGGTCTGGAGCATCTCATGTGAGCAGAAATAAGACTCCTTTTCTAACACAAGCAAAGTAACTCCTTTCCCCTTTCTCTCATTCTGCTGACTCG
>JAVJGJ010000061.1:31923276-31981740 GCA_035590215.1 Microhierax caerulescens
AAAATTCATCAAGTTCAACCTCAAGCAGATACCTGGTATGGAAAGTTTCACTCTGAACAGTTTGTCTGATAAGGCCATGAGAAACCGAGAGCAAAGTCCTGGACCATTAAGTGTCAGGCAACTTCCTATGTAGACCTTAACTATTTGTGGTCAACAGGTCACACATGTCACCCCACAGATAACATTGGGTACTCAAGTGAGTAATGGGAGTGGGTTTACCTTGTCAGTTAGGAACAGTAACAGTGTTCTATTGCAGGCACTGCTAGCTTAATTTTATTTGATAACTAAGACCTGTGAAATTAGATTCTCTCTGCTTCGGTTGAATGTCATGATTAGGAGATTGTTTCAGTGTAAGTCACTAATTTTGACAGGTCTTGGCCCTCACGTTGTGGCAGAGTTGCTGGGAAGCAGGAAGCAGAAAGCTCAAGGGGCTAAGGTTGGCTGCTGTTGACTCTCATCAGAAGAGCTGACAGAATGTATCAGAGTTAATAATAGAGCAAACATGATAGTGATTCTGGGATATATTGCATAATCCTGTCATTCATTGTAAATTGACCCAGGATTCAAAGTTAATGTTACTGAACTTAATTTGCTGTTTGATTTTAACTGTTAATACTGACATTTCAGAGCAATCACCCATCAGATAATAGAGACTTGTGATGAAGGGGATAATCAGTTTAGCAATTCTACTTGCTGGCAACTTCTAGAAGTCCTGAAAAGGTCTCGTTCTCTGAACAAGTCTTCCACAAAGTATTTGTCTTACATACTTCAACACTACTCCTGTCCTGGACAGTGCTTTTATTCCTTTTCTCATATTACAGACAGATTTAAAAAAACAAAAAGCATAAACCACCAAAATTAACCAAACCAGCTCTCTGCCCATAAAATACTCACTGACTGGCCATTTCAAATCTCAGTACTTTTCAGGGTTAGAATGAAGCACTAACGTGCCTTGATCAAAATCTAGAAAATTTGTTCCTTCAATGGATAAAATTAACAGCTGAAATAGAAAGCAGCATACAAAGTCAGACTTTTGAAAATATCTGTCCTCCCTCTCACTGCAGGGATGTGAAACATAAAAGCTTGAATTTATGCCTCTTAACAAATATGGATTGTTTTTGCTAGGAGCTGAAATAGTGTAATTTGACAGGAAGGAGTATTATAAGCAAAGAACTAACAAGACAAGGGGGTGGAAAAAAATTGCATTTATAAGGGATTAAGTAAATGCTGATTTAAAAAAAAAAACAAACAACAAACAAACAAACAAACAAAAAAAACCAACAACCAGTACTTGGTTCCTAAATATTCTGATATTCCCATCAGAGGTGGATTTGCAGGCAGAGAGCAGAGGCTGTGGGGGAAGTGAAATGCCAGAGCTGCAAATGCAGATAATGCGTGCAGTTCTTTACCTGGATGGCAGATTCCTTGGAGGAGACAGATGCATTGCCAGCTACTGTTATCATTCTGATAACTGGGTCTGTAGAGAGGGCTCTGCTGGTATAACAAGTATTATTTTTGTATGAGCTATGTAAAAAGTTCACTTTTGGTAATCAGCAATCAATTACCGTGAAGCACTGAAGCAAAAGCAAATCCCTCTCCAACTCCAGAGCACAAACAAAAACATTTTGGTTTTGACCAAAATGCAAACATTCACCAGTCATTCATGCCGGTCATTTCTTTGCAGAGTTAAATCTTGTCTATAAAGCTACCAAATGCCTGAGATTGAGGAACTAGGACAGCTGGGATGGTGCAGGGTGCCCCTCTTTCCTGTCCATTTGTTGTCTAGAAGCAAGGCTTTTTCATGAAAGATTAAGAAGCTTGGAATGAAGAGAACCATGGTATCCTGGCAGTACATCCTGCTCTTGAGCAGGGGAGTTTGAAGCACAGCCATACTGCTAGTGAATAAAACTACCATCTGTGATGGCAAAAAACTGTGAGACAGAACCAAGGTAGTAAGAATTAAATGCTTGTAAATGCAGCCACCTAAACCAAATGTCAGGAAGTCAAACTTGCAGCAGAGTAAGGGCAGGTGCATGGAAGAGTTCTTTCCATCATTCTGCCATGTGCTAGCCAAAGGATTCCTATAGACTGCAGTTAAGTTCACACTTTTTGCTGTCTATATTTTTCAGGTCATTCATCAACATTTTGACTGACTGCTTGGCTTCACTCAAATGTCACCGTTGGCTTTTGAGGGCCCTTGCATGTGTTTTGCATCTTATGGAGACAGGTCTCCAGCCTGCATGCCTTGCTCTCCAGATAACAGTGGTTTGTGCTGCAACTAGAAGGGTGTTTTATGAGGACCTTTAAATAGAATGCGTCAACTCTCATAAAGTACCCTTTTATTAGTCATCTTACAGCCCATTTTCCTGATTTTCTAAAGCTGAGGAAGATGAGCTTCTCCCAGCTTCAGTGTGTGGGCTTGCAGCTTTTACTGCTGTGTACAAAGGCAATAGAGTGGGCAGCCAGTGCCTGTGATAATTTATGTACTGAGTAAATCTTCATCAAAGCCATACAGTGACACTCCTGTAATTCACTCATCACTCAAGGCACATTCTGTTGCACCTTAACTACATGTATGCAACAGTCAACACAACTAGTTTAAAATGGTTAGTGTCAGTGTAGTGGTTCAAGTTGATGGATCCAATAAGACTCTTTGGTTAGGGAAAGGTCTTACAGTTTGTTTAATCCTTAGAAAGTTTCAGAATGATTAAGAATTGTCACAAGTGATTTATTTCTGAGATTTCTATGCATAGTGCACACAGTTGTGCAAAAGGCTTAAAGCAGCAGATCAGGGTACAACTGCACAAGTGATATGGTCAGTCCCTGGGAAAAGCGCAGAGGAAAGAGGCAGTGCAAGTCCCATTTGAGAGGTAATTAAATGTTTAGAACCAGTGAATAATTCAGAAGAAAATGTAATGGTACCTGCTTTTATTTAAGTAAATTGCTGAATTTGTAGTATGTATTTTACAGCTGTGGAAAGCTCCTCCTGCATTAAATTGTACTATATTACACTGATAAAAATCTGAGTAAATCTTCTGTAGGAAGAACTTCTCCAAGCCTATTAGCAGTATGATCAAGTGCAGAATTTGATTTGCTTAGTACAATTGCTTAAGTTAATTACATCCAGAATCATGATTACAAATAACTAATTTTAAAATTTTACTAGAAGAAGAACATGCTTTTGCAATATGATGGTAGCATAAGTGACACAGAACATGTACATCTGATTCTTCAGTTATAAGCCAACTTTCTCTCCTAGGGCAAATAGTCTCTGAATTACAATTACATGACCTTGGGCTGGGGACCTACATACTCCCTGATGGAAGTGTAGCTACCCAAATCACATCTCCCTTGAGAGGAGATTATTTTGTGCTATATCAATCTGGTCCATGCAGGACTTGGAGAAAGCATCAGATGTTTAGGTATTGCAAATCGTTTGGCCATAGGCAAGGTTACTAGTTAAAAAGCGTCAGCATTCAGAAGCACCAGATGCAGCCCAACCAAGGATGAATGTCAAGAAATTGGCAAGGAACAGGGGAAAAAAGCGAGACTGAGGTTAGGAAGAGATGAGGTGGGTTTTTTCACAAAACATTCTCTTTCTTTCCACTTGTTTCTTCCCAACCAGTTTGGTGGTGTCTGACAACGTTACTTCTTGCAGCAGGGTGTCTCATCAGCTGTATCTTACTGTGGAAGTCACATATTGTGGCATTTCATATGTAATGTTTGGGCATATCCCATCTTGTCCCATTTTATTAGGTATGCTGTCTGTGTCCACTTTGCTAGTGGCATGCGGTCACGTTACAGCTCATCATTGCATACATTGCTCTCTATGTTTCTGTTGACATTTGCGTGAGACCTTGAATGTGACTTTGGAAAACATTGTTGAAATATGCTTCCAATTTATAACGACTATCAGTTCTTTCAACTGAAACAGCACCGGATGCCTTCTAAGTGTGAATAAACATCAGCTGACAAAGGTTAATTGTGCTGAAAAGTTTTATCTCCACCATGTTGGTGTGGGGAAATGAAGGTAGAAAAGGCAATTTCCTAAAGACTGCACAGTGAAGCCAGATTCACAACAGCACTTGAACAGGTGCTTAAACATAAGCACAGGTTAAAATCCTGCCATAAATTAACCTGAACTTGGGGTCTGTGACTTCCTGATGCATATTACCAAAAAGCTAGATGTTACTGCTCAGAAAAGGTTTGTGTGAGCCTGACATAGTAGCAGAGGAAAAAAGGGTTGATGGACCTTGGACAGCTCTCTGGAGCAATTCTGTTTGTGTTTGGGTTTTTTTTCTCAACCTGCCCTTGGTTCTCTGCACGTTTATATTACAACTTACGGAGTGGAAGCAGTGCAAATCAGGTGGGAAAGGAGAGTCCCCATATTCCACTGAATTCTTCTGCATTCTGCTCTAGCCTTCATTGCTGAGATGGATGTTCACTTCACTGAGTTGGCATGAGCATCCTTTTGGGGCCTGTTCTGCAACACATGACACTTCTCTGACATCGTGAAAGGGTAGAACATATACCCTGGGAAGTTGCTTGTTTCCATTAACAACCTTGTTTTGAACTACTAGCAAAAAGATATAAAGTTAATTCTCATGGATTGAACTGACTGGTTCTTTGCTTTTCACCGGTCTCATTACTCAGTGGTTTTAAACTGGTTTTGAGGGGATTAAAACTCATCTCTGGCATTTGCCAATAGCAGTGTTTAAACACTGGGTGTTTAATAGTTATTCTAAACACACAGACAAGATTTTTTTAGCAATCTCTTTAGGCTTTAGATTTTATTTAAAGTGGTCCCTTGCTCTAAGGCAGAAGCTTTAATTTCTAGGTAACAGGCACAGATGTCCTTCAAACCTCCAGTAAGTGGTCTCATTAAGTACTTGAGTAAAATGAAGGGTATTGCATCAGATAAAATAGCTGTGAATAAAGAGCTGTATTGTCTTTTGGACAGAGGGAAACTGCCTGTGTTTTATACCAAAAAAGACACAGAAGTTATTGCAATGCATGAGGTGCCAGATGCTTCCCCAAAAGAAGGAGGGGGGAGTCATTCTTCTTTTCCACTCGTCTAGTAATCAGAAGAGAAATGTTTTTCTTGTTTAAAGCCATGGTTACCTTCATAAATAAAGCCTCAATTCTGGAACCTTTATGGACCTTCAGCATGGATGTTTTAGGGCTAGGTATTTGCCTTGGACTTCTGTGTAGCTGACAACTGTAACATTTTCAGACATAGTTTGCATGAGTCAGACTTGTGGCTGGATCTCTCTGATGAACTTTATTCAGGTTTTACATTAATGTGTTAGTATTTCTATATCTAATTAATCATACCAAAAGCACAGATCAATTTGAAGGAAGCACAAAATTTATTTTTGTGTTATTTCCTCATTTTTTCCAGGATTCTATATTTTTTGTTTAGTATGTTAGGTACATTGTAGAGATTATCTCCTTTTCTGGACATGCACATCACTGACAAGCTTAGTAAAAGTCACCACAGCTGGATATGGAAATACTGTGTATTTGAAATACCTGCATGCATCTGCCTATGCCACTTGTGTAGAATCAAGTGATACATTAGCAGTGGTTTGGGGTATTGTATGTGAATAGGACAGGTGCTCACAAATTATGCTTGTGCTAAGAATAAAAGAAGAAAGTCAGTTTCTGCAAATATCAGGCAAAGGTTCTTCCATGTAATATGCCAAAATTTCAATGAAAACTTGAAACAATTTACTCAGGGTAAGCCAGCTAGCTGTTTAGAGTACGTCACAGCATGAATTAGGAAATGCACAAGGTATCTGATTATTTGAGGTTTTAATAGTCAGGATTGTTTTAAATAAGTTGAATAGTTGCACTAGAATTAAACATCAAGCCCGAATAGTGACAAACAGGATGTGATTTCTTTTTTGTGATTAACGGCTTTTTGGACTCTGGTGTTGCAGTGACATGGAGGCATCTTCCCGTTGCTGTGGCATTCACAAGTGGGGCTTTGTAGCAGTTTATTTCAGGTGCTGTTAATTGTAGTGAATAACCTACGAGATTTTTGAATCAGGTTCCTATTGTAAAACTGTTCCTGAAAGGTCTCCCTAATCTTATTAATATTGACTGATTCGTTGCATTAGGATTTCCCAGGGATTGGTGGAGTCTAAAGGATTAGAGGTCAGTGAGTCAAGGATGACCTAGATTCTGGTAGATTTATTATGCAAATCCTTACAATCAGAGGTCATTAATGGAAACATCTGAAGCTAATATGAGTTAATATATTTCAGTGTTCTCTGAAACTAATGAGTGTTTTGGTTCCAGGTGAGTACAGTACAGTTTATGTTTAAGTATGTCAAGACTGCTTTGATTTAGAAGTGTACTCAAAAAGTGACTTAGGATCTCAAATGTCCAAATCCTTTTGGCTGCTTCTGAAAGCTGGGTTCTGGACACAATTTTGAAAATAGTGTTTTCCTCTGAAGTCACAGTGGGAGATTGAAACTTTCTTCTCTGCCCTTTCTAACATGATAATTTCAAGAAAACAGCAGATTCCTAACAGTGAAGCAAGTTCTCAATTTCACTTTCATTTTTGTAAAGGAAATTCCCTGAGCTACTTTTGTTATCTTAAGTGGAAAAATTAAATATGATGAAGAACAGCAAGAAATATTAAAACTACTGACTTTCCCAACTTGAAACAGAAGGGTGGTTTATACGCATGGCCATTTTTCTCTTCTGTAGTTACGAAGTGCTGTATTACTTGAACATCTGATAAGCAGAGAAAGTAGTATTTCTGAACAACCTGGTTCTTGCCTGTTACAGTCCAGCTGTCCCTACTGTTTGAGTGGGTGCAGGGATCAGATCAAAAGCAGGAGGATTCTTAACGTGATTTGTACATAAAGGCATTTTCCTTTATGGTGGCTTCCCAAATCAGCATGTGGACCTCAGGCCACAAATTAAAAAGCTCTCTATTTTTTTCTTTGAATATGTTTTCATTCTTTCATTTATTTCACAAGCCTGCCTACTTAGTTATATTTGTTTCTTTTATTAATAGTTGCCTTTTTATATCATGCCTTTCTCCTGAGAATGTGAAAATATGTAAATAACCTGAGCAAAGGCATTCCATTTTAGGCCAGTGGTAGGGTAGGCCATTATGATTATGCTGTTTATTCATAAACAGAGGCGTTTACCCACAATATTCAAAGCTGACCCTGAAAATCTAACTGAAAAGCCTTCAAATTAACCATATGTTTTAAAGATTGTTTTTGCAAGTCTGTCAAGCAAGGAGGCAGTGGCTGAGGTGGGGACAGAGTACAGGGAGCTGGGCTTTCCCTTTTCTGATATCACGAGTAGTGCTGGAACAGGTTTTGATTTTTATTATTTTGTTTTAGGTCTGGGTGATATCCGTGAAGTCAGTGGCATGTGTATAGTGTAACTTTCAATGACTGGCCTTAGGTTTGGACCCTAACTGTGGGAAGCCTTGCCAGCTGGCACTTCAGACATCCCTCTCCTCCTCTCATTTTACATGGACGTGCAGAATTCTCAATCTCAGAAAAAAATCTTGTAGGATGGGGATCCAGTGCACCTCATTTTGAACAGAAACATTTTTACCAGCTCTTTTTGCCACCCCCACACAACGTCTGTCATCTGCTTCAGGGTACCTGTAGGTCCCTTTGACAATCTGCAGCCCCCTGGAACGGCAGGCAGAAGCACAGCCCCGCTACCACCAGCACTGCATTCGTTGACATTTCCCAGTGCACTGGTGGAACGTTTTGTTTCCTGCCTCTGTACTTTGTATTCTGTATTCTTAATACATACTGTATTCTGCTACTTTGCAGAATATACCAGCAGAAAGTGGGTTAATGGGGCAGGCATGGCACAGAAAAGTCTCTCTGGTGGAGTCATTAGGATTTGCTGGCACACTGCCAGCTCCGTTGGTGCAATTTTATACTCACTTTTCAGAGCAAGCTTAAAGGGGACACCTCTGTTCACTTTAAACCTTTACAGCCAACAAGATGCTGCTGAGGCTTGCCTGCCACTGCGCAGATCTCTGATGAACAGCTGGCTGGAAATTCCCATCTAAGCACTTACTCAAATGATTTATTGTTGTTGTTGTTTTGAAATTGATTATCAAGACTATTTAAAAAAAAAAGGATCTGCATGGGATTGATTGGTGATATTGCTGTCTCCTATGTTTGGATTTCCCAAAGTTAAAAAGCAGAGTCTGAGGGGCATTTTGAGGAGGGGGGTGAGTGGTGGAAACCCACAAAACCCCCTAACCCTCCACAAGACCTTCTGGCTGGGAAGGCATAGCTGAGCCCACACAGCTAGACTTCAGCCAGTACCATACATACATACCAAAGATTTTAGGTCTGTTCTGCAACAGGCTTCAGCTGCATGTGAAATTAATAGCAGCTGATAGCACACAGGTCCTAAAAAGGGTTAGGTTATCACAGCTGTAGGGCACTGTAATTTGTTATTTGTGTAAGGAGTTAATCAGATTTATATAGTTATTGTCACATAATGAACTGAAATGCAAATTAATTTTGGAAAAAAAATACCTGATATTATATTTCTTTTACTTTGTTGCTTAAAATAGAATTACATCAACCAGAATCAATACCAATGTACCTTTTTGATTTTAGAAACTTTAGGTCAGTTTTCATGTGAAACATGCAGCCCTAGTTAATGCTTACTGATCTGGAATTAGACAGCAAAAGGGTTAAATCTCAATCCCTCTCTGATTTATATTTCCCTCCCCTCCTTCCCAGCTGTGGACATGGATGGAAGATCTGCAGAAGGAGCTCTTAGAGGATGTCTGTGCTGACTCCGTGGATGCAGTTCAGGAGCTTATCAAGCAGTTTCAGCAGCAACAAACAGCCACCTTGGATGCTACACTCAATGTTATTAAAGAAGGGGAAGATCTAATTCAACAGCTCAGGTAAGCATCTACCTGGAGGACAGGTGTTGAAAAATCTGATGTATGCTGTAGTTTAGGTATGTATAAATAGGGGACTGTACGTTAGGATTAATTGCCAGAGTTTATTAACTCTTTGCTTATTTATGATTCTGCATATTCTTTGAGTATTTTATTGAAATTGCAAGGAGTGATTTGTGTGGACTGATTAGAGTAGCCTGTGGATTAGCTTGGGCTCCTGTTTGACAGAGAGATTATTTATAGGCATGGTGAAGTGAATTGAAACAAGTGTTTTGGGTGAATATTTTTAGCTGGTATTTATAGAAGATGGTTAAATGGTTGTGAGCTGAGGCCTTGTGATTTATGTGGTTACTCCTGATGTGGGAGAAGTATACTCCTCTTAATAAAATATGTACCTCTAACAATCTTCACTCTTTCATTTTGCATGCAGAACCCTTCTATTTATCTTTGCCCATGTGGGATTTATTCATAGTGTCAAAGAGGGTCTTATACAGCCAGTTCCACTTGCATAGTGAATTAAAAACAGCTCATTTTGCCTGATTTAAAATATATTAAGAGACTGGCTGCAAGAAGTTGGGATTTTTTTTGCTTTCTCAGTCTGTAAGTGTAGTAGAATAAATGTGTGCAGAGTAAGCTTACACAAAACTTGCGAGACCTCTCTCATTTGTTCTTATTTACAGTGATTTTCTGTGACTTTTACAGCAGTGGAGTTTTCCTGCCTTTTGGTGATGTTACTGAGCTTGAAACCAGGTCCAACACATCATTTACTCTTTAGATCTTTGTGTTGTTACAGATTGCCCTTATCCACATGTACAAAGTGTGTGTGTTCTGTATACATGTCTAACATGCCAGTCTGCCAGGTCTTAGGCATTTCAGCAGATACTGTTGCAGAGACTTATGTCATCCTCCTCACCCTGAGCTTTCCTAATCTGATGCCTTTGGTTCTCACATGAGAAGTGCAGAAAGCCATGAACCACAATAGGAAAGGGTAATGTGCTCTAGAGTAGAGTAGAGTAGATAATGAAGGGTGCTGGTAAAGCTCTCCTGAAGAACCTTCCTCGAGTCCTGAGTCTTCTACTACAGCTGTGTGTTGAGCTTTCCTCTGTACTTTTTTTGTATCATCTCAGGATACAAAATCTTCTCCATTGGGTCAGGGGGAGTTGGGGGGTGGGAAGATACACATTTCAAAAGGCTTCTAAGTTTTGACTGTCATTCAGCCCTAGGAAGCCCCACAGGAGAGCCTGTGTAACTTCCTAGCCTTGCTGTATGTAGCTTACCTGTATCACAAGTGAGAGCAAGGGACCCAAGCTGTGGTATTGCTTGCCAAGATCAGAGTTGGAAAGGAAGGATCAGAAGTAGACATTATCTAGGCTCCATCCATCCATTAATCTTTGCTGATGAGATAAGTAGGAAGGAAACATGCTGTGTTTGGTAAATGAGCTGCCAGAAGAAGGGGTTTTTAGATAAGAATGTATGTATGGCCAGCCATAACAGGTCAGTCAAAAGTCCGCACAGTTACTTCCCTTTATGCAAAGAAACTTTTTGCAAAGTTTAATGGCAGTGAAATTCTGGACTTGTTTTTTGAATTTCTGGATTGTTTTTGTTGTTCATGCCACTTATTGGCATAATATCATTTCAGCACAAACACCCATGGAGAAAAGCCTGAAAAGGACCTTGTATAAACCCATCAGGCAGAGCATGGGGTGGTTTATGGGGTTGCAGAAGATGTTTGTATTGAAGGAGTCCTGGTGCTGACTGTGGGATTGACCTAGAGGCTTTTTGCCTGCACCTGAGTCAGTACGAAAGTGGTATGTGGAGCTGGAGAGTGGCCAGGGCAATATTTGGAGCTGAGAAGTCAGTGGAGCATCATTATGAATAGCAGTTACTGCAGAAAGGCTTAGTTTCTGCAGTTTAGTGGCTGCACTGGTTTAGTGGCTGCAAGGTCATGCAGGGGAAGAGGTAAACTGGGAGACGGCATGTGGGACTTCAGCTTTTTTTAATGTAAACTTAGTAATTTCTTAGTTTCGCTCTTTGAAAAGTAAGGGTGACCTCAGGTTTGAGACTTCTCACCTAAACATCTGTGGAATGCCAAGACAGGTTTTGTGGCAGCTGTATTTAACAAAGAAATGTTGTTTTGGGGGTCTGGCTTGTATTCTGGGTAGTGAGCAAGGTGGAACATGGTGAATATATTTGTGCAAAGTGATCCCCTGCTTCTGGGTAAAGCCAAGACCAAACACAGAGGGAACAGCTGTCTGAAGGACAGAAGCCCTGAATGCACTCAAAGATTTGCAGAGCTGAACTGACAAGACAATCTTTGATTCAGGTGTTGGTTTTGAGTACTCCAACTAAGTGCAAAGCCTGGAACGTGATCCTGGACTCTTTCAAAAAGAAAAACATGAAGCCACCTCTGTGTGCGCCTGCTCTAACAGCTTTTGTGGCTGCTGGGGAAAGTGAAGAACACAGAGATAAAAGAAAGGAGAAAAAAATAGAATTACTACAAGCTTTCCTTAACGTGGCATTGCATTTCACAGTGTGGATCACCTTGTACCTGCTATGAAGAATAGCTGAAGACTGCAAATGCTACAGTTAAAAGAATGAAATACACTGCTCTTACCAAGCATGTTATAGCACAGGTTAAAGCCAATAAAATTAACGGGGCTTTGAAAAATTTTACGTTTCTTGTCCTTATCTCTGAGAGAACAGATACTGGTTTAGAGAAGATCATTTGTGTAATAGCACTCTGGTTTCCTCCAGATAGCTTAGGAAAAGCTCAGCTGCTTGAACTAGTTAAATACAATGCCTAAGACTGCGCTTCCCAGGTCTTTGGGGCCATCAGTGACTCCGCATCAAGAGACCATACCTGTGAGGAATAAAACAGGTCTGGCTAGCTGCACAGTGTATGTCATGTTTAACACTGGAAATGCTTTTTTCACTTTTCCTTATCAGTGCTTTACTGAGGTGGTCATTGTTCTCAGCAGTCAACATGAAGCAAATCTTTTGAACTGTATTTCTAGTAGTGCTGCTGGGGGCAATATTTCTGCACATTTGTGAGAAGCAAAACAACAATTTGCTCCAGTGAGATGTGAAAGAACAGGAATGTTAGGGGCAAAAAAAGGACAGTGAAGAGTTATGTATCTTGCCTTCTTTACAGTAGTTCAGCAGATGAGCTTTTGATAATGGTTATGTGTCACGAAGCCCTCTCCCAGTCAAAGCACTGAAAGTGGTTTCAGCAGCACAGCATTCATTCTGAACAAACTCAACAGCAATGCATTAAGCCCAATTTGATGTTCCCCAAAGTTTATTTTGTTGGGTTTTTTTTTCCAATAATTCCCTGCATTTTATAACTCTAATCCATAACCTTTCAGAGACTATTACAGCTCTTGTATAAATTATTTCCCATAATTTCTCATCACCAAACAAAGCAAGAAATCTTGTAGAAGCATCCATTCCCAGAGATTTTTTTTTCTGGAAGGAGATCTTTCTCAAACCAGACTATATAGGGATTGTCGAGGCCTTATCTGAGGAGACACTGAAAAAATATCAGATTATTACACTAAAATTTTTGTATTGCATCAGCCACTGAAATGCAAGTGTAGCTTCATTTGAAGAGTAAAAAATTTAATGAAAAATAATTTCTAAAACCAAGTGTGTCTTTAGATCCCATGAGAGATTATTCAACACCAGTCTTGAATAATTCATTGAGCCATTTAGGTAAGATATGAATAGTAATAATCGTGCATTTGAATGAAGACATATTTCATGTGCTTTTATAGAAGACAGGTGCTGACTGAAGGAAACGGAACTTGATTGAACGTGGCCTTAGATTAAGCTGTAGTTTCAAAATCTCACCTTGTGATCTTCATTCACCCTTCCTCTGTACAGCTCTAATGTGGAGACAGAGAGAGACCTTATGCTCACCAAGAAGGTGCAAACACAAGACTGAGAGAGTGGGGCAGAAATTGTATCACCTGGAAAGAGTAATATTGGTGTAATATTCCCTTACAAGCAAGGGAAGTTGGTAGTACTTGCCTCAGAGTAATGCTGGACCATCTGAAGTTCAGCATCTCAAATGTAAAGTATTTGATAAAAAAGGTGAAACCCATCCAAAGAGCAAATTGCTATGCAGTTAATAGTATTCTGTATTTTCAGTTTTATTCTTAGGCTTCAGATGGTGAGGCAAATGCTTGTTCTGTTGCTTCAAGACACATATTGAAAACAATAATGTGTGTTTTGTTGCCTTAGAACCACAAAGGTGTGGTTTAAACTTAGCTAAAATGACCCTGTGTGTCAGTAGCTAGTTTCAGTTTAAGGCATCTGCAAGAGGTTATACTTTTTTTTTTTTCCCCTCTCAAATATGCTTACTGTCAGTGTTTAATTAACATTTAAATTGACTGTACATTATTTTGATCTGGCCCTATGTGATGCTAATTTGCAAAGAGCAAAACACAAGCGTTTCAGTCAAGTTCTGTGTAAAACTACGAATGCTTTGCTAGATATTTGTGGAGGGGAAATTCAACCCAGGAAAGGGAAATAAAAACCTAAAAATCTGGAACACACTAGCACTCTTCCACAGTGGGGAGACTCCGTGGGCACCTCAACTCAGCAGCCCAGGTTAGCTGGCCAGAAGAATGGCTCCCAGCTGCATTTGGTCCCTGTGGGACAATGCAGTGACCTGGCAGCATTACCTGACATTTCACTTGTCTTCCAATATTATCAACCAGTTCACTGCACACGTGGGAGTTTATTGGTGCACCAGTAGTCCAGTATGTGTTGCTGGATTTGTAATTGTCTCCTCCCACCTTCTCCAAGGCAGAACTGGAGGCTGATAGGAAATACTAGTGGTAAGACCTGCTGGTTTACCCACTTCATCCTGTTATCCTACCAGTGCCCAGGTCTTCCAACAGTGTATTTGATAGGGGTTTCAGTTGGCTTGGTTCAAGTATGCCAAATAATGCAGCTGCTATCAAGCCTTTGAGCAGGATGGATGGGTGGATATCATTGCATCTAAAACTTGTTTTAGCCCAAGTACGAAAGGTGAGATTAAATTATGGCTTCAGAGCTTCCTGTCTGGTTCTTGTTAAAGTTGGGGGACCTTTTCTGGCACATTCAAGGATAAATCTCAGCTCTTTATGTCTGCAAAGGCTCTTTATCCATAAAAAAAATTCTGAAGATCTAACAGATGGTGGGTGAGCCTATTCATGTGTGTCAGAGCACAAATAGAAGAGATGTTGTCAGGACTGTCCTGTGTCCATGCTAAGACTTTCAGGTGCAGTAAACTTTTCCTTGGTCCTAATCCACCAATCAGTTAAAGGACTTACTTCTTTCTGCTGCTTGTATATGGAAGGTGTAGATGGAGCAGTATCTGACCTGTCACAGGCATGTCTATTTCACCTACCCTAGTGAAAAGACAAGTCAGAGCCTGTCTTACAGTGTTTGAAAGATTTTCCTTCAGTGGAGTTTCTTGCACTGTAATCTGCATCTATTGCTGCACTATGTAATCCAGAGGAAATCAAGGCATCCCTACCCCTTGGTCTAAAATGCTGGTAATTCTGATTCAATTAGTCTGTAAGTAAGAAAACAAATGCACAAAATTGTAACTTGTAAAGGTCCAGGTGGCTAAATAGCATCTCCGGGCTTGGCATGAGTGTAGGCTGGAGCAGGTCACTCTGTAGGATTGATGGAGATTGACAGCCAGTCTTCTCAAGAGAGCTGCTGAGATTGATGTGTCATTCTTTTCCCCTCCCCCTCCCAAATGTGTAAGGTCACAGTGTCACGACACGAGAAAGATCGATCCCCTTGTTCAAACTTTGTGCCGAGCTAAGGAGCTGCAGGATTTCAGCGAGTAGAAGAGATGAGTGTTGCATACACCTTCCTTCAGCCCTTTGTGCTTGGGTTTGCTTCTCAGCAGCACGCAGAATCACAGATGTGTAGTTCTTGCTCTTTTGCCTGCCTTAAAGCTCAGCTTTAACCATGTTCTCTGCCTTGCTACAGGGACTCTGCCGTTTCCAACAATAAGACTCCACACAATAGCTCCATCAGCCACATTGAATCTGTCCTTCAGCAGCTCGACGAGGCCCAGGTACAGATGGAAGAGCTTTTCCATGAGAGGAAGATTAAGCTAGACATTTTCCTTCAGCTCCGGATTTTTGAACAGTACACCATTGAGGTAAGAGCTGGCTGCATCACCTGAGGAATGGTGTGGGAGAGGGAATGTACATAAACTCTGTTTGGATTCACCTGGAGCTGTTTGATTGTGCTCAGCTGTCCAGTAAGGAAGAGAGAGAGTTACAACCAGGTTTTAAATTTGGCATAATGAAGCTAAAAATATGCTTGAGGATACGCTGTTAGAATCATTGAAATAATTTGTATCTGTTTAACTGACTGAGAATCTGCCTGCTTTGCAGAGAAGCTGTGTAAGATGTTCCTGTTACAACTCTGTTGACACGAGTGACTCAGGGATTTGAAAGTTCTCTCACTTATTCATGAGGTTTATCTCTTCAGAGACAAATGTAGATACATAGACAGACGCTTGGCTGGCTTTAAACCACCAAGTGACGAAGTGTTATGCATGAAAGGAAAGGATATTTAAAAGATGGGCTTTTTAAGCATCACAGTGGATTTCTTTAAAAAAAAGGGGGAGGAGTTGAAGTGTATTTTTATGCTTTTGTGCAAAAAATGTCTTCCAGTCTGCTTTGTACTTCTGTTTTGAAATTAAAAGCACTGGATGGAAAACGTGAATAATTTCCATCATCATGGAAAACTGGATGGAAAACGTGAATAATTAGGTATTCTTGAGCAGAGAAACTTTAAAGAGACTCCATCCAATCTCATTAATTACATGCTGTAATTCTGATAGGACATGATGGAAAAAGAATGACATGTAAATTAACTTGTGCACAACATTGATGACAAATGCGTCAGTACTTATGTCTATTCTGGGTGTATTCCTCCTACTGTATCCCACTGGTGCTTGTTCAGTTCATGGAGCACCTTTACGTGTTTTATGATGATATATTCCAGAATGTATTATTTGTAAATCCATAGGTAATCTCAAGATGGGTACTGGTGATTAATGGGAGCCTTAGAATGCTGTGTTATACTTTGTGTTTATTTATAGTGGAATAAAAGGCTGGAAGCATAGATTTTTAGGTGTCTGATGCCAGAGATAGAAACCAGCAAGGATTATCTGAGCTTTCCTGTTGTGACTGCACAGTTAGGTAATGTACTGAAGTCTGTTCTACAGTGCTTGTTGTTTACATAAATTAGAGTATTTTCATTTTGCTTACCAGTTATATACAGCCTCCTTGATACTGAGAGACAGTACTCTTTGTGAATATGTGTGTATAAGTATAAACTTATGTATTACATGTCAGATAACATACTTTGCCTTAAGAATGCTGCGCTCAGAATTCAGGAGCCTGCAGTAACTGCAGCATCTCCTATGTTTAAATAGAAGATATTTTGATACAATGGTGTGGCAGATGTTGAATAATTGAGACTTCTACTCCAAATATATAAATGGAGTGAGAATGCATATATTTGTACATACACATAAATAGGATCTGTGTTTTCAAAAATTAAAAAAAAAAAAAAAAGGAAAACCAGTATTGTATGTGCTTCTGGAACACCCAAACATGTCAGTAGGCAGTATATGGTGAACCCATGTGAGTTGCTCATTAAGTTCGCAGCCTATTTTACTGCAAATTCCAGGAATGGACCTAGAATTAAGCTCATTTAAGTAAAGTTTTAAATAAAAACAAAAAACAAACAAAAAACCCCAACAAAACAAAAACCAACACTGTTTTCAAATTCTTTTTCTTTGTACATGGTCTTCCAACTAAAGATCTCAGAGGTCTTTCCCACGACGGATTACTTCCCTGATGTGGAAACCGAGGCATCAGGATGTGATTTACCCTAGTCCCCTCTATATGTGATGCCAGAGAGGGGAATATTATGTGGATCCTTCCATTTTGCTTCTGCACAAATCCTACTTCTGTGTATTCATGCACACATTTGGAGTGACTGTGATGCATTAAGATATTTTAAATTGGAAATGTGCTTCAGAGTCTTCTAAAATCAGATTAGCTAGAAAAGATTTTAAAGAAAACCATCACTTAGTTTGTCACTGTAGATTTGATACTTTTTATAAGAACATCTGAATTCCCTCTGTAAGATTAATACTACAAGGAAATCTGCGAACATACTTCATAGGGAGTCTATGGGTAAATTTTTTTATTTAGAAAGTTCCCTCTTTCTGAAAAATATTTTTATTTTTAGAATAATTATGACATTTAATTTATAACTGAACACACAAAGAAAAATATATCCAGGTCAATATCTTAAATTTTATAAGTACATTTAGTGCTTAGACAAGAAAACCAGTTTGATGGATAATAAAAAGAAAGGCAATTTGAAATAAAATATTAAATGACACATGTATACTATGCATTTCAAACAACAGCTGAATTGGCTCAAATTGACACAATAATGATCCTTAGGAAGTAGATTGCAGTCAGTTGCCTCAGCCATATAATAAAGATGCCAAGTCAGTAGGAAACTATTATCAAAATTAACAAAATTATCTCATGCCATTGTTGAGATGCAAAAAGATTTTTTTCATCACCATAATTAAAAAGAATGTAGTATTTCTGGTTGATTATTCCAAGCTTTTAAGGGGAAAAGATGACAAAATTTAAAGCAGAAAATTAAGCATTTTATCTACTAAAGACAAGTAGCTTGAGCTATGTCTGGAAGTATATTAGGTTTTAATTTCCCATAATAGCCTAGATCCTGCATAGATTAATAATAGGGCAACAATGTGTACCAGTATGATTGTCAAATGAATTTCTCCTTTTCTAGCCTTAGATAAGCCCCCTTCCATCTGTCCAAGAGCAGTGCCATACTGAACACGTCCCTAATGAAACCCCTCTACCTGCTGCAGCCACGTTAATCTCTCTCCTTCCTGTGCTCACACAAACCCTCTGCAAAAAGTGGGCCCTCCACCTCTCACACTTTCAACACCTTTGTCCTCTTTTTTGCTTCTGTCTTGTCAAGCGTTGAGTTTCCCATTTTTCCTCCCTGGGTCTGTGTTCTCACCCTTAGTTCTCATGTTTTTGTGCTCCAGGGGATCCCTTATGATGAGGACCCTTCCCTGGGAACTCTGGTGAGAGAAAAAACTTCCATCTCTCTAGTGGAAGCCAGAGGGATGCAGCTGTGGGAGCCCATCTACTTCCAACAGCTTTAGGGAAGGCTGTGCTTTAGATCTTAGTCTGAGAGAACAGTTACACCTCATGTTGTATCTTTCCATCCAGTTTTGGTACCAAATATTTTTTTATTCTGTAATTTTCCTTACTGTCCCCCCTCTCTTTTTTCTGATTAATAAGGTGAACTGAAAGTAGTAGGCATTTTTCAAACTCACAAATAGAAGTTGAGTGAGTGACCTTTATTTTATTTAGAAAGTGTCTGATTGTCATTTGTTCTTTGGAAACTTTCCTACTTGTACTGTTCTCCCCAGACACTGAAATCCATGCCATAGATCACACAACCCTTTCCTTTGGCATTCCTTCCTAAACTTGCACTGTGCCCATCTGCTTTGTAGCCCTCCCAGTTTTTGAGATTTTCTATAATCTCTTCTTGACAGAGGTTGGAGTCCAGACAAAACTTCAAAATTAATGATTACCGCACAAGCAACACTTACTTCCATCTATTTAAGGCATAATTGGACCTTTTCTTGTACTTCAGTGAAATCTGCCAACTCTTGTTACATTTTGTCTTCAGGAAAAGTATTTTACGTAAAGGGAAGCCACCTGCCTGTTTCGTTTGCAGGACAGGCCAGCTGTGTTCATTTAGGACTTCTAAGGACTGCTAAACCGCATAGGCAGCTTTTGTGTTGTACTTGAGTCAAGGCAGGTTTAGCAGATACGAATTTGGATACAAACCCACAGGCACATAGCACGTGCTGCCTGTTCTTTCTTGCCTTAATCTCATTATATTGACTGATATTTACACTTTGGGTTCTTGGGGTAAATTATGAAATCCAAACTATGACAGCACCTGGAAACAGACATAACAGAAATATGAGAGAGCCTAGCTCTCCCTAGGGGAGGCTGTTCTGCCTTAGGTTTCAAAATCATAAAATGCCAACCCATTCTTTATTTAGGAAGTGTGTCTAACTTTGATGCCTGATATGTTTTATTCCTTCACCAAGCCATTGCGCATTTCAAGACAAGATGGGATCATTAGGATTATATGGTTGGTCTTTCTATATGATACAGGCTTCAATTGAGTTTGTGCAGCCAACCAAGTAACTCAGGAGATTTCATGCAATGTGAATGTGGTAGCTGATCCACTATGAGGAAATAGGGTGTAAGACTCAAGGGACGATAGCTGGCAGACGTTAGCGGCAGGGCTGGCACCACACTGAGCACATTATACATATGAAGCCCAGTCTTATTCCAGAATTATATCATCAGTAAAATCTGTCAAGTATACTTTGTCCCTTGCTTCAGAAATAGTAATTTAAAGGCTTATTAACCACTGTTTGAGTGAATGCTAATATACAGTAAAACACTGAGTAAATGCTTAAGAAACAAATGGTAAAATGCACTGAATTGCAACCCCTAACAAAATCACTGTCATCCAGAGTCTTTCTGCGTATTTTTTTTTTATGTCTTTGTAGAGTGATGATCAAATTCACCTGTAGGCCTCTATACAGCTCTGTGACTGAGAACAGGAATGACCTCAACCCGTACCTGTCTGGCAACAGTTGCTGGTTACCTCCAAAGACACTTATCTCTCCCATTCCCAGAACGGCCCAGCTCCTTCCCTTGTGTGTGTTGTTTTGTTTCCTGCAATGCATATGGATCTATGTGATGCTAGACAGAGTCTATGCACTGTAGTCTCTAGAGCAACGTGGTTCCTAGGCCAAGACATAGTCCTGGAATAATTACGAGTGTTCACACTGCACAAGATAAGTTTGATCTTGTATGCTATTTGTTGTCTTTCAAAAAGCCCCATGATCACTAAAATCTTCACCTGCTGGGTATCTAATTTTCCACCATTCAGTCTCTTTGGCACCATTTCACCTGCTAATTAGATTTTTCAGCCTTGATTTCACTTGCTGGCTCTTCTGGCTGTTCACATCCATCCCTGAGCATGAGTTTAGAAGGGAACAGGAGCCAGCTTTCACAGTAGTTTACTTCACTGTTATATACAACTCACTTGAGTTTCCTATTCCAGGTTTATAACATTAGTAGAACCTTTCAAGTGAATTAGCTGCCTGCATGAAGGTACAAGATGTTTTACAACCCCTCACTCACTGGCTTATAGCTGACACTCAGATGTGAGCTTCTTTATTAGAAGTAAGAGTTACAGAGATCTGGAGATACATATGAAAGAAAGAGAATAGTGAGAGAAATTTCAGCCTCTTCTGTTCAAAAGCTGGAATCCTATAATGTCTCATGCTTACTGAGCTTTTGTTTTTCTTTCCCATGTATACCTAGTTTTCAAACTGCTCATCACTTCATTTTAAGAAAGGCAAGCACTTAGCTGCCATGGGCAGCCTGTCTTTTGGAGCTGAATTCCATTGTTTCTCTTGATATTTTGGGGATTCAGGAGCAAAAGTACTGGAGCAGAATCATCACTGTGACAGCCTTTTCACACTTCGGTGACCCAGGTCCCCACTAAGCCAGCATGGCATCTTTCTCTGTTGTCAAAAAAATGGGTGACAGTATTGTCATACTGATGGCATCAGCTCAGAGGCCTGAGAAGGAACAGCAAACTTTCTGCCTATGTGATCTGTAGAAGTGACAGTTTCATTCACCCTTTCCTACCTACATCTCTTCTACCATATACCTTCAGTAGTAGTCTGCTCATAAATCCACTTAAACTGTCACATCCAGGTTTCTGCTCTTCCAGCCTGCTCTGAATGCTGAAACAGAGCCAAGTTGCCCCTGGCATCCCTGATGCCCAGTCTCTAGTACGAGCCTTAGAGATCTGGTCCCCCCTATTCCATTATAACCCTTTTTTTTCTGCACTCACAGATACTCCCTCAGCATCCAGGAGTCAGAATTGCCCTTTTTTATTCCTTTCTGGATTATATCTAACCTCTCTTCTCATCCATCCTGACTCTCTGCTCATCCCAGCTGTATGGCTGTCACCTTTTTTTCTTTTAAAATGAGGTAGATATTCCCTTTTCTTGATTCTGATCTCTGTACAGATCTGTCCTGTGCCTGTGTGACTGTTCTGCCTGTCCTGCCTCATCCCCATTCTGTACCCACTCTTCTCACCTTTGCTCTTCCTCCTACTTGCACCATCATTTCTCTTGCAACCTGCCTCCTACATTTGGTTGTTCTTCCCAAACATCTTTACTCTTTTTCAGATTGCTCTTGCAAACCCACTCTCTTTGAGTTGATAGCTTCTGCTCCCAGGATAGAACTTTCTTTCCCTCCTCCTCATATGCCCTTCCTCAGCCCATACATACTTCAAAATATCAGCTCCTATGTGATTCATTTGTCATATAACATTTATTTTCTTATGCTTGATTCCTCATTTCCCCTCTGCACCTCATTCAATTGGCAAACAAGATTTCCTGGGTGGCATTAAACAAGATGACTTCAGGTGTCAAACACTGAATTAAGGCCAAGCAAGCAGCAGTCAAGGCGCAGCAGCAAGAGGAAAAAAAGAGAAGAAACCCCTCCCATCCCCCAAACAACAAAAAACCCAACCCAAAACTTAAGATTTAGATACGAAATTATTGCAGATGTACAATTGCCTGCACGGCAGCTGCTGTAGCTCGGATACCCTCTTTGGCCTAATTCACAAGCAGGCTGCATGAGATTGCTGGATGGCTACTGTTATTACTACCACTGCTATTACTTTTCACCTGCATGCTGCTTCTCTATACCTCTCCTCTTTCTCCAGGATTGGAGATGAACATGTCTCTCTCCCTTCAGTCATGTTATCTGTTGATGTTGCAACATGAGAAATCCAGGAAGCAGCAAATGCAGCAATATTGCAGCAGTGGGAATTTGGGTATATTAAGTTGCTGCTTTAGGAGGACTCCTGCCTAAGGAGTACGTGGTCTAGACTGTGGTCACTGTGTCTGCATGAAAAACAGACCTGGCTGTCATAGTCTGTATATCTATTACAGTCTTGTGGTAGTAGCACAGAGCTCACGTGCCGCAGTTAATTCTTGCATTGCCTCCACTGCTCTGATAAAGGTATCTCAAGTCTCTCATTTACAGTAGGTTGGCTTTACTACCAGCATTAGTTCCCCTCCCATTATCATGGCAGAAGGAGCATCTGTTTCAGGTGAAGAATGAAGAAATGTGTTTTCCAGGCTCACTGTCAATCAATAGCTTTATCATGTCTTTCTCTCTCATTATTACCCTGGGGTCACTTGACCTTTCTTTAGTAATAGGAAGCTGTTCCTTGGCCACCAACTTCATATGACCCACAAAGGAAGGAGCATGGCTTCTTCCAAGGAGTCAGCCAGAGTGTGGCTGACAATGAGGCATGCGTGCAGCTTTCCTTGGAACATTGTGGGCACCTGGGGATAAGTCTGCTGCTTTTGCTGGTGCAGACCTGTGCACTGCCACTGTTGCTGCTCTCATGACCCTTCTGCTTTGGTATGATTTCCCTCTCATGCCACAGAAGAACAGAGCAGAGCTCAGGGATTCTTTTGCGGTAGGGCTTCTCTTCTCTCAGGGCATGTGAGGGGTGCTGAGGTCTCTTTAGAATCACAAACACTGGGAAATAAAATGAATAAACATTAGAAGTGCTATCAGTTTTTCCCACAAAAAATCTAGGAGATGAACAGAGTAAACTCTAATCAGCTATTCTTCTGGGTCAAAAGGGAATTAAATGAGTTCATGGCCAAGTGAGCCTCATTTATGAGACAATTTCTGATGCAGGCCCAGTGCCATTGGCTCTTACAACAGCTTGGGAGGTAGGGCACTTTTGTCTGATGCAGTCCAAGTTTCACCATAGAAGTTACTGCCTGACCAGTCTGTGAAAGCATCCAAAGTCCTTTTTTTAGGCTTCAAAAATATACATCTGTAGTTAACAGAGCTGCCTAATTACAGCTTCTTCCTGAAGAAAAATAAATCATTTTCCCTGTACCCAAATAAAACTGGTCAGAGATTCAAATTCAGACTCTGGGACCATTTCCAAATAGTCCAGTTTGAAGTACAGGATTTTGAAGCATTGGCTGTACAGACAGTAAAGGAAATGTCTTAATGAGATATGCAAAGCAACATGGTCTCTGGTATAGGGCACCAGATTGGGATTCAGGAAACCTGGGTTGTTATCACAGCTCTGATATTGCTTCTTTGCCTTCGTGTGCTTTAGATTCCCTTCTAGCCATCTGTTTGTCTCAGTTACTCAGAGCAATGTACCCAGCCTTCCTGTACACACTTTGTCCAAGAAATTTGGTGATGTTCCACCTCTCACTGTGTCTGACTCCTTCCACTGTTCCCCCTAATCCAGCACATGGGATAATTGTCACTCCTTCACCACCCCCTACTCGGAGGCAACTTCCCTCCTTCCTTCCTTCTCCTCTTCATTGGTGGCTGTGCTTCTGGCCCTAGCAGAGCTGGCACTGGGTTAACGAGCCCCGCTGGACCTGTCTAACTGTCCAGAGCCACTCAGGTGCACTCTTGGCAACGTAACATGGAGCACCACGGGCTGACCTTCCATCCTGTGTTGTTTAGCAGCTTGTGTCCTGACTGCCTGTATTGTCCTTTCCTTTTTAACTGGAACCACTAATTTGAACTGGGGAGTGTGGATAATGGAGCAAAAACCCTTTAGTGCCTTGCAGTGTCTAATGGAACAGGTAGATATTTGGGTGCAGCCTCTCCTGTGTGAAGAGCCTGGTGAAAGCTGGTTGCTAATATGAACATGAGGAACACTGGTTGCAACTTCTCTTGAGTGTTTGTATATGTCTCTCTGCTACAGACCTGTCCTGGATGCTCAGGCCCGAGGGGCAAAAAGCAATACATTCAGTAACAGCTGTTTCCCCATCCTCAAGTGGAAATTATTGTAGATTTAATGATAAAAGCATTGCTGATCAGTGTCCCTTCCACAGTGCAGTGGAAGAGTAACTAAGAGAACCAGCACCACAGCAGAGAGGCTTACCCAGGCAGTTCTGTAGAAGTGCTGGATCTCAGCCTACTTAGGGGAGCATTTGTTGATTTCTTCATATGTCCATCATTGACTCCCCTAACTGTTCAACCTTTGAAGGGCTTGCACTTTTCTTTCCTGGACTTGATGTCCATAGATGCAAATAGAATGGAGAGATTTTGTTTTGATCAGAATCTCCCAGTTGTAGCGTTACGGCTTTCAGAGCAAACAAATGTACATATTCTTTGATTGATTTAATCTTTTCTATTACTTATAAATGCTTTTAGACATATTCCTGAGTGCACATGCATGAGAATGTTCGCAAGAAATTCAGAAGCACTTTGTGAATCCTCGCAAAATTTCAAATAATTACATTATAGCAGCCTGACAATGCCATTAATTCAGACAATATTTTTAATAGCTCGTAAAAAAGAAAATTCTTCTGATTCATTTATATGACATGCCTCTCCATTAGAAGGAGCAGAAAGGGGTTTGCATTGAACTTTAAGTGTTGTCATGACTGTAGGAGCCTGAATTTACTCTAAATTCATTCCTTTGTAGTTTGAAACAAGGTCAAGACCACCCCATTTCTAATTACTGTTAGCTGAGGATTTGTCTCTAAATGTAAATGTATCTAGTAAAACCCTTCTCCAGCATCTACTTGGACCATTTCTCCATAAGTTTTAAATCTGCCAGTAAGTCTCCACAGTCCAGCAACTCCAGCTATGATATGTGAATGAATCAGAGGCTGCTGGAGTCAGGAACAGGGCCAAAGAGACTGTAGAGATAAGCTATTACTTAAAGGTAATTGAGTGGAATGTGGAATGGAACAAGCTGAAGAAAAATAGAAGCCCCTCAGGATATCCGCACTCTGCCTCTCACCCTGCGGCTGAGGTCCCAGGCTCTTGGTTGAGAAATCTACTTTTCTACTTTTCTCAAAAAAGAGCCTAAAACCTGCTTTTTTTCTCCCCCTTCTGACGCAAACCTGTGGACTCCCATCCATTCTAATGCGAGAAGGGCTGAGAGCTGGTCCGTTTTAGTTGCCTTCCTGTGCCTGCATTGGATATAGTGTAAGTTTTCCAGAAAGGAAAACTGAATGGAAGCTTTTCAATCTTAGCTACTTAGGAAGTTAAGCATCTTACACGGGCACTGAAGAGCACTTTTAGTGAGAAGCAGAGAACTTTTCACTACATAATGATGTGCACAAGTGGGAATTTAGAGACCTAGATTTAGCTCTCCTGAATCTAGCTACAAGGAACTGACTATGAATCAGAATTAAGGCATTTATTTAATAATTTTTAAATACTTTAAAAAAAAATATATTCTGCATGGTTTAATTCCCGTTTCCCTTGTCCCCCCTCTCTCATTCCTTGTCACTAGCACATTCCCGGGTTGTTTTGTCTGCAGAAGCAGAATCTAGATTGAGGTGAGACTCTTTAGGCAGAAGCTAGATCTTGCTTTAATTGAACAGGCAAAAAAGAGGAGGACTTTGATATCAGTTGGCTAGTTGTGGGATAAAATATAAACCACAGAAGATACAGTAAATGGACTGCTAAAATCATCAGACTGCATGTTATAATCGGGATACAGAGAAAGCAATGGAAGATTTTTCATGTCTTCATGAGTTATCGGCAGGTTATATAGGTCTTTGGTTAGAGCCAGTACCGCTCATGATTCTACTGGTGATTCACCTAGCCCTTGATTATGGTGCTTCTGTGCTGTGCTTTCCCCATCTGTAAAAGTGAATTATTTATATTCATTCCCCAGAGAAAGAAGTTATACAGGGCCTTGGGAACCCAAGTCAGACAGCAGAAAGACCCTTATAAAAGACTGTAAGTCCCTGAAAGCACAGCATAGGACTCATTGTACAACTGCAATCGATGCTGGGGGGGTTAACTCACATATTCGTAATAAAATATTTGGTCTCATATTGCTTTTTCTGTGAAGAGTGTGTAGATATGGTTTACAATACATTATATCAATAATAATAGTTCTGAAAATATATTAGTTATGCCTATTTTAGGGCTTACTGGAAGCTTATAATTTTGGTTCTATGAAGACAGAGTAAATATTTCCATTTGTAATATGGAACATACAGTGTGTTGCAAAATGGTTTTAACAAACTTTCAGGCCATTTTGGGATTATGTGGTTGCAGGTGTTACAAATCGTTCACAATTCTGTAAGCAATACTTCTTCATTTAAATTTGAATTTATTCAGAAATATTACCTGTAACATCCATGTGAATATAATGGGTCTTCTTTTACAGTGACCTTTGGAATGTGTAAGGGAAAAGAAGGTGTCAGTTTTCTTGTTGGACCGATCATCTTTTCATGGATCTTGCCTAAGCAAAATGTTAAGAGTGATCATTAAGTAGGCAGGATCCAGAGTATACTGACGCTGTGGTTTGGAGGTTTCTGGATCAGAGTCAAAACGTGAAGTACTTTTGTCATCCAAACACAGTCTAAGACACTTCAGTTGATCTTTAGTGAATACAGTGTCTGTGTTCTGCCCATGTAGGTTACAGCAGAGTTAGATGCCTGGAATGAAGACCTGCTGAGACAGATGAATGATTTCAATACTGAAGACCTCACTCTGGCTGAGCAGCGTTTGCAACGTCACACAGAGCGAAAGTTGGCCATGAACAACATGACCTTTGAAGTCATCCAGCAAGGGCAAGATTTACACCAATACATCATGGAGGTCCAGGCTTCAGGTAAGCAGAACGATTTGATCTCTTTTTCACATGAGAAGAAAAAAATAAAAGGAAGAAAAACCCAACCCCCCTAAAATGTATATCAAGCAAAAATACCTCAATATGTACCTAATGCATCAGCTTTCAGCATAAGTATGGGCAATACCTGTCTCTCTGCTCCCATAACTGTTCCACAAGTTTGGAGGACTCTTTGATTCAGGATTATGTTTCCAAAAATGCCGTTTCTTTGAGTCTGAGATTCATTGAAGAAGTAAACCTGACTTTCAAGTTCCATTCAGAAAGCTGCAGGATGGAGTTTACGATGCGTTCCAAAGTGGATAGAGGTGGGGAGGGCCAGAAAAGTTACACTGGTACGTCCTTGTCCTTGCACCAGCTCAGAAACAAGCACTGCAGGAAATCGTGTGTTACAAATACTTGAGCTGGCCAGTCAGAACTCAGGTCTGGATGAAGTCCAGTCATTCTAGACTCCTAAGTTTGTTAACCTTTCTGCAACCAGACTTTATTGAGAAGCAGACTGACCAGATGTGCTGGCTTCATTCTCTGCAGACTTGAGTACCTTTCACCTATGCCTCATTTCAGGGTGCAGACATGCCCTAGGGAGAGAGAGGAGAAAGAATCTAGTTATCCAAGACCCCTCTGGGAAAGAATCCAAATATGGGAGCCTTGAAGCCAGCCATGAAATGGAACTCTTGTTTCCAGACAGCCTTAATTGGAATTATTTTGTATAAAAAGGGAATATGATAAACCATACTGGAATTTTCCTTTTCAGTGTGCACTTGAAAGTTAAAGGTAGTAACTTAGATGTAAAAAAAGAACATTTTGCACATGATCTTAAATGACAGACCTGATTCATGTTGATAGGGAACGTGTCTGATACTTTTACTCTGCTGCTCAGCAGTGGGATCCTATTTCTAAGACATCCCATGAGTCAGGATTTTTTTATCTTTTCATTTTGCATTTGGAAAAAGAATATCATAATTCAGATTAATCACTGTGTAAAATCCAGAAGTGAATGTTACTTCTAAAGTGGTTTAACCTTCTTAAATGTCTGGAAAGAATGCAAAGAGATTGAAAGATTCCTGTTCTTTCCCTCTCAATCTGCACTTTCAAAGTAAAAAATATTTTTATGGTTTTATTTTTTGGCAAACATCTTACCTCTAGGCACCCACCTTTAAAAAAATCTGGCAGTATTCAGCCTGATTTGGCAAGCTGCACTCAACAGAGGCTTAAGGACTGCTACGAGAGTATGTTGTGAACTAGACAATCCGGTGCATTGTGTGAACCATGTGTGCAAGCTTCTATGAGATCTGCCCACGCTACGCCTAGTCCTAGGCTTCAGCTCCCTTGCTGTCTGGGATAGAAAACTTGTCCTTATACGTCAATTAAGATGCTTGGGTTGTGGGTTTTTTTTGTTTGTTTGTTGTGGTTTGTTTTTCTGTTGTTTGTTTTTTCTCTTTTTATCCTGGAAGAATCTTAATATGAGTAGGGATCCATGGGAGATAAAGAATATGATCCAGAACAGAACACAGTCAGGAGTCTCAGTGACTGATTTTTAGGGAAAAAAAACAACAACTGTGTTTGTCAAGAAGTCAACAACTTTTGTATTGTAGACTAATGATTAGCCACTAAATGAAATTACTTTTAAAATGTTTTTAACCAGATTATCTTAGATTGCTTCCTATGAAGCCTACTCAATAAAAATCCATTGCTCCCAAAGGCAGGGAAGCAGAAGCCTCATGGGGATGTAGAATAACTGTAGTTAATCAAAGGTAATGGTCACGTCTGCCATGCACAGAATGCTAAATGCTGTGAGAATGGCAAAATAAGGGAGAGAGATTGCTCTTGGGAGCCTTCTGTTTCTTATTTCAATAAAGGACAGTTACATTTCATAAAAAATTCATTTAATTTTACTCCCTCTTCCTGAATTCTATATCACAGTCATTCGTTCCATAAGTTAAGGGATGATTGTTCTTACTACCAGAGCTGCAAACTTGCAGGGGTTCTGGGAAATCAACTGCTATTGCTGCCTCCTATTGTACAGTGTCACCACTGCTACAATCAAAACTCAGCTGTAGCCACAGAAGATAAAGCCAGAAAAAATGTGATTTGTCAGGGACATTCTACATAACCAGCCACTCTTAAATGACCAAGTTTCTTCCCTTCCCTATAATTCTCTTCAAGCTTTATTCTTTGTATCTTGTCACACAGGAAACTGATTCAATTTTGATCACCCTGGTGTTTGGCTTGGAGGTCTGTAAGCTAGTAAGTCTGTCAGATAAGATTACACCCAGGTTTTTCCATGCATGATGCCTTTTTCACTTGGAAAGCTTGTGTAGGTAGAAAAAGAAGGGTTTGGACATTGTCCCATGATTTTTGTCCAATGCAAATTTGGAGCCATGATTCTTACCAGACTGTGGAGTGTCTGGAAATCTCTGTGAACTTTGTCATGTTGATACAATAAATCCAGAGTTCCTGTGATGCACCATATCAGACTGTGCAGATATTCAAGGCATCCATGCATGCAAGGCATCTATGCAAGTCCAGTATTTCCAAAGCTTCGTACAGCTCAGAGTTATGTTCCTGTAATTCCTTCCACTACTTTAGCACGTGTGCATGAGCCCGCTTTGGGTTAGCCTGGTTTCATCATCAGAGTAATTATTCTTCAAATAAATTTATGTTTTCAATAGGGGATATGTAAGAACTGGAAGTCATATTGTGTTTTCTGAAATTTTGCGGTACTTTCAAATTGTCTTTGTGTCTCACTAAAATCTGTGTGCTTCAGGAAACATTTGCATTTCAAATTGTCTTTGTATCTCACTAAAATCTGTGTGCTTCAGGAAACATTTGCATTGTTTCTAAAGGCATTCTAAATCGTTATGACAGTATTGTCAAGACTAGGCTTTTTAATTAGCTGGTAGTTTTTATTTCAATGAACCTGTCTTTTATTTTTCCAGTTTGATTGTAGCTCAGCTGCTGATAGCAAAGCTAAATATATAGGCAAATATTCTCAAAAATGGGTTTTGATTTTTGGGTGTCTAACTTGATATGTTGAAGGGCCTGGTGTTTTCAAAGGTGACAACTTGAACATTTCTGAGAAATCCATTTCCCACAGAAAGTTTAGGATCATAATTCAGCAGTGATTTAACATCTTGACCTAAGCTGCAGTGATGGTGCATTCGTGTAATTCATTAGCATACACATCCTAGTCATTCTGCTTCTAGGTACTAAAAGTAATTACACTCTAATAGTTGATTAATTGATTGCACAAATTTATTTGATTATTAAAGTCCATTTGCATTGTCGGTATCATTGTAATAATGAGCACCACAGTTAGGAGTTGCTCTTGGCTTACAGAGCTACCTCTTTATATCTTAGAAGAAAATCGTGTAAGTCAAGCCTGAAATACTCTGCAAATCTGATGTTGGGGAAATTTATACAGTCCCTACCTGTTACATGGAGAATTCAAAGCCCTTTTGTTTCCTGGTCATCAAACTAACATCATTCACAGCTTCTCTCAGCTTTGCATTGCTTAAAAGCGAAATGCAAATCTATTTCATCTTGTTTGTGATGTCATTTATAATTAGTTATAACTAGAGTTTATGTTGCAGGGAATAGGACAGTAAACTTTCCTGCCACAGGCTTTTAATATTTTAGCCTAACAACAGGTTCAAAACAGCTTTGTACAGATCGAAAAAGGAATACCCCTTCCTTACACTGAATAGTGTCTCATATTGTAGGTTGCCAGTTTGTGTGGCTTGGTACTCTTTCCTGTAGTACATTTTTTAAAATGTATTTTCATTTCATTATCCTTCACTTGAAATCTGCACTGGTTAAGACATTAGAAGAAAATGGCAACTAAGTTTGTTTTATCAGAAAATCAGCTGTGCTTTTCTATCAAAACTCAATGTAAAGATAGTATGTATGAAATTATTCTGGAAACAAGGCTTTCTGTTTTGCAAACCAATCACTGAGAAGAGTAAGTGCTCTCACTGCATGCACTGGCACTGTGGAATAAATCTGCGTGACATATGACAAGCAAGAAAGGGCAGATCATTCATCACAGGGAGTGCAGGCTGACCTTGGATAGCATCCCAGGCAGTTCACTGGTTGCTGCTGGTGAGTTAGCACAATCAAAACCATACCAGCTGAGTGTGCATGAAGGAAAACTGTGCATTTAATATCAAATAGGTGTGGTGAAGTCAAGCATACAAAAAGCCATCATGTCCTGAGCATACAGAACCATATGCAGGCTAATTGTAGCAACAAGGCCTGATGTCTGGCAATTGAAAGGAACTTCACTCCCCAGAACAGAAACATATATTAAATTTCCAGTTCTAAATGGGAAGCCAGGGGCCACTCTATTTGGTAATGAAGGAACTGTTTTGTTTTGGCCGGGAAAGGGAGTAAGCCAATCACTAACATTCCCTTGTGCTTTTTCTGATAAAACCAGAACCCAGGAAAAAGAGTGTAGGGTCAGTCATAAGGTCGTCTTTATCCTGTGTACTGTCCTCTGTAGATACAGCTGTGAGAGGGAATGAAAGTCATGAACCTCTGAGGAGGATAAAGGGGGAAGAAAAGACATCTTTCTAAATGGGTTTTAAAAATAGTATCCAAACATTTTGTACAGCAGCTACTAATTATCACATTTCTTTTTTAATGTCCTATTCTTCCACGAAATCAAACGGCTTTGGAGAAAAGTATAGTGTTGTCTCAGCATTACTGCAATCTGATTATTTTTATATGAGGTTCCTGATCCTCCTTGTATTAAGGCCAATGAAAAAAATTCCAGTAGACCTCAATAAGGGAAGAGTCAGGTCTTTATTAGTTTATAATCACAGGGATTGCAGTAACATGGGATGACATCATATTTCCTGCAGGCCAGACTCACAATTACCCTGGTAATGTACCCAGCAATGCTATCGCACCAGTGTAATAAAGAAGGAAGATGTGAAGCTCTGCATTGTATTTCATGTAAACACTACACACAAGGCTTATAGGGTCATAATAAAATTCAGGAGGTAGAAAAGGACTCAGGAGGTCTCTGTTACAACCTTCTGACCAAGTCAGGGTCAGCTATGAAATCAGACCAGGTCATTCAGGGATTTATCAATTTCATGCAGGATGCAAGGGAGTGGAAATGTGGTAGTAAGCCACCATTTCCCATTGTTATGTGAGGACTGGATGAAAGTCAGTCTGTGGAATAATTCTGAATGAACTATAGGCTGGTTTAAACTAAGCTGTTGTTAATGATCCTCTGAAAGTGCCCAGATGGAAAAAAGAATTACATTATGGAGCTCATCACACTTGTAGCACTACTGTAGACCTGGCAACCAGAGATTACTTCCTCTATTTCATTTTTCTATTTTCTTCCTCATCTTTCCTGTTCTAAGTTCTTTTCAACATGCATTTCTAAAGTATAAGTTAATTAATTACTGTAAGAAAGGGAGGGGGGTTCTGTCTTTGTTTTTTTTATGTTCTTGAGAGTTTTTGAGCCAGGCTATGGTTAAATCATGTCCTACTGGCCAGATGCTGATGGGTGAGATGAGCAATGATCACCAGAGAAACACTACCTTGTAGAAAGTTACAGTGATGCAGATCAGGAAACCCAAATATTACACGTGAGAGAGTTTAGTAAGAAAGAATTACTCAGAGTTGCAAATCAATGTGTTAGATGGCAAAAAATTTTGAAGCTTACATTTGTGCAACAACTGAAATTTCAAATAAATGCAATGATCTTTCTGTCTGCATGTTTCAGGCATTGAGCTGATCTGTGAAAAAGACATTGATCTTGCAACGCAGGTTCAAGAACTGCTGGAATTCCTTCATGAGAAACAACATGAACTAGAGCTTAATGCTGACCAAACTCACAAGAGGTTAGAGCAGTGCCTACAACTCCGGCACCTACAGGCTGAAGTCAAGCAGGTGAGAATTTTTAACCACACATAACGGTCCTAAATGGGTTTTCTGCCTTTACGTACAAGCAAACTGCTAAACCAGCTTTTGCCAAGTCACATACCTTTAGGTGGACGATCTTAATCCCCGTTTCCTTGACAGTACTTGATTTGCTGACAGATTGCAGCATCATCCATTACAAATAACAAAGGGCTCTGTTCCCTCTAGTGTCATATATTTGGATTCATGAATAGTTATGGGAAGTCTGCACAGAACTGACAGCGTAACTTCTCAACTGGAAAGCTGCCTCAAACTCCATGTGTTCTGGGAATAAAATGATTTGATTTGGGGTCCATACTTAAGCTGTTGTGGAGAATTGGCCCAAAACAAAGGGTAACTGCTCTGTGAGGTCTAAGTATGACATTACAGCAGTTTCACCTTTTCATGTATTGAAACACATCTGTTGGTCTGCAAGAATCTCTAACACCTTCTGGGTGAGATAAAAAATCTGTCCATGGTCTCTAGATCATGGCACTTGTTTAGTCATCTTAGTATTGCTACAGTGCCTTTCTTCCAGATCTCATCCTAGCATAAGCAGTTGTGTTCTGCCTCCCTAGGTTTCCCCTGATGTTTAATTTGGATGCCTCAGATCTCTTTGTTGTCCTTTGCTACACAGGATAGTGCTGCACATCCTGCTTCCTAATCCATAGGTGGCTTCGCATTTCAGTGTATGTCTGGATTTCAATTGAATGGTTTTGGTTTCATTAGGAAAACCAGGAACACTTTTCCAGACACCTGGAATATTCAGGTTTCCATTTTACCAATACAAATGGGGGGGTGGAGGGGTGTGTGGGGTTGTCCAAATACTACAGGGTGTTCTTGAAAAAGGTTTGCTTCTTTGTTTACTAAAAGAAAAGAGAAAAAAAGAACAAAACCAACCAAAAATATACTGAGTGCTCAGTACACATGATCATAGTCATTCTTTCTTCAAAAGTGAATATTTGAGTGATGCTTTATCTGAATATTTATCATTGCTAGCAAAAAATCCTTCATTCTCAGACAACTCTCAGGCTAGAAGCTGGAAGCACCAACACCAGTGCATACATTTTCCTTCAAAGTCCACTTTGAAGTGAGTATTTTGCAACCCTAAATGAAAGTAGCATAGGACTGTCCTAAATTTTTATTTTGAAACGTAGTCATTTTGCATTTCTAATTATTGAAGGCCAGCTCCTCATGAAGCTTCAGAGCTCTATAGAGTGCTTTGGCTTTCTTCTTCTGAAATAAATAAAAAAAAAAAAAAAAGAGACTTTTATATTTCTTATAACCAACCCAATAAGATTATGATGTGTATCCTTTTTTCCATAGGTTTCCAAAGTCAGCTAAGCCTGGAGATTTATGCAGTAGATTTATGATTAAGTAGAGGCTTTCTAAATATGATAGAAAATAGAGAGGAGTAATATGTGTAGCAGAAATGCTAAAAATGCAGGTTATCGCTATCTGTCCATGTCGCCCGCTTGACCAGGGTGAGGTGCCAGCTGGTCGGCCCTGGGGCTGCTCCTCGAGCAGTACAGTGGCAGTGCAGCACTCTCTGCAGGTACCTGATGCTACTTGCCTCATTATCAAGTGTCTGCTGGGCCTTAACTCTTTTACAAAACAAAATCTAACCGAAGGAAATGGTTATAGGAATGGACTATCTAGTACTTACTATGAGAGAACAGCTGCCTTGAATTAGTATTTCCTTAATGGAGCTTGAGACCATCAGAGCCTTCATTACTATGTGACCTCTCGGCAAACCAGTAGTGAAGAATCATTTTATTTGTTCAGCTGAATGGTAAAGACTCCCTTGCTTACTAACCTATAAATTACCACAGCTACAGTTTCCCTTAGAAAGAGGCAAGTTAAAATATATCTGTGCCCTATCTATTTGGTTTCCTGTAGATGAGTCATATTCCCAACCATTTAGTGAAATTGGGAATTGTATTGATTTTGGCTTGTAGTTCATCACCAGTCTGGGCCAGATTTCCTTCACTTTCATTTTAGTCCATCTGAGATGACAGGTGATCTCATTATGAAATTGCATTCACTCTTGTGAATCAGTTGAGGTGTAGTTGCCACGAGACACCTACTGTAGCTGTGGTTAAGTTCTGCTGACTTAATAAAATTGGTCAAGGCTGCTATGTGTACATATGTTTGCATTTTGATATAGTGGCTCATGGAAATACAAAGTCTTTTAGCTGTCTCTATCTATTTAAGTCTCATTTACCAGGGATTTCTGCTTTATATCATATGCACCAAAGGTTCAAATGCCAAGACAATAGATCGAAGTCTGGGGCCATTCAAGTGGAACAATTCCAGATGAGATGTTCTGTGAACTGCTTTAGAGGGGAAATAGTATAGATCAATGATTCACAAACTTTTTTTATTAAGAAAGCTCCTGTCCAAGACTGATTTCCTCTCATTTGGATCACACTCATTTCTACCAGAAACTACAGAGCTTGGATTGCTTACATAAAAGTAATAACAGAATAGAGTTGTGAAGATAATTTTAAAAAACAAACTCTCTAATGCTGTACTTGCAGCTGTTTGGCTTCCCTATCCCCTTATTTTATCTTTGTATGTTTTCTTTCTCTTTGTGGTAAGTGTTGAACTTGACCTGATTTACTCCCAGATATTCTCACAGTGTCACATTACACTTACTTTCTAGGTTGTTTTAAAGTGTTTCCTTTTTGTGTGCTTGTTGTCCATCTGCTTTTGCCATTTGGCATTAGATTTGCTTTCAGGTGAATTTGCCCAAAGGATGTTGGGAAGTAGTCACTTGAGAGACACTGAATATATTTGGAGTTTTCCCCAGCTAATGTCACAGGGCTCCTGGAAACCTGATGCAAAACCAGGAAGCCTGGAAACCTAAAATTGCCAGAATGTGCCCTTGTTGGTGGTTGTGGTAGTAACACCCTCTCAAAGAAGCTGCAAAGGGTGCAGGGATGTAAAAAATTCACTTACATTGTTTTTGCCTTTTAAACTTAAAAATTGTTTCCAATGTAACTTGATGGGTATCATTAGCAAGGCCGTAAGTCTTTTTTAGAAACATCAGGGAAGGTATTTGGACCAAACTACACTAGCAGACACAAACACCATGTGACAGAGCTCTCCTTTCTTAGGAAAGGTTCCACAAGAGATGCTTCATTTTTTTATTTTTCCTGTAACATCTGATTCTGTGCTCAGTGAAAAGTTTCAGGCAAAGTTTCAGGGTATGAATTTTAGAAGAATTTGGTACTATTATTTAATTACAGAGGAGCCATATACAGAAGTGTAGCCTGTTTAAAGCAAATTGAAGTCAAAAGTGTGAGCTGTTTCAGAACTGTGGTGGTTGCCACGTTAGACAACCCATGCCTTGCAGCGAAGTTGTTCTCCAGTGGCAAGTGGCTTTTCTCTAACATGCTGTCAGAGTGTTTCTGCTCCTCCATTATTAAAAAAAGAAAAAAAAAAAAAAAAAAAAAGGTTAGGCTTTTTAAAAGAGTCTTTGGAGATTTTTTTAGCTCCAGAATTGTTTAATCACAGCTTCTACAAAGTTGATAAAATCTGTAATTTGTAGGAAATGTCTGTTTAAAGCCTTCTTTTGTTGTTGGCTTGTCTGTACATTGCCAGATAATGGTGAATCCATTAATACAGGAAATGATCAGAGAAGTGTCTTGGTGCTGTGTTAGCAGCTTCTGTACATATTTTAATGAAAAGGTATTAAGCGCCATATAAACAGGAGTCAGTTTGTGAGCACGTCTTGTACACCAGATACAAATGTGTAAATGCTCTCTTACAACCATTTCATAGTCTACTTCCAAACCAGTAATACAATGAAAGGCTCTGCGGGTGACTGGTTTTTGCACGTAGACTTAAAAAGCTTTGGATATGCAATGGAAATATTTTCTTAATGTAAACAACACACACACAAAAGAAGGGGAGAAAAAAAGAAACCTAAAAGAACGTTACTGTGGAAAAAGCTGGTGCAATCCCAGATGAGACCCTGACATTTAAGTGTTGACTTTTGGAAGTAGAATGGGGTCATCATTTAAGTTCTTCCAAGCAACATTTGCTTGTGCTTGGGTGCTCACTGGGCCTGGAAGGGGGAGTGTCGGAGCCTCACAGTGAGGGTCTGAACAGCTCGGGGGTGGCAGCAGCCTTGGTCAAGAAGAGTGCTGCAAGCATGACTGACAAGACGTAGTCCATCGAAGCCTGACCTGAACTGCTTTAGCCTGAATGTTTTTGTGTCAAGAAGGCAGCTGTAGAGAGGAACCCACACGTATAATTAACACTAGAGGAAACCTGGCTGATTTCAGTTGTGTGGTACCTCTTCCTCCTTACTCAACTGTGTTGCCTATTAGCTTTACACTAATCAAGTTGCCTTGTTTTAAGACTGAGCTTTCCAGTGATTCTTTTTTATTATTTAGAGACTCATATATTTGTATGAATTGTGTCAAAACCTTTTGTAGCAGGTTTAGAAAATTTCAGCTCAAATGAAAGCAGTTCCAGAGGACCATGTCATGCCCTGATTGTATTGTTTAAAAAAACCCAAACAAACAAAAAAAACAAATAAACAAAAAAAAAAAAAAAAAAAGAAGAAAAGCGGCTACATTTTCAGCATACATGTTTAGTATTTTCTACACTCTAAATGGCCCAAGCCAGGATACCTATCGTGGTACCTATCGTGGTATATAAAATGTGAAAGCATGTCTTGCTTTATGATGTCCTCACTTCAAGTCTTTCCCAGATACTGCGGTCCATCGGTTAACTTCAGCTTTTGGTACCACGTCGTCAATAACAATGTAGGTTTCTTGTCTGATGGATTATAGAAAATGCCAGCCAAAAGAATTGCCATATGATAACCTGATTTCTTTTCCTTTAAATCTTTGTTGCATTTCCCACAGGAACAATAACACCTGCTGATGAAAGAAAGAAAGCTGACAAATGAAATCTTCCACACTGTTGTACTGAGCAGAATGTAATTTTCTACAAATTAGGGTCAGCTACATGTGTAGATGACTCTGCTTTCTTTCTCCTAAGAAAAACTCATTTTCCTACCCTACAGGGAACTGAATGGCTGTAACTGGGGTGATACATGATGTAGGGATAAAAACCAAAACAATAGAAAATCCCTATTTGTTTCAGGCAATTTAATGGATCACTTGGTGAAAATGACCGCACAAAAGGGAAATTATTATGTAGAATACTGCAGCAAAGACAATTTTGGAGCTTTGTAAATCACAAGCTAAATTTAGGGCAGTGTTTGGGCAGTCAGGATTTCCTGTGCATCTGTGAATCAAATTCAGCAACTTTCTGGCTTTATTGGAATAATATGACACCTACACAGGTAGAAAATAGGCTTTGAGGCAGCACAGCAAAGACCTTGCATGTGTGTTCTGGGTGCTAATTTTCCAAACACATGTATTAAAATAGTGGAAAATGTTGCTGCTTAGATGAGTATGTACAAGCCTGATAGGTTAATTATGTGTATTTAGGATTTGATTCTGCAGTCATTACAGCACGAATTGCATGCCTACAAATAATATGAATATCCCTGAAATAAAGTGTCTTGTCTAAATATAAAATGCAAGACCTGTGTTTTTTTCCTAGCTCTGCATGCAGGTAGAAATTCCAACTGCATCTTAACTCCAGGTCACATGAAACCAATTGTGTCTTTTCTCTCCTCACTCCTAAACTCTGACTTCTGTGTGAAAACCACAGGCAGAAAGGAGTTGCGAGGTCCATGATCCCAGCTGGAAATCTGAAAAAGAGAGACATCTTTATGTTTAATTTTAAATCTCCCTCATTACTCTCTGTGGTTTTGCCCTGGAGTATTTGCATAGGGGAGCATTCATTTTTGTGATCAAACCTTGGAAATTAAAACTGTTTGTTATACAAATATCCATGTAAATATTTGGATTCTTCAAGCAATAACTTCTTCAATAAGATCTTTGCCCTCTAAAAATTTATGTCATTAAGGCCTTGTCCTAGGACTTTTTTCTGCTCACTGATTCAGCCTGAGACCACACTGGGTAAAGTACCATTTTGTTAGCCAGGCTGAAGCATTTTCTGGTTGGTGACTACATAAACCTTTGCACTGAAATAACTTTTCCATAAATACATCATTTCTTTACAGGTCCTTGGCTGGATCAGGAATGGTGAATCAATGCTGAATGCCAGCCTCGTCAATGCAAGCTCCCTTTCTGAAGCTGAACAGCTCCAACGAGAGCATGAGCAGTTTCAGCTAGCCATAGAGGTAACACCGATGAGTTAACTTTGTTTCTCCTTTCCAGGTGAACAGCATACAAAAGGTTATCTCTTGAGCATCAGTCTGGCTTGCTTGAAGGAAGGGAAGGAATAAAAGCTTTAGAAAATAGCCTCATCACTAAACTCCTAATGCAGCCAGAGGTTAATAGTGAAATGAATTATTTATCATCTGTGGCTAATTCTTCTGCTGTCAGATATCAGCCTTTCCATTCATGAAAATGGCATGCATCTCCTGATAATTTATTTGGTAAAAAAATAAGATTAAAATTCACAAAGTGATCTGAAAATGGGAAAAGTTTGTGAAGTCAGTTTCCTCCCATGCCCATGATTTGCAGATTATTTCACAGCATTCATTTATGAATATCTTTGTTACAGGATAATACTTTCCTGTAAAATCTTTGTTTCATTCAACTCCCCTTTTGTGAACAGCAGAAGAGACAGTCATTCAAACCCACATTCTCAAATGCCTTTGAAGAGGCAAGAGGGGTGAATTTTAAGGCTTGCCTGTTAAACTGAGCTTTTGCTCCTGCTTGCCCTCAAGTAACACACCTTTGACCTGGTCCTTGAAAACTAATTGTGAGCCAACTCATTTGCCTCGCTCACGGATCCAGGACATGGCAGGAGTAATAGCATCTCCTCTGAGCTGTTTTCCTTTGAATGAGAAGGTAGTGGAGTGCTATGGACACCCCTGAGTAGGGCACTATGGGACTTTAAGGCTCAGTACTTTATATATCTTTGTCATTGTGAACAAACCCTGCGCTCACAGGGTTTGTTCAGTCCATTGTGTTTTCCTGTTCCTGCTTAACAGGTGTATAACCAGCTTCCCAGACTATGCTAATTTTTAGCTTCTTACAGAGCTTACGGAGTTGGTAAATCTCTTTCTGGGGTTCATATATGTTTAAAAATAACCAAAACTAAACCAGACTTTAAACTATGAAAATAATATTTCCATAATGGAGGTTTGAAGAGATGCCTGATTTAGTGGGGGGAAACTCTCTTTACATCTTTTGGTAAACTTTAAGTACATTGATGTACATTACGGTGTTGCTAGTAAGTATAGAGTTTCAATCTCAGCTAATTACCTGTTTTGATCCAGCTCCACTCACACTAAGGAAGGAGCAGCTGTTGCAGCTCCTAAGGGAGAAGGAAGAAGTTTTCTATCAATTCTGTATGAGCTGGCTGGTACCAAGCTGTGCTGACCACATCTTGGCAGCTGTCACCAGACAGCAGTGGGGAACAAGACACCTACTGACTGTGTTATTGCGGCTGTTGGGGAAGTGCTTGTATTTGGTGGTAAATCACAGAGGGAGAAGGTTGCACCACAGTAAGGGGAAAATAAATTTTCAAAGGAAGAAGACACTAGATTAAATATTTTAAGTGCTTAAAGCTCAATATGGGGAAGAGACTAACAAAGCACACAGGGCAGACTGTCCTCTAAAGGCATTCTAGATGTGGAATTGATTTTCAGTTTAAGTCCTTTAAAGTCTATTTAAAACAAGTGTTACAATTCTAACATCAGTAAAGCAGCTGGATATTAAATTTAACCAGTTGTTCTTGAACATCATCCTAAATGTTTCTGCCAAGTATTAATCTTTTTTTTTTGCTAATAGCTTTCTCTATATTGCATTATTCATCAGTGTGTTACCAGACGATTTCAAGCTTCTTTCCAGGTTCAAGGATTAGATCATAAAAGTATCACATGAGAATTTGTCAGCAGTAGTTACAAATGGGATGCAGAACAGAGGAGTCTTTGGGAGATTTCAAGGCTTCTGTTCAGAAGATTAAAATTAAATATTGGACTAAACCATGCCTGAATACAGTTACTCAGGAGGCTGTGAAGGGCTGGGGGCTATTTTCCTCTCAGGAACCCACAGAGGAAGGTATAACTACAACTTGGTTACTCTGAGGGAAGCTGGTGTGGGCTGAGGAATAAGGCAGATAATTCAGTCCTGCCTGTAAAGTGGCTACTGACTAAATAGGAGAATGGTGGAGAAAATGGCTTGACTGCCCCCAGCTGTGCCCTTTAAGGTAGCGTAGTGTATCTGCAATGTGATTGAACTGACTTTCAGAAATATGTCTTGTACGGATTGATATTTGTGATATAGTTCGTTCCATTTAGTAAGGCGTCTTCATACCTTCTGTGGTTGATGTTTTGTGTACTGCGGACAGGAAAGTTGCACACATGAGTACAGCTGCTGATGCCAGCATACTGCCTGGCAAGAGTCAAATTAGGGTGATCAGGCCCTAAAGCTCCTAAAGTTTGCCAACTCTGGTGTTTAGTTTCGTATCTGTAGGTTGTGTGGCACGCAGTCAGCACTGAGTACAGGCTGGCTGGGAGCTCAGCACAACAGCTGCCCACATAGGGGTTGTCAAAATGGATCCACTGGCAATCCCGCGCAGGGTTGTTGCCCAAGCAGCAGTAGCTTACCAGTGAGCTAACCCATTTTAGCCAGTGCTTACTTTTCTCAATCTTTAATAATATTGCAAATGTGAATAATTTAAACTAAAATGCTTTGCAGAAAGTAACTGTTAACTGAAGATAACGCTCTGAAAATTTTTCACTCTCTCACATCTCCATGCTCACACCTTGCTTCACCTTTCTACCATACATCTGGCACATCTATACAACCTCTCTTTCCTCCCCTCATACACAGTCCCTCTTTCATGCCACTTCCTTACAGAAGACACACCAGAGTGCCCTACAGGTCCAGCAGAAAGCTGAAGTGTTGCTACAGGCTGGGCATTATGATGCTGATGCTATCCGAGAGTGTGCTGAAAAGGTGGCCCTGCACTGGCAGCAGCTGATGCTGAAGATGGAGGACAGGCTCAAACTTGTCAATGCCTCAGTGGCCTTCTACAAAACCTCTGAGCAGGTGAGCTGAACAGTATCATATCTGTGCCATAGTGTATCGCTGCTCTCAGGGATTTAGCTCTCAGTGTATACTGTGAAGAACTTGCCACTCACCAAGATCAGCGCAGAGTGTTGAACTGTTCCAATTGCCTGCTCTGCTAATGCCACTAAGAAGCAGCGCTCATTCTTCTCCCTTTTCCTTGAGTAATCCCAAAAGTAGAAAGTGTGTGGCTTCAGTCAGCCCTACTTGCCCTTAAAAGCTGCCCTTTGTCTTTTTACATATGTTTTCAAGTCTTCATTCGCGCATTAGGTGCATATAAACCTTTCTGTCACCTGAACAGGGCCAGTGTTGAGCCCTCAGGTGACTTCCAGCTGGCAAACACCAATGTGAGTGCACTCCATGATGTAACAGTGCTGGTAGGTATGGGCTTTCTCCTCTGACCCTGAGTGCGGAGGGTCTTCTGCCAGCAAGGGATCTCACAGCACTGGCAAAATTAAGTGAAAAGACATTTGCACCATTGGCAAAGCAATGCTAAGCCACAAATGGAAGCCAAAGTTTGACATAGTCAAAGTTGTTTCTTTGACAAGTATTGTAACAAAAAAAAAAACCAAAACCAAACAAACAAAAAAAAAGGCAGCAGTTTGCAGTAACTTTCACCTTAAAAGTTTTCAATGAAGCAATGTAATTCTTGAAGTTTTGGTTGTTTTAATTATCCCCTGTCCAACAGGATGAATTTCTGAAATCCCACCATTTTTGTTTCAAGTTCTCATGATATCATAGTTAATTTTGAGGAATAGAAATCTGCCTTTCTTTGAGAACTGCTTGAAATTGATTACTTTGTGAATGGTACTAGCTAGGGTTTTCACTAGTAGTTAAATACCACTATGCCAAAAAAGGTGCCAAGGTATGAAGGGATTTCTCCTAAAGCCATATGCAACAAGATAATTACAGCAGCAACCGTTATATGTTGACAAAACTTTACTTCATCCCAGGTGCCCATGAATTGCAAAACACATTGCAGTTGGCTGCTGGTATGGTGCAATTATTCATCCCTTACACAAACAGGTGTCATTTATACTGTAGTCAGTGAGAATTAGTGTCATCGTGTGGATACTCAAATAGCCTTGCCTGATGTAATTTACTGCAACCAGGCAGTTCATGTTAACACAGACATTGCAGGAACCTGTGGTTTTATACAAAAGACAGCAGTGATTTCCATTAGATTTTCTGTTATTATTATTATTATCATCACACAGTTCCTCAACTAGAAAACCAGGCATGAGAAGTTTTTTAGCACAACTAAATATATCATTAGGGAAAGAGGTTATTTTTTCCTGAACATCGAGGCTGTAGATGATCCTTGGGCCACTTTTAAGTGTCATTTGTTTAATGTATTTTTAAGATTGTTTAAGATTAATTCATTCCTTATAATGACTGCCTTTCACTGTGATGTGTTTCAACCAGATTTACAGTCCCTGATGCACTCAAGACTGAAATGAATTACTGCTGGTGGAGGATTGTGAGAAATGAAAACCATTAAGGGATTCATTAGTGCTTTAGACAGTCAAATGTGCTGGCCAAAATATGCATAGCCAGTAATTTATCAGTTCAGTCTCTTCCTGTTTCCAAGTCATAGACAAGCGTACTGTAGTGTCCACCAGTTCATTCATTAGTTGTGTCTATCCAGCAAATGTTTAGGGTAAAGACCATTCAGTGTTTGAATGCTCATGAACTCACTGCAGCAAGTAGTCTGTCATCTCCTCTTGGGCTGCACAACTGATCTACAATCTTTAGTGGTCTGCTCCCTGACTGGATGACAGTGGATTGAGTAATTCACTGGATCCTGAATTATCCGAGTATCTCAAAAAAGCAGCTAAAAGGGTCAAGAGACTTACAGCCAGCCAAAATTTTTCATGCCTGCCTTCCCCAAGCACACTATGTTCTTGATATAACTGCTGGAACCCTGGCTTTCAAATAGCCCAGTTTCTCTCTGACTTCATTGACAGCCCACTTGGTATTAATTTCTCTCATCACCTTAACAGAAAGATGATATTTGCATGTACAGGGACTATCCTTTCTGGAAAGATGTGGATCCCAGACAGTTAATCTACTTTCATTTTTTAAGTTGCCAAACCCAATAGAGTGCTGAAGTTTTCAAGAAGTAAAATGGAGGTGCTTTTATGTGCCTAATAATGTGTAGGGCACTTGCTCTCCAATAAACGCTTGACACTGAATGCTGGTTTGCATCCAAGCAACAAGATGATTTCAGATTGTCAGATGCTTAAGGTCCTTGAACAGCCTGGCAGCAGGTTAAGTTGGTCAGTTTCCCTAGGCCAGTTTTCCACAAGTTTTGAAGTGGAGTTTGATGTGTTCGTGGTTGGAGTTATATGAAAATGGCCTGCAGTAGTGGGGAGGATTGGTGGGTGATGCTGGAGTCTCTTCCAGACTATCCTCTTAATCATGTGGGGTCCTCTGAATTATAACTGTATTCATACAGAAGTTTCAGGAAAGAGTGAGAAAAGGGTGAGTGTGGTTAGCTGGACCCCTAGCAATAACTGACTGGATCTTGAGTAATCTCAGCAGTGGAGTGTGTAGGAAGAGCCCTCTGGGAGAGAAGGAGGAAATTCCAAGTGTTCTGGAAAACTTTTGCAATTTTTTCAGTGTCTGCACAGGCCACTGAGAGTATTCTCAGGATCTGCAGTGCAAAAGACTCAGCCTTGTCTGAGGCCACTGCATACACAATTTTCAGACAGTGTTGGTTTATTTATGTCATTCCCACTGTTCTACCAAGATGGAAGATATGTGTGTAAGCCCTGTACAGTGGAATACCTGCATCCACCTAGGTTGTGACACTGATTTAATGTCTACTGGTTGCCACCAGTCTTTACAAAAGCTATATAGAGAACAGCTAACATGCAGCTGAAAAGAATTAGTTCCAGCTTCAGACTTTGTTTCAGGGGAGTATTTAAGCATGTGGTTTTTTCTTTAAGTATGTGCTAAGTCCCTTGACTTCAGTGAGATTTAAACACACCTAAAGCACCCTTCCAGAATAGGGATTGTTTCCTGGATGATCCACTGGGGCCAGACTGACCCCTGCCTCGATTCAACCTTTTGAGCTTTCCCCCACCACTCATCCATTGGAAAAGGAGGATTTAGCACCCTTAAGCCAGATGAATTGCATCCCATGCAGTAGAGATGCCTATGGGTAAGCAGAACTGCTAGATCATTCTGTCCAGGGCTTGTTTCATACCCAATTATTCCCATGCCATGGCCCATAGTCCAAAATATTTAGATTTGAAATGTCATTGGTCATACTTTTCCTGAATATGTTCCTCCTTATTACGATTGTAGATAACTGAATTGTGCTGTGGGCATATTTCAGGTGTGCAGCGTATTAGAGAGTTTGGAGCAAGAATACAGACGGGATGAGGACTGGTGTGGAGGTCGAGATAAACTTGGACCGGCAGCTGAGATAGACCACGTCATCCCTCTGATCAGCAAACATCTGGAACAGAAGGAGGCTTTTCTCAAGGTCTCATTTTAGTTCTCTAATAAACTCCCCATTAAGTAGTCAATTTAGAGCAGTGTTGATGAGTTTGAGATGAGACGCTGAGGTGTAGTTTCAGTTCAGCTACTGACTGCCTGTATAAACCCTACGCCAGTTTTACACTGTTATAGTAGGGGTAATAAGCATCATCATCAATGCATACCTCAGAGAGATGTCATCAGGACTAATTAGGTGGTATTGGCATTGCACTTGGAGGATGTTAGTTGTTCTGCTGGTTCAAAGTTCAAATTCACAAAATTGCATATTATAAGCATTATAAATGGTAGGTATCATATGGCATTTTGATGTTGGCTTATACAAACCATCCAGCATTTCAAATTCTGTCCTCCAGGCCAGTAACTGAAGAACTACTTAAAATTGAAGCGATTGTGTCTCTGCAGGGCAGCACCAGGATGGAGACAGAGATTTCCTCCTGCCTTCCAGGTGCTGCTTTGTAAGAACTGTGGAGCTAACCAGCTGACCAGTCAACTGACAGCCATCCTTCCACCTCCCCCTAAAACTGATACACAAAATGAAACTATGCTTGCAGGCAAGGTATAAGAAATTATGCCCCTAGATTGTACATTTTTTGAAACAGTGAGTACTTTTCCTGAGAGATGGGTTAAATTAAGAATGTGTGATGTACTAGCTCTTTACAACCAGTTGTTTTATTACTGCCATTATTTTGCCTTAATATGTAAAATCAGCCACTATATTCAAAATTACTTGTGTTTTAATGTATTTATGAGGCTGTTAGTTTATTAGCTGAGCTTATTTACTCTTAGCTGAAGCTGTCACATTCCGAGACGAAAGAAAACTTCTCCCTGCAAAATAAGTAGAGAACTCCCTTGGGTCCCCTTTGCTTTCTTTGCTCATCTTTACTGACTCTTCTTGGTGGGGACTTTTTTTCTTAGGCCTGTACACTGGCACGAAGGAATGCTGAAGTATTCCTCAAGTACATCCACAGGAACAATGTCAGCATGCCTGGAGTAGCAAGCCATACAAGGGGGCCCGAGCAGCAAGTGAAAGGTTGGTGCACTGGTGCAATGACAGCATTGAAGGTTTGGTTTGCTTCCCTCTCTGCTGTGTGGTCATCCTAAAGTTTGTGAACATGCTGAGAAGGCACCTTAAGTTTTGTCATCTCTCTGTCACTAAAATGATACGTAGGCCTGACACCTTTAGCAATGGTAGTGAGGCCTCTCAGAAAGTGATGCCCCTTCTGCAAGGCATGAGTTCTTATACAGAACTTTGCTGTTACAAGTGGTAGTGGAGGGAAAAAAGAAAAGAGGTTTGAAACCTGGACTCTTTCTGGCTTCTCTTGTCAGGAGAGTCCATGGCATTGTGCCATCCCCCATTACGTAGGTTGTCAGCTGAGATGATCAGACAGTCTTTTGCCTATTTATCTAAAAATGAACAAATAAGCACATATCAAATACAAGGTCTAGATGCATCCTGTTGCTGCTGAGCACTGGAAAACAGTGAACCCCAGACTTGTTCATCCCTAGGATGGATCTGGTATTTTTTTGTCCCTGGAATCCCTTTTGATGTCTGACCGCATCAAACAATCACCAGCAAAAGTATCTGCCTGCAGTTACCTTCCTTTGGTCAGAAGAGCACTGCTTACAATCAGATGATATAGCTGAGATGTTTGAAATGGTTTCAGTCCTCTGCTTAATTAAACAGTTGTTAATCTGTGCCTGGTAATGCTGCAAGGTACCGATAAGAATGAGCAAAGAGACACTGCAAAAATAAACTATTTTTTTTGTTATTATTATTGGCTTTCTTACAAGCTGCAGAAAGGTACAGGTTAAAAGCAGTGCAGTCATTATATATGTGGGAGGAATGGGAACTTTGGTTATACGCAGAAGATTAAAGGGGTGCTACTGAAGGGATTATTTTCCTTTCATTCTTTCAATACCAGTTCTTCAATGCTAACATGATTGTTTGGCTTTCCCCCTCTACTGTGTCAAATGCTTCTTCTTGTTGTGGACTTTTGTTCCCTACAGTTGAAAATCATGGGAAAATTAATTAAACCCTGACTCAGCAAGCCCTTAAATATGCACCTGATATAAGCTTGTGATTGTTCCTCACTGAGCTTGTTTGAAGTGACTCACTTATATAAAAAACATTTCGTATATTAGTCTTTTTCAAAGCCAAATGTGTAATTGTTACACTTGGTGAGTCTATTCACAGAAAATCTTTGAAGTGGATGCTTTAGTTCAAAATAAAAGAACCATTTAGTAGGATACTTATTGTGCTTCCAAAGCAAAGTCATTAATGCAGAACAAAATTAGTTTTATTTGGCATAAACTGTTTATGCAGACACCTGATCTAGAGCACCCATGACAAGCTTCAAGTTCCCTTTGACATTCAAAGTTCCTGTTGCCCTCAGAAGGACTAGAGTAGGTTTTGCAATTAAGTATTACAAATTCATTGGCCATAATCAGTGTCACACGTGTAAATGAGGAGGAATACATCCATATCTGTTTACTGCCCCCAGTGTTGACACATAAGCAATAAATATCAGCACATTCAAAAGGGCTTAGGGTGAGAGGGGTTATTAACAGGTGCTGTAAAGGATCCTAAGTGACTAAGTGGCTCAGAAGCCAGACTCAATGTTTTAGTATAAAAGAGTGGAGCTGCTGCCAGGCTGTGAGTGCCTAAGCCCTCTCTTAGTGGATGCTCTGCTCTGAGGCTAGGGCAGGAGGGCTGCCATGCCTTACCTGCTGAGGTGGCTACCTGAGCTCCATGTCCAGGCATGGCTGGAATGGGTGACACTGCTGCCAGTTGCACATGACTTAGCTAAGTTTAAATAGAAAAACTCAGGTTTAACTAGGTTTTTGTAAGTGATATAGTGTGAATCTCTTGTACCCTTCTACCATCTCTGCATATAATCTTTTCAGTTAAACCCATGGTACTTTTTAAAGAGTTAAATCACACCATTTTATCAAGTTGTTAGAGTCTGACTGAGCACTTGGGTTTTGAAGGAGAACACATATGTCCTAGACTCCAAGGAGTAGCAGGTCTCCTGCCAGTTTCTTCCTGAATCGGGGTGTCTGTCACATCCCTGTCACAGAGAAAACAGTTTGGAGGACCAATACCAGGCCTCAACCCAAAATCATTGCTGCAGTCCCTGCACAGGGAGCACACAGAGGGCTGCCAGGCAGCACGGCTGTACGAGAACCCTTACCAAGTATGTCAGACTGGGGGCTCACGTCTGAATTAAATTCAATCATGACCAGAGCTCTGCATGGGACAGTAGGCTTTGGTGCCAAGGGCTGGGTAGCCTGTGGCCAGAGCAACTGGCAAGGTAGTAAAAGGGCAATTCTGTGTCAGCTAGTACTAGGCCCCTGAAATAAGCAACACAAGAGAACAAAAGGACTAGAAATCATGTACCCCAGTGTATTTACTGGGGTAAATCCCAAACTCTGTTCTAGCATCTTCTCCTTTACCAGATAAACCTGCAACTACACTTTTTTTGTGTTTTTTTTATTATTATTATTATTATTTATTTATTTGTTTGTTTGTTTGTGTGTGTGTGTGTGTGTGTTCTTAAGGCAGCCCCTTTGAATCAGTGCTTGTTTTTAGGAACTACTCTCAGAGGCTCTGCTCTTGGGAATGCAGTCCAGGCAGAGTGAGCACGTTCAGTTTTTTATGGCTTATTTCTGTATACACTCACAGAATCACTAATCATGCAGACATTTTCCTTTGCCCTACAGCCATTCTGAGTGAGCTGCTGCAGAGGGAGAACCGGGTCCTTCACTTCTGGACCCTGAAGAAGCGGAGATTAGATCAGTGCCAACAATATGTTGTCTTTGAGCGCAGTGCCAAGCAGGTAGTGTAAAACCCCCACTTTGTCTTTCTGTCTTGGCAGTGTGTAAATATTTCCTGTATCTGTGTATTGCCTCTGTGTGGGGTTCCTGTTGTAATCTCAAGCTGTATTTAAAAAATGTAACTTTTGAAAACATGGCAAATGTAAATTTTTAAAACAATTGAAGAAAATTCAAAAATCCAACAACAAACCTCAGTATATTTGCCAGGCCAGATTAATTTCTGGATTTGTTCCTTTGTTTGAAAAAAAAGTATAAGAAGAGCAAACTGTTTTATTGAGCTGTTTCTGAATGAGACAACTGCTTTTGCTGTGTGCAGATTTATCTTTGTACAGGTAGAATTCCCTGCATTCCTTTTTCTCCTAGGAAACATACAGCATCTTTTGTATTCTCTCCCACCTGCTTTGATAACTGTAGTCTTTTTACGTGTTTCTAAAAAGTGGTTTAGTATACGCAGTATTAAGACCCAATGGATTTAATATCTGTTATTTGGCAGATTTGGTTGGTTTTGGTTGTGGTTTTTTTTTGTCAGAGGATTAGTTCTTGAAATACAAAGATTGTTTGTTTTGGTTTTCCTTTGGTTGTTTTTGACATTCACAGGCCTTAGACTGGATCCAAGAAACAGGCGAATATTACCTCTCTACTCACAACTCCACAGGGGAATCAGCAGAAGAAACTCAGGAACTCCTGAAGGAATATGGGGAATTCAGAGTACCTGCCAAGGTAAACAGTGACTTTAATGTAATTAAGGCATCTGCCTTCGTCTATGTCTATGACCCTGTTTCAATGCCTCAAATCTCTGTAATAATATTCTCTTGATTTTGTATTTTCCTCCTGACATTCTTAGTCCAGAAGATCAATGTCTTTTGAGAACTGTAATCTTTCATTTTTAGCAAAACATAGGCACAAAAAGGAGGTTTTCTTCCCCTTGGTCTGTACTGGTTATACAGCTTTTTTGTTCTGATCAGAAGGAAGGGAACAACCACTTGCATGCAGAGTTTACAGCAACCTAATGAGACATACCCTAATTCCATCCTCAATCAATCATACAAGAATGGTATAGAGTAACTAATTGATTTGAATGTATCTGAGGTCATCTTGGATTCCCTGTCTGTTCAGTTATTGCAACTACAATTTCTTTGATTAATTCCAGCTGGGTTGATCACATTGATCATTTATCTACTTAGAAACAATTGGCTGATCCCAACAAAATATATCAAATAAATGGGGGGTTTAACTGAAGAGTGAACATTTTTGAATACAAAACTGCTTTACCAAGAATCTGTTCATTTTTATGGAGCAATTCTGAGAAAACTGGTGGGGTTTACAGAGGAATGGTGATTGGATCTGCTTCAGGCAAATTAATTCAAACCATAGGTGATTTACAGACAGTGAATCCATGGGGGTATTAACAGTCACTGATAAGGATCTAAATTGCAAAATCGGACTGCAGCAAGACCATGGCTTTGGTGTTATGTAGCTTCATTTCACTGTGTACTGAAATTGATCTTCTGTAATCCTTAAATTCCTCATTAGGCTGTCCGTGCTTCCATGGGTTTGATTCACAGGCTTTATGGTGTTCTTGTCCCCTTCCTTTTTGCTTAGCTTGCATGTTTGTGAAAATGGGAGATAAGTAACAGTGGGTAGAAGTTAATTTAATCAGGCAGAACCTGTACAACGTGCCTTTAACAGTACTTCTGGCCTCCACCCATTATCAGTATACCTGAAATCATGTTCCAGTTTATAATTTTTGATCAGAATAATCCCAATGCATTCTGAAGTTTCCAAACTATTTCTGTTCTTGACTTAGCCTAGGACTGAGTTTTATACCTTGTTCCTTATTGACCATAACTGGCTGGTCCTTACATTGACACATCTAGTTTTGCTCCCTAGAGCTCTAGTAAATCACTTTTCTACTGCTGCCCTAGAGTATTTTCACTGCCATATGCAATTTGTCAAATGCATGTCACTCCCAGACTGGTGTTATTCTCAAATTAAGGTGTAACTGAAAGCCTTCCCGATCCAAATAACTTTCTGGCCAAACTGATTGTTTGCAAAGCAGAATCAGCAGTAGCTTTTGGGAATGAAACGCCCTTTAAATATAACAGCTAGTCAGATTTTTCCTTCGTCACACCTAGCCTTGCATAAATACTCAGTTAATTTGTTAAGACGATCTATGATTCAGCTGTTTATTTTGCTGGTGAAATTTCTTGAATTTAGTTTTGTATTTGAAATTTGCTAGATTTTTTCTGGCCTGACACACATTTGTCCATTTGTGGCCGGATTGCTGATAATGTCAAGTACCTGCCAACATGTCTTGCTCCGGTCAGAGTGGAAAGTTTTCTCCATCTCTGAAAAACAACTTGCCAATACCTCCGGGGATACAGCTGATTCTCTTTTTGCTTTTGAGGATTAATATGTGCATTACAGATGGAGTGCAGTCTGTACAGTTGATATCTCAGGTTTTATAATCATTCTGTATTTGAGTTGGCTCAAACATAAGGTCCAGACACCTTCAGTTCCTGGGATAGATTTGGAATCTAAGCTAAAACTTATAACTAGCTCCTTTGTGCCAGATTTGCACAAAGTTCCTCAACACGGAAAACCATAATGACTAAGGAGCAATCAGAGCCCAGGTGGTTTAGAAAAGACCTCTGGAATATTTAGTGGCTCAGTGTATGTTTTGGAGTTCAGGCATCTTTTAGTTTGTAGTACTGTAACTGGAACTAAAATACTGATGGAAGATTTTATTGTAGAACAGGATTTTGAATTTAAATTCTGCTTGTTTCTGAAACAGAGTACTAGTGACTCAAACTCGCTTCCTGGACTGGTATGTGGTATATTAATGACGTGCTTGCTTGGGTCTGCAGAACCACCTAGGTATAGATTCACAGTAACTTGTGTATTTTACGAGGTGTGATTTTTTAAATGCTGTCTTCTACTCCAAGGCTCACAAAAAATAAGGTTTTGGTTATAGGAAGGAGGCATGTCTAACTTTCAACATTTTTTCCTTATGTGTTTGTGTGTGTGTGGTTTCAAAAACTCGACTTTTTCTATCTACTGCAGCTTCATATATGATAAAAATATATGTTTTATTATAAAAATATCATTCCTTTCATGTTTTACTGGGCAAAGTTGAAAACATCTGATTCTGTGTAAGATTAAGTACAGGCAGTCTTTAATGATGTATAAAAAATAGCGAGCTGCTTCTTACTGCTGTGTGAATTAAAACCAAAGGAAATAATAATAATGCAACATAACCAAGGACCATATTTTGGGCAGCAAACAAAGGAGAAAGTGAAGCTCCTCATCCAGCTGGCTGACAGCTTTGTAGAAAAAGGACATATACACGCCACTGAAATTAGGAAGTGGGTCACCACCGTCGACAAACGCTACCGTGACTTCTCTCTCAGGATGGGGAAATACCGCTACTCTCTGGAAAAAGCCCTTGGAATCAATACAGAGGTACTGCAAGTCCATGTCCTGCTGGGGTTTTATACCAAAGCTGAAAGTCAGAGGGGAAAGTGAAGGCTATGGTTAAATGCTGCAGGTTATCATGTGTCTGTAAGAAACACTTAAAACCTAGTCAACCCACCTAGCCCAGCTCAGAACTGTTTCTGAAGAGAAAAGGTTTTTATGGTAGATCAGTGGTATGAGGAGGAGACAGGTGAAGATCAGAAAGACTTTCTAAACAAATGGTTGCACCATTCTCCAGGAGACCATACAGCTACTAGGAAGGAGGGGGAAGCACGTTAGTTGAGTAACAGTCTGTGTTAATTTTAGCATAAACCATAAATTCTGCTCCCACACCATTATTTTGAATCAGACTTGGGCTTGGACTGTAACTTTCCATTCTCTCAGCCTTAACTAACCGAAAAATTGATCCCCAGCCTCATCTCTGAGCTCTTTCAGGTGAAATAGAGCAACACGAGAAACAAAAATTAGAACCTCCTGCTCCCTGGCCACAGTATAAATGGGGAGTGCCAGAAGCAGAAACACTTAAAAACCTTTCAGTCAACCATCCTTCGACATTAAGTGTCAAAGAAAGAGGAATAAATTCCCTCACTTACACCCTCAGGATACCGTAAATATACTGTTCCTTGTTGGGTCTCTGGTTTACACTAAGTTACTAACCGTGGTCTGGAAAGGTGTTTCCATGGCAGACAGCCACTGGAAGCTGGGCTCGTCTCTGCATAGTGCCCCACTTTATCAGACTGTTTATGAAGTCCCACACTAGGCAACTAATTTAGGCATGAAGGAGTAAGATAAAATTTAGACATTTGTCATCAATACCTATTCCTGAACAGGAGTAACAGTGAAGACTATAATGATTCTCACAGTTGGTGTTTTTTTAAATTTCTCTCACCTTCTTACCTTCTCCCTTCTCACTGTAGTTCTTCTAAACTGCTTTGGAAGTTCTTCTTTCTCACATCTTTATCTTACTTTTGTCCCTTCTTATCCATTTCATCTCAAAAACATGTTGCATTTTGGACAACAGTAGGATTACAATGAATTTAAAACCTGTACTGTCATTTTTTTTTTAGGATAACAAGGACTTAGAACTAGATATTATTCCAGCAAGTCTTTCAGATCGGGAGGTAAAGCTACGAGATGCAAACCATGAAGTCAATGAAGAAAAAAGAAAGTCAGCCAGAAAGAAAGAGTATGTCCCCAAACACTCACAATGTGCCCTGACACATATTCTAAGAGTGATTCTATGATATTTGCATGACCAGAATGGACTGACAGTCCTATAAATCATTTCAGCTGCAGAGCTATTGAGATAAGTCTACAGATGTGAGGCAGTTGTGACTTGTGGGCTAGACAATTTCAGACTATACAGGTTTAATTTCTTTTGGTTTTAATCAGAAATTACTTTTGGAAAGGGAAAGGAGTGAGTCAAGCACTTCAATTAGTCCCTAATGGCATGGAGATATTCATGTGTGTGTATGTGAAAAGTGAAATGAACAGAAAACATGAAAAGCATTTTTATATGTCTATGAATTATCTAAACTCCAATGACATCCAGAGGAGTTAACTGGGTTTCAGTGACACAAGAGTTCACTTGAGGTTTAGGTTCAGATTTCAGTAGGTGTACAACTGAGAGAACTGGAAGTATTTCATACTAGAAATATTTGGAGAGTGTTTATTGCACTTAAATCTAAAACCAGTCTAATTTCACAGTATTTTGTCTTAATTTTTGTATGAGAATATTCTGGAAAGCATTTGTATGTACAATCCTTCACAGCCCTCTGAAATTATCACTACAATGCATAACCATGAAAGGAAACTGTTTCTACTTCAGGGAACAGTGGTTACACTTGGTCTGCTTATGGCACATTATCAAAACACTGGGCATTTCAACTTTCAGATGTCCAGCCTCAGGCACTACAAACGTGCTTGTTGGGCTTCCAGCAGTCTGAATTTCTTCTGGTTGGATACCAAGCTGTTGAAGCCTCTTCAGAGTAGTGGTGTCTCCCAAATCCATCTGTATTACCACTGAAGGTCAAGTTTCAGGGTGACTTGCCACTGACTGCTGGTGAAGGTGCAAGTGTTGTTGGTGAATCTCAAGTTCTTACTCAGGGGAAAAAAAAAATCTGAGAACCGTTAACTGTCAAAGATGGTCATGTAGATAGTAAATCACAAGTCAGGGTTGCAGAAATACAACTTAATGGAATTTTATGCAGAAAGATTATTTGGAAAATACCCCTACAAGAAGCTAGGTTATGAAACAGTTGGTATTTTGAAAGCTGAAAGGTGCAAGGTAAGGCAGCTGAAGGTTTAGAGTGGAAGTACACTGATTCGTTAAGACAACAGAAGGATGTTTTGGGTTTTGTTCATTGTATAAGTGCCTATAATGTCCAAAACACCTGAAATCCTTTTTTTTCCAGATTCATTATGGCTGAGCTGCTTCAGACGGAAAAAGCTTATGTCAGGGATTTGCATGAATGCTTAGAGGTAAGTTACAGCCCAGGAAGTCTCCAGTATTTTCAGGAAGGACCTGATATCCTTTGAGGTGGTGGTGTTCACTGTACCGCAAAGGATGAGCTTGACAAGAGCGTGTGAGGGTACCACCACCAGTGCCTAACCACAGAGCCATGTCCTGCTGGGGTGGGAGCTGAGTGAGCAGCTTGTCTCCCACTGGCAGAACCATGTCCTGTGCTCCCCACACTTGGCTGTAAATGCACCTCCAGAGACACCACAATGTGCCTTTATTTACAAAGCTGCACTTCCCCCTGCAGAGAGAGAGCAATGTCCTGGGACTCAGTAAAGAACAAGACATTTGCACGTTGACTTGAAATTTTTGAAATTTGTTGGTTTCTAGGTTGTTGGGTTTTTTTAAATCGTGAAACATTTTCTTAAAAATTCAAATCTATTCCTTTCTCATGCTAAAGAAAGAATTGGATTTACAGTCAAATACCTTGCCTAGCTCTACAGCAGCACGTAGAATGGGACTGTGATATTCAAGGCAAAAAGCAGAGTGTATTCCAGTGAAACCTGTCAGCTTTCACATTCCTGCAGTTTGAAAGAGATTGTTATGTATCTAATGCTGCTGAAGTGGCAAATCTGGCTTATCTTTCAAGTGTTTCTGCCTGCAGTTTTTGGACACCATCAGTTGGACAGCAGAGACAGGTGTTGTTGGCATGTTTCTGCTTTTTCCTCAGACAGCTTCTAAGTGTCAGTGCTTTTAATTTCTCTGGAGAGCTTTCTGTGACATTGAAACATTCTTTTAATATATTTTTTTTTTAGCTTGTTTGTTTAATCTTTAAGTACATAGTTCCCCTGTCAGCCTGTGCCTTTGGCAATAAAGCAGGGAGATTATTCTTTTTCACTGCATTTATTCAGAAAACTAAGAATTGCTGGTGTCTTCCAGACTTACCTTTGGGAAATGACAAGTGGAGTGGAAGAAATACCCGCTGGGATCCTTAATAAGGAACACATCATCTTTGGCAATATTCAGGAGATATATGACTTTCATAACAAGTAGGTTTCTCAACAGTTCTGTTAATGTTTACTAAGTAAACCAAAGGCATGTGTATACCTATACATCTGTGTGGTGTCTGCAGTGAACATCTACAGTACAACGCACACAGGACTATAAATAAATTGATCCAGATTTGCAAGATAATGTTTTATTTCTTGTTTTGTTTCTTTTACAAAAATGAATATTGTCTTAGTTTAAACTTCGCCTTCAGCCGATTAACAATGTTAAAGTAATATAATACCAGTGCTTTGTAGTCCTATACATGCTTTCCATCTCACAGCACTAGGTCTAGTCTGGAAGCTTGCCTGTCAAAAATATGATCTCTTGGAAAACAGGAGGGGGGGAAAAAGGGAGTGGTTGACATAAGATGGGTTAGTAAGTAGCTTTCCTGCTACTTCTTGGAGACTGTATTTAATCTGTGACTAACAGTACTCCATTTTATCAAGATAAGACGGTATATCAGATCAGATTTCTCTGCTACAATGTGAATGCAATAGTAGTTATAAACTTAATGATTAGGGATGCTGTATCCCACAAGTTCAGTCTGAATTTCAAAGTCTGTCTTCAAGTTATACATCAAAACCAAAGCAGTTTGAAAAACAAATCAGAAAACCCTTCCCTGTTGAAGTTCTGGGAGACTTCCAGTGCTTCAGCCAGATAGATGTGCCATCATACAGACATAAATATGGTCCGTCAGAGGCTGCCGTATGCATGCTTTTGTGTAAGCAGCTTGAGAGCATATCAGGTTAGCAGATTCAAACCATGTATTACATTAAAAAGGCCTGTAATAGATGAATCAAGTGCCAGCCCAGAAGAATTGCCCCATCATACAGGTAAATATTAGCATCCCATTTAAAACTCTGCTAGGAGCACGCAACTGCCTTCTGTGATGGGTTGGCCCCAGCCAGCAACTAAGTACCACACAGCTGCTCGCTCACTCCCCACCCTACTGGGTGAACCAGAAAAAGGTAAAACCCATGGCTTGAGATAAGAACAGTTCAATAATTGAAATAAAGTAAAATATAATAATAATAATAATAATGAAAAGGGAAAAGAGAGAGAGGAATAAAACCCCAGAAAAACAAGTGATGCCCAATACAGTTGCTCACCACCTGCTCACTGATGCCCAGCCAGTCCCTGAGCAGCCATTGGCCCCTCCCAGCCAACCCTCCCCAGCGTACATACTGGGCATGACATCCTGTGATATGGACTATCCCTCTGGCTGGTTCTGGTCAGCTGTCCTGGCTCTGCTCCCTCCCGGCTCCTCGTGCACCTCCTTGCTGGCAGACAGAGCACAGGAAGCTGAAAAGCCCTTGACTTGGGGTAAGCACAGCTCAGCAACAACTGAACCATCAGTGTGTCACCAACACTGTTCTCACACTAAATCCTAAACACTGTGCTGTACCAGCTACTAGAAAGAAAATTAACGCTATCCCAGCTGAAACCAGGATACTTTTCCACTTACCCTCTTTTTGTGGTGCTATACTTTCTTTTTAGTGACCCTGTCTGATGCCATCTATTATTACTTTCCTTTTTTACTTTCCCTTGCTCCCAGCTACCACCCCTTCAGCCCTCAGTCATGCCCCATAGCTCCCTTGCTGCCGTCACTACTTCTTTCCCTGACCCATACCCTCTAGCCTGCTGCTTCTGTGTAATCCTTTTCCCTCTAAAATTTCTAGCAATGCTAAAATAAATTGTGTCCCCCATCACCTCCATCAGCGTTCTCCACAGTCCTGTGCTTTGGCTGGTGATGTTAAGGCACCCCCCAGCATGATTCAGGGCTCGGGAAACAACACGGTCAGTTGCTTCTCCTTCTGCAACTTCTGTTTCACATTCCTTTTTCCCCCCAGGCATTGTACAGGGCTCTATCTGCAAACAGAGATGTCGCTCATGGTACAAGGTGTTGGGAGAGAGTTGAATATAAAAATTTTGGGAGTTTACTACTTACCTATGAAGTGTCAAGCTTGTTTAAATTGTTGTCCTTTGTCCAGTCCACTGAGTTTGGCGATGGAAATCTGACAGCTTTAGGCTTCTCTTTTTGCTCTTCCTCTGAACCACTGCACAACATCTTTTTGCAAATTCACAGTCTGGTTCTTGAGTATTACTGTGCAGTCCTGAATACACTGACCACCTACTAGGGATTGCTGCCTTTTCCTTTCTAGTGGAGTCAGGCGTGACTGTACTCAAAACCCAAAGCATACCTTGGCAAAGAGACACCTTTTCCACTTGATTAGCCTCATAATCAAGATACAAGTGTTGATCATTAGCACTGATTAACTCATTGGTCATTCTACTTCCCCTGGGTATTTGACTGTAACTAATTGCAT
>JAVJGJ010000061.1:31981840-32001484 GCA_035590215.1 Microhierax caerulescens
TTGGTATCTTATTTTTTTAGCATTTTTCTAAAAGAACTAGAGAAATACGAACAACTGCCTGAGGATGTGGGCCACTGCTTCGTCACCTGGGTAATAAGGCTTCTTCTTTTCATTATTTATTCAAATTAATTCCTCCAGCCCAGACAGAAACAAGCTGGGAACTGGTGCAAGGGTTACATCCGTAATGATAAGTGAGTTTAGCAGCTAATCTGGAACTATGACTGTTTAGTCCTTCACCTCTCCTAGGGTTAAAGGTTCCCTCCCTTAACTCTTCTCCTGAGTAGTGGTGTGAAAGCTTTCCAGAGCCTCTCTCCTTGTCCTGCACTGACCAACACAGCTTTTATCTCTGCTGGTTCCTGCTTAACAGGTCTTTATCAAACCAACCTGTATTTAGGGTGAAATTCGTTTATTTATGGAGGGCCCTGGAATGACAGACAGTTAAATTCCTAATATACCTTCCTTAGAGAATTTTAGTCATGCCATGAGACCTTTCTAAAGGCATGAACGACATGTTTTATCAACATTTTTCTTCAGAAATTAGTGTCAAATTGCTGAGCCGCTGTGCTCTCTCATTTCATTTTGCAATGCCAGGATAATTTCCAACAGGACCTTGAACTCTTGATGCTAGGAGTCTTCGTGGGTGTAGAAGGCTCCAGAAACTGGCTACGATAATTTATCTGTATAAAAGCTGTTCTCTTATCAAAATTCTGACCGGGCAAGTCTGCTACCTTTGTGTTTTCTCTGATGGTTTTATTCATATTTCAAAGCTGGAAATTAGTATTTTTAAAGTCATCATGGAAAATTTTCACTTGTCAAAAAAATTAGCATATTTGGATGATTTCAAATGGGGTTTAATTTAAAAATGTGACACAAATATTGAGAAAATGGATTCAGAAATATTGTTTACAAAGAAGAGGTTACATATGTATGAAAGACGGACACATTTATGTATCTTTCTGTGCAAAATCTTCATGGTACTTTTAAGATAGTACCACATCGTCTCAGCAATAGTATGTGTCCAGAGCTGTGTATATGGTTACACACATACGTACAAAGCTGCCTGCCCAATTGCAGGGTCCTGTTATTTAGATACCTGGTATAAAAAAATGCCGTAGTGGTAGAAGGAAGCGATCTTCCTCTTCTCTTTGCCTGCCTGTCCCTGAGACCAGAGTTCAGTAATATGAAACTGCTCTAAGGCAGGAGTGCACAGATGCTTTTCATTTCCTCTTAAAAATAAATAAATTAGGAAATGAAATGCAAAACACTCCTAACACAACATAAAGTTTGAGCCATTAAAGTTTGAACTAAAGTAGGAAAGGCAAGTCTAGGCCAGACGTCACAAATCTGAGCCAGTGTCAAGCCAAAAATATTGGCTTGAGTCAGTTTAAACTAGGTGAGACTCTGGCCCAGAGTTTCTACACAGGCTTTATATGCAAGTAGATGATAAAGCAAACACTTCATGACTGAGTTTTGAGACCTGCAGACTTTTGGATACAGTCTTTGCAACATCATTACAGATCTTAGAAATTATTTTATAGCTGGATTAAAGTTTTAAGCCTTCCCTCTGTGACATTTGCTAACGAAAGCCTCCCACAGCTGTTACAGGGTGCATCTTGTTCCCCTCAGAACTGGTCAGGTAAGGTACGAACTGTGTATAAGTCTTCTGTTCCTAATTTTCAATTCTTATATTGCTAGGGCTAGCGGGGGTGGGGGAAGGCACAGTGATCACCTGTATTTATCCTGGTAAGCTTTAATGAAAGACTGGAGGAGCAGAGAAATAGCTTATCTTTCTTTTCCCTTGATGTTTGTTTTCACAGGCAGATAAATTTCAGATGTATGTCACCTACTGCAAAAACAAGCCTGACTCCAGCCAGCTCATCCTGGAACATGCAGGGACTTTCTTTGATGTAAGGAGCCACTGCCATTTTCTGTCAGCATGCATAGTGCTGCTGAAACTCCTCCTCTTTACATCTGACTAAGGCGTTCCTTTTTGTGCTTTGGCATTTGGTTACATTTTCAATGTTACAATTCGTTACATTGCAGGTATCAGCGAAAACTGATAGGATGTGGTGTGATGTGTGATCTTCATCAGTGTGGCAAGTCATTTTTCATGGGGACACATTCTTCTGGGAACCTTTGTGTGTTTTTCAGACTCAATCCTTTCTAAAAATCTGGTTTAGATGTACTGTCCACTTCTGGGTTTAGTGGTGAAATGAAAAGCAGATCCCATTGTATTTTATGACCTGATATCACTAAGTTCAAAACAAGATCCTGTTTTCCTGTTCTGCAGATTTCACCCACCCTATTACACATTTGCTTCATCACATTAGTAAGGAAATCCGTTGACTACAATTAGACTGTTTCCTTTACAAGGACTACACCTGATGATAAGCACTTGCAGGCTCCAATCCCAGTTTTGTAGGCTGAGAAAAATATTTAAAGTGTTTGAGTACATTTAAGCTTTTCCTCTGAATTTTGGAACCTCATCTACTTTGTCATGCTCGTCTGCTACCTTACAGCTTTAATTAGTTGCCTTTCTGAAAAAATACTGAGACCTCTTTTCCAAAGCACTGAAAAATCTCTTTACAGCTGTAACCACTCGGCAGGATCCAGCCTGTGATGTGGTTGGCAGCTGACATGAATCTTCCCTGGGTTTTGTATATGCCAATAGTTATAGCATTTCAATTAAACTCAACACCGAAAGATCTCACAGGAGCAAGAAGAAAAGTGATGAACACCTTTTTCTTTTGCCTTGTGACCAAACGTCTAAAAGTAGAATTGAACTGAAAGGGATTTTCCAGGAGGTGGCGCTTGAGCCTGTTGAATGGTTTATACTGGTAGGTGGCTTCTGGAGGGTTTGAGCCACCTGAGGTGTCTATCAGCGTTGTTTACGTAGGTTAAAAGCGTTTCCTCTGCTAAGCTTTTCCTCTGCAGCTCTGTATATGGGCTGGAAACCTGCCTGGTGTTGCTTAATAGCGATTATTCATGTGTCAGCATCTGCTGTTTGTGAGATGTTTTCCTTCCATTAGTGGGAGTTGTCCTGGGCTACCCAGTGATGCCTGTGCAAAAAGGGAAAGCTGGCTTTCCCCAGAAAAAATTCTTCTCGGAGTGGCTCAATGTAAGGTAGTGTGAAGTATGTGTTGATCCTTCTTGTCTTGATCTTGGAGTGGCAGTGGTTCAGTGGCAGGCCAGGGGACAGTCTGGCCCAAGGAGCACAGAGGAAACGACTAGTTCTTTTCTTCCAGGTAGAACCTGGAACCTCCTAAAACACCCTGATGATGAGAATGAGTTACCGGGAATATAACCTTTAGTAAGAAGCCTGCTCAAAGATCACAAGTGTACAAACCAACCTTCAAATTGCGTAAACCATCATGGAAAGCCACCTTTGAGATGAAATCAAGAAGTCCCAGTAATCTGTCTGAACCCTTCAAGTCCATGGAAATTATGAAGCATCAGGGCTCATTACAGGGGTTAGCTAATCAGAAGGAGCAAAGTTAAGCGGCATATCTTGTTCAAAACTGAAGAGAATTACTAGCAATGCTGTTGTAGCTGGGACATTCTAAGGACGTAAGTGAAGCAATATATAGAAAGAAAAGCAGGTTCTTTTCTTAGACCAGTTGACACAGGTGGAAAAATGGCGCACAAACTCTCAATTGTGAAACTTGCTTAGTTTATCCTATAGCGCTATTCTAATAAAGGGTAAAGATTACTGTCTTCCCTTCCTATAGATCTTGCTTTGCTTATAAAACTCAGAAGCTGGTATGGTTATATTAGCTGGAAATTGCATAAGGAATGCAACTAGTGTGCTTAATCTTACAGAACTGTAGTAGACATTTATTTGATTCTTTCACATTTTGTATCTGACTTGTTCATCATCTGAGAGCATTACAACATTACTTAAAACTGTATTTTTCATTCAGTAGTTTCAAAGATAAATGATCCCTACCATATTTGGCAATTTTTAGTATTTGTAAACCATATAGTTCAGGCTAGCAAGTTATATTTTTGACTGCCAACATGTGTTAGCCCTAGCTTCATCTGGTAGAAATCAGCATGTTATTGAAGTGAACAATTTGATTTTAGTGTCAGTTATTTAAGTGACCTTCAGCTCTCAGGACAGAGTTGGGTTCAGTCATCTATATGCTTTGCTATTTTTGAATATTTTTTTCCCCTTAAATCTTGGAAAAGATCAGTTGTTACATTCAAGCAGCCACAGGGCACCTTTAACTTGCATGACCAGTGTAGAACACGGTAAAGCTCGTTGACTTTAGTAGTATTGCAGAACATTGTGTTTCTGCATGGATGATGGTTCTTGGGCAGTTTCTCTACTGAGCTGGAGTATCCCTTAGGAAATGGGCAGAGGCACAAGCAGGGTCTCAGTTTCTCCTTGGTAACATTTTTTTCTGAAATGGCTCACCAAAGATTTGTGTCATGCATTACAAAACCTAAATGTTTCATGAGAGTTTTAGTGGTGCTTCAGTCCACGCAGCAAGCCATTGGTCTGAACACCCAGTTCAGGATGCAGTTTGTCCTCCTACTAAACAACACAATTAGATGACTTGTATTAATTTGTGAATCTCTTCAGACATTTGATACAAAATCAGGGCACTTTATCAGTACTTCATGGTAAATTCAGCAATTCTTATGGTATGAAATTGTATTTAAGTATTCTTGTCTCCATGTTGGCCAGACAAGGGCATCTGAGGGTCCTGTGCTGCCCTACCTAGGGGATATTTTTGGTGTTTATCTGGGATTTTGTCATTGCCTGTAGACTACATGTTGATCCTGTTCTGCAGCTCATCTGGTTTGCAACGCACAGCTGCCAGCATGTGGTGCCTGCCAGATCCCTTCATTTCTTCCAGGCTCTTGGGACACTTTTCCACACAAGGAGTAACTGAAGTTGTGTCCTGTGGTGAGCCATGGCACACTATAACATGAACCAAGCTTGCTTTAAACAAGAAGCAGGGCAAAGTAGAGAGCACAGAGCCCTGTGGCTACCTTGCTTCTGAAACCTGCCAGCAGCTTCAAAAGGTAGCTCAGGTATATCTGTGCTTCATGTTACTTAGAGGTGTGTGAGAAATGTCTGCACTGCCCTGCTCTGCCCTGCACAGACCTCTCTGGTTTCCATCTCCACCCACAGCAAGTCCAGACCTTCCAGCTGTTACAAAGCCAACCCAAGACACACTCCAGCGGGCTGCCATCTTACTCCAACACTTCAAGGACCAGAGGGAGAAGCAGGGAGGATGTCCCTTTCCAGCAGTACTTGTCTGATGGCCATGTAGCAGTGCTGTTGCTTCCCTGCTGCAGATTCCCATGCAGCAGGGACAGCTGTCACTCCGCCAACCCACTCTGTCTCCACACAGTCTGACCAGGGAGCATCCTGGCAGAGCAAGGAATGCCCAAAGGGGAGGCATCTTGCTGGGAGCATGCCCTGCTCATCAGAGAACTGGGAGGAAGGAGTAGTGCTAAATTAATTACTTGGATCCTACAAAAACAAGTGTACTTAGCCTGCTCCAGGAAGTTCACAGATGTAGCTGAGGTCTTGCTGGCTCCTGCAGTTACTAATTGAGTCCCAGCCATGTGCTTTGCAGGCACTGTCCCTGTTTGGAGCCAGCCATGACTCAGCTTCATGCAAATATTAGCCCCCACACAGAGCCCCTTCCCTTTTTGGTCTTGTTTGTGGCACCAGAGATATTTTTTTCCTAAAACAAACTTGCCTAGTAAAAAAAAAAAAAAAATTAACTTATTGTGTGAAAAGTAGCTATTTTTGCATCCCAGCATAAATACTGGAGATAAAAAATCCCAGTAACCTCCCTAGTACTCAGCAGAAAATCACTGTATACAGAAAGAAAAATCTCCATTCTTGGCAGCTCCTCCCCCTTCATCTTCTGTAACTTCTTCCCTTTACAACTTCAAAATTGCCCACCAGTGGCTGGACCTAAGTCCTATTCCCACTCCCCATCTGCTCCCTTAGGAGCCAATGACTTCCTGATGATGACCAGGTGCAAGGGGAGGCATGCCCAGGGCCTGGTAGAGACAAGGAATTCCAACCTGTTCTATTTCAGCAGAGAATCTGCCCCCATACTGCGTGAGTTTGAAGTCTTTTAGATGGCTAAATATGTGCATTAGGATCCTGTAGGATTTTCAGGAGCTCCTAACTCTCACTGGAACCAGTTTGAAGGAGGCAGAGGGACCCTTTGCAGACTTCACCAGGTGCCTATGTGCTGTGTCTTCAGAAGTTCATGAGCACATCGCACTGATCAGCACAGACATTTTGGTTGAGATTCAGGTGACAAAACAGAAGTATTCAGTGCTGTAGAAGGTATGCTAAGGTTCTCCTGGTCCCCAGGTGCCACCTGAGGATAGCACAGGTCTGTCAGCACTGTGTCACGCCTGTTACTCATCTGCGGATATTTCATTACCCCAGGGCTTTCAAACGGTACTGGGTGCTTATGTTTTGACAGTTAAATTACACCCTATGCATGTAATTTAATTTAATGTCACTGCATTTTAACAGAACATTAAGACTCTACTTTCAGCCTTCGTAGCTAGGAGAAACCGGTTGACATGACAGATAAGTCGTATTTAAATTGAAGCCTGTGTTTACTCAGCATAGCCTTAGCTTGACTTGCACAGGGCCCCTGCAGTTCAGAGGCCTTAGAGGGACTCTGCAGTTCATTGCCAGCCTCTCTGAAACCACAGTTATTTGCGTGTAAGCTCAAAGAGAGTTAAAAAAACTAAACAAAGAAATGCAGAGATCCAGAGCTAAACTTAGTTGTGGGTGGTTCTGTCTGGCAGGGGGTTAATAGTTTTCCGTGATTAACTGCTGGTTTTATCTCTTCTAGGAAATTCAGCAAAGACATGGACTGGCCAACTCTATCTCTTCTTATTTAATCAAGCCTGTCCAGAGGATCACAAAATATCAGCTCCTACTGAAGGTACCTTAGTGAGCTGTCCAGATCAGGTCGGGCAGGGCAGTTCACAGGTGTAACGTGTTCACTTATTCTTAAGGGAGCTGCTTTCATCCCCTGTTCCGGGCCAGCAAGCAGCTGCTGCTGAGCTGCTAGTCCTACTTCCCAGGCCTAAGCATGGCAAAAGAGTGGGAGGTGAGGTTGGGTGTTTTAAAGGAAAAGGCTCACAGAAAGAAAACAAGAAACAGTAAAAAACTGATCACTTGTTTCAACTGGTGGGGTTTAGTTGTGTCCAAATGGTATTTAACCTTAAAAAACAAGAACTGGGAAAGGGAAGTTGAAAGAATTACTTTCCTTCTTGCTAAGTTTGTGACTGATTTTGATTAAAGGCTTCAATGACAGCGGTAATGAACTTTGAGAAGTTTCACTGACTTTTGACTGAAACTCCTTCACTGGTATTAGATTCTGTTTGGGAGCTAACATGTTTGTGTTTGAAAAACAGAGAAAAGCTTCATATACAAAACAGGGATGTCTAAGTAAATATTAACATTTACCATTTAAAAAAAAAACCAAACAGCCACTTTGTAAACTTTGTTGTAAACTGGCTACATGTTTTTGCAGTATCTTGTGAGATCTTAACCAGCTCATTGATAAAGTGTCTGTCTTTCTGCCTTGTGGAACTTTAGGCATCCAGTATTGAGACAAAACTTAAACCAGTTTTGTTTACTTCAAAACTAGTAAACCAGAGAGGAAAAAATATCTGGGGCATAAGGGAAGAGACGGATTCTAACTTTGAAAAGCTAGGACCAGGTATGATCAAAGGAGCGATATGCTGTGCTAGGAAGGTACTTACTGAGTACCTTCAACATGTTGACAAATCTGTGCTTTGTGCAAGTTTACTGAAACAACACACAGCTTTACCCTAGCCTAGAGGTGCTGTGGGGTAGCGAGCCTGCACTGCCCAAAACATCTGCTAAAGGGATGGCTAAAACACCCTTTCAGTCGTCGCCGCTTTCGTCTCCCCCTCAGGTGAATCGGACCTCCCTGCCCTGGGCACAGCACGCTGCCAGCCCTGCAGGATCAGGCAGTGGTCCTGCAACACAGCTGGCACAGCTGGGCTGACTGATGAATGCAGCACAGGCATAAGCTCCAGAAATCTCCTGAGTGCACAGTCTCACTTGAGAACACCTTGTTTTCCCTTGTTTTATAGTTGTTCTCATTTGATCCCCACTACCTGTAAGCATCCACAGTGGGTTTTGGTGCAGTTCAGCTTTCTTGTGTCTCTGCTAGTGAAGTGGTTACATGTACTAAGGAACAGAACCGGATACAAAGGCAGCGTGTTGGTCAGAATTTGTTTACTGATGTTCTGCATTGCTTCTTAGGAACTGCTGACCTGCTGTGAGGAGGGCAAAGGGGAACTCAAAGATGGTCTGGAAGTGATGCTCAGTGTCCCAAAGAAGGCCAACGATGCAATGCACGTCAGCATGCTGGAAGGTAGCAGATGGGCAGGTGGCCAGGGGAGGGGAGGGAGCCACTGACAAATGAAGCCTTCTTTTGACTTGTGTGGGAAATTAGTACAGGGTGACTGCAGCAATACTGTTGATTGATGGTAATTTTCAGGTACTTCCTAGCTCCTTTCTGATATTTCTCCAAAAGTCTTGGAAGAATAAAGCTATCTAGGAAGTTCTGGGGTTTTATATATTTACGTCTTGTGTGTGTATATGTATGTGCATACACATATGTTTGTGTATATAGCATATGTAGACGATGTGTATATGTACATTTTGTTAAAACATTCTTACTTCATGAAACAAAAAAACCACCTCCTAAAACAGTGTCATTTTAGCTGCTGGCAGCTGTAATGATTATTGGATGAAAACATTTCTAAATACTATCTCAATATTTCAAAATAAAAAGTTCTAGTTTCCCATGTCAAAACAGCTTGTGTTTCAAAATGTTAGTATAATTATCTCAAAGATTTAAAAAAAAAGAGAAAAAAGTATTATTAATTCAAAATTACAGAAACAAATATTTTGATATTTTGAAAATTAAGTCTTATATTGACTTTTTGATGTGTGGAATATTTCTAATTTCTAAAATTTAAAAATTTTATTCTGGGCAGAATGCTTTATTGTGTCTCAAACATTTTCTTGGCCTGGGAAAATCATTTCCAGCCTGGATTGAGTCAGAACCAGGAAACAAGAAGAGTACTAAAACAGTCAAGAAAAAGGAAATGCTGCCAGTAGCTAAGCAGCACATTAAGACCAGGCAATTAAAACTGCAAGGGGGCAAACTTACCCAGCATAGGTAGAAACACTCTAAAGATGGTTTTAACTGTAGTGGCTGGTGAAAAGCAAGGTTTCCCAAAATAATGCCTGGATAATCTATCTCCATGAGATCACCAGCACCATGCAATAATAAAGAAGCAGGTATGACATTGTTAGGGTAGACAAGCCCTTGAACAGCTGTCTTCGTATAAAACATTATTCCTGAATATTCAGAGCAGCGACCAGGGCTATTTGCTGCTGTCTCAGGGCTATCTGGCATGAGCAATAGCAGGCTGTGCTGGTAGAGGAGCAGTCCCCAGCTCTGGAGAGAAGTGCTGCTGAGACAGCAGCTTGGAGGGCATCTTGCACTAGGGACTCCTTTTCCCTCAAGCCTCCCAGTTAGGTGGAGAGAGTCATGTGATCCTCAACCATGTGAAGGTTTTTGACATGAAGCTTGGAATATGAGAAATTCCTCCTAGAAAGCTTGTTTCAGAGACCATACCAATTTGCTCTCATAGACGTGTAGCTCCCCCATGTCACTGCTGTGGGCTCACAGTCCATTGAAGGCTGGGTTAGCACGCTTGAAGGCATCATGGTATGATGGGGCACTTCAGCCATCGCACATTACGTTTCTCTGAATTCATATTGATCTGCACAAGATTTCTTGCATTGCAATTCTCTGTACAGTAACCTCCACTGAAACCTTTATATTATTTATATTTCAGTAATTACTACTACACTTTAGCAGCAGTCTCATTTAGTACATAGGGCATACTTGCCTCTAGTGAAATAATTACATCGTTGCAGTAGAAAAAAAAATATTTTCACTGAGGCAATGGATGCTCATTAATGTTCTTTCAGAATGTGAATTTAAAAAGAGAAAGAACCTTTTATTTCAAGTCTTTACTGGTCTGGCATTTCTGGGCATTACTGATCCCAAAAACAAATACAAGCCAATGTATTTTGTGGTTTTAGGGTTTGATGAGAACCTGGACGTCCAGGGAGAGCTGATTCTTCAAGATTCCTTCCAAGTGTGGGATCCCAAATCTCTCATTCGGAAAGGTCGTGAAAGGCATTTGTTCCTTTTTGAAATCTCTTTGGTGTTTAGCAAAGAGATCAAAGATTCTTCAGGACACACAAAATATGTTTACAAGAACAAGTTACTGGTAGGTGTGGCTGCAGAGAAAATATTCTGTGTGTTGTGTTTCTTGCAGGTAGAGGTGGGGTATGGGGGGGTGGCTGCCCTGTCCCTGTGCTGGGTTGGGGATACTCATGCCACCTGGAATGGCTGGCTATGGGCCTTGCAGAGTGCACCTGGAAGCCAAGCTCGTAATGAGTCTGCACAGGTTTATGATAGCCAGATATGAAGGGTGGGTAAGAAATGCAAGGAGGATCACTCAAGCCATTCGCTTCCCTGCCAACCTCTGGTGGTTTTCCGGGTTTTTTTACCTGTGTGTAGCAAAGCAGACAAGATCTTGCTCCCTACCCATCCCTATCTCCCCAGTTCTCCCTACAAATGTAAAGTTTTCTGGACACATGAGGCTTCATATATATTAAATCTGTCATCATCTTTCCTCCACACTAGACCTCAGAACTGGGAGTGACAGAACATGTTGAAGGAGATCCCTGTAAATTTGCTTTGTGGTCTGGACGAACACCATCCTCAGACAATAAAACAGTGCTCAAAGTAAGTCTTTTCTATTTGTTTTCTTTGCCTTTAGAGCTTCTAGTACAGGCCTTGGGAGTGCTAAATGAAAGGTCAATTTTTTTCCCTCCTCATTGATAAAGTGTCTGTCTTTCTGCCTTGTGGAACTTTAGGCATCCAGTATTGAGACAAAACAGGAATGGATCAAAAATATCCGGGAAGTCATTCAAGAAAGAATTATTCATCTGAAAGGGGCACTGAAGGAGCCAATTCAGCTCCCCAAGACACCAGCAAAGCAGCGAAACAACAGTAGAAGGTAACCTCAGTCATTCCATACAACATGAAATAACTAGCATTTTCTCAGCCTGTAGAGGAATGGAGGCAGTGGGTTGATCAGCAATGATAACATGCAGCTGTGGCCTTGCCCCAGAGGCAGTGGGTTGATGGACATGGATGATGTGCAGGTGTAGCTCGTTCTGTGAAGTGGTTAAATAGCCCTGAGGATTGTGGGAGAGGGGGTTGAATAGAGGAGCAGCGTGGTCTGGTCTCTGGAGGAAGGAAGACAGTGTGGACAGTAGAATCTGACTGATGGCGGTAAAGTCTTGTTGCAGCCTGATAGCTTGCTTGTGCTGCAACATCAACCAGCAGCGCTGTAGTGTCTGTGTGCTTTTTACTGGATTTGCTTGCTTTTTCTTACCACAGTGAAATGCAGTTTTAATCGTCTTTGCTTTTTACATTGTCTTGGCAGAAGTAGCTAGAACGCTTTTCTGTGATATACGTACAAAAGTATTTTATTTTAGTACTCCAAAGTATTATACAGCAATGAACAGTAAACGTTCTTCAGAGTCCAAGGTTAGGTTTGGTTTTTTTTTCCCGAGGTACAATTTACTTCTTCATATTTGAGTATTAAGAGATTATCTTTTTTTCCCTGTTTGGCATTTTGAATTGTTTGACAATGAAAACCACAGCTGGTCATGACAATATATTGCTACAATGGAGAGTCTGTATTTCATCATCAAATACAAACTCATTTCAGCTTGTGAAGTAATATTAAATTTTTTTGTCAACTTCTTTAAATCCTGGATTAAATAGAAATTATAGAAAATCGGTTGTTCTTTCAGCTGTTATGCTGTTATTCCCAAAAGCCACCTGTAATGTGAGCATCTATTTCTTCATCGAGTTTTATCACTTTTTTACTTCAAGGCTGTATTATAGAGGCATCCAAAGCGTAAGTAACTGAAGTCACCCAGGAGACCTGTAGCAAGGCAGGGATCCAGACATTTCTTCCTCGGGGTGTGCACCAATACAAGAGTTTTCTAGCACAAAACAGGGAGGGGTTGTGGTTTTTTGGGTTTGGTGTTTTGGTTTTTTCTTTGTCTTCAAATATGTATTTTGTATTATTTAAATGTTCATTTTGAGAGACCAGTAAAATTTTAGGGGATCTATATCTATACAGCAAAAGAGAGGAAAATAACTTCTAGTAGACTTGTAGAGCTCTATGCTGTATTTATGCTTGTTTGGATATAATTTTTATTATTTAGTATTAATATTAACATCCTGAAGATATCATTCCTGTGAGAGGAGAAATACCCTTTCCTTCAGTATCATCTGTAGCCTGAGCTGAAAGGTTTTGGTTAAGGAGGAAATCTAATTGAAGAAAAATTTCTGCCTGACACCCTCCTTACACAGCTGTTTCTGAACACCAGAGCCTTTTATGTTGTAAATATGCAGAAAATGACCATCCTGTTTCCAGCAACAACGTTGTGATTATGTGCTAATCCCGGTGCTATGGCTGAGGGTGACATCATTTTAAATTGCAAGCTAGGTAGCAATATGGATTGCATCAGCGAGCTAATTTTGGCAGAAGGCCAGCTCTGGCACTCTGACTCAGCATCCTCAAATCCACCTATAAAGTTGTGTCCATTCCAAGGTGGTGTGTTAAGCACTGTTGTTCCCCTATTATGACTTTTACAGAGATGGGGTAGATGATGCAGACAGCCAAGGAGATGGCAGCAGTCAACCTGACACTATTTCCATTGCGTCCAGGACATCACAGAACACAGTGGACAGCGATAAGGTAGGACTGAAACGTGAAAATACGCTGCAGCTGATCGCCCTCAGAAAAGTGTAAGTGAAGAGCAGAATAGAAGGCAAAATAAAGCAAGTTGTCTTCTGATGAGTGAGCTGAAACTTATATTGCTCTATGCTAGGCTATTAAAATCCAGTCTGTTTCTGGTAAACAGTACTGCTGTTTTACATGGTAACTTCTCCATTGCAGCAGCTTCTTTGTGGTTAATACACAGAGGTTGAATTGGCTCTGAAGAACCACAGCTGAGAGCAAACTTTTCTTCCCTAGTAGAACTTGCCCTGTGGGAGCCAGCTTTTGAATGAGCAAACAGATATGTTCCTTATTTTCCCTCTGAGCTAAAATCAGCAGTTTGTTGGAGGAAATACAGGTGCTTACACACCGATTAATACAGCAATGCTGGTATCTTGAGAGCCTGGGAGACCTATCCTTTCCAGTGACTGTGATTCTGGACCCCTCTCCTTGCAGACATATGGTAGAGCATATGGATGGCCCCGAGATGCTCTAGATTCTGTTGGAATGCTGCATGTCAGCACGTATGTACTTGTCAGATGAGTTGAATCCAGATTCCCAGCTCCACTAGAATGCTTGACTTGAATTTGTCTCTCTGATACCTCCAGCTGCAATCTCCAGCTGAATTAAGTTACTGGTAGGAGTAAATGGACTGTTAGTAATAATTCACCTTATCTACGCTGATGGAGTTTGTCATATCCACTGAGAGAATGTTCATATTCTTTTCAGGTGTTGTTTTGAAATCATATGTAACTTGCAAAAAGATGAATTCTGCAGTACCATTATGGATTTATCTGTTTGTCAGGGCTTTAATTAAGCTGCCATATACACAAGGTAGAAGGGTGTCTTCACAAAATCAGAGTTCAAGTTTGCAATTGTAAGGTTCAGTATAGACGTTATTTTGAAAGCTGGACTCAGAAATAGGATTTAATTGTAAATGAATTACCTTTGTATAGGCCACCTGTTGTATTTATCTTAAAGGCATGTCCCTGTGCTTTTGCTTTTTTGACTGATAATGTGCGTTAGAAAGGTATTCATCCTCACAATCCACAGGCCACTGTAATGTATGCAAATACTTTGCCCGATGTTGAAGAAGTGTTTTCTTATGTCTTCAATCCACATGGACTTGCTTTCATGTTTTTCACAATTATCATTCCTGAGAAAGGCCCTGACTTCGTAGCGTCCTTGAGCTCATGCTTAATTTTAAACATTTGCATAAGCTTTGCTCATTTCCCCCAAGCCCGTTGACTCAGTTGCATGAATTTTGGCAGACAGGCAAGGTCTAGGTAAGATGCTCCATATTGCATGCTGGAGCTGCATACAAGATCTATAGTGCCAGCGGAACAGGAAACTGTCAGGCTGTACCCTGACAGACAGATCATCATGACAACAGTTGGTTTAAGGATGTGAGATGGGAAAAGGTTATAGGAATTATTATCCAAAACCTTGTTGGAGCTGAATGGTGAATGTGTATGGGATAAACTGAGCACCATATAGTATAGGGAAAAAAACGTTAATGCTGGGGAAATGCTAAATCCGTTCTTGGGTTGTGTCATGGTTTTTACTTTAAGGTGGGTAGGTTCACTTACTGACTCGAGGTTATCTGTGTGTTCATGTGTCCTTACATACATTTAATGAATAGAAACAAGTTCCAGTGTACAGTTAAAACTTAAATATACTTGTATATGCTTTATTGAATCTGAGCAACTAGTGTGTCATCCTTAGAGGCAGTTCCTGCGGAACAGTTTCCTTATTGTTGCTGATGTTACTGCCAGAATACTGTGGAGAATTTAGCCCCCAGAATGCTGCATTACTGTGTCTTTGCTCCGAGGGAAATGAACTCCCTGCATCACTTTATAGTTCTCTATCAGTTTTTCTGCACGTTACCCAAATTAGTGACAGATGGAGCTGAGTTGTCTCACTTCCCATTGAAGCAGCGTGGAGGCACACCTGTGTTCAGTCTCAGTTCAAACATCAGTTCGTGTGCTGCTTGCACAAAGCCCTTAGCACATGTTAGCATCTGCTGCGAGGGACTGTTAGCAGATCCCAAGGCTGTGCAAGGACCCGAGACAAAACTCCTGATGGTGACATTGTACACATGAGAACAATTCACTATCATTCCAAGTTATTTTACTCTCCAACTTTAAAATGGGATTTTTTTCCTCCAGGGTGTAGTTGAGCTTATCTTCTAGGATAATCTGAGTACATCTTGTTGAACTGGGAAGATTTATCTTCTCACATAGACAGGTACTGCGTTATTGGCACGGGAAGACTGTACCGTGTCATGCTCTCAAGTTAAGGTTTCTTGATAGAGTTGATAGTGCTTGGTAAACATTGTAAGATACATGTTAAAATTAACTCATGGGGTATTGATAACTGCGCTGATAGGTAATGTGTTCAGCAAATAGTGGTTTCCCTAACTATTTAACTCCAGCGTAGTCAGCAGAGTTACTCCCAGGAGTTCAAATGCAGGCTCTGAATTTTTTCACAGCTGGAGCCTCTGTGGGTGACCTCTCTGTGTGCTCCAGTGAGATCTCCATCCTGAGGAGCCAAAAGCAAGTGCTCCTACCTCTAAAAACTCTGGCTGTTCACAGCAGCCTCATTTACAAACACATGCAAAGAGCTTTGCAGTGCTAGCAGAGTGCCGGTATGACAGCAGATTAATTCTGCACTGGGGCCATTGATGTATTAACTCAGTGTCAGAAGCAATTCTTAAGTAACATTTAAGAGTTGATATTACTCTCTGAAGGCAAAAGACTTCAAAGATTTAGCTGGTGTACTTTGACCTTTCCATGAATCTTGTTATTATGCCCAAGGATCACCTAATGCGTGAGTGGAATGTTCAGACAAAAATGCCAAACAACGTTTTAGACAAAGAAAACCACAACCTCTAAAAGATTCCCAATTTCAAGTAGCACTTCTGCTTAATAACACTCCTTGTGCCTCAAGTCATCTGTATTTCTCTCGACCTGTTTGTGATCCAGCTCCTTCTGGGCTTCAAGTAATGATTTCTGTCTCCTCTCTGGAGAGCACAGCCCTAGAGCAAAGTTTTACCTTTGCATTTCAATCTCCTAAAAAGGCAGGTGGTTTTTTGTTGTTAAGTGGGAAAGAGATAACATTACTGTAAATTCAGCAAGGATTTTGCTTTCTCTCAAGACATCTGAACCTAGCCATAACATTTGTCAGGGGGAACGTTCAGTGCAGAGGACAGAGCACTTAGGACTGAGGGCCAGAAAAGCTGAGTCCTAGTTCTGCTCTGTCACTCGCATGTTGGATGCCATCACAAATTACATCTGATGGCACATTGCACTTGTCTTTTTTTTTTTTTTTTTATTAGTAATTTGGTGGGGAGACAGGAATTCTTGAAAGTATTACACTTGTGCATTAATTATAATATGGTCCTGTGTTGTCCCAACACAGAATACAGACCCAAATTCAGAGCTGGTTTTGTATATGGATGGGAATTCACAGCAATCTTTATGGTAGCAGTCTTTGCTTTGACAATATTCTTAATTACATGCCTGGCTTCAGAAGTGTTACTAAGTCTTTAAATATTCAGGCTTTCCCAGCTGCAGGCAATGATCAGGTGATTATAGGAGACTCTTCAGATTAAAAAGGAGAATTGTCCAAGTTTGCTCAAAAAAAAAAAAAAGATTACTCCTTTTAAATTAAATACCTGTTCAAGCAGCTTCTTATATCTGGATCTTAGTCCTTAATATCTTTAATTTTCTTGGATTTTTTTGCTCTCAAAAATATGTAAGGCAATTAACCCTGGATTCAAACATTTCATTTTTATTAAATACTGTATAGTAGCAACACAGACTTTAAGGGCTGTAAGCCTCCATCTTTATAAAAGGAAAGAGAGAATATATAAAAATGTTTATTTTTCTATCTGCAATCTGTGAGTTTTTCTATATGCAATCTGTAATCTAAATTATTTCATATACAGAAAAAGAATTATTTGGGTTGTCCTTTGGTATTATATAAGTATTCTATAGAGGGGGGGAGATGGGTTCATGAACTGCACTCACTGCTAAAGACTTGGTAGATGATGAATACTATTACAGTAAGTGTAATCCCCATTGAGCATCCAAGTCAGGTTCTAGGTAACCTACTATACAAAATTCCTTCATCCTTTTTCAAAAGGCCAAGTAGACAGCTTTTGTTCTATACCGTAAGCCCTCTTCAGCATGCTATCTAAAAACTTCTCCTTAGGGAGAAATATTTGCCCTATTCAATTCACAGCAGGCAGGATTTCAGTCTTTATATTTGGATCCAAAGCACTGGGGAATCGTGTCAAGAAAACGCTAGCATGCAGGGCATTCTCATTTCATTGATCCATTGGCTTGTAAAACAGCTGTTTCTGGTGATACTGGTCCATCTTCTAATGGCTTTTTTTTGTTGGCTTTTGCAGAATGCTGAGGAGAGCAGCTCTCACTTCCTCCTGTTGTTTTTGTATGTGAAAAAAAAGCTCTGAAATGATAATGGAAAAGTTTTTACTCTCTAAAAATAAACATACACTATATACTTTTATCTTTTCCAGTAGATACTGGACTCAGCTCATCTTTCAGCAGTCATGAGACTCAGATCTTGACCTTTTCCACATCAGTGGTGATATATCAACTCTAGCAATAATCATTTTTCTAATTACAGGTAATTGGCATAAGGAAGATTTTAGAATTAAGTTAGCTAGGGGTGGATTCTCTTTTCTTGAAAGGCTTCTAAGCAAGGTAAAATAGCTTTTTCCCTGTGATGTTGTTACTGAAACAGAAGTTAGGATCTGGTGTAGGAAGTACTGCTTCAGATTCTTCTTTAGGAAGAATTCTCAGTTCCTTGGAAGTTTTCTTTACCAAGTGGCACAGATACCAGGAGTGCACTTTCTTCCTTGATGCTACTAATCAGTTTGGGTTTGAACTCCATAAAGGTGTGCACCAACATGCTGCATGTTTTTCTAAATCTGTAGTGTTTCCTTAAACTATTACCTAATGTTAGTATGTGCTTTTTAAAAAAAATAAATAAATATTACCAATGGAAATACCCACTCATTTGATAGAAAAGGAAACTTGTTCTGTTACATACCTCACAAGGAGGACATAAGGAAAATTACTATGTTTATTAGATGCCACCATCAACATTTACAACACAAAGTGGTCAAAATCATTGCTTCCCAGCACAAATTAATCTGGAAACTAAGCATTGAAATTAGAGTGTGAAAAACCAAAGATCCCCCCACTCTGTCTTATAGAGAAATGAAACGTGTTAAGGTGAGCAGGCAGTTGACAAACACTCCCTTCTTTGAAGCCGTCGATCCCAGCAGCTGAAGTTCAGCCACTTGCTTCCAGCAGTGGAGTTGGAAACCTGACTACAGCAAGTAGGGAGCTCCTGGTTCCTGATGGCTGGCATCATTCCCTAAATGTCACTGGAGGAAAAGCCTTTTCCCTCGCACTAGTGTAAAGCTGACCTAACAGCCCTGCACGGTGCATGCCTTGCTATCCCTGTCACAGGACATGGATCCTGCAAATAAAAGGTGGGGTTTCATGTGGTTTGTGTTGACATGGAGGCATAGGCATTGCAGAGTAGGAACTAGTTGCAAATTTCTATTTACACATGAGCTCGGCTGTCTAGACACTTGAAAGTGGAGTAGCCCCTTGGAGCGCGCTGGTACTGGGACCATGATCCTTGCTACTACCGGCATTGCACAGCAGCTCTGCCGGTGTCATACAGCTGATCCCACCAGAGATGTCTCTGATCTTGGTGCTCTGTGCTCTCAGACTGGCCTGGAATCAGCAGCAAGCCTAAGGCTCCCCTTAAAGGTGGAATGACTTGGAAAAGCTTGATTAAAGAAATGCTACAAAATAATGAAATAATAATCATTTTTCAATGAAAATCCCCTTGAAACAAGAATACCAACATAACAAAAAAAATTAAAAATTCATGTCAATATGAGACACTGCTTTATCAAATACAGAAAATACAGACCTGGGATAAAAATGAGAGAGATCCCCATTTTCAGAGAGGGAATTAAAGGCACGGAGAAATTAAAAACAATACCATAAGGCAAACGTATGCATTATTATGCTAATAATAGTATTCTTGCTGATACAGAGCTGACCATTTCTACTTAGTTTCTTAGCAGGTAACTGATATACCAAACAGAACTAAAACCTATATAGCAGATCTCTGTCTCTCTTCAATGCTGTTGTTTCTCTTCGGTGTTATTAAAGTATTCTCTAGGTTTCAGTTATATACTTTCCCAAATACTTTTGTTTGTTTTGAACCCCTGTTACTAGGGGGTTTAAAATTATCTTTATTCTCTTATAAAATTTTTGTAGAGGTAGTGATCCAAGCCCTCTATCCCTCTGGCATTATTATGGCAAAATGTTTGCATCCCATGATCTGAGTTTTGGCCTTTTCCACCTCTGCCAGTGAGTTCTGTATTGAGTCATGTGCAAGAGAGACACTTCTATTGCACTGCTGGAGGAACTTCAAGGGACAAGAGCTGTTGTATCCCAGCAGTACTTGTATGTGGTCAAGCCATGTAGCACTACGGACTGGAGTCTATCCAGTACTTGGGCAGTGGGACTGCACTGAACAAAAAACACCCATAAGTGGACAGTCACCCTGGCAATGTTGCTTTAGACCAGGGGTCCTCAAACTTTTTAACGAGGGGGCCAGCGTGCGAACTAAGTGACAGGCAGTCACCTGCGGCTGCTTGGTTTCCAC
>JAVJGJ010000061.1:32013071-32065060 GCA_035590215.1 Microhierax caerulescens
CAGGAAGCAGCAACAAGATGTGGAGCTTCAGTTGCACATTTTCTCCTCACCGCGTAGGGTGGGTGACCAAACTGTTTCACGAGCAGCAGGCAGAGAGAGGGAATGCTCGCCTTGGTTCAGCACGGTATGAGCTCCATGCTGGGCATATATTTACAGTCCTTTGAAGTCAGTCAGATTCGAGCCTTTTGTGCTTTGTTTGTTAAGTTGCAGTCGGTATGCCGTTACTTTTTTGCATTGCCAGGTTAGAGACAGCATTATGAGCTGGTGTAAAGTTCTAACACAAGTGATTTTTCCAGGAGCTGTTTGAGGGGCCGCGTGTTTCCATCGTTCGCTTTCTGCACCTTTTTGGTGCAGAAAAATGTTTACTCTTTTCATCAACTGCAGTAGAGCAAATACAGGACTCACCCCTGTAAAAGGGTTGTGTAAAAGTGTACACATGAGCTGTCTGGATTCAGCTGCCCATCATACCTGTGTGTTCCCACCTCCACTTTTGCAAACCAGTTATGAGTCCAGGTCAAACCCTGTCCCTTTTAAGTGTATGGAGACTGACTTTAGTGGGACCTAAAATTGTTTCCCCTCTCAAGCAGGTTATTGCTTTAAACCTTTACACATGAAAGTGGAGACTTTTACAAGCCTGATAGCGGCTTTGAGATAACACTAATCTTTCAGTCAAGCAAGGCAGACTCATGTTTTCAGATGCAAAGATTAAACATCTCTTTCCTGCTGTCACACCTGTCTCCACTGAAGAGAGTTAATTGCATAAAGAGTTGCTACCATTTACAGTCAGCTGTTCCTTGGAACGAGTTCTCATCTGTACGCTCCTCTCTATCTTCCACTGAAGCGTGTTCTTGGGTGACTAAGTCTTATGCAAACAAACTCTTGACTGGTGATCATTTCCTTACCTGATGTCTCATACTCATGTGTAATTCTCCCGTGTCCTAGCAGTGGTTTAATCCAGCTTCAGTTTTTTGAAGAAAAAAAAGTGAAATTTCCTATCCTTTATTTCTCCATACATCTAGGATGTAAGATTCATCTTCTTTGTTGCCAGGAAGTTTGTTCACTGGTGCTGATTAGTCAATGAAGTGCTTTAGTCCCACCATCTAGTTTTAATTTCATTCAGTGGTTTGGCTGTGTGAAATGACTGGTGCAGTTACTCAGGTCAGTATGGCTCAGTTGTACCTGCATGTGCAGACTTTTTTGTCACTAATCAGGCAAAGATATAAAGATATATGGTTTATCTTATTTTATTGACTCCAAATACAGCAGAAATGAATGACAGCTTAAATATCATTGAATAAGGCTTTTGTGTTATGGGAAAGCAACAGGAAGAGAGAGGACAGTACGTAATGAGTTGCTCAGTTCCACAGAAATAACAAGAGGTGTGAACTTGATAAAGGAGAGCTAGCAGAAGGAGGAGAAGATATCAAGTGAACCTGTCTATTAGGTCAGTGGACATGGGAATTGGGAATGTTTTGGCAAAATGGGCAATGGGAACAAGTGGTACTGTGACTTTCTGGTCTGTTCTGTAGGCTTGAACAGTAACATGACTGTTTTGTCTGAGATTATCTGTAAAATGTAGAGCACAGAGTACTTGTGACAGCCCTTTGGTTTGACCACCATGGTTGGTGTTTTGCAAAGATCAGCAATGCCGTCAGGCAGTGTGACTGGGCAGCATCAGGTGGGAATGGGGAATCATGCCTAGAGAGCAAAAAGGTGGGGAGCAGGAGAATGGGAACAACAATAAAGCCTAGAGGCTAAGATGGGGAAACAGCAGGAAGCTGAGGGCATGTGGAACAGGCTCAGGCAGTGGATGGGAGTCCCTCACAGAGCAGAAGGGTGGGCAAAGCCAGGTCCACAGCCCTCTGGGCCCAAATGTGCCCAGGTGACCAAATGTCTTGCTTGTCTGAGAGCATCCTGGTAAAAGCAATACACAGCAAGGGGCCCACTTTGACTTGATTGTCCAGCTGCAGCCAAAGAGGAATCTGACATCCTCCAAAGATACCAGGGAACCTGCTGGCTGAGACTCCCTCTCTAGAAATGGCGCAGTATCACTTGAAGTTGCATTTTGCGGTGTTGTGCTAATGTCTTTCGCAGAAGAGTAGGAGAAATGGTTGGAATACTATCTTTTGGAGTAGGCTCATGGCAAGCAAATTACAGACCACGAGTAATGAATGCATTTGACAGCAGAGCTTTTGATTTTACAACACATTCATAACACCTTGGAACATTTAGTACCTTGTCAACCCAATTAATAAATGCTAAAACTGCCAAAGCAATCTGAACAGCTATTAATCACATGACAAACTATCCAAGCTCACATTTCATTATTACTACAGAGGCAGCTAAGAGCAGATTGGGAAAAAAAAGCATCTTTAAATGTCTAAACCCACAGACAATTGGTTACAGTAAAACCGAAGGATACTGATTCAGATATTGATACAGAAATAAAACAAGCCATCATACCATAGACTGTCTTGCCTCATAGGCAGTGCGACAGCTGTATTAGCATGGAAGTCACTTATCCTGAAGCAATAAAAAGAGCTTTAACTGACTTGTGCTGAGCAATTGCTGACAGTACTGTTCCATCCCCTAAGCTGTGCAGGTTGTTTCTAGAACAGCACAGAAAAGGAAGCATTAGTGAAACATGACTGCAGTGTGCAAGCAGACATGCACCCGTGCTTGCACTTACACACTTGTAGTGAGCAACTTCAGGCAGCACCCATTATGAGTCATTTTCAGTCTCTAGGGTTCAAGGCTAACATCAAAGTGTGGGTCAGCCGTCAGGTACAGGTGATCTGTGACCTCTGTTGCAGGACAGCTTTTAAAGACATTAATGTAATGTGACCATTGGCCCTGTCCAGAAGGAATGGGACAAGGGATCTGTTTCAAATATAGGCTGCATTAGCATGTCCATTAGGTAGTTGCTTTCAAATTTCTGTTCAAGTTCAAATAGCAGAGTGTCTTATGCTAGAAGAATTGTCTAACCTACAGTAGTCAAACCTGATGTGGTTTCTGATGACATTGTAATGAGTATCTGTGTTCCTGCATGAGATAAAAATAATAGAAAAGATCCTGAGAAACCTTCAGAAATTGCATTTGATCTAAAAATGAAAACAGTAAGAGGATTCATAAGTGTCAAATCATTACACTTCACCTGTGACTCGAAGAGATTGCATTTCTCAAAATCTGCTACATCTCAGTTTTAGTTAATACAACTGAATTGCAAACCTGGTATATTGACTCCAGGAACAACAATGAAACTACAAATAAAAAGCATGAGTTAGCGATGAATTTAATCCAGTTCATGTAAGTAATGCCAGTTAGCACCTGTTTATAGAAAATAAAAGTAAACTAGCTTGGTATTTTTCTTTATGAGGTTATAATTCAGCTAATAGAGGAAATAGTGTCTCAGTGATACACTTTTGTGGGCGTTTGATTTGGGCCACGTGGTATTTTTACTAACAAAGCAGAACAATAGAAAATAAACATGGCATGTATTAAATGGATTGAAACCTGGCTAGTTGACAGACGGAGGTATAAATAGAATTATTATAGGACAGACAAGTTTGTAGAGAAATCCTGAAGAGATTTGTCTTTACCTTTGTGATAGCAGAAATTTTTTAACTTAAATTTCTAAGGCAACAAGGTTTTCTTTCACATTTTCCACATCTCTTTGTGCTCTGCCCTCTGATACCTTTTGGACCAGTTTTAAGCAAATTGATAGAAGCTTCTGATCTCAAAATAATTTCTGTGGAGATCAGTGTAAAGATAGAGAGAAGGACCCAGAAGCTGCTCTAATAAGGAGAAATGCAGTAGTATGAACACATGTATTTACGGACACACACATTACTAAAGAATTCTCAGGGCTGAGAGACCTCATAGATGCTTGATAGAAAAAGCTTCTACTGTAGCTGGAGGCTGAGGACACAGCCCAGATCTGTGGGGAGCTGGGCTGCACTGGTTCTGCTCCATGGGGACTACTAGTTATCTGTGAGAAGCTGCAAAAATGCCTGCAGCTGGGTGAGCAGTCAGGAGGAGAAAGAACAGCCTGCTGATCCAAATAGCTTGGTAAGCTTGGAGGAGGTAAACGGGACCAACCCTGATACATGCAGATGTCATTGACACGGAGGGAAGAATACCAGCCACACTTGTAGGCACAGGGTTTAGCAATGCTGCTGAGGAGACGGGTGATTTCATGACAGTTGTGGCAGCTTTTAGCTTGTTAGAGACATGCTAATCGAAACTACTTGTTTCTTGCAAAAAAATTAGGTCAAATGCAAGTTTGTATTCAGTCTCATGAAAAGGTGACTGGCGCTATCCCTGTTTCCAAGACACAAAAGGGATACAGGAGAGTGAAGCCGTCCAAGTTAAACATTGGACAAGAAACAGAGCTGGAGTTAAAACCGAGATCATCTTTGTCCCAGGCAGTGGCCTTCTGCCACTTATTTTAGATTATTATATTTTATTTTATTTTAGCTTCCATATCTGTATGTTCCTATAGTTAAGCGGCAAACCAATCCATGTGAACATAAAAAAGCACCTTCTTATATGAAAGTTCATAACAGCTTGGGGCACTCGGCACTCTTGGGACACAATTATGCTCTGCTCTGTTGCTAACTCTAAGATCTTAATTATTTTAAAAACACATCTGTAACAGCATATACAAGAGCAACAGGGTAACAATAAAAATAAAGTTGTGTTCTTGTTATTCTTCAAATAAACTCTTTGGTTTGGGGTTTACAATTTATGTGTTCTGGAACTGGATTATTGCCTCATAAAACAATGCATCAGCCTTTTCTCATTTCATTAGCCATCCATTTTTATTAGGGTGCTCTACAGAACGCCTGCAATAATATTATAAAGGTGCCGAAGGTTCATTATTTCACAAGCAGCTAGCCAAGACCAGTATTATTTTTACAACAGCCAGGCTTGCTATTGAAATATAGTTTTGATTATAACCTTTTTTCTTCCTCCCTCTTTCTCTTCTCTCTACCAAAAGCAGAGATGTGCAATTGTTCCATTTCAGACTGCTTTTCCACTGCCCCACAAACATGTCATTTTCAGTGAAATGGATGGATCATAATGGGAACAGATCAGTGATAATGCATTACTGGAATACAGCCATCCCCAAGAGAGCTTATAATAATATCCAGTCTTCCTAAGCTTTAAAATCTGCAGTTTGGACAGCCTATAGCTCTAATACAGAATCTAGTTCTGAATTTTCCCTGCACTTAGAATTCTTTGATGCTCGATTATTGTTTGGGTTCTCCCCTCCCCATCACGTTGCCATGACAGCTGCCTTACATAAAATCCAGTGTTCAGATAATACAGACGCTGCTTTAGGCAGGGGTTCCAGGCTCATAAAAGTTGAAATTGTTGCTCAAAGAGATTACTGAATATTAATGACTCTGCTCTGAGCACTGCAGAGCAAATTTGTCAAAATCATGGTAATTAAATAAAAAATACATGCAGGCGATGTGTTCCCCGAATCACGAGTGTTGACACCTGCTGGGAGTGGTGAAGTTACTGTAAACCTGTAGGAAAAGCATCTGTGGGTATTATTTCTGCATATAGTGTCTTTATGCTAAATAGCTACGGTGTTTAATTAGCTGTGGTGGTTTCCCTCCGCCTGTTCTCTGGTTGTAAATTGAACACGCTGACCAGGGCTTGCCACTGGGGCTGGAGAGGGTTGCCTTGCCCTGGGCTGGTGCTGTGTGCTGGTGCAATCTTATGGCCCTGTTGATGAGACCAGTGCTCTGTTTCTGTAACTGGCCTGTTGTAATTTTGTGGGTGCATTACTGGTTGTAAGGGAGATGAATACGGAGCTGCAAATTGCTCGTGCTGAATCATAAAACAGGTCTTGTTTCACGAGCCCATTAAGCACATGCCCCTAATGTTAAGCATATGCTGTGCTCTGCTCAACAGGAATAAAGTTAGCACTGGCTTGAGGTTAAGTGTACGTTTTTAAGTCCTGCACTGGTTTGAAGGTCGTAAGAGTTGTGAACCTCAATGGGACAATGAATTAAATGTGTTGATTATATTTGCAAAAGTGTTAGCTATTTTCATATTCAGTAATAACATCTTTAATATTACACACCATGTTAATGGTAACCAGCTGTCATGCAGCAGGATTTAAAATTATCTTAGCAGGAGTCAAAAAGAGGCATTTGTCTTCCGCAAAGACGATAGGTACACAGTTTGTTTAGTGTTTGCCTCCCTCTGAAGGTGAGCAGTACTCCTCAGGACAGGCTCCAAAATCACATCTGTTCGAGAGCAGTATATTACAACCTTATGTTACTAAAATCAGAAGAAACATGTGTACTGGGAAAAGCCTAGCATAGGAAAAAGGTCTCATATATTCTAAGGGGATAAAAACATTAACTCAAACCAGATGCATAAAGGCTAGGGCCATCTTTGTGCACTACAGCAGATCTTTCAAAATCTGCTTCATATAGGGGTTGCCTGCCACATAAGATCTCCGTACCCATCAAGAAACCTGCAAATACAATGAATTTCATAAAAAACTCAGAAAGTGGCCAGTCTGCCAAGCTAAGAAGAAATACATGCAGTCTGAAGGGGAACAATAATTTCTTTTTAGATCTAAACCTGTTTGTATGTTAACTTCCTCGAATCAGAAGCTTAGCCATCTGTTTCAGTTAATTAGCCTTTGGCTGAAGTTTAATCATTGTAGGAACAAGAGGCAGGGGAATCAGTAGTCCTAGAGGGTTCACAGGGACTATGCCCATGAGACTGAATTTAACATCGGGCCCCAGTGCTTAAATAAAGGGTGAATTCGCATTGCTGCACAGGATAAAATCTTGACTGGCAGTAAGGCTGGTCAGGACGTACAGCTGTAGTGAAACATACTTTATAGCTCCTTGAAGGTTCTTTGGTTTTGTTTTCGTATCCAGGACATGATCCTCTTTGAGGACTGCTAGGTTCTCCCTTGTTGCAGTGAGAATAGCAATGATAATAAATACATTTCAGCCTGTAAATTTGCTAACCTGTTGTTCATGGCCAAACTAGCCCAGCCTTCTCCCAGTTGTGGTGAGCTGCAGGCCTGGGGTAAATTGTAGCAAAAAACAAAGAAGTGTTCACGCAGCTGGGCCAGCCTTTTCCACCGGGGTTATTTCATGTCAATTGCTGCAAAGTAGATACATATAAAATTTATAGTGTGTGGGTGCCTGTGCACAGAAACTTAGCTTCCTTAGTATTTACAGAATATAAAACAGTCCATCTTGATTAAGGCTGGGATGAACATTTCTGTCACATTAGGAAGGTAACCTTATTTCTTTCTGTAGCTGCTATTTAAACACTACAAGATCTCTTTTTAATCTTAGGCAAAGTTCAAAACGAGATGTTTCAAACATCTGCTAACTATTATGAGCCATGCCTGCTAGTAGAGGTAATAAATTACAGCCAAGAAGAGAATCAAATGTCCTAATAGTGTTTTTGTTCATTTCTTCAAAGTTTGTCCTCTCTGTGTTATCTGTTCTCTTTTTTAGCATGTTAGTTGAAATGCCTGCAAAGAAGATTGTGCTGTGGGTGAGGTGGGTGGGATCACAGTGGGATGAGGGTGACACCGTCTATTTTAAGTTAGGGGAAAAACAACAAACAACTTGGCTTCTCTTTTCCAGAGCAGAGGGAAATCTAAATCAATTACAAAAATGCACCCTGTGTGCTACGTGCCAAAAACAAGATGGGTGGTTCTAGCAGAATATGGGAGAGAGGGCATTTCGGTTTCCTCCAGAGGGAAGATAACAGATCAGCTTTCTCATTTGTCATGGAAACCTTTTGTCAACCCAGTAACAATGACGTCAGGTGGCAGTGGCACAGAGACAGGGTTAGTTAATATAGCACACACCTGTTGAACTGCCAGAGGGGAAGGTATGTTGGCTTTTACATTTTCCATCCCTGATTCTAAACAACTTTGGGTGAAGGTTTAGAAAGTGTTATTCAAGTCCCAGGGCAGTTTTCCTGAGCTGTAGGAGATTCATGCCGTGAGCAGGTGGTGCTGGAGCTTTCACCCACGGAGAAATCCAGCTAAGAGGCATTTGCTCAAGCAATACCATTCTGCAAACACTCTGCTTTTGGGTATCCTCTAGGAGGGTGGTGAGAGCGGGACTGTACCTCAAAAGAAGAGGACCGAGTTCCTTCAGTGTGTTTGCTTTGCTTGAAAGTAAAGGTTTTGCTAGTGTTTACCAAAGGAGCTTTTTAGAAACACCTGTATAAAAGAGGAAAACCGAACCTATATTTATAACCCCACATCTATAGCTGTAGATTTATAGCAATAAGCGGTAGCCTGTTTTCGGAATGACTGTTTTCCTGCCAATTCTTTACTGTAATGCTTTCTCATTTAGTGTTGTTGACTGGCTACTTTTTCTTTTGGTAAAGTGAGATTAGATTACTTTTTCTCTTCATTCAGTGTTGCTTTTGTGACTACCTTCCCTTATTTAGTAATCAAAAAATACTTTAACAATTCCTTTAAAAATGAGTTTCCTTCTTTTCACAAGAAAAAGGTGTTAGCAGGGGAAGCAGTTCATTTTTGCTGGACTGTTCATGTTTACTACCAAATAACAGATTATGTGTCTGCGCAAGACTTTGAATGAGTTAAAGAATTACACTGTGTCAATAGCTGATGCAGTTTCTGTTACTATGGCTAAAACATGAATTTATGTTAGTTTCATTTCTTGTCTTACGGTAACACGTGATAATTCTAATAAAGAGTGCCTTTGTTATTGCTAAACAATATGCATGAAACGGAATATTCCCTATCATATAGTTGGTAAGAGGAGAAGCAAAGCCTATGATATGGATGATGATTCGAATTATACTGGGCTGAAAGGTAGAATTAAGGCTGAATAAACTAATGGCATAAAATGGCATACGGTGATCAGAAAAGGAAAATGGAGTCACCCAATGTAAATGACATTTGCTTTACAAATGGAAACCAAATGTATGTGGTAGAGCCAGTGAGATGTAGAAATTTTTGCAAGCGAGAGAACCATCTGGGACTGCAGTTTTCCAAACAGCCAATGAATTAAGTTAAGTGTTCATTTGATAACTCGCGGCTTCCTAATAGAGATGGATTGCATTAAATGGCTGCCAGGTTTCAAGGAGGTAGAGAACATAAAACTGGGTGATAAACATTTTTTCTGTAGAAGATTAAATTGTCCTTCATATGAAAGAAATAAGATTTAGTTATGTTAGTAGTAGTGTAGTGCATTGCCGTTGTGGTGAGTATGCATAAATACTCTGGAAACATCTACAAAGAACTGTAATTCTCTTTGGCTTCAGTTTGGAAAATGTTGTACACTCCTCTTCATGTTTTTATTAAACTCTTACTGGTGATTTCAGCCTGACAGAAAGGTGTTTCATGGGATCTAAATCCTCTGTAATATCTTTTAATTTTATTTGGGACGAAAAAGGCTTTATATACATTCTTGAAATAAGACTTCCAGTTCTTACTACCACTGATCGGGAAACTGAGACGTGGTAAAATGTCTGGCCTAGCTTTGAAGGTGCTCCTGCCTTCATCGTCGGTATCCATGAGGCACGACTGTGGTCTCTGTACTGAAGTTGCCATGTGCTCAGTGTAACGCAGAGAAAATAAATGGAGACTGGGGAATGGAACCCAGTCTTTTATTTCTCAGTGACCCACATCCCTCTCTCCAGACACAAAATAGCATCCCACCCTCCAAGATAGTGCAGAATCATGTGATCAAATGATCTCACATACTTAAATGCCTCTCCATTTGTATGGGCTGCTTCTTGTTTTGTCCTGATTGCAAGTACTCACATCAGTCCTGACTCATGAAAGAACAGAAATTAAGTCCTATTGGTTTTTACTGAGCTTGTGCATATGCGTGGGTGCTTTCCTGAATTAGACCTATAGCTTGTGCCTCTTGCATCAAACCATAAATTCAGGGGGGAGCATGAAACATTTGTTAGGGTGCTGAAACATCCATTTGTCCCTCCATTCTTCTTTCAGGCTTTCTGTGCTAAACTGTCTCTTCACATTCTGCAATTTGGGGATTTTTTAAAAAGGAGAAAAATTTTGGCCAAAAAAAAAAAAAAACCTTCCTGATTTTTCTTTTTCTCAGTTGTTGCCTCTTCTTTAAAGCCTGTCTAGCCTGAAAGTGAGTGGAAAGGCTGTGCTGCTTCAGCTGCCAGAGCACTATTGGGTTTTTCAAGACCCAGAAACTCCAGGAGTTTTTGAAAATGTTCCGGCTTTGGCCATTGATTGATCACCTGTCTTCTCCAACATTAGGCATGAAAAGTAGGTAACCTGCAACCCCAGGGAAGGGGTCTGTCTCAGAGGACTGCCACATCTCCCACTTCCCATCCCCAGCAGCTGCAGCCCAGCTCTCAGGGGACAGGAACTGCCGCTGTCCCCTGCTGTCCCCCACTGCCCCTGCCCTGTCAGAGCAGTCTCCTTCCCCAGCAGGAGCAGGGCAGGGGGACAGGCTGTCCCTGGGGAACCCAGGAGCTTCTCAGCACGGGGGAGGGGGGGATAACTTGCTGCTGCAGCTGGGCAGTGGTACAATGGTGGCCAAAAATCTCTGTCTGTCTGCCAAGAATGAGCCTGCCTCTGAATACTGTGTCCCCAGAGCTCCTCTGTTTTCTGCAGGGGCTTTTCAGACTCACTTTGCTTTTTTCCCATGCCTCAACGGTGCATATTACTGACAGAAATACCTTTGGTATAGGAGAGAGGTGAATTCATTTATCTGCACCTCGGATCAATCCAGACATTCGTTATGATACAATATAGAGCACTGTGATAGAGAGTCCCTTTTTTGCTGAAGGAACAGAAAGGAGAATCAGAAAGAAGGAAACAGTGCAGGCTCTGATAAATGATGTACGTGCTTTTAATAGGGTCACTACTTGCTAAGGGCTTGCATGCAAACTCTGAGAAGGAGAGATGTTTTACATTGTGTTTTCATAATTTTATGAAATCTATCATTGAAAGAGCCACCAACTCATAATTATAGTGTTGCAACAGTAAAATCCCTTTTCATGCAGCAAAGGCGAAGTTCATTCTCTTTTAGTTCAAGCGTGTTTTCCCTCCCCTTAGGAGTCATTCTGGCAACCGGAGCATTTCAGTGTTCTTTTTCTTTAGATTGGGTAGGCGTTAATGAGATTTGAACACACAGCTCTGCTACTGTATTGCCTGGGATAGAGGGAATTGCTTAGTTATTATTTATCATTATCATTCTTGTCCAAAACGTGCTCACATTTTATGAAAGAAAACAAGATGCTTATGCCAGTAATCTTATAGCATATATAAAGAAATAATGAATGAGTGAAACAGAATTTATTAAGAGAACACAGTTCTGTGACTGGAAAAGGAGATATTCATCCAAGGAAGTGTCCTGTTGGCTATTCAGTTTAAGTAGGTGTGATAATACAATGTTAAAAGCATACAAACAGAAGTATGGCTGTGGATGTTAAGAGTTTAAGAAAGTACAGAAAAAGTTAATCACTTCTTTCCTCGTTTTAGGATTCTCCAGTATGCAGTTTGAGAAACTTATCTCAAAGTGAATTAAGGTTTGTGTGGGAATTGCTTGGTTTCATTACAAGTGCTGAATAGCACTGAGGGCTGTTTATCAACCTGGTTAGTTACTGCTGCTGGTATTCATCTTCTTTTGTCCATCCCCCAGGCCCCTGTTTTGTCATCTGTCCTCCACCTCTGCAGCCCCAGTTCTGCCACAGCCCTATGCTTTTCTTCTATCCCTCCATGCATGGACTCCCATTGTCCCTCTCATCTGCGGCTATGATGCCACAAAATCCCTTGATATTCTGGCTGAAACAAGGCAGATCCACTGTCAAACTCTACAGATTTACTGTCTTTCTGCAACAGAATTTCGTACACAGTTTATTTCCCAGTTACTAGCAAAAAGCTAAATGTAGTTTCCCTGCGCCCGTATCTTTATATCTGCCAGTTAAGAATAAGATAGAGATTTAGCCAAGGATTTTGAAAAGAAACCCAAAGGAAGTGTTCAGTTCACACTGAACTTCACTCATTTCAGGCTCTCTCCCTCCTCTGTGACTCTGAAATCCCCAACAGTAGCTCTTTTAATTGAGCTGCCCTGAACATGCTCTCCACATGGCTTTAGAGACATACTGGATATGGTAATGTCAAACATTAAGTGTCCTTGGATCTCATGCTGAAAATTTTTCACTCAGCTACCAAAATCTTTTGTTTATCCTGGACACTGTTGCATTTCAAGTTGTCAAACACCCTGAGGATGTTTTAAGCTCAGTTCACGTCACCTTCCTCTGCATGTGTTGTGTGCAAAAAAGAAATGTGGGTTTGGGGAGCAGAAAAATACACGCATGAGTGTTGTGGATAAACATAGACATCTGTCTTTGAAAATGGGGGCCTCCGTATTAATGGAACTGAGTCTAGCAAGAACAGAAATTAACATATTCATCCAGGAACCATTTACATGCAACAGTGATTGCACAGGCCAGAATATTTTATCTGAAGCATCATCCATGAAAGAAATGAAGCAAAAGCCAGGAATGTGCTTATCAATAGACCTTATTAATCCGCTCATTATTTGTTAAATGAACATAGCACGTTCTTTCAGGCTTCTCTCAATCTTCTACTTGTTTCTACTGGACTTCATTGATCCATATTTAGCCCTCCCTGATAATGTAACGTGACAGCAGATGTAAATGGCAAATTCAATGAGCATTTCCTTTCAGTAGAAACAAAGCAAGTCAGAATGACTATCAAACTCTTTGGAGTTTATATTCTTGTTTGAAGTAGAATTTATTACTTTGTTAGACAGTAAAGCAAAACAAAATAAAAAAAGGAGTACAACTAATTTTGGGGTTTGTAGTTAAAGAAGAAAATTTTAATGGAGGAGTGTCCTCTGGGCATGCTGCAGTAACTCTATCAAACAGAGAGGCCAAGAATGATAAAATTCAAAACCTGCAGCTGCCGGTTCCTTTGGGAGTCACATTACAGTAGTACAAGCAACAGCCTTTCTTTTTAAAAAGGGAAGCATACGACTGCAGCCAAAGGCCTTTCAATGCTATTTTAGGTAAGCTGATCTGCATAAAGGCCATTGTAATCTCTTGTGCTGCTCAGGTTTTAGGCGATATTTTCATTTCATAATGCTGTTTCTGTGTCCACTGAAAACATCTGTTTAGACGTGCCAGGCTCAGTCGTGTACCCTGTTACATCACTTGGCAAATGAGGTCACCTCAAGTAAATAGCAGTATTATGGAGAGGAGAATAAAAGCCCCAGGATTTAACTGCTAGGACTCAAGCTGCAACCCATTGTGATGGCTGAAGATTATGCAGCAATGCTGCAAAGGCTCAGTGGGTGCAGTGAACAGTGCAAGAAACGAGGAGGACTCAAATGCAAGAAAACATCTCCCGAAGATCCTTTTTCCACAGCGCCAAACACTGACTGAGGGTACGGGCATGCAACAGTTTTGCAAACTGTCCTGCTCCAAGTGGGCTTTGCTTCAAGTACAGCTCATCCACGCAGCCTATTTGCAGCAGCAGCAGCCTGGTTTTATATGGTGATTAATGGGAACACTGAGCTGGAGCGTATCGTTAGGATGAGCCTTTAATATAACTATCAGTAAAGCACAGGCATTAAAAAAAACAGCTGGGGAGAGAGGGAGAAGGGTCTGTGGGATTGCCTGGCTGCCCCCTGCTATCTGACTAACTGCAACCACCTCACCCAGACAGCATCCAGAGTTTACATCGCAGCCCCAGCCTCTTAAAGTGTGCTTTAAATTTACCAGAAGTATTACTGCTCTGAACTGGTGACAATTCATGGACTGCACTGGGCACAGCAGAGATAGGCACTAGACAGCCAGGCTGTGCTGAGCCCAGAACATGCCCAGTGCCGGTGCTGGGGCAGGGCAGTGCCCTCAGCCATCACACGTTCTTTCAGCCTGAAGCCTACCTGGTGCTCAGCATCATCTTATCAGTCAGGTCGGTATAATGCCCCGTTTTTTCTAGTATGTACTAAGTCCCTCTGAAAATTTCTGCTCTGCAGAGTGGCACCTGCAAGGGGAAAAGGGGCAGGAAAACATGCCGGAGGGACCAGGTCTTCCTTTGGCAGATGAACACCGCTCACTGTCATCATTCCTCCCAATGCGTTTTCTGTCGCCTCAAATCTGCATTCCCCTTTGTGTTCCGTTAGACCAACTTACTACTGAAAATCATTAAAAGCAACTTATCCAAATCCACCTTTGAGTTAATTTTGGCCCTGATTTATAGTAATGGGACCTAGGGACCAACAATAAAAAAGAAAAATAGCAGCTATTAAATCTGTTAAAAGGAAATGGCTTGGAAAAGGAGAGGGATGCCAAGCTAGCCTCTCCAGCAATGACAGAGGAGAGCCAGACTTACAGGACCATATGGCTTAGACATAGTTTGAATAATCTCCTCCAATTAAAAAATAGAGCCAGTTTTATATAAAACATCTGTTCTGTGAATTCAACAATTTGGGAAAAAAAAAAATGTCAGGGGACACTTTAAATCCTTCATCGTGATTTTTGGTTCTCTGTTCAGATCCTTACCCATTTTGAGGAGTTAATTTCCCTGAAGGAGCAGTGTTGTGGTTTCCTATGATGCTAGCAAGCATCAGTGCAGGCTTTTGCATTCCTGTGTGCTGGGCTCCCCATCCGTGCTGCCTTCAGATGTTTAGCCTTCATTGCTAAGGCGTGCGTTTTAGGAGGGTCCAAAGCACCTGAGGCAGGTCAGTGAAGATCAGCAGAGGGTCTGCAATGGACAGGCCTCACCGGAGCTGGGCTGAGACATAGGAAGGCAGGTCCTCCCATCAGCCAGCCCTGTGCACTGCTCAGAACGGTGCTGGGAGCTGGGCATGGCTGTCTACTGGGAAGGGTATCTATCTAATGTAGTCAGGCTTATGTGTCTCTAAACCACAGTGGTACCTATCCAATAAATCCTGATCCCTGCATGCTAGCAGAGGTAAAGAAGAGAGTAAGAGTTTGTCTCTTTTCTGCCTTCGAGCACTCACTTCTTACACCAGGACCATAGCAGGAAACCATAGCTTTGAAACAATCTGCAACCGTTTGTCTTGGAAATGTCTCCTTTGTATTTGACAAGGCAGGGAGGGCAGGAGATCTGTCACAGGTGTTGTTTGAAATTGTATCACTTTTCATAACTCCATTAAAAGTGTAGCTGTGTAGACAGCAACATACCTGTCTAAAATAATTATGCAGATTATAAAGGAAATAAATCTGGGGATATGTGTACCAAACAAATTTGATCCACTGCACAAACTGAGATTTGCTTTGTTCTAAAGCATTTCTGGGGTGATCTTATTGTGCTTTTCTTTTGAGCATCTTTCACTTCCTTCCCAAGAGGGCATCAGTCTGAGGTTTCTCCTCTGGTTCTTGTGAGCTGCTGTTCCTAGTTCTTCAGGTAACTATTTTTATTTCAATGTCATTTAAAAGCAGAGATGGCTAATTGGGGACCTGTAGGTCCTAATTATTCCCTGATGTTGATATCAAGGAACGTATAGGTTCTCTGCTGACAAGCAAATAGTGGGGGTGATACTCAGCTGGGAGCACTGACCAGAGCAGAACACCCTGGTTAGGCAAAGACAGATGTACACATTGCCCACCCTTTGCAAGGGCTTATGTGCTTGTCCGTTGTCTTTCTAAAGCTCCTGTTGGATTTGAATTCCTCTTCTCCAGTGGTACCGGGTATGTGATGCAGGCAGCCAGGTTTCTATTTTAAACTCATCAGCTGTGTAGACCTGTAAAAAGCACACTTTGCCTGTGCTTTTTGTACCTGGAGATGTTTCACAAAGTTCCTGGCCGGAATACGCAATCAGATTTTGTGTACTTGCTACACAAAAAGCAAGTGTCTTGGGAGTTGATGTCTGACGAATCATCTGTTGACTGAAACCCTTGACGTTCCAGGTCAAGATTGTCTGCTTTGCTCAGACTGTGCTGGACATATGAAAGCAACTAGTCAGTACTCCCTGATTTCAGTGTATTCTTGTGCTTTTATTAACCCTGTGTGACTTTAGAACATCTTGTGGCTGTGAAAGGCAGTAGATAGGGGGTTACCTTGGAGGGTTTCAGCTGTCTGCCTTTCTCGCTTTCTGCAATGCTGGCAGCAAAGGGGTTTGGAGCCAGTCGCGCTGGTTGTGTGTCACTGAAGAAACACAGATGATATCTGCTACATTTTGTGCTTGTCCAGGGAGGGGAAAGGAATGGAATTTGGGTACCAGCTCTCTGAACCAAATGCCATGAGAAAACCTTCAGTCTTATAGGATCAAACACAGACTGGTGCTCTGATTCAGTTTGTTGGGTGAAACAAACTGAGTCTGGTCATCTTTATCTTCAAAAGCATTTTTTATAGTTGGATGTGCTGTTTAATTTGGGTCAACTTAGTCTTATTTTCTGGACAAAAAGCTCCAGAAATAATTCAGACAGCTCCATTCAAGCTGTTCTGCAGATGTCAGCATATGGCAGAGTCCAAAATGCAGCACAGTCAGGATATGGTCATCTAGTAGGGACTCCAGCAAGAGTTACTGGACAGGAAAGGTATGTGCTGTTTGAGACCATAACAACAGATTTCCTTTCCGTTAGCATATTTATATGTCTCATGTGCCATCTCTGTCTCTTCTTCCTGCTGTGGAATAACTTGCTGTGTCTTGATTTATGGAATGCTGCACATCCAGATGCCTCTCTTATCTGCTTGCTGAGAAGAGCAAAGATGGTATGTTTGGGCTACAGGATGTTACCATTATTCTAGCCATGTGTTTGACTTATTGCTTAAATATAGACACCTTCCAGTGGAGCTCAAGCAGTGATCCTCTCTGTTTGGTCAGACAAAACAGGAAGAGTGGAAAGCAACAGCTCCATCTTAATGGCAGATGGGTAGGGGGGCCCTGAGGACTAAGAAAGGCAGGTATTCTCCACTGAATTCCTGATTCTGAACTCAGTCTGGAGCAATTCTGCTGACCATAACAGGTTATTCCTGGTTCAGCTCATAGTTTCTGAAAGAGTCTGTCCCCATAGAAACACCTCCATACTGATGCCACAAACTTCACCAGAAATGCCGGATCTCTAGCTCAACGTCCCTTATTGCTGCAGAGGCTTAAGAGGGAAGAACATGGGTGACTCAGTACTCGCACTCCAAACAGAGCCTGTTACAAAGAAGACTAAAGCAATTCTCTAGTACTGAAATTCCTCAAAGGCTTCTTCAGAATTTGGTATCTCTCTCTAACCTCCCAGTAAAAAGGAAATCTCTACAAAATTACAGAAGTCTTTGCAAAGAACTCCATGGGGAGTAGGCTTTCTCATGCCTGTCCCCGCCTAGAGTGACAGCTCCTGGTTCTATTTCAGTGCACAGAATCAACATCTAAGTGGTTTTTATTTACTTTTTAAAAACCTCTTGATAGGAATGCAAATCCCATTCTTGCTCCCACTGCTGCTCTAACCCTCTTGAAATAGGCTGTTTATGGTGACTAAACGTTTCTACCCAAAACTGGCTGTCATCCAAAACCAGATGGGCAAAAAGCCTAAGAGGAACAGAAAACTAGCAATTTATATTAGGACCCAGTGCTGCACCACACAGAATGCTTTGTTTAAACTAGCAGAGCTCTGTGTCCTGTTGAATATATGTAAATAACCAGCTACTGTGAATTTCTACAGCAATGTTGGCATATTTCAAAATACTTAAATACTCTGAGCAACTCTTCTGACCCTGATAAGTTCATTCTCCATTGCTGGTTCTTTTGCTGCAAAGCAGATGTTGGCTTGAGATTTGTACTGCAGATTAAACGACTTCTTACCTACCTGAAATATATCAGTTTTTACCTACATCTGCAGATGCTGTGCACCGCTGGTTCTGCTTCTGAATGTGATTGAAAAATATACTGAAGGGGAAACTGAAGAATTTTAGGAGCAGAAAAAGAAAAAGGAGAGAAATATGAACAAATGATACAGTAATTTTAATAAAAGAGTACGCTGGATTATTTAGTATAGTGAGTTGGGCTAGGCATGGTTCTTTACATTATAATCTATTTTTAAATAGCTTAATATTGCATGAAAGGATAGTCATGTGCTGTGTACTGACAGAGCATCTTTGGCAGTCGCAAGACCTTAGGTCAGACAAATGACAAATCTATAGGCTTTGGCAAAGGTGTGGCAGCTTCGGTTCATTGTGTTTTCAGGCAGTGTGATACTCAAAATGAGTTGATGCAAAGGGGAGATAGAGGTAGGTATAATGCAATGACATTTATTCTGTTCTGTTACTGCTCAGTTGCAAGAAGGATCTGACCAAACTATAAGCATATTTGGAAATGGGGAACCCCAGGCATAACTGATCTGTGTACTTCACTTGGCAGTGAGTGTCAATGACTGGCAGGGAGATGGCCTGAGCTGTACTCATTCCTCAGCATCCAGCCCCAGCATTCAAATACAGCACTGAGCCAAAGGAACTGCCCAGGTACATGCAGCGTCTGTCACAGGGCTGGCTGGAAGGAGACAGCAGCATCAAAACCCTGGCTGTGGTTCAGCTCACAGGGACTCCCATGAGCATCAAAGGTAGCTCCCTGATAGAACAGGTAGCCAAGTTGTCACTGTTATGTGCCTTCACATGTCACAGACCACGATGTCATTCACAAGCCTCTAACAAGCTCTAAAGCTTGTCTAAAGACCTTAATTATGAAAGAACTAAAACCTTAGTTAAGGCACAGTGCCACAGGAGGGAAGACCAAGCACACCAATATTTTGCACCCTTGTAGAAACAGACAACTGAAATGCTGCTACATTTGCTGCTACATTATTCACTTACGCTGATAACAACCACCACAGTATCACTACTACCAGTTCTCTGTCTCTCAGATCTTGGGGTCATGTTTTAGAAACAGTGTGAGATCCCTTGCAAGTTGCAGGATCAACCATTTAAGTAGTGCCCAAGGAGTCCTCCTTCAGACACCCATCTCCCAAATCCCTGTGCACCCTGTTTTAGAGAGCTATTCCCACTTTCTTTTCAACTGGAGTGGATTTAGTACTACTTAAGATCTGTCTTAGAAGGAAGGAAGGGCAGCCTGTGACCTGATAGGTGTTTTCTACCTGCAGTATAGTGATAAATACGTCTCTGGTGCTCAGCCTTGCTCCCTCTGGCTGCTGCTTTTGTGGCTGAAAACTAAACAGATGCAGCAGTGGACATGCACACGTACTGTTACTCAGAAAAGACCATCACATGGTAATCCTGCACTAACTAGTACCTGCTGGTCCCTGGAGCTGAGCTGGCTCCTGCGCTTGGAGCAGCCTGGATGCCCCTGCAGCAGGATGTGACCATGAGTGGGGTCATTTTGGTTGCTTGCGCTTCACCCTCCCGCAGCTGACGGGCACTCAGTTTGGTGTTCCCAGAAGCACAAAGGCTCATGTGAGTCATGACAAAATGCGTTCACCAGAGTCAGCAGCTGATGTAAACTGCTCTCATCGATGCTCAGAGGTTTGTGAGCAATGTCCTGCAGTCGAAAGGGGAGTTTTCAATGGCTGCATGGTTGGGTCCCATGTCTGCGCTGGTGACATAGGCAGGGCTCCATTCCAGCTTGGATTGGATCTGGTTTAGAACATCCTGGTCAAAGCCACTGAGATACTGGATGCAGAGTGATGCTTCCTAGCCCAGGAACAAGTCAATGCAGAGGATGGGAGATGGTTTGCTGGTGGCAGGCACCGTGGAGACAGGCTGGGCTCCTGCTACCTTCTGTCAGGACATACAGCACATTCGCTCCAGACTGCTTGGGGCCCTCCTGCTTCCTCATTACATTTTGCTGTTTGCTTCTACCATTTCCTTTTCTTCCTCATGTTAAGGCTGTTCATTGCTGTGTAATTCATTAGATTTGTCCTTCTGTCAGGTCTTTCAGTTATGCCTTGTGCTCTGCAAAGGCATGATGCATTGTTATTTTTATTTTATTGTCTCTCATCGATCTTATTGTGCCATACACAGATTAGCTTGCTGTCTGGGTTTTAAATATATCCAGTCAGTGGCTTTAATGGTGTTTTTTTTCCACAGGAATAATAAAAGTGAACATTACATGTTAAAATATGAAGCCATTTACCTGTGAAGTTCAACCTTAAAGCCATTCTCTATTTTCTTCCTCTTTTGAAACAAAACACAGTATGTGTGAGAAACCAGCAGCCCCCATCTGTGTTCCAATTTGCATGCTCCAACGTAGAGAGAAGCATGACATACTTCTCTGAGATGGGAAAATGACTCTTTAAAAACAAATTAAGTACCTAATAGCTTGAGGGATCACTTCATAGGTGAAAGGATTTCTGCCATCGGGAATCAGATGTATTTGCATTATTCCTCAGTGGCTTACAAATTGTATATGTATAATATAATCTTTGTAGAAAGATGACTTTGCTTTGGCTTAATTTGGTAAATAAATGTTCTTTGTGGTGTGGTGATATGTAAGACACAGAACCCACATGATAAATACTTGGAAGTCCTTAGGCAAAATGAAGGAGCTCCTTTTCTGTTCATTGTGGCTGGCACCTGAAAATGATGTGTGGGCCCCTGTCTGAGCTTACTGCTTGTGCCTACCCCCTGCACCTGTAAAAGGGGACATGCCTGATTCCTCCTGCCAAAGAGGGGGTCTCTCCCTCCCCGAAAATGTGTTATTTCAGCACTGACTCCAGCTGGTGGGTTGGAGCATGGGGAAGCCCTGATCCGTGTTTCCACCCAGAGGATGTTTGAGGAGCAGGTGATATAAATTCATATGGCTTCCAGGAAGCCAAGGGAGGTTAGCTCCCTCCCTCACACATCAAAGGTAGGCTTCTAAAGCCGGGGCAGGGGGGATGAATAGCTCCCCTGCTGAGGAAGAGTTTGGTCACCCCAGGGGCTGAGCAGCTCCTCGAGGGGGTGATTACTTCCTGTTCTCATTATATTAAATGGTTATTTTTAATGAATCAGAGAGAACAGGAGCTCAGGGCTAGATGGTACCTGAGGGTCATGGAGCACACCTGTCTCCTCTGGGATAATGTTTGCGGGTGTTGCTGTAATTGAAGCATCTGTTTGTATCACAGATGTTTAGTTATCTGAGATTGATGAAGACCTGTGACACTGATTGCAGGCTTGGTTTAGGACAGCACTTCCCAGGCTGATGGTCCCTGGGAAGTGCCTTGCTAGTCCCAAACTTCCCCAAGTGCTGTCCTCACCAGGCCTTTTCCCCTGGAATATTTCAGGGCTGTTTCGCCTTTCCTGCTTAAGCAGTAAATGCTATTTAATTTACAAAAATCAACCCAAACCATCTGAAGAAATTTTTTTAATATTCTGGAACTTCCTCTGCCCATATCATAGGAAGCGGTGGGTCTTGGGATCCTGGCTGAGCCAGCTCCTTCATGCCCAGACAGTGCACATCATACTTAGGTGAAGACAAGTTTAGAGTTAATTCTTTATAGCAAATTAGTTTGCTGTGTGATGGCAAACACGGACACCTAGTGGTACTGGAGTGCAGGGCATGTGGAGGCTTTAAATGAATCTGAGACAGAAATCGATACAGCAGAGTATTTGTTCACGTTTTCCCGTAAAAGAATAAGAGATTTTATTATTTACAGAGGATATAGCACAGGTAGAATAATTTGGGGGATATAACTTTACTTAGGAAGGAGTAGTGGAAGAATTAGGTGAAATTCATCACATTTGATAAGTATTTATTTTTTTTTCTTGTGTCTTAAATATCTCATACCAAACCGGATCAGATACCATATTGAATCAGAAGGATATTCTACTCCTCAAATTATTCCATATCAAAGAAGCCTCAGCAAATTTTATAACAATATCTTATTCTTACCATACCTATGAACGTTTGTATTCTAGTTATGGGGAGATTATGTCAGCGTGATGAATGGTGGGTTTGCTGATGAACTGCATGGCTAGGTGCTAAAGAGATCTCTTGTGTGCTTTCACCAACCCACTGAGCTCTTTCTGCCAGGATTAATGCCAGCTTTTGTCTGAATGGCTTCAAACAGCTGCCGTGGTTTATTTTGTTTGTTTATTCTATTTATTTACAAATAATCTTTCAGAGAATTATTTCCTTCTTCTTCCCCAAATCTAGCATTTCGTCTACGGCAGAGACACAGGACAGGTGAGAACCAGTCCTTGTCCACTGATCCCTTTCTGTAATTGTAAATATCACCCCTGTGAATGGGATTTCTTTTACATCTGTGTTGGACACACAAACCCCTATGCCACTGAGTGAGGAGACGGGCTGTCTTGGGCTAAGATAAGAGATGTTGAGATTGTACCAGCTGAAGAATGATGTCTGTAGAGTGTGGCTCCTCAGGGGCTCCCCCGTTCAAACTGATAAGCAGATCCCAGAGTTTTCATTGATTTCACATAGATACTCAGCATCTTAAAAGATTTCTTCCAATTCAGTTGGATTTACAAGTTGTTCCTTTTAAAATATTTTATAATATGCTTGGGTTTAGCTTCATATCCTAAGAAAACAAGGTTTATGGTATTATACTGTTTTAAGTCAGCTTGTTTACTACTCTCATCTTAATAACTTTTGAAGCAGGGAACTAATTTATATCAAATTTGACACTGGAATAAGGACCTCAAAGATTGCTGCAAGCTTCAGGAAGGCAGGCAGCAGGTAGAGGAGAAAGACCCAAACGAGGGCCCCTAATGACAGGCAGACAGCAAGAAATCCACATTGTAGAGAAGCATTAAGATTCCTCACACCAGAAAACCTTAGACTTGTTCTCACACATTTTCAGACACCCAAGAATCCAACTCTGAGACCCAAATCTGTAAAAAACCAAGCTTTGTTAGCTCTGCTGCTTGTGCAGTCGCTTCTTCTGGTTTGTTCTGCGACATACACAAGCACTTACATATCCGGTCTCTGGTTATATAGAGAATGTGATTAAACAAAGACCAGTATTGTTCATCAAGAGTAGCAGGGTGTGAGGCTGAAGGAAAGCAGCAGGTTGCCAGTACTCAGTACGGAAGTAAGACGATACATTTATACTTAGATACAAATCCTGGAAGTCAGCATATAATCAATCACTCTACGTTTATATATTTACACCTCTGTTTTCCATCAGAGAGCATGGGAGGAGCTTTTCTGATCCTCACCATCAGGATTCCCGAGTATCCCAAGGGGTCCCTAGAGCTAGCTGGGGAAGATGAGGGCATGTTTCTTGTCTTGCAAAAAAAAAAAAAAAGTAGCTGTTTCCTCACTGCACTGGTGGCACATGGGAATGTGTCTAGCTCATGCTGTGGAGGAGTGAGCTGGAATTTGTCCTGCCATGAGGCACAGCACCAAGGCAACCTGGGCTATTGCCAATCTAGAAAGTCACCCCAGAAACTTAAGTAAGGCAAAAAGCAAGGTTTCTGTTGGACACTCACAGCTAGAAAATTCACTCACAGCTAGCATTCAAAATGTTACTGGGTGGGTAGCTTTGACTTCTCATTTCAGCCCAGTAAAATCAATAAGGTAAAGGAAACCAGGGCCACAATGTGTTGAACTTTGACAAAAGAAATTATTAACTTGGCTTCTGAGGCATACAAATCCTGTCCTTGCCAGTGTAAATATGATGCAAAGATGATTGCCTTCATCGTACCCTCTCTAACTTCTGTTCTTGTTGTTTGTTTTTGGTTGGTTTTTTTTTTCCTGTTGAACCTGGGCAGTTGTCTGGAGGGTGCGAACTAACTGTGGTGCTCCAGGACTTCACAGCCAGCCACAGCAGCGAGCTGAGCATTCAGGTGGGGCAGACGGTAGAGCTGCTGGAGAGGCCGAGCGAAAGGCCAGGCTGGTGTTTGGTCCGGACCACAGAGCGGAGCCCGCCTCAGGAGGGTCTGGTCCCCAGCAGCGCGCTCTGCATTTCCCATTCCCGCAGCAGCGTGGAGATGGATTGCTTCTTCCCTTCAGGAAAAGGTAGGCAACCGTCCGGCAGGTTTAAGACTGTTTTGGATTTCCCCGTTTGTTTCATGTAAGTGCGAAGCTGCTTGGGTTGCTCTTGCCGTCGGCATGGGTAAAAGGCTCCTCGGTCATTAGTGAGTTTTGTTACCAGATCTCTGTGAATGGGCGCAGCACCAGCCTAACTCCATTTCCATGAATCAGTGTTTGTATGTGTGCGTCTTTTGCTGTGTGGCAATCATTATTGTCTTGAGAGCCTGGATAAAAATAAGACTTTTAAACAATGAAGGGACAGTTTTCAGTGCCTAAAAGCCTAGAAGGAGGGAAAGTCATGTTGTATATACACCCAGGATGCCCCAAATAATGGATAAGTTATTTAATGGGTGCCACAGTGCACACTTAGTGCGTGGTCTTTTGGTATATCATTGCTGCCTGTCTATTATTGCAAAGAAGCCACCAGTGTATACTGGTACACTCTATTGACTTGTGAACTGGAGACATTGTGTGTAATGGCACAGTACAATGGGGAAAGAATCCTTTACAACTAGCGTGCAACAAAACACAACCCTGGCATTATCCTGAGAGCGTGGGCTTCACCCGCAATGAATGGTGAAATCTTGTTCGTCTCTGTGGTGTCTGTGGCCTATTTAGTTGGTGTTCTGTTCTGAGCAATGTGTGTCCTGCACATGGCATCCACGCAGCCAAGCATAGGAGACGCTCCAGACTGATAGTCCAGAACCAGTTCAGTTCAGCATGGCCAGAGCAAACTTCTTTTGGCTCTGCCCCCTCTTTTGCCCATGTACAATGCAAGTAGGTTCCAGGAAGGAAAGGCTCCTGTTACCTCACTCCCAACTTCAAGCCCACAACCTTAACTGGCTTTTTAAAAATTTTTTTCCTCTCTGCATTAAGGGAAATAGAAGTTGATCCCTTTTTGTTTGAGCAAGTTAAGCTTGGTGACTTTGTTTGTTTTGAGAAAAAGCACTGAAACCGGACTGTAGTCCATCCTCTCTCCCTGCCTGCACTCCCGCTGCGGAGGCTGGGCACGGGGCGCACCCTTGGGACACAGCAGCGCGGTCCAGCCAGGGTCTGCAGTCAGTGTCCCTTAAAGAGCTCGCTACTCCAAACCTGGGGAAGGAGAGCTCAGCTTTCCTCTAAGGTATGATCCCCTCAGCAGGTCTCATTCCCTTAGGTGCTTCCCCTTGCCCTGCTTTGTGAGAGGGAGGAGGTGAAGTCAGCGTTGGCTGTCCACTCTGTCCACTGTGCAAACTCCAAACTCACACGTTTCTTAGACCTGCTGCTGTGTTTCCTCCCTGCCACATGCCTGGGGCCCTTCCCTGCTTCTGCTGCCACAGGAGCCTGTCCTGGTCCTCAGCTCTCTTCTGAGAAGCACTGCAGTTGCTTACGTGTAAACTAAATCTGTGAATAAACAGAAAGTCAAACCTGAAAATCAGCCTGGTCTACGTAAGAGCAGTCGCTGCCTGGCATGACTCACAGGAAGCAGAGATGTGTCTGCTGGGTGCATGGTTCAGCAGCTGGACTTGGGTCCTCTGCTGAAGGACACCGTGAGACACCATTCAAGCTTCATTTGAGTGCGCTAAGTTGTAGAGCTTTTCCTCAAATTAAACAAAAATAAAAATGACAGCAATAAGCTGTGGAAAGGGAGGCAGAAAATCCCAAGGAGGGTGGAGGCAAGGTGGGGCAGGGGTTGAGTGCTGGCAGGGGACATGGGGACTCTGGCATGATTGCATGAGCTTCGGGGCACAATTGCACCGCAGTATGGCACGACAGGCACAGTGCCAGGCTGTGGCTAGTGGACCAGGGCCAACTGATGCCCGGGAGCCACCAGGCTGTGTCAGCACAGCTCCAAGCCTGTGCTAGCATGCTTTCACTGCCTGTGGGGCAGGTTATCTCATGTAACATACTGCGACCACTTCCAGGTTGGAGCTGGCTCTTGTCCCATCATCTCCAAGCAGGTGCAGAGTGAGTCTGGGGCTAGCTGGCTCCAGCCATGTATTCATGGCTTTTATTTCCTTATATCTCTTTCCCCCTCGGCCTCAGTTTTCTTCCTGCACATACAAAAGCCATAGCAGGGAGCCTCAGTATTAATGGGATCTCCAGAAGTGCTGCTAGAAATAATAAAAATAACCACCCAATCCACAGTTTTGGCCACAGTACAGCAAATAGGTTCTGTGTCTAATCAGTTCTCCCTCTATTAAGAAAACAGGAAATTGTTTAAACTGAACAAACAGATGCTGGGAATAAAGAAAGAGGGGTAAGTTAAAAGTTTAAAGGGAAAAATGCAGTAGTCACTGGAAGAGCCTGCTTGTCTTATGAGGTGCTGGGAGGATTAGCTTGATAAATGGCTTCTGACTATTCAGATTCGTGTCCTCTACTTCCAGTAGTGTTAGGCATGGTTTGGACTCAAAACCCCTTGGTCCGGGCTTCCAAAATTTCTGGCCTTTTACTACAGCCCCAAACAAAGGCTGGCACATTTTGTATCAGCATCAAATGGTGTCTCCTGCCTGTTTCAAGTATATAAACATACGCAGTGCAGAAGAGCAGGTTAATAGCTGAATTTTGCATGCAATTACCAAGATACATAAATCTTTGCTTTTACAAGCCCTGTAATTTCGAGAACAGAAAGTATCTATACTCAAAACTTAACATTTCTAATAATAGAATTTGCTGTCTATGATAGAAACATGCAGAGTTTTGACAAGTATTAAACCAGTTATATCCTCTTAGTGGGAAAGGGCAAATTACTGTGTTTTGTCCTATTATAAGTTATGGTGGACTACAAATGGAAATCATGTGGCTCACAGAAGCTACCAACCATCCTTAAAATAAAAGAGTAAAGAAAGTAATATGTCAGCAAACACTTGAACAGATGAAGGACTGAAAGATTTGATGGGATCACCAGAACACTTTGTAGAGCATCAATGCAAGTCCTCAACAAACAAAAAAATAAGCCTTTTTAAACAGCCTCACTGAAAGCCACTGGAAATGCAAAACCAAACTTCATGACTGAACATGTCCTCTGGCTTTTCCTCACTTTTTTTACATTATTCCTTTGGAAATAGGTAATGAATCAACTATAAATATTGCAAAAAGGAAAACATGGTCTGGGTGTAAAAGAATAAATCTGGAAGAGAACACTTCCTACCTTTTGTAATGAAATATCTTTACAGATTTCTCTTGTTTATTGGTATAAGTGCAGAGACTTTAAGGACTGGTCTCCCAGCCTTCCATCTGACTGCTGGCTATGTTCCTTTGGAGGATACACATTTCATTTTTTCATTGCTTGACTACAGTTCAGAGCCAAAGTATAGTCCTGCCTGCCGTTCCTTTCTGATGATCTGATGGTGTTTGCAATTGCCCTCTCTAAAAAGGCAAACAGGTTTCTGGGAATCACCTTTTGCAAGTGATTTACAGATGAATGAGTAAAAGGAACTCTGCAGTCCCTGTTACTGTACTAGAGAATTTGTGGGATTTTTTTTCTGACTAGCATTCCTAGGAAGGAAAAAGAAAGACCTGTGACACTAGGAATGAAACTGTTTGAACTATCCCACATGGCTAATTACAGGAAAGCTGTGACTTTTATTCCTGTCTCTTTTACCATATTATTGAGCTCTAAGGTATTAAACTATAAATTTCAAACTAAGAAAGAAATCCACATGGATGGAAAACAACTCAGTGACCTAGCCAACATTCATTAAGCACGCTGCGACAAGCATATTCCTGCTGTCAGCCTGTTAGCTTTGACTGAGCAATTCCAAATTTGAATTTGGCCCATGAAACATTTAGATGAGCTCTTGACCTTAAAACTCTTGTCGTATCACCCCTCACCCAGCATTTTTCTTGTAACATCTAAGTCGCAGTGCAATTCAAAGAGTAACAAAGGCTAGTTCTTCCAGTAATTTTAAGCAACCTCCATCACCAAAGGAAAAATAAAGTGTTAAAAAAAAAATAAAAATAGGGTTTTATGGCACTTGTTTTGGACTGGTGACATGGGAAGGGATCCCATTCAGGGCCCCAAACCAGATCCTGCCCGCAGAATACTTGTGTCTGGCACATACCTCTGGAGAAGAGAAATATATTTTCTTAAGATGCTATGCAAACATCTTGCTGCGCAGGCAGATAGCCACTTAACAGCAGGGCTTTGGTGGCAGCAGTGGGTCCTTGTAACAGAGCAAACTGAGAAATCGCTGGGTCTCTTCCAACTGAAGAGGAAACAGAGGTCTTACAAGGTGCACGTTAGCAGGGTGAGCATCTCACCTGCACTTAGCAGATGGGTTCTGTTGGCCCTGGTGCCTCAGCTGGGAGAGCACCAGACTCTGAGCAGGAGGGACAGGGGTTTTGGTGCTGCTCAGGTAACAGCTTGTGCATTTAGGAGGTTGCTTACCCGATCCTACAGCCAGAGAGAGCCTGTGGCTGGTAGGTGCGCTGGCAGGCTGGGCTGTGAAAGAGGGAAGCAGAATAAGTATTTCATGAGGCTAGTGAGAAAAAGAGGGGTATCAATGCAAAAGAGATCACACTGAGACTTGTGTTTTTATGACCACTCGTTGTAAGAGGGAGCAGATCATTTAATGGATTAGTTGCAAAGCTGGTAAAGCTAATCCAACTCTTGTTGGGGCTGGAAGTCTCCTTCCTCCAGTTCCTGATCTCAGAAGTGATCTATGTAGGGAAAAGCATAACTGTTTCCTCCCATGTCTCTGTTTTTCAAGAACATCTTGGATTTTAGCGGGGGAAAAGAGTCTATGTTGCTTTTATTGTGTCCCTGTTCCTGCTGAGTATTAAATTGCAATCTGCATTGGCTCATGCACTTTCTCTGTTGCGTTTAAACAATCTCTGTTGCGAAACACGTTCAGTGGTAATGATTCCTGATGTCCCAGGGGAGCTATGTGAGGACGATTCAGAAATTTTAGTGCACTGCATTAAACCTTCAGTTGCCCTTGTAGAGGCTGAGAAGTTGGTTTTGGTTTTGAAAGTCTTAATTAAGAGCGGTCGATTAAGATGCTTGTAAGGCTCTGAACTAAAGGAAACATTTCATTAAGTAACGTAGTTGATTTAACTGGCACATAAACAGGTCATGGGGTTTCTGTTAAGCAAACAATGTTCAGGCTCCTATTGTCAATATAAATATGCAGTATTTAAATAAAAAAACAAAATACTCACCTCTGTTCCTAATACTGTTCCAACAAGGATGTTCAGAGTCGAGATTTCATAGTATAGGCTGTCTTTCAAGAGAGGTCATGTGGACCCCTCCTGCTAGCGTTTAGTGCCTCATGCCATCCTTGTTACAAGTTCAGGACATGGCTTACGTAGAAAAATCACATGAGGAAAGTTTTTGCTGCGTTTTCACTCCTTTTCAATTATGATAGAGCAGCTGGAAACAAGTTGGCTAAACAGTGTGGTGTAACACAGCAGCTCTCTGTGGGCTGCCACCGAGGGCTGCTGGGGCCCCGCTTGGGACTGCTGCTCTCCTCAGTATGCAAGTGTGGCTCCATGCAGTCGTGAAAGGAAAGGGAACAGAAAGATGAAAGAACTCAAAACCACTTTGCTATTTCCATCAGGTCACACTTTCTCGTGTGTTGGGGTTTTTTTTCTCCACTGTGTCTCCCTCCTCTCTCTCATCAAACAATGGCTGTTTGTCTTCACTTTCACGGCCCTTCACAGCTTCTCCCCACCATATCATTCCTTTCTGCCTCAGTGGGCAATGTCTGCCCTGGCCCTGGAGAGGTGGCGATGCCTTGTTCCCCTACCTACTGCTGGGATCTTTTGATCCCAGACCTCTCTGCTTTCTCCTACTTCATAGTCACCCTGTGGAAGAACTTGATACCCAGAAAGTGTCCATCCTTGGTGTTGTCCATGCTTACACAGTCTCCTGGACTCCGTTATCTCCAAAATAGTAAAAAATGAACAAAAAATTAGCAACAGCTGGCAATATGGGTGATGAGATCTGATTTTCATTGTTTCTAAGAGGTAGGCCAAGCTAAGCCTGAAGGGATGAGCCATACCTGTGTAAGGGTATTCATATCACTACGACTGTAGTTGTACCAGGGATTTTACCTGTTGGGTACATCAGTACATCAAGAGGACAAAACTATACCAACAAATCCTTGCGTAGTCAAACCCTAGAGGCAGCATCAGTCCAAACACACAACCTGAGTAACTTGGTAAGCTAGACACAGCCTGGCCAAGCATGGGAAATGCTTGTCCTCTACAGTAAGTTGCAGCAGCTGCAAGTCATGGATTCAGATTGCCTGCAGGCTGTTGGGGCCATGTTCTAATGGCTTGTGAATACCCATATTTCTCTGACATGGTATTTCTATTTCATTATTTTTTCTTATTTTTGGTATGGCATCACTAGATATTTAAAGGTAGATTCAGCCATATGGACATCTTTAGGACATATCAGGTACCAGCAAAGTCAATTATACTTATTGCTTCAGCTGCTTCGTTATCTAATCAAAGCAAAAGGCCTCCAGTGATCTACCTGGAACTTTATTTTTGTGGAGAAGTACACTTTTGATGAATGCTTTGATAAAACAGGAAAGGCTATTCTGGGGGAAGTTGCTTTGCTTTTGTACAGTGGATTTTTATTATTTTAAACACAGGAGTCTTTGTTTAAAAAACAGAAGGCCTGCAAATTTTCTTGTTTACTTTGCCTTTGTTTCCCCTTCTGACAGGGGGTAAAACTTCATCCACCTAGCACCCTGTCAGTTTAACTCCAAATTTCACTGTACAGTGTCCATGCTGGTTTTCACACTGAAAAAGAAAAAAATAAGGGGGAAAAAAAAGAAGGGGATGGCAAAGGGATTTAAAATGCTGTGGCCAACTGAGCTCATCAAGAATGCTGAAGGATTCAGCAGCTGGCCTGGCAAGGAAACTGGGGGGAAACTCAACAGTAGTACTGAGGATGTGGGGAGAGGGATCACAGCTCTAAAACGGCTTTCTCTTATGGCCTCTCTGGACCTGTTTCCTCTCTTCACTTGCCTTATTTCTGTCTGTCTGAGGCACCAAGAGCATCGTTTGGGCAGACATGGGTAGTAAGTATTTTAAAATGAGGCAGAGAAGGAGAACTGAGTCGCTGAGACATAGCCATGCATTCTCCCAGCTCTTTGATGTTTCTCTAAGACTTTCACATCCTGCTGAAGTTCGCTTGTAAAGTCATTGTTAGAAGGCATTTTCATGCTTCCCCACAGGAAAAAAAAAAAAAAACTGTAATGCAGAGTCCCTCCCTGCGACGGGCTCAGGACCACATTTCCTTCCACAGCTTCTGTGGAAGACCAGGGTCATAAATTCCCCATGCCCTCCTGGCTTTCCTGCCTGCCTTCTCAGCCTGCTTTCTTAGGGCCAGCCCGTCTTTTCCAGGGCTGGGTTAAGCCAACCCAGTTATTCAGGGCTATGTGCAATGGAACAGGGTTGTGCCCTTCAGTGCAGGTGTTGAGAACCCCAGAGCACCCCTTACCCTGTCCTGCAGAGAAGGAAGAACCTTGCTCCTTGGCTGCAGCTCACTTAGGCAAAGGGAAGGTCTCAGCCAGTCCCAGCTGGCAGGACCTAGCTGCTTAGGCAGTGGATGGGTGGGTGGCCACAGCCTTCTCCTGGCCAAGTGAGTCATCTGAGAAGGGACAGTCTGACAGTACTTCAGCTGTGCATACCCGGACAAATGACTGCACTGGTCCTTTTTTCCCAGCTTGGCTTCAAAGACATGCTAGAAAAGGAGTCTTAAATTTTATTGCTCACATATTGATATCTCAACTGTTGGGACATCGCAAAGGCCAAAGACCAAAGTTCCACACAATTCCACTGAGTAAATACTGTACTTTTAATTCATTATGTGGGATGGTTTCCTGGAGCAATGTGAACGGTGCAGCATCTCATATAGCCTGGGAAAGACCAGAGCCATTTTTCATGCAAAGGACCCTAAGCCAGGGAAGGCCTGTCCTGCCCAGTCCTCAGCTCTCCCAGTGATCCCAGCACATGTCCTTTCACAAACAGGCTGAGCTTAGCCTTCCCTTGGGTTAGCAGGGTCAGAGCAGAGAGGGGACTTTGAAGGGACTCCACAAAATGTGCTTATTGAACCTGAGCAATGGTGGTTGTACTGAGAAGGGACTCGGGCTTCTGCTGCGGTACTGAGGTTCAAGAGACCAGGTCAGATACTGTCCAAGTCACTTTGCACAGTCACCCAGGGGAGGCACCTACTGAAAATGGTCTGTGATACCTGTTTCCTTTTATTAACTGCATAGGAACCTTATAGATACCTTCTCTTTCTTTTCCTCCTTGGAACTGTGGTGCTTCAGTGCATTGCAGACACCAGACCAAGCAGGCGGAGAGCTCAGTTTGTACCGTGAGTTTTCATACAAGCTCTGACCTGAAGCCAGCAGCCCTAACATCCCCACGCCTCTGCCCCACTAGTGAAAAAAAAGCAGCCTGGAGGAACCGTATAAAAATAGCTCCTTGAGTAAAATCTATTTCCTCTGTATTTAGTTGTGTGTCTTGAAATACATGTAGCGTGGTGGGAAGGGGGGAGTCGTTCTGTAGCGCTTGGCCCATCAAGCTAACAGGAAGGTCACACTGAAAGAGCAACGGGACCATGTGGATGGCTTGCGTCTTGTGTTTCCTCTGAGGCCAGACTAAATTTAGCAAATTTGCAGATGGACATCAGACCCTAATCCATCTGGGACTGCAGGGGGAAGAGTGGGATCTGGGTTGTTTGCCTAGGCTTTTTGCTGTGTAACCAGCTTCAGTGAGCCACCATTCATTACGTTCCTCAAGGTTTTCTGCTTTGCTCAGTATGCTGTAACTTACTGCCTGATCCTTTTCCCTGAAATGTTTAAAGTTTAAGCATGAAGGAAAAATAAACTACTGGTTCTGGGCTCATGCCTGACATCCCTACTAACTTACTGTCAAACTGCGGCTGTACTTTTTTAATAGCATCACCACAAAGGTTGAACCTGTAACTGGCACTTGCAAGAACTGCGGTTACACAAATACTAATAATTGATGATTTTTGCTTCCCAAAAATGTTCCCTCATCACTCTTTCAGCTTCCAGACAGTTAAAGGGACTAATCCTAAATGCAGTATTTGCATCCTGCAAGGCCTGTATGTTGCTGGGTTGGTCCTTCCATTGCTAATCTTAAACAAATATTTTATAAGTGCGTTTTGAAGTAAACTAGGTCTGCTAAAAATCCCATTTCCCTGACCAGTCTGAGCCGGAGATAGGCAAACTGCAATGCAAAGCACATGTGTATTTAATAATGTATTTCAAGTAATTGAAATTATGTTTCTATGTATCTGCCTCAGCACACTGCACAGATTTGATATATCGATCCTGACACAAGAAGCCTGATTTTCCTGTCATTTACGCAAGCATTTTGTCAGAGCAGTTATTCCCAGGTTACACATTTTGCAAAAGAGCCTGAACCAATGTCAGCTTTGCTTAGTTCAAACTAATCCCAAATTCTATAAAGTAGAGTTAATGTTATTGCCACTATGATTGTCTAAAAGTCTAGGGCAGGAGGTTATTTACATAAATGCCAGTGTATTTTTTTCCATTCTTATTAACTGGTCTCACAAAGGTATTATCTCTTCTTACAAATGTTGCCTTTAACTCCAGAATGGTATTTTGCTTTTCTTTAAGGCAGAGCCCATATTTGACTATATTTTTCTTAAATCCATTTAAATAAGTCTCTCACAGTTCAGAGCAGCTGAAGAACAGTTCCCTTTTTTATTTTGAAGTTAACCCATTCTTGTCCTTGGGTATTTATTAAAAGATGCTGGTTTACATAGGTATCATGTATTCTTCCTAAATGCACTGAATAATTATTGATTCTGCAAAACTGTCATGCAGTAAAATAAGTAATTTTTTTCTTTCTACAGTTTGCAAAATACAAATTAAATTTTACACAGCATAAAAATAAAGAGAGATAATTGCTTGCAGATTGCGGTAAACATTGGAATCTCTCTAAAGGTGTGCCTTCCAACAGAAACGATAGTAATACACTGCCCAACGCTTCATGTAAGAAAGCAGCCCTGACTACTTCTTTTAAGGAAGACAATTTACAGTTCATGTGTTGGTGACTCCTGTTTTCATGAAGTGAACCTAGGGTTCCATGTTTCTCACCAATAACATGAAACTGACTGATGCCAAACTACAATTTTTTATTGCCCTTTGCTTTTGCAAGCCAAAAAGATTACAAGTTAACTAGTAGTACCCAGCGTTCATATTTCACAGGCATTTTTCAATTTTCTAGACTAGGCAGGAACATGGAAATCTTTAACTCTGCCAAGACTCTTAGTCAGTGAAATAAGAACTTTTTTCCTTCCACTGCCTGCAAAAGTCAGATTCAGTTCCATGCAGTGTGGGGGAATCAGGGTGCTCTTGCTGCAAAGGAAGGCCATTCTAATTCATGAAAAAGCTTAGTAAAATGAAAGTTTTGTGCATGAATGGCAGGGGAAGGTAGTTCAGGCTTTATTACCCCAGTTGTATTCGTGGCCATTGCACATCTGTTCAGACAAATCTGCTGTAGTTGTGCTGTGCACACACAGTGCTGCTCAGCAGAATGACTGCTCTGTACATAGCCTTCACCTGGGAGCTATACACATTCTGCAGTGGTCGGTCTGCTGCAGCCTTTCCTTATTTCGAAAATGTGTCTTTCTGCACGTAAAGATGCAAAAATGCACATTCCATTCCCCATCAGCTTGCTGATTGCCATCGTAAAACATGCTACGGGCCATGCATGCAAAACAGAGACAGGACTGATCACAGCAGCACTGGGGGCTGGTGCTTCTCTGCTGAGCAAAAGGTAGTCGGCCAGATGGAAGTACCCATCTTGTCTCACACGGGGAGGTTAAACCTCTTTGAGCATCAGTTATGTGTCCTGTGCCTACCTGAGCAGCTGGGATCTGCCATAGTCATGGGATCACCAAGACCAGGAGATAGTACAGCAGTACAGGTGATGCAACAGTCATATACCTTCAGGCTTTTGCAGTAAAATCCAGACAGTAATGACAGGAGAACCCAGGCAGATCAAGGAACCGATCTGGGCTAGAATGAACTCTTTTTTCCACCCTAGGTTAATTTTAACCTGGACCCATTTGCAGATCAGATTCACTGTGAGGCTGCACAAACGTTTCTGTTGGCACAGGGGAAGCGGCAGGAAGGAGCAGGCACCTGGGAGAGACAGAAAAGGCAACAAAGGGTTTTGGCAGGGCTGTTGGCTCTTGACAACTCGGAGTGCTCATGGAACTATCATGTAATGTTACATACCAAGAGATTGGCTGAACATAGGAATTAAAAAATACTCCGTGACGTCATGTACTTGTCCCAATCACAGCAAGACAACAGGTTTTTCTGTCTCGCGGTGACTGGAAATGCCAATGTGTAGAAGTCCAGCTTTTAGCAATGTCTGATGGTACCAAGCAGAAGGGGGATTTCTAGAGCATTTGGTTCTAGACTAGCAATGTCTCACTGACATTCCCAGGAGCAACATTTCTGTACTGGATATCAGCAGAATTCCTGCCTGCCCGAGAGTTATCATCCTAAAAATGCCATTATTGCTAGTATGTGAACACTAAAGAACAAAAGCAGGCAGAGGTGCTTCACACTGATAAAAGCAAAAGGGTTGTTTTCTAGCCAGTCATTACACCAGCTGATAAAAATAGCTTTAAAACCATTTTTTCCCCCAATTCTCCACACAGCAGGCTGCCTGTTATGTGCCCTTGTTATTTATACCCGCCATAAGCTTCAATAACAGCTTTACAGATTCTTTTATGCTTGTCTTAGATCTGGTATTGTAAATCAGAAAGCTTTGCCATCCTAAACATTGCCTGGTAAGAACTCCTCTGCGTTCTTTTTACCCTAGAAAAAAAGAGCAGTGGAAAATACAGTTAATGCAATAATTTGGCCCAAATAAATAAAAACGTTTACAATATTGACATTGAATTTTATTTTAATATTGAATATCCCAATACCTCCAGAGTGGCCAAACAGAGAAATATTCTAACTAGCAAATGGTGTGTGCCAGTTTTTTATTTTTTCTTTCAGCTTGCCTTGAACCATAAATGTGTTGAATGCTGGGTAGGGGATGGGCAATGAACAGAACTTGCAATTTTCTGCAAAACATCTGAGGGAAATAGACTGAATACTCTTCCATTAAAAAAAAAAAACACAAAAACACACACACACAAACAAACAAAACAAAAAAAACAAAAAAAAAAACCAAAATAGGTGACAACTTACCCTAAGGAGGAGAAGTGCCATTTAAAGAGAAAATTAGCTGTGGTTTCTACCATCCAGATAGAACAACAGCAAGCAAGTTGAGACAGGCAAGTCGGGAATACATGTGTTACACTATTAGTCTGTAGTTGCTAAAAACAACTCACCTTTGTCATGCACAAGTGGGTGAGGCTCCTGCTTGTCTTGCAAAGCAGACCATGATGGGCTGAGATAGGCTCATGATTTCCCTGCTGAGGCCCAACACTGTAAGACAGGAGCCAAGACATGTCCAAAAGGCAGGGCTTTAATGCTTTGTGTCTTCCATCATTGGGTATTGCAATAACTCCCAAAGATATGTCTCTGCTCTAATGGAGATAAGTGCTTCAGGAAATGAACACAAAACCTGCTTTCAGTTTTTATTTCACTGTTTTCTGCTGAAAGGTTGGGTTCTTTATTCTGACCAGTAGCTCATTCAGGATGTGTCTACCATCCAGTGTAGCTCTCCAGCAAACATAATGTGGTACATGGCTTCGCTCACTGGACGTCTTATGTTCAGCTGGTTTGTGAGGGGAGGCTCTTTGCTGCAGCCTCATCTGAGCGTAACTCATCTGGTGGTACCGCTGGAGGGTCAGACAAGTCCTCTCTGCTCACACAAAGCCTTGCTGAAGCAGTAGAGCCAGTCCAGGGGCAGGTGAACCTGTGCTGATGTCTTGGAGGAAGGCAGGACTGCACACCAGCCTCTGTTTTCGTAAGCAACTCACTTTCAACTGATGGTTACTGCTTAGCAAGAAGCCATATATGTAGTGGAACTGGTCCTGTGCCCAGGAAACCAGAGGAACTGGACAATGTAGGAATCTGTTCTAAGATATCTGAGAGGAAAAGTTAGATTGGGAGCTGAAGGGGCACACGTTCTGCAGGTCTGTTCTGCTACCAAAAGTGGATGAAATTCTCCTAGATTACACCTACTTGAGTATTTTGGGGGCAGCTCTAAGTTCCTTCGAAATGGACAGAATCACAACAAAGCAAGCACGTGTACCTCATTCCACAGTCCGCTCTACAGCCATCCACCTCGTGCTGTTTATTTGATGATCTTTTAAAGACATTTTTGGGGATAAATTTCCAAGGTACATCTCTCTCTCTTTTTTTTTTTTTTTTTTTTTTTTTTTTTTAGGCTATTCCTTCTTCGTAGGATGCAGAGAAAGAAAAAAAAAAAAAGGTTGTAAAATAGGAAAGAAAGTTGGCTACTCAGTAGGGGACTTTGGATGTTTGGGAGAGGAGGGTTGTGCAGTACATAAAGATGAGGTCCATCTCAGAGAGCAGACAGGTCTGGCCGCGGCCTTTCAGGCTTTACAGTAGAGCTGGTGGGCCAGGCTGCTGTTTGGTCATGGCAACTCTGCGAAGTTGCCATAAACCCACCCCCATGCTGATGTCTGCAGCAGAGGGATCAGGAACGAGATACTCTAACATTTGGTGAACATATGCCTATGTTGCAGTTCAGCATGGAGTTTGTGCTGGACTGTCTATATTTCTTGTGTTTGTTTTAGCTAGTTGAGAATGTTCTTTTTTTACCTACCACTGTGCTGAACTGAGGAGCCAAAAACCTCTCCTTGCAGTTGTGCTCCCTTGCACCAGGAGGGAATATGACTCTATTTATTTATTTATTTTTGATTTATTTGATCTGTTTTAGTACTCAATAAAGTTGTTGTTTTTTCCAACTGGCACAACAAGGCTCTGGCTATTTTTAAAGAATGTGGTTCATTTGATTTAATCTAATGAATGTTTAGTGCTGTTGAAAATAGCTGGAGCCAGAGCCAAGAATAATGTACTGCAATGTGCTGGTTGAGCAAGGACTGCTTCCATCTGCCAATCTGCTTTCCCCCCAATTGTTCAGATTTACCTGGTTTTGCGAGTAGCATTTGCAGGCAAGACGTATTGATCGAGGAGCTTTTTAATGCTAAATCTAAAGGCCAATACTGTCAGAGCCATATTTTGCCATACTCATTTTCAGACACATCAAACAATAATAACTCTTCTTGTTGTCGAGTGTAGGATGTCGAATCTCTGTTTCAGACCACTTTAAAGGGAATGTGAAATGCAAATATCCTTTTATTGCACACAGGAAAATTGGGGCATGAAATGGTCATCTTTTCCCCCTAAAGTCACCCAGAAAGCAAGTGGGAAAATCAGTAATGAAACTAGTCAGCTAGCATCTACTGGGCTCCTTAAGCTGCTGCATAACTCTTGCTTTCTGCATGAACTGAGACAAGACCATAAGCAAGAAACAAGTTATACCAAGTCTTTGCTCCTGGTGTTTCTCGCTGACTGGTTATCGGCACATCCATGTTTACTGTCCTGCCTGCACCATCTGAATTGGTCTGCAGAGGTGCCTAACGCTCCCTGTTGACAAAGCTTAAATTGCATGCACGTCCTTGCATTATCCGAGTACGTCTCTGGAAGTCATGCCACATGTTTAAATGACGTATTTAAAACTGTATGAATCCATCTTCCTTTTGCCATCTATGAGTTATTTCTGCTAGGCAGTCCGTTTCCTATTCCTTCCTAAGAAATGAGTAGCTAATACTTAAGCTTCATTGGATTAAAAAAATAAATCGGCCATAATACTTCTTACTCCGCGATAGTGGTGCCCATAGGGATGGATTTTCTGCAGGGATCACTTTACACCCTAAAGCACAATGTAGGATTGACTTGCATAAGTAACGGACAGATGCTCCCAACAGCTATTACATTATACATCCCGCTATATGTGATGGGGGGGGGGAAGGAAACAGCACCTGTTACTATGGCAGAAATGCTGTCGCTGCTGTTCTGCATTACAAGACCTGGGCCAGCATATTTCACTGTGTTGATGCTGACCCAAATGAAGCCACGTGAGTTTACATCCACTAATTATTTTGTCCTGTGTTTCCCTCAGATCGGTCCCTCAGTTTATAACCTAAGAAAATGAAATAGCTGCTGCAGGTACGGGGGAGCACTGGAGGCAGTGCAGGAATTTGTATTTGCATCTGTCACCCCAAATTTTGCACAAGAGGACTGGGTAAAAGTATTAGAACTTATTTCCCCTCTACAGCAAAAGTAATTTCTACAGGCGCTCTCGGGTTTCATACAAAAGCAACTGGTATGTCTGGGGACTTTGTGAAGGTGTATTTAAGAGCAGAGGCAGAGGAAGCCTGCCACAATAAGGACTTCAATTCTGTTTTAATTAAGTAAACAGTTGTTCAGAGCCGAGATTGCACCCTAATTACGTTTAAAGTTGGGCCGCAATTGCAAGAGCTACAGACTTGCTTCAAAACCGTCCTGAGCGCCTCACGCTTCGCCGTCTGAGCGCCCCGTTACTGCAGCGTCACCCCGAGCGCCGGTACCGCTGTGCCTGCGGCGCGGCGCTGCTCGGCGCCGCCGCGTCTTACCGCTAGGGGGCGCCACTGTGCCCCGGCCTGTCCCCGGCCGCTGTCCCCTGCCCGCCGTCCCCACTGCCTGCTGCCACTACCCACTGTCCCCTCTACCTGCTGCTGCTGCCCCTACCCACTGTCCCCGCTACCTGCGGTTGCTGCCCCTACCCACTGTCCCGCTGCCCCTGCCGCTGCCCCTGCCCGCCGTCCTCACTGCTCCTGCCGCTGCCCACCATCCCCACTACTCCTGCTCCTGCCTGCCATCACTGCTGCCCCTGACTGCTGTCCCCGTTGCCTGCTGCTGCTGCCACTACCCACTGTCCCCACTACCTGCTGTCCCCACTACCAATGTCCCTGCTGCCCCTCGCCCCTGCTGCCCCTCGCCCCCACTGCTCCGGCCCTCTGCCTGCGACGGGCCCTGCGCACCTCCAGGCTGCTGCCCCAGCATGGGTCCACGCAGCAGCCAACTCGCCTGAGAGTCGAGTTAGGGGTGAAATGCTACTTTTAGGATGTTTGCTAGTTTTTTCAATGAGGATTCTTAAAGATTTTCTTCTGATGACTTTTTAAATCCGCCAAGAGCAGGGCTGTGGTATGCTAAGCACTTTGTAGGGAGCATTCCTGAACTAGAGCCTGTATCACTGCTCTGGGCAGGTGCCACAGGAACAGCAAAATGCCAGTGAAAAGCATCTTCACTTACCCCCTTTTTCTGTTTGCACAAAGCAGGCTCTGTTTGGGTGGGAGGCAGCCAGCCCATAGGGCAGAAGGTGGTCATGGTGTGAGGGAGTGAAAAGAGAGATGCGGTACGAAGCAGAAAGCAGGGAAGCAAAGAGCTGCCTTTTCATACAAGTTCCCTGGATCACTGGGAGGCCCTAAGCTCATGCCTTCTTTCTGCCTGGCACTGCAAGTAGCTGAACAGCCACCTGAAGTGCTGCTGCCTGGGGCACCATGGCAGGAAAAAAATGGTCTGTAGGGAAAGGGTGGGGGTGTCCTAGCTGGTTCCTAGTCCATCTCTTCCTTCTCCTGCTGCAACTGCAGTTTCTGCTTCCGGTGAGACATATTACCTCCCAGCCACAGGCAAGAGCCTTGAGTGCACCCCCGACAAATCCCCTTGCATCTCCCAGACAGGCAAAGACCCAGGTCAAAGAGACGCAACACACAGCAATGTGGAAGCAGAGTTAAGGTTCTCTTCATTCTTAGGTGTTGAAAAGCACCTTGGTGCTCAAGGGCATTGGCAGGAAAATTTTGCCTGCTCTAGGCTTGTTGTGAGGTTGTCAGTCCTTACCGTGAGGCTGTAGTTGGAGAACAGTTCCTATAGCGCAGCCACCAATGAAGGAGGAAGGTGTCATATTTGCCAGTGTGGTGGACAGAGACTCTCAGGGAAGGTCTCTGGCACCAGGTACTGGAGTCCTTCTGCCAGGATGGCTCTAGAGTTCACAGGATCCCACCTCGCAGCTACAGCAGAAGTCACCCAGCACAGGCCTGCCCCTGGGCAGCAGCACCCAAGGTGTGCACAGGTGTGACCCAAGGTGGGTTTGTGAACACTGTGCTGTAGCCGCAGCCCTCACCTCCTGTCCAGAGACAGCCCTGGGCTCCACAGGAGTGTCGCTTACCCCAAAGCCATTAGGCAGCAAAACCAAAAGCCTTAGCCCAGATCACTACCCTGTGGCATTGGTGCAGCGTCCTGGCACACCGAGGCACAAAGCACAGCACATCTCCCCTCTGCTCTTCCCTCTCAATACATAATTATGCCCCGGCGAAGCAGCTTGTTGGGTCTGGTCAGCTTTCCATGCAATAGCGCAGAACTATGGTGCCGCTGCTCTGGAATCCTGCCCGACCTCTCCTACCAGCTGCCTCCAGCAAGGTTCGGGAAGGTTTTGGCACCTCCAGTTTTCCATGCTTTAGGTGGGAAATCCTGACAAAACAGGTGGGCACCTTCCAGAGCAGGCTGTGCTGCTGCCTCTCAGGTGTCCTGGGTCGCGTGTCAGAAGAGCACAGCATCTACCTACGGTACTTCGGGTGCAGGGAACGGGCGGGCAGCGCCGCTGGGATCACGGCGGGCTGGTTAGTGTTTCCAACTAGCTGTGAAAAGTTTTAGCTGTCAGATGCTAAGGCATGACACTGGGAAAAAATCCGGGAAGTTGTGAACTTTAACAAAACCCCCCAGCGCTACAAGTTTTCCCTTTTAAAGACTTTGGAGGACCCCGGCTCCACGGCCTATCAGCCTTAGCAGGCTTCCTGCCAGGCGGCGTCTGTTTCTCGCTGCCGGCCCCGGACGGCGGCCGAACGGCTGAAGGCAGCGGCGGCAGCTGCCCCCCGCCCCCGAGAGCTCGTTTTCCTGCAGCGGAGCGGGAGCCCCGGAGCGGGGGGAGCCCCGGAGCGGGAGCCCCGTCCCGTCGCGGCGGCAGGAGGCGGTGCTCCGCCCGCGGGCCGCCCCGCCCCCCTCCCCGGTGCGCATGCTCGGGGCGCTCCCGCCCGGCGCGGCACCGCCCAGTCCCGGTTGCCATAGCTACCGCGGCACGCCGGCAGTGGGGGCCAGGGAGGGCCTCCCGCGCCGTGGCCCTGGGAGAGTAACGGGGGCCGGTGCGGGGGTGCGGGGCGCGGCGGGGGAGCCCTACATGTGCGCTGGGCCAAGGGCTGCCGCTGGCGTGCTGGGCGGGCGGTGGGCAACCAGGCAGCCAGCCCGGCCGCCCTTCGGCTGGCTCCGTCCGGGAGCTGCCTCCCCTTTGCCCTTTGGTTTTGTCGTGGACATTGGATTTGGGTTCTTCTAGCCCTTGTCATTGCAGCGGTAGCACGGAAAACCTCAAAGGTGTGCTGTCTCTGGGTGATGCTGCTCTGTAAATTCTTGTTACATATGGAGATAAATCTCTCTCTCTCTATATATATATATATATATTTGTATATATAAAGAATGGTGCTGTCTACCTGCTAGCTATGCTAGGGTGTATTACGTTGGTTAAACACCATTGAGAAGACATTAAGTGCTTTGTGTTTGGTGTGAGCAAAGACCCCATGCTACTCTAAGTAGGCTGTTTGGGAGTAGATACAGAAAAAGGTTTTCAGGGTATTAAGTCATTCGTGTTTGGTAGCAGAAATGTGCTAGTACGCAATTTTAAGTAGATGCTGCAATTGTTCTTGCAGAAAGGTTAAAAACTTGTGACTGATACTTCAGGAAATGGAAGATACATCGGATAGGTGCTTTGACATTGTTATAAGGGAAAAGTCAGGCGCAGAGGAACTGTCTGCATCCTCACAAAGAGCAGCCGGAGCAGCCAGGAGTGGGGCCCCGGCAGAGGAGCCGCAGCGCTCAGCAGCCACAGGTGCTGTACGGTCGGAGGGGGGCCGTGAGCAGAAGTCCCCTCCGGAGCAGTCAGTTTTGAAAGAACAGGAGCAGTCAAGCTCCCAACACTGGGAACGACCTGGAGAAGCACTAGGCAATCAAGAAGTGGTTGAAAATAACAAGCAAGATGTATTTGAGCCAGGTGCCCTGCTCAGCAGATCATCTGAGAGCACTTCATTGGTCACTGGTGAGAATTACTCTACTTTACCTGAAATAAGACATTTGGAAGGGGAAGAACAAACATCCCGAAACTCAGTACTATCAGCAAATATGGCAAGAGGGGCGGTAACAGGTAAAGAAGTTATTAAAATGTTAAGCATTAGGGCCTTAAAGAGATTATTTTTTTTCCTTCAACTTGATTATGGTTTCTTACACACTCCACACCCTCGTTCTGGTCATGTTTACTGGTTTTTGGCCTTGAACTGACTTTTTAAGTTCTCATATAAAACATGTTTGAAAAGGCAAGGAATGTATTCTTTATCTCAAATTGCAATAGCAATTTATAGACTAAGATGGCATTTTATAGTCATCTTCATATCCAGAAACATGTGCTGCAAGTATGTATACGTGCTTTGTATGCACTTTTCCAGAACAGCAGCGTATAATTTGATGAGTACCTAGGCTACTGCAGTTTAGACTAGATCATGGAAGTCACCTTACTATTTTACTTGCTTCAGACTTCCCTGTAACTTACCTGTGACCTTTTCGTTATCCATGCCTTTCTCCTTGAAGTCCCCAAACCAGTCCATCATTTCCAGCACTTGTTCCTCTGCATTCTGGGTGTCCTGTGTTACTTTTTTCCCCAGTTCAGTGCCCTGTTTTCTTAGGTCTTGACAGTGGAAGGTAGCACGCTGTTGAGCAGGCGAGTGCAATGAGTGACCCTTTGGAGTATGGGCCTGCTACCTGCTTTGCTCTTGGCTGGACTGCATTCAGATTCTGTCAGTCTGAGTATCTGGCGATCACTGCCTTGGAAGGACATTGTGCCAAAGCCAGACATCTTACCTCTAAATCAAAAAGAAATAATTTCTGGAGCTTCGAGTTAAATAGAACTGGTTCGGAATATAGTCTTTGAATAAACACCACAATGTCAAGTACTGTGTGAAAGACAACAGTGATTCAGCCTTCGTATGCTTAGATCAGGTCTAAACTGGAGCAGGTTTAAGTAAGATTTTTCAATAAAGTTTGCTGTGTAAATGGGTAACTTTGATTTAAAACTTATGCATTTACAAATAAATACATTTCCTTCCTGTAACTTTTTAAAAATTGTAATATAAATGACTTTATGTGGTGACAGTATAACATTAGATAACTCTTCTTATGAAGTATGATAATACTCTCTCAGCTTTCAAGTAGGCTGTCTTTCCAGCTCAAAAATCTATGATTATTCTGTGTTGCAGTGTTTCGATAAAATTATCTCAGAGTAAACTTGAAATAGTTATTTATTAGTTTGTTTTGAGAAATTTATTGAGAATTCTTTTTGGTTTTATTTTTAGGAAACATGATTGAAGCTAATGAAACTCTTAGGAGGACTAGGGCTAACTTTGATGAAACTATCCTGTCTGAGCAGTTATGTCTTGATCAGGAACGTTTTCCTGGGAAAGCAGTTCAACAGGATTACCACATGCCTGATGCCTTGACTGTCAGAGTACAAACAGGTAAATGCTGTTTTTACATGTGTATCCACATATGTAATTGTGCTCTAATCTCAATCTGTTACTAAAATAAAAAAATATTTCTATCTTGGAACTTTCATTTTAACAGACACTGATTCATTCCAAGATGTAATTGTAAAAATTGAAAGACCTACCTATCACAAACCATTTCTGGGTGGATTTAAGAACAGGATAACAGGAGTGGAATTTCATAATGCAGGATCACAGACAATACCCAAAAAACGACCTGACAAAGGAATTCAGTTATTTTGTAGGGAAACACAGGTAATGGCTTTGTAGTGTCTTTCAGAATGTTGGGTTTGCCAAATGGAATAGAATGTTGACACAATTATTTCCAATAGGAATGAGGAAGTAGATCAGAAGTGTGCAAATGAAAGTATTTAGTGGATGAATATTGTGAGTCTTGTGATTTTTTGTTACAAATAGCTAATTTTGCCACTTGTTGTAATGAGGAAACAAATCTCTTGTTTATTTTGTTAAAATCTGAAATGCATTTTTCCCCAGACGGTTTTTGAAAAAAATAAGCCACAACAGACAAAAAATACAACATCAACACAGATGACTAAAGTTGGCCTGTATGTGTCAAACGTGACTGACAGACTAATAAGTCCTAGAAAATATCTTACAGCGGAAGAATACCATAAACGTAGACTTGAAGCAGTAAGTTCTTATCTTTTGAAAATATCTGTAAAGTGAAGTATTACGAAGGTTATCGGGATATTTAATGAGTGTTCAAAGTGTTTGAACAGTGACCTTAAAAGTGAACTGCAAAACGTCTGCTTAATCATCACGTTTTGTAATCTTTCAGTTACAGGGGAAGTGTGTGTTTGCTTTGTGTTTTTAGGGACATTTGAGTCCACCTTGCAACTTCTTAAATGTTAAGAATTCTGAATTTATTGTTTTCTATCTTACAGTGACAGTTAAGCTTCCATATAGAGCATTAGGGATTAAAACAGTCTTGTCCTTTATGGCATTCTTACAATCTCTTTGGAAGGACCTAAGCTATATGCTGAATGTATGGCCTGAAAATGAATGGAGTATTGGGTTAGGATTTAGGAGACCTGCATTTGACTTTTGGGTTTTGTGTTTTCTGGGGTTGTTTTTGTTTGTTTGTTTTGACAGACTTGGTAGGTTTCCTTTGGCAAACGGATCTGTTTCAGATTGTGTTCAAGTTACCTCCTTTGGCATTGAGGTAGAACCTGGCTGTTCAAATACATGTCGTGGGTCTGTGGGGTTTTCTGGTGTGCTGAGTTGCTTTGTGCAGCTGATTCCAATGACAGATTCTATATATTCATTGTGCAGAGAATGCCATTTAGGCATTCCAAACTGATTTTTGAAAACTACATATTTGGTGACTGCACATCTAACGTAAGTATGCCCAACATCATGTTAAGCAGGGCACTGCCTTGTAAATGCTTTAGTTACTAGTATAATTGCTTAAAATAGCCTGAATCTAAGTGGAGAAACAGTTGATTCCCCAAGCGTCTAAGTAGAATAATTGTATTGATGTGGTTGGCAAGAAGCTTTGAAATCTTCTGGGTAGAAGCTTTCTGTAGGAACTTCTTAATTAGTTAGCGTCAGCTGACAGCAATAAGCATCTTGTGGAAGTGGAACCCAAATAGGTAACTGTTTCCTCAGGACTACCATTATGTTTTACTGTGATCATTAGTGCCACTTACTGAAATTTGTAATGTAGCTGTAGGTAATCTATAACTCACAGTAGAGAGACGTCAGCTTGCTGTCGGTACAAATGGATGGATTTGCACAGTGCAGTGTAGTTCCGTATCAAGATACTAGCTGAAGACCTATTCAAGGGAAATGCTAGGTTAAGATATCTCTAGAGATGATATAACTGTATTAGTGTGGGTCTGTGCTTGATAGCCTTCAACGCTGAACAATGTTTATCAGCTCATGGTATTGACCTAGCCCAGGGGTCCTCAAACTTTTTAACCAGGGGGCTGGCACGCGGATTAAGTGGCAGGCAGTCATCTGCAGCTGCTTGGGGTGTCCCGTGTCCGTCCCCCCCCCAACCCCTGGCAGGGGTGTGTGTGTGTGTCTGTAAATACCGGGGGGGCAGATTGAGGACCCTGGGGGGCCATATCTGGCCCACAGACCATAGTTTGAGGACCCCTGGACTAGCCCAACTGCTTGTGGTACAAGTGCTAAACCAGCTGGCAGAAGCTCAGGCTTATGTTACCCTCTCTTAGCATGCTGTAAACATTTCCCTAGTCTTTAATAGCTACAGCTTTGGAAGGTGGATTTTTTTAATTGCCTTTTTAAAGGCAAAAAACATAATTGGTAACTTCACTTCCATTATTTGTTTACGGATAAAATGCAGTTGATTTTGTGTGTATGTGTTTATCTTTGTATCTAGACATTTAAAAGAAATTTTGCAGGTATGTGTCTAAATTCCCAATCTAGATGCTATGTAAACTGATAGTGAGATAAGGCCTTCTGCCTACAAAGCTGAAAAGAATAAAACCAAATACATGGCAAAAGATGTTTTTAAGGGGAGATTTGAAATAGAAAAAATGGATTTTGTAATTGCAATTTATACTTCAACGTCATTATTTGAACCTAGTTCCTCCACCATATTCACTGCAGTTAAACTCCTGCAGTTACCTAAGTAAGTAAACATAACTGGTGTTTAGACTAATAGTAGATGACTGTTTTTGTAAATTTTAAATTATCTTGAGTACAAGACAAATCTTAGAAACTATAGTGAAGTAGGTAGCAAAAAAAACCCCAGTTAAGAACAAAATACTATGCTGTTTTGCTTTAAATTAATGATTCTTTGGTATTGTAACACATATAGGTTATAGTATTACAGACATATTTCCGTCGTTGGCATGCTATAAATGTAGTACAAAATCTGAGGGAAGAAAAGAGGTTAAGACTGGCATGGGAGGCACAAGAAGAGATACGGAATAAAAAAAAGGAAGAAGAAAGACTGAGAAGGGAGCAGGAGCGAAGACTGAATCCTAGAACAAAAGAAGACTTTGAGCTACTATACCATGATTTAGAATGTAAGTTTTTCCTTAAAGGGATACTCTCAAATCAGCCAAATAGTAACATCTATTTTAAAAAAGTTAGGTTTTTGAATGTGTTTCTATAGATATTTCTTTGATTCCCCCCCCCCCCCCCAGTGGAATTTCTTTCGTTTTTAGAGAATGGTTTGACTGTCATATATTACTAGAAGCAGAAAAAAGGCATTGACACTGTGTAAGCATTGTTCAGCAATAACTAAACCATCCCTGCATTATCAGCGTCCAAAGTACAGCACCGTAGAAGCTACTATACCAAAACCAGTGCACCTTCTAGGAAATAATCAGCTTGTAGATCAGTTCTTTTTGGCAGTTCTATTATTCTCTTTTTTCGTTCATCTCTAATGTTAAGGTCAGTTAGAGGAACAGGATCTTTTTTTGGATCAGAGTTACTTTAACCTTTTTACTCTACATTTAAGACACTAAAAATAATGCCATGAAGAAATTAGTATTAAGATCCATCATTCATCATTCAATATAGACATTTTTATAATGGATTAAATTTTTGCCCAGAATTTTACAGTATATGACTGAGGTTATTCCTGTTGTCCTAGTCTTCTTCTACTGATGCTTTTTCTTCTAATTTATTCCATGTTTCACAAAACTGTCTTGCCAAAATTTTAAAAATCTGTTAGGAGCCCTACAGGGCGTCCTGAAAGACTTACTCCCGTTGGAGTGGATGATGTCCAATACAGGCAAGCACCTCAAAAATTTCCTTGAAAAATAAGGTGAATACTGCAGATAATTGACATAAAACCTTACAGGAGAGTAATGTTGCAAGTAGAATGAAAACCTAGAGTATGTCCTTTTGGAAAAGTAAAAGCAATAGAAAACAGTGGACTTGTACCAGCATATAATGAAACTGCAAGTGTTCTTTATAAAATATCTCCTTTTAAGCAAGATGCTTGCATTGTGACTTGTAACAACTCGTGTTATCTAGGCTGCAGTGCTTGCTTATGGTATAACTCTTAAGCAGTTTGGACATTTTTTTCTCTATAACAGAACTGACCTAAATGCATTACCTGCTTTATTGCAAAGCCACCTGACTGCCCTTTAACCATCTCAGCTATTTCTTCCATGGTGAACTGAGCATAAATTTGGTGGCATGTATTATTCATAGAGTTTAGGATCATGATTCAAAAATTCCCAAGTTACATGCTAATCTTCTTATACTGTCATACTCTGTGTGACACTGAACAAATCACTTTGTCTGAATGTATAAATGACTTATAAATATCACTGTTTGTAACAAATGTAAAAATTATTACTGATCTTAAACTTTAGAATTTTGGGAATGGTATCTTCATGAGATTTGTAGTTTGTTAGGGATTGTTTTCCCTGCACCCCCTTCTTCTTCATAGACGGTTAGTTTTTCATTTCACAAGAATCAAGCCATTTTAAAGGTGTTTCTAGGTAATCAAAAGCCAAGGTACTTAAATAATAATTTTTTTCCTTTCCACTTATGGCAAGTGCTGCTATTTGGTATCTGACTTCCTGCAATTTTTTTTTTTTTTTAAAAATGCTTCCTAGCTAATGTGCTATCAAATGTATGATCGACTTTTTTTTTTAAGTGTGAAGAGTCTTATTTATAATAGAAAAAACAAAGCTGAGTTAAAGTCGTGAATGACTGCGGATATTCCCAGTATTTTTAGATTTAAAACCTATGGTTATATCAGTGTCTCTTTTTCCTAACAATGTAATTGAATTCACCAATAATAAAACTTTCAGCTATGCATGTTCAAGAATTTAATATTTAGGCAACCTGAAAAAGCATGTGCCACTTCATAAATGGAACAGAACCAACTCCAGTGTTTGAAATATCTTTTTAACATTTTGTTATAAATAATGATCTGGTATCAATCTTTTTGTTTTGTTTTTGTTTACCAGTGTTGACTAGTTGCTTCTCTACATGGAGACTTGCAGTCATGCTCTTTATTTTGATAGAGCTTAGTGATTCTAGGAAGTTATTTTTTTTTTCTACCTGCGTCTGAAACTACTTTTACATTCTTATAGTGTCAACAGCTACACAAGCTAAATCATTGTGACAGTAATAGAATGAGACTATTGTCCTCCAGAGATCTGTGAAGGTTATTGCTGCTGATCACAACAGGGGGATACTATTACAGGGTTAGCCATTACAAGCAATTCCTGTTGGTACAAAAATTTACCTTTTGACAATATGGTGCAATTGAAATGTATCTATATATCCAGTGTGTCTGCATATAGAGACATTCATTATCTATTTGAAAAGTATGAGCTACCATGTTTTATAAAAACGAGTAAGAATTGTGATGAGTAAAATGTCTGCCTGTAGAACAGATAATCTAAGAGGAATTTTTAACTTGGTTGCCTGTATATGGTGAATCAGGAGGTGAGTATTAACAATAACTGACAGCTGCTTCATTTCTGTAAGAACAAAATTACTTATTGTATTTACTGGCTCTGCCTTGGAAGTTGCTGCCCCCTTCAGGCACATAAAGCTTCATGTAAATAAATTCTATACAGGGCTTTTGCTTGCTGAAATGGCTTTATTTAAAAATATATCTGTGGGTACTCAGAACTTGTCAGACAGCTGTCATGTTAATACCAAATCTTGGAGAGCCTTAAGGAAATCAATTGAAATATATTAAAATGGAAAAACATAAGGAAGCCACAGGCAGAAAATAAACCTTCCTCCTGCCTCTAATCTTGCCGCATACAGGATGTTATAGGCTTTTTCAGTAAGTGTGCATTACATATTGGATTGTTTTTTTTAACGCTGGGTTTAGCTTTTGTATAACTTCTGGAACAATAACAACGTTTTGAGTTGTTATTCAGGAATTTTGAAGTTTTGGATCTTATAAAACTCCTAAGGTATTTGAAATGGAGCACACTCTTCAGAGAAGCCAAGAATTGTTACAATGTATGCAAAGGAAAACATCATTCCATAAACACAATTTGATTTTACTAACACATTTCTGTAAAGGCATGTAGTTTGTGTATCAGCAGTTGGAGTCAAGAAATTGGCACTACAAAATAAACTATGATAGACACATATGGATACATCTGTACGTTTCTGTCATTAAGTAGTCTAACGTATAAGTGCAGCAAGTATCTATGGTTTGACCGTAAGCGTCAGAAGGCCAGATTCTTATACAGCGAGTACTGATTCACAGGCTGCTGCCATTACCACCCTGTGGTTCATGTGCTGCTTCCTTCCACTTGAAGGGTTCTGTTGAAGAGGAGGAAAGGGAGAGTAAAACAATGACTGTCTAATTGTTAATGTGCATCCATCTACCTTAGATGGCAAAAGGTGATAACCACTGAAATACTTAGCATTTTTTTTTGTTATTTATTATAATAATATAATAATAATATAATATTATTACTCTGGGTAAAACCCAGAGTGCTAAATGTGACTTAGTCAAGTTTTATCTCAGTTTTGAAGGATTTCAAGTTTCTTTAGTTTTTACTCACTTATGCAGGGAGAAGCAGTGATCTCAGTACTGAGTACCAGTGCTACCACAATAAGATGCTGTTCTTAATCTGTTGAGAAAATCTCCATGGTATCTTTTCTTGTGACTTTGATGAGCAATAGTTTAAAAAGTTGTTATTGCTCATACCTTTTGGAGCTGTTTGAGTCTCAAATGGTTATTTTAGATGCAAAATCGTGAAGAAATTTCATCACACGTTTCCACAGGAGCAAATTTTTTTTTTCTCACATAAAGATCCTTTTTATCCTAACCCATCTTTGAGTTTGGAGTGCAAATTGGCAGTTTCGAATTGATGTACACACACATACTCTCACAGAACATCTGTATAATTCACATTAAATTCTGGGCTATCTTGTGTGTATTGAAAATATGCATAACGATAAATTCCCTAACCCAGAAACTGGCTTTTAATGAATATTGAAAATTAATTATATTATTTTTTAAATATGAAAGCAGAAGTTTCACTGGAAAATATCTTATAAAAATTACCTGAAATACTTGTGTCTGTAGTATGGAGGCAGGAGGAGACTGAACGGATTAACAGAACTCTTACTGGAACTGAAAGAAAAGCAGCTTTTTGTGGACTTCTGGAACAAGAGGCACAGGTGATTGCTTCCATTGGGAGACACAAACTAAATGCAGATAAGGAGAATCAACAAAAAGCAATACTACACCTCCTGGATAAGGTCAGTGATGTAATTTTAGGCTGAACATAAAGAATACCAAAGTCCAGGAACAGAAAAGACATTTGCGAACTACCTGCCAAAAGTAACCTTTTTAGCTTTAACAGTTAATCTTGTGAATGCTACTGAAAATATCTTAGCTCTGTGACTGATTTAACAGATTAACAGTGCATCAAGACTGTTAACTACCTGTGTCTATGGTGAATCTCAGGTGTGTATATATAATGTAAAATAATAGCACTGAGTGAATAATTTTTGTC
>JAVJGJ010000061.1:32065160-32081915 GCA_035590215.1 Microhierax caerulescens
ATGTTCTCGCTGCTGGTAGGAAACACCCTGGGACCGTAAGGTCAGTAGGGCGGGGAGAAGTATTTGCTTAAGTGAGATTTATTTTTCTTGTTGTTTTTTCTTGTTTTCCCTTTCGAGTCTTTCTTGGGCTGGGGTAGGAGCAGGGTGCTTTGAGAACATCTGTTTCTCACAGTTCACAAATCTCAGAATGGTGGTGTGGGAAGGTCGGGGGAAGCTGGAACACCGAGAGGGATGTAGGAAAGCCACGGCAGCTGGAGCATCTGCAAAAGAGAAATAAAAATCCAGCTTTTACAAGGAACAGCGCAGCTTCAGCGCCTTGGCTGAAGGTGCCCCAGCCTGTAGGCTTTACGCTGTGATATGGGCTCTTGAACTTGTTCTGGGGAACGTGAGGTTTTTTGAAGATCAGCATTATGGTATTTCAGTGTTTCCTGCGCTCTGAATGGCCAAGCAACAATGTCCTGAATTAAACTTGGCCTTTTCTTATGTTTTGGGTCCTTTTTTTAAAAAACTAAAGCTTTTAAATGCAGTATTTTGGTAATTGTGAAACCAGTTCGTACATTCCCAGCTAAAGATGACTTTGAGGATGGGTGGGTTTACTAATTTCTTGAGGCGTGTATTTGCAATGCAGGAGCCCTGTTTCCCCAAGTTATTGAGCTAGAGTCACACTTCTGTGCTGACAGCAGCAAGCTAGTTAGTGATGGAGTTTGCCACAGTTTCCTAAGACATTGATCTTTTTCAGCCTGGGAGAACGCGCTACTTCATGCCAAAGAAGTGACTCTTGAGGTCAATGCACAAAACCCTGCTGTTTTGCAGACTTTGAGAAGAAACACGTACCCTGGTGGTAGGGGTAGGGCTGCTAACAGATATGTTGTGGTGCTAAATTGCTGGGAAAGCCAAGTCTCTCGGATAGCCTGTGCTTTAACGTGTAGGCCTGTGCAGCAGGCTGGAGCAGTATTTGAGCTCTCTGGTCTTTAAAAGGTTGTATCAGATTAAAACCTCCCTGCTGCCTGTCCTGCCTGCAATGGACTCTAAAAGGGGGAAGGAGAAACAGCTGGCTCTTCTCTCTCCTTTTGAAGTGTGAACTGTGTTTGCAGTTCTAGTTTACCGGCTTAGTAACAAAAGGTGTTGTGTGATACCAGTTGCTTTACTTCTCTCGTGGCCTTGGTAGGAAACTTTGGCCGAAGAGCTGTAAAAGGCTGTTATGCTGTATTTGTTAAAGAAAACCAGAAGTAGTCAGATGGTGGAAGTACTCCCTGAATGTAAGCAGGTACCAAACCTGACATTTGATGAGGGGTTTGGGTGCCCCAGACCATAGCACCAGTGCGCTGCTGTGGGCAGCTTCTGTGGCAAGCTTTAATGTGGCAACCAGACCTTTGAAACTCTGACTTCATGTATGCTGCTGCATTGTCAGTGGTTATCTTGGCTTCTGGGGAGATGCCGTTAGTCCCTGGGCTTCTCACTGATCTCAGACTTGCAGTGTGAATAGGTGGCTGTAGTTTGCATTTAAGGTGGATGTGAAGCACTTTGGAACTGTTCTCGCTGCTGCCCCATAAATGACCTTGCCTTTGCCTTTGGAAATATGGCGCTTTTTTTTTTTTTTTTTTTTTTCCTGGTGACAGATGCCTGATGTGTCTTGATCTTTTGCAAGAACTGCGTAGGTTTTGTTGTCCGGTGAGAGAAATTGAGACGATGAGCATGCAGTCTATTTTCAAACACAGGTTGTGTCAGTACAAGCTGTGTCAGTGCTTTTCGTGTCATGGAGCTAGGAAGTGATGTGGATTCTTGATATTTAGCAGATCAACAATAATGCAGAGCTGAAAAAACTTAAACCCTGTGTCCCCAGCGTGTCATGAAGTATGTACATTTTGTGTAACCAGGCATTTCTCTGAAGGATTTTGACAGATAACTCAAACTACTCTCTTGCATCAATCTTAACCTGTCTGTTGCAGCAGTAGAGACCTTGATATTGCTTTTTTTGCTTGTTTCTCTTAGTAAGTTTCTGATCTTGTCAGCTTTGCCCATGGACAAAGTTTTTGGGGTTTATCCAGAGAAAGCAACTGACAGTACCATTTGCAGTTTTGCTCTGTCCCTGATAGTCCCCTGCATGAACTAAATAAGGACTACTTGTCTGTTCTGAAGAGATAGGAATCCTAATATAGGAGTGCTTCAGAACAAGAGTCTGTCACTTGCTTTGAGCCATATAAAGGGGTAGCTGAGAGCAGTAGACTTGCACAGCCTTTAGGCCAATGGCTTTAATCAGCCAGGAGTGGGCAAGCGAGGCTTTTTGCTGTATCGCCTAAATGCACGAGTGCAAAGTGACCTAGTGTAAGGGGATGCTTCTTAGTGCTCCAAAACTGGCCCAGAAAGTATACTGATAAGAGGGTTCAAAATGTAATGGCCTTCTGATAACTAGAAAGTCATTGAACTCTCCTTAGAACTATCAGTCCAGGATTTGCAGTTGAATATACCTTGTTTTCTTCTAGCAGGGAGTTGATAGGTGGCTCAGATTAGAGGCTCCTTCAAAAGGATCCTGATGAGAGAAAGCAACGATATTGGAGGGTTCCTGCTTTGTGAAATGTCTTTTGTAAAGCAAACGGTCAGCTTCAAGCCTTGACTGTGACAAGGTCAAAGCTTTGTTGCCTTTAAACAGAGCAAAGTCCAGGCAGCGAGTGCTGTTGCTCTGCACTACTTTCAGTGCAGAGCTCTGAAGCTCAGCAGTGGGTGCATGGAGCTTGGGTCAGGTGGAGACTGAAGTCCCAGCTCTGATGCACAGGGGGCTGTAAAGATCAGTGAGTGACAGATTTAACCTGGAAGTTAGATTCTGTGTGCTCTGTTACACCCAGGGCCTTATTTACAGGACATTTCTTTGCTGTAATTTGGCTCGTTCAGTTCTAGCTCAGTCTGGAGCACTCTGGGGTCTCATTGCCCTAAGGGGCACCAGGAGGGTGGAAAGCATTAACAAGGTGTAGGAAGTGCTGCTCTTTGAGTACAAGGAGAGAGATGTTCCTATCTACTGGACTTGAAAAGCTGGTACAGCTCAAAGAAAAGGGTCTGTGGTTAAAAGCAATCTATCGTCGGCATAATTTTACAGTCCAACACCTTACACCCTGTTCTAAGTAATATTGTGTGGCTGCAGAGTAGCTTCAGGTGAGAGTATAAAACGCTTTTTACTTGAGGGTAGCCAGAAACAGGGAGGATGGGTTTAAGTAGATGCACCAAGTTGGCTTCAATAAAGAACGTGTCCCTCTGCCTTCTTGAACAATTGCTCTTCTGAGCGGTCTGCCGGTCGTATCCAAACATTTCTTTTCAGAGCACAAGAAACTTAATTTCAGTGTGTTAAAAATGAAAGATTCGGTGGATTTGTGTCTGTGCTAAGCTCCTGGTGAAGCTCTTAAATTTCCTGTCCCTCCAGTTTCTTCTCTCTCCTATCTTTGCTCTTCATTCTGCATGTGTTTGTATGTTTTCCTGTCCTCTTCTTTCTTCCCTTTTCCTTTTCCTCTTTTTCCCTTTTCCTCTTCTTGATATCTTTCCCCAAGTCTGATTTGTTGCTGGCTCAGTCTGGTGAACCTCTTTGCTCTAAGATGAACAAAGCAAGCTGCTTGTGATGGAGTGGTGGTGACTAACGTGCAGTGAAGGGAGTTCAGCCACCTTGTACATCTTTGCTAGCTGGTCAGAAACAGAGCCTTAACTGGAAGTTAGGCCAACCAACATCATTACAAGGGCTGTCAACAGCACGTTAATGAAAGTTACTTCTTCATTAGGTAAAAAGTGAGATCTGATGGTGCTTTTTATAGAAGGTGCTGACACTATGTTACAGCGAGCTGCAGAGCTTTGCTAAGGAAACTGGTACCTTTGTGCTGAGTGGTAGCAAGAGAGTTATCTGCAGTTATATATTTAAGCCCATAACATTTCCTAATTTGAACATATTTTATTTAGTGTTTCAGGCTGAGCCATGGTTACACTGTGTAAAGCATAATGGAATGCATGTCCAAAGCAGTTCCGTCAAAACTGAGGCGGAGGAGAAAACAATAGTAAAATTAAGGGTGTCAACCAAAGCTCGCTTAGTTTCCTGGCCCTTCCTGAATGAGAAATATGAGGAAACTGTTACCTTCCCCAAATACACTCCTTGGGTGAAGTCCATCTGTTGCTCATTAGTTGTATCTCAGTAGAGTCGAGAGGATCAAGTGTACTGGTCTGTGGGCAGTCTCTCTCTCGCAGACCAGAGTTGTGCTCGGCAATTTCTCCTGGCAGGTTCACAAGCAAATGGCTGTGGTGAGGTTTGGGAGAGTTGTTGTTATTTTCTTCCAGTTCTATTAAGAGAAAACTGCTAAGCCCATGACAGGAACATCTCTTCCAAGTCTTGTGTTTTCCCACCTCTGCAGGCTGAGTCAGGAGTCAGAGTAGGTCATAGCAGACAGTTATTGGAAGGGACAAAAGAGCTGATGAAAACACTGCTCAGTTGAGCAAGCAGGATTAGTATGACAAGGTGGAAACTGTTAGCAAAAAAAATTGCTCTTTTTGTTAGTGTGGAAATGTGCTTTCGCACACCTGCTTTACACTCTCCTGATAGTCCCGAGCTAAGCGTGTCCCAAATGCGTGCCTGACAGTCCCCTTGCCAGCCTTTTGGGGTAAATAAAGACTTACTGGTCTGAACCTGTTAGTGTTTGTGTGCATGGGCATGTCCTCCCTTGAACATGGCAATGAGACGTAGGAGGATTTCAGCAGGGGAAGTCCTGAGGCTGATAAGCAACTTCTGAACATGGACAGCTGAAAGAGCAGCACGACCGCTGCTCTGTTGGCAGGCTTGGGGGAACAGCGAGCTCTTCTTAGGATTACTTAGTTTTAAGTGTTGTTAAATCTTACCTGTTCACAGGAGGGTTTTTTGAAAGTAGAAACCTTGCTCATGGATACAGTGGGTCTGTCTTACTGCAAAATACGAAGTATCCAAGAGCACTGGAGGTTTGAGGTTTTTAAAAGTGCTGGTTGCTGCATGTGAGTCTCTGCTCACTGCTCTCATCTTCCCACCAGCCTCTTTCTGTATATCTGATGTTTATCATATCGGTGCCAGTGTTTGGGTTGCTTTAGCAACTTTCTCTCAGTTCCTAAGATCCAAATAATACTAGTGTTATTTTTTTCTTTTTTGAAAGTTGCACACATTGCTAGACAACTAACCCTGTCCATGCAAGCTAGCCCCTCATCCTCCAGCTTTGTGTCTCCCTTATGTGACTGATCTTGCAGCCTTATCTTTTGAGATGTAATTATATACAGGACATGACAAAAGTTGTACAGAAAATAAACTTTCAGATCTTAATTCATATGTGTAAAATAGATAGCAAGATCTTCTATAAAAATCAACGTTCAGTTAGTAGTCAGGGGTGAATGTGTGGTGGGGATCCTTGTTATTCAGACTGCTGCATTGTTTTCAACTTTCATAAATTCATCCAGTTTTAAAAAAACATGGCGTTTGCTTTTATGCAGGCAAAGCTCCTAAACTTTGCATTCATTCCAAGAAGCATTTAAGAATACACAAGGCTTTATTCGTCTTGTCAAATGCCTGAAGAAGGGAGACTCTATTCTAAGGGAAAGAGAACAGATAATTGTGAAAATATAGCTTGGGTAGCTCCCTGTTCACTGCAAAGAACATGGGGCAATTAAACATGCTGCTTTACTATAAAATAAGTGCCAGATAGATGTATTGTTTAGGAATTCAATACACGGATGCTCAAATAAAATCTATCCATTTTGAAGTGAAACAAAAAGGGAAGTTACTTCACATGACCCCAGAAGGATTTTGATTATTTTTTTCTCCAAAAACTGTTACGTTACAGCATATACCTTGTTAATACTTGTGTATTAGGAAAACTAAACTATCATTTTAAAGTTAACACACCCCCCCCAAACCTCAAAGTGTTTCAGTCTAAAAATAGCGTTGAGATACTTCTCAAGCACACCAGAACACTGTTACATTTCAGTGTAATTCTTGTCTTGTTAACAGGCTTTATGAAAACATTTTCAGTTTTGGCAAAAGCTGCAGTTTCTTTTCAAAAGAGAAGACTAGGCTGGGCAGCCAGTGCTTACAGCAGGGATCTGCAGATGTGGTTTTCAATTCACTAAGGAAATCCAGTTCTCTGCCCATTTAGCCACTACATATCAGTTGCTATTGCAGAACGGTTCAGTTGCTTATATTGCATCACACAATTTGATGTCATGTAAAGATACTTTTTAAAACAGCTACAGAAGCATATCTGGCTGTTTTAAGAAAACAGATCTGTAGGTCATCTGTAGGATTTCAGCAGCGTAAAGAATTATTAGAAAATACCTGATGAGATATGCTTGAAAATGTCTCCCTTGGCTAATGTTCTTTGCCATTAGAATAACCAAAAATTAACCTGTTTGCTATTAGTTCATGATGTTTCATGTGGCTGATTGTGCTGAAACAGAAACCATTCCTTGGATTAAATGTAGTTAGTGCATCTCGTTGGGTTTCCCATTGAGTTTGACATGCCTCTTAATCCGTCAGTCTCTGTCCTGGACTGGCTCCACAATCCTCTCCCTGGCAGACCAAGAACATGGAAATGACACGCATCACCTGGGCTCCTTTCAGATAATTGGGACAAAATATGAAAATTTCACCAGTGAAGCCCTGATAAGATGAGGCATAGAGCCTGCAAACTGAATTAGAGCAGTTCATAGTAGAACAGCCATGGGAGTTTCTTCTCTTTGACAGGGAGAGAGCCATTACATATGCTTTTCAGTTCACATACGTGTTTGCTTTTCTCTAATGTAGCATATGTAGTATCACATTGCAGAAAGCCCACTATAGCTCTGGCTAGTTTCTTACCCCCTCACATCCCAGCACTTCCCAATGCTTATGGGTGCACCTCTACTATACAGGAACCGTGGTTGCTCAGTACTTCTGGGAAATGTGAAAAATAAATCTCTTGGTTTGTGTGTTGCACATGAGCAGTTAGTGATAGCTATCCTGTTGCCCTTATTGTGCCCCAGTGCACTTGGTTGTTCCATGTGTTACAGCTGTTGCTAGTCCTGGTAGAGCTCAACAACTTTGAAATCTTGGGTCCCTGCAAAATTATCTTCAAGGCTGTTGAGTTGCCTAAGGTGGTGAAGCCTGGAAGCCAGACCTGCTGGGAACCCATTAGCAAACATGAGCCCGAGGAACCAGTAAGTGGTTTTGGGTGGAGTTTGTTACCAGTTGTATTGTAAGGTTGTAAATTAAACATGAAAATTTAACATTGCTGAATACAGAAAAGCACAAGTACACTCTATATGTCAGTTTTGAGCCACGATCCCTTGTTCGCTAGCACAAGACAGCACTGAATTAATGGGGACAGACTTTTTAGTAGGGCTTGCAGTGATAGGACAAGGGGTAATGGTTTTAAACAAAGAGGGTAGATTTGGATTAGACATTAGGAAGAAATTATTTACTGTGAGCATAGTAAGAGAGTGGAACAGGTTGCTCAGACAAGTTGTGTGTGCTCCATCCCTGGCAGTGTTCAAGGCCAGGCTGGATGGGGCTTTGAGCAACCTGGTCTGGTGGAAGGAGTCCCTGCCGTGGCAGCGGGGTAGAAGCTGGTTGGTCCTTAAGGTCCCTTCCAACCCAAGCCATTTTGTGATTTAGGAAAGAGATGGACTCTTACCCGTGATGAGAAGGGACTGGATTTAATGACCCTGGAGGTGTCTCCATCGTTATGTTGGGTGTTTTCCCATGTTCATATTTCACGTGGAGCACAAGGAGAGCTGGGAGTGGCACATCCCCAGCTACAGCTAAACCCAATGGGGTCACTTTTTCATGCAGTTTAGGCTTGCTGACTATTCCAGCTACAGAGCATAGCAGCTGAGGATGTGCCGTTATGCTGTGCTGGTTATTTCTCCTCCCTTCATAACAGACATGCAGCTTTAGTGAACAGAGGTTTCCTACATCCCCAGGACATGCAGCACAGTCTTCACCTATCCAAAACCACATTACAGTCACTGAGCGCTCTGAAACTTTCTTGAGGTCACGTAGGAAATGGGTGACAAAATGAGCATCAAATAATCAGCCATTATGGCTTCCAGATTTATATCTTCCAGTTGATTTCAGCCTTTTTATAGGCCTGTGTGTCCTAGGAACCACACCACGCGTACCCGAGATCATCTGGTTCAGTGGCACCAGTGAACTGCGGCCACAGCGACCACCACTGCGCGGTGGTGCATGCGATTGCATGGGGGTGAAGGCAGCATCTCGGCGGTTGTGAGGCAGAGAGCATGAACCAGCATGTGTGTTCCTCCTCATCAGCTGGACTTTGCTGCGCTCCCAAATCAGATTTGCCCATGTTGAGCACCCCTGAGGAACAAGGCCCCAGCTGTCTGCTGCAGCAGAAGCGTGTGCCAAGGCAGGCTATGAAATGTGTTGCACAACCCGGTATAATTTAACCACATGCTGAATAAATACACTTTTGAGAACTCTTTTGAAGAGATGTTGCCTAATTAATCCTGCAGGGGGTATAATATGTATATTTTTGAAATCCAGTTTTAGCATCATGCAGTTAGTTTTTATGGCCTGAGGATTCTGATTTAAGACATTCTTTAGTTACTAATGGTAATCTGTTTTAATTAGAAATGCAAATGTATTTAGATCCAAATGTATCGGAGTGGTACAATGTAAAAAGATGATTCACAGCTAATACTGCTGAAGTGCCTCAAGTCTGGTATTCTTTGTACCATCTGTAGTTTGAACCCTGAGGATCAACGTGATACCCAAACATTGCTCTCAGCTGAAGTATGTGGAGGCTGAATAGATTTTGTTAGGAAATGGAATAAGTATTAATCAACACAGATCCTTTCCAGGGCAGTAGAAGGAAAACCATAGGTTTAGGCAAGGAGGCAAACACTTTGAATGTTACAGCAGTAACTTCAGCTCCACAAAAGCAGAGCAAAAGTCCTGCCAGGGGGCAGGTGCTGAGCAGACCGCAGCATTTTAGTTGACTTTGTCTTAGTATCGGGGAAATTACTCAGGCTTGAACATCCTGGGCTGCCCAGGGAGGTCTGTAGCTGTTCAGAGCTGCACTGCTGTAAAATTTGATCTGGCGGTGTGTCTAAGAAAAACCTCAAGCAAGGCAAGCCCCAGACAAATGTCTAAAGGCTAATGCTCACTGAGTATTCACGGCAGTCACTTGTCCTGGAGATATCAGACTATCAGGCAGGTGGATGTCTGTGACAGACATTCTGTCGTTCCAGAATCAAAGAGCTTCTACTGCTAGACCAGTCCAGCCCTTGCTGTTGTGTTCAAATAAGTGTTTCTTTTTCCAAATTACTTTGAAAGATGGAGCCAAAAGAAAGCAACTACTCAGCAATAATAAAGACAGCTTATGTAACGATAATCACTTATTAGACATGTTGCTTGGCAGAGCGTTTTTATGGCTATGTGCGACTGGAGGCAGTGATGCAGCTGGGGGTGAAGAAGTGCAGTTTATGCAGTGCACCTGCACGTTTCTTCTAAGCTGGATGTAGATTTTTTTTTTTCCGTGAGGATGCTGCTAGTAAGGAGCAATGGTGTAGGCACTGTAAAAGCCATGGGAAGCTCCATGTGGCCCTCTAGAAGTCAAGATCAATGTGTGTCTCAGGATTAGCCTTACTGGGAAGGCTGGTGGCTGGGTCAAGGCACTTGCACGGCTTCAGAGGGCTGAGACCTCGGCAGAGTGCTGCAGAGAGCCCTCCTGTTCCCATGCAGCAGATGCTCTCTGAGACAAGTTCCCATCCCATCTTTCTTGCTGACGCAGATAGAGTGTAGTAGTGATTTTGTCACCTGAAATTTGATAAACTTGTTGACTGGCACCACAGGGAAGGTTCCTCACAGAACTGCTCCCTGCCCTAGAGAACTGTCAAATGAAAAACCAAGGCATAGATTGTGTGATTGGGTGCTATATGGGATGGCAAGTGATGTTCTGATTTTCCTACTTAAGCTGAGCAATTTAAAACTTCCCACAAGTCTAACCGATAGTCCTGAGCATGCAGTTGTAAGTCTCCAAGCTGCTTAGCCATTTCCCTGTGCCGTGTTCAAAGAGCAAAACATCACAAGCACCAGCAGTTCTTATCTGTGTGTTTTATTTCCAAAGCGCTGTTTGCATTTACTCCATTCATTACTTCTTTTATTCCATCCCAACCAGTACCTTTGCTGTGAGATTGTATTTTCCGCTAGTGTTTCTGGAGGACGAGGGTGTGGAGGAAGCTGCTTTGGGCACCAGCCCTGGAGGCTCCAGCTGCAGTGTGTCTGTCGTCAAACACCCCAGCCTCGTTGTTCTTGGTGGTTACGTGGTGTCCGCTCTTGCCCTGCACCACTTGCAACTTATTCTTATTCCGTTCTTTTCTTTTCAGGGGCTGTCAGAGCCTGAATAATTTAAGAGTGAACAAATGAGAGACGTTCATGGAGAGGACTCTGTTCTTACCTAGGCACAATTTGACAAGCATGTAGATTGCCTTGCGTTTCCACTGCACCTACCACAACTTTACTAAGAGAAAAGCCCCTTTCCTAGACATCCGTGTCACTCTTGCTTAGTAAAGTTATTCAAGATCAGCGCCTTTGGAATTGGTTGGTAAATGGACAAAGACTTTCTCTTTGCCCGGAGCTCCTGACAGCCTCCAAGTACCAAAGAGAACTGCACAGCACTAGAAAGCAAGAGACAGCTGCTGAATGTTGGAAGCTACTGCATTTGGCAAAAGAAGCTGACGCTAAGATGCACACAGTTGTGTTTGTTTGTTCTGCTTGTTTTCTGTGCTTTCTGAGCCCTGTGTGTGCCTGGAAAGTTTAATGACCAATCCTTTCTTTCTCAACATGCAGTTTTTCTTCCTATCCCAAAAAGTTTTGGGTTCTTTTTTTTTTTTTTTTTTTTTTTTTTTTTTTTGCCTTTTTTCCCCCCCAATTCCAATTTTTGTCACCAATACTCTTCTGTTGTTTCCATGAGGAACTGTTTGGGTACATAGCCACAGTTTCATTTGAGGTAGGGAGACATAAATATGATATTCAAATGTCATCCTCCTCCCTCCTCTTCCTTCATTCAGCAGAGTGGTCCACCTTGTCGTTGAGGTTGCTGGCTTCAAGCATAAGGCAGAGTTGACCTTAGCAATGATTTCATTTAACAGAAATTACTTCAAAATTCTTACAGTAGCTCAATTTGGGAGCTGCTGAATGAAGCTGACCTTTGACACTTCACAGAAGAATAAGGCTTGTGTTGTACCAACAGCTGCTTGGAAAGCATGTGTAATAAAGTTTGTTTTTGTGCCCACCACCAGGATAAAAGATGGTATTTGCCGACTCTGGTACCCTTACGCTCCCAGCAGAGCAAAACTGCTTAGATCAAAGTTAAAAAGTCTGCTTCTATGTGGGTGTCTAAGCATTTCACAGTTCCTTATGCTAAAAGTAACAGTGTACTTGCAAAGGCCAGCAAATGCTGCTCTTCTTGTTCAGCTTCAAACATGACGTTTTCCCCCTCATCATCCCATATAGGTTTCTATAAAGGTTCAGGGTTTAAACATTTTTATGGAACATGCATAAATCCCCTATCAAAATATATCAAGGAGGATTTTTGCTTTGTGTTTGGGACTTTGTTCTTTTTGCTGCTAGCAACATTTATTCTGGAAACTTCAGGGTCGGGGATTTTATTTTTGTCACAGAATGAGGACAGTGTAAATACAAAATGTAAAGTAGAACTTAGAGAAGTGCTTCAACAAGTTGTTTGGCTAAATTAAAATAAATGTTGATTTGTTCAAAAAAAAAAAAAAGCACCAAAAAAACCCAACAAACCAGCGTGCCCTTTCTGAATCTTGTTAGTCTTGACTTTTTATTCCTTTCTTTGCTGAAGTAAAATGTGTGCCTCTTGCCTTCAGAAATCCGCTCTCCCAGCTGTGAGGCGTTACGGGAAAGCTGCTCCGACATGCACTGCCAGCAGATGTGTTGGACTTGCTCTTGCTGTGCTCTGGGCTGGTCCCGGTTGTGTGCTGGGCACAAACCTGAGGCAAGAGAATGGGTGAATGACATCGAGTGTGTAGAAATACTGTGTCTGGCCTCCAGCTCTGCTGTGTGGAGCAACTGCTCTTTTTTCTGAGCTTTTTCCACACCCTTTTATTCAGTAAAAAAACCCCACCCTATTCTAAAAAGCTGTTGGGGAGATAAGCGAGGCTCTCTCGAAGGACTCAATGTCATAGTATTTTGGGATAGGAGCTGGCTAGGAGTATCTCACCAACAGGTTGGTGGATTCACTCTGTGGGTGTTTGTTCTCTTATTACTCCTGTCATGAACGCACAGCTGCTTCTATGAGGGCTCGGTTGAGACTCTGAAGCAGGATGAATTTGTCAGGCCGATAAATCGAGAGAAGACTGCTCAAACCTTCCACCAGAGAAGTTGTAGATACCCATCGCAGTTGTGAGCTGTTGTATGGAAACACATTTCTGCGTGGGGACCCGGAGAGGAGGACCACAGATGTTTCAGCTGCTGTTAGGTGGTTGCTGCTGCGGGGCTGAGTTGTACACTTTCCTGAGTCTCTTCAGAGGCACAAGCATGTGTTCTGCCTTCGTGTGCAGCAGGTCCTTGAAATTCTTGTTTGTAGGAAACAGGACCCTGTCCTGTATTCATCTGAGGGCTCGTCTTCCTCTTTTCCTTGCGTGCTTCCTACAGACGCCTCCGACAACAGCTTTAGGTCCACGTGAAGCAGCAGACAGAATAGATGCGGCTTCCGTAGCTGTTCCTCTCACCAGGCACTCTTGGACAGTCCGAAGTCATGGTTTATTTCAGCAGGCTTGCTCTCTGTGCCTTCCCCTTGTGCTGTTTCTCTCCCTGGAGACCCAGCTCACTCATTCAGCACGCTCTCAGGATTTCAGTAACTTTTCTTGCAAGGTCTCTTGAGACCACGCGCCTCTGTGCTGCTTCTCCAGGCTTTCGGTTTTATCTCACTCTTTGAAATTTTCCCAGAACTGCAGTGACTTTTCTCTGACCTCCAGGAACTGCAGCTCTTGAGCCCTGACACTCCGACTGGCACAACCAAGACCTGGAGACTACTTTGGGATGTCAGCTTTCCCAGCGCACGCTGGATGAAAGCTGCATCTGAGCAACACCAGCTAAAAATAAAAGCTATTCAACTGAAGCTAATGGCGGGTTGCCATGAGTTATTGCTCATTAAAGTGAATTGTCAGATGCTTAACTTCAGCTAATCATTTCCTGCTGTGAGATCGGCCTGGTATGAAACATACTCAGATGTGGGAAGGGGATTCACAATAACTAAATTTAGCTAAGAGTGTAATTTCTTCAGACTCCCTCTGTAGTTAATGGAAAGAGAGAGGCTCCTACAGGGTGTGATTCCCACTCCCAGCACCCTTGGGCAGAAGTGTGCACAGCCCCTGACTGCCAAGAGCAGGAGGTGAGCTGCTGCCTGCCAAGAAATGAGCTGCTCTGAGCGGCGGTGCTTGCTCACCCCAGCTAGGTGAGTACTTGTTTTCCTCGCCTTAGGTTTCTACCTGGAAGTAATGAGCAAGAAGTTGACTATTAAAACCAACAGATAGGTGACCATTTCCCAAAGGCAAAACCCATATGCAGAATCCCCCGGGAGCATCCCCTGCTTTGCAGTGTAGCTGAAGGGAACTGCAGTTCATCATCTATTTTGAAGCAGCTCCTCTTTCCCATTTCCAAGAAATATCAGCTATTCAATAAAGAAACAGTGCATTCTGAATGTTGTGTCATTAATTTAGGTTTTAATCCATTTTTTTTTATTCCCCTTTTTTGGGGGAATTCCCCTTTTTTGGAAGTTAGTCTTGTTTGCATGTTTGGCAGTGAAACAGAAAGTCAGATTTTGAGTTTTTACAGTGATCGGAAACGTTGTCAACTACATCTGCTTTTAGCAGTGGAGGCTACTTTCGCTGTTGGGCTAGAAACTTTTAACTCCATACCACTCTTCTTGAGTTTGGACAGAAGTCATTTCATCCACATAAATGGAATAGTGAGAATCCTGCCAGATTGATTTGTGCCTTTTGATGTTACTTCCAGCTTGAGGCTTCAGATGATACTCCAAGACACAAACAGAAAAGTCAGTTGAAGCCTCTCAATTCTGCTCATTTCGAGGAGGTGGGAAAGTTAGGGAGAACATTTGAACCTCACAGCAAAATTTGCCTTTAGATTTCAGTGGCATAGTTTGAATGTGTCTTTACCCTCTGGTGTGAAACTGGGTCCTGTGTGGTCTCATCTGGTTTTTCCCTCGAGCCGAAGTGCAGGGCAGGTCTGCAGCTGGACACGTGGAGAGTGGCTGCACAGAGCTGGGAGTAGAAGGGGAGCCGTGGAGGACTCCAGGGCGAGTTTTGCAATTCCATTGCGAAAGTTTAACATACTTCTAATCTAAAGGGCTTTTCAAGCCAGTTGCCCTCTATCTTTGACATGGCCACTGAAAATTTCCTCGTGTTCGCTTACATTCTGCGCTGGAGCCTTTTTCAGGGGCGGTGCCTAAGGAGACAGTGTATCTGTTGACATTGAAAGTTGTCAGATTTGTTATTTACATTGTTATGAACTAGTGTTTTTACTTGAGGAAGAGCTGTAAAGTGATTTTGTATTATCCAAATGTTGTTACCTCCCGAGTTTTCGCAAATCCATGCCAGGTTTTACAGGCAGAATAGGCTCTAACACTAAAACTGGGATCAGTACTGTCATCTGCCTAAGCCACAAAGTTTTGTAACTCTGACTCGTGCCAATAAAAATGTTTCGCTGAGCGTGTTTTGGACATTTAATACAAAATCACGGAAGAGAGCAAAGAAGCAGTTTTCATATCGTTCTGCCATCTTTGCATCTGTCGAGTAGGGCTTTAGCCCTCAAGCCCATCTGAGGCAGCTCTCACAGCAGCTTTTCCCCAGGGAGAGTATAAAAGCCTCAAGGGGCTGAGAGCGGTGGACTGGAGCCTGCAGCTGCTGTGGTGAAGGAGATGCTCCTGGGAAGGGCAGGAGAGGATGCATTTTGGTGGTTTCAAAGATTCTTGTTTCTTTAGTGTGAAATACCAACACATAGAGCCTTTGTGCATAGGATGGGTCTAGATGACTCCTGCTTTCCAAGATTTTCTAGTACAGAAATTCCCATTCTTCAGGAAATAATAGTTCAAGTAAAGACCAAGTTAGTCTTTCACCCACATCTGATTCAATTCTGTGTTTGTCAGAGATGTTATTTTACAGGAATCACTAAATATGGAAAAATGGGCTCTGTCAAGCACAGCAGAGCTAATTTATGTGCTCATCAGTCAAATTGTCATTATTGGCCTTCGTTCATGAGTGGAATTACTTCTGCAAAAAAATTGTTGATTTAAATGCACATGCTAATAGGATTACAGAGTTCCCATTCTGGCTCATCTTCTTTGACTTCTGTGGAAAAATCCTTTTCTCTCAGGCTGTTTTTCTGGGGCAAGAAATGGAGCCATATGTAAATCAGAACAGATATGTAAATCCCAAGATTCACTTCTCACCTAAAGCAAGATTGTGTCCTGCCATAGTCACCTGTCTTCATAGCTATATTCTGTATTAACTTCGGGCTACGGAAGCATTTCCTTCCTGCCATATATGATCTGTGGTTAGTATGGGTAAAAAAGAGAAGCCTGGTGTGTTCTTCTGAGCTGTTCTGAGAAGCCTTTCCCTTTTCCCTGTTAGAAATCTGAGTTCCTGCTGATGAGTCCGGTGCTGCATGAGCCTGATCAGACAGACCTCCCCTCCCATGCGTGCTCTGGGAAACAGGGAGGTAAAAATAAAATGTCTTGTGTTTATGTTCCAACAGTAATTCCTACTGACTCAAATGGGAATACAACTGTGCCTCTGGAATGAGCCGATGAGATTTTCATTTTTCCTTTCACCCAAGGTTGCACAGAACTGGAACCTTCCATTTTTCAAGTAAAAGAGCTGTGCTTTTATAGACATCTGTTCGTTTGAGCAGCAACAACAAATATTTGATGCCTCTAGCAGTGCAAAAGCTCTGAATGGTAAAGCCCTTCAGTCTGGCTGAGTATCTGTCATAGTCTTATTGCCAGAAGTTTCTTGGAGGTTTGCTTAGGGGTGTTTTGGAAACCATCATTTCTTCTGTCTGAATGAATGGTTTGGCCAGGAAATCAATCTAGCCACACTAGTCTGCTGACCTCCCTACGCTCATTTTGCTTCACCAAATACCTTTTTTTAGATGCATGTGTCCCATGACATTTGTGGCAGGACAGCAGCTCCCTGCAGCTCTGCTGAGCCCTGACGTTCCTGCAGACCTGCTGCAGCGTGGGGGCAGCCACTGCTTTGCTAGTCCTTGTGGGCAGCGGCGGCTGCACCTTTCCCGAAGGGCTCCCTGGCTTCTCTTAAGCAGACCATGTTTCCAAGCAGCTCTACCGATACAGTTTGCAAAGCACATATGTGCTAGTGCTTTGCAAGAAAAGCATGGTAATATGTCCTCCTCTTCTGCTCGATCCACCTGGCATCTGGCTCTCAGGCTAGTATCAAGTGTCACGATTAATGTGTTTGTAGCCATACGTGCCGCGGAAGTGGCGGAGCTCACACAAGCACGGCTTAGGAGGTTGTTTCCAAGTCTTTCCTGGCAGATTTTTTGTGTTAAATGTTTCTGTGTCTCATTTTGTGAGCACTGCTCTTCCTTGAGCTCCAGTACTGCCTCCACGACCACGTCAAGGTGACCAGCTTTATGCCCAAAGGAGATAATTCTCAGCAGGGCTGGTGAATGGCAAGTGTGACTTGCTCACAAATGTATCCATA
>JAVJGJ010000061.1:32081992-32108076 GCA_035590215.1 Microhierax caerulescens
TGTCTAATGTGTGTTTGGCAATGGTGGGAAGTGGGATGATGCGATGGGAGAGATTTGTACGTGTCCAGGGTGCCAGGTAAAGCAAAGTCCCCCTGCCGTGAGGGGCTCTCACGGTGGCTGAGGAGCAGGCAGATTTATACCAGCCTTTTTCTTCCACCTCCCTGCCTTTCCTTTAGCCAGCAGAGACTGTTACTATGCAAAGGAAAGGTGAGGCCATGTTTCCAGTCCTGGGCTGCGTGGGCCAAGCGAAGCGCGGGCTCTGTCCCACACACCTTACAGTGGCAGCCAGGGCACTCAACAGACGAGGAGAAAGGAGGAGACTTCATTTCTGCCGGCCTTGTGCACAGCGTAGCACAGCTGAGACTTAGTAAACCCGTGGTAAATAGCTTTTTTCCTTGCCAAAAAGCATGACCTTGAGCAGGAAAATCCAGAGCCTCGTTGCACAGTGTAACACACCTCCCTCTGGAAACCCTTGGGTTGGCTTTCACTGTGGCGTGTGGCTCTGGAGGGCTGATGGTGGGGCTGAAGAGGTGTCCTGGCTCTGGGTTAAGCTTTAGACAAAATTCCTGCAAGTGGGCAGGGTGGGCTGTGGGCCAGCTCGACACTTGGGCTGTTTCTGCCCACCTGCTGCCTTCCCCAGGATGACAGGGGACAGTCATGACTGTCACTTCCCCGGGATGGCCTCGAGAGAGCTGTGCTGTGAGAGGTGCTGTGTGTCCGTCCGTGCCCCGGCCACGGCTGTGCTGCCTGGGGAAAGGAGCGGGAGGCGGCGAGGTCGGGACCTGGCCTTGCTTGTAAAACCAGGGGTGTTTCCTGGTGGGAAGGGAGGTTCCTGCCCCTTCCATCACGGACCTTGGGGCTCCTGGGCCTGGCCCTGCCTCGAGCCTGCTGGGCTGAGGTACGATTGTGCATCTCAGTAACGAACCCTTGGGGCGGGTGGGGTTGTCCCCGGCTCTGTCCAGCCTCCTGTCAGCTCCCTGCCCTTACCAAAAGTTAAATCGGCAACGTGCCGTCAACTGGAGGTAGGGGCTTGGACCGTGTTACTGCCAAGCCATAGTAAAAATCTCTCTGCACATTAATCAGCCGAGATGTGGGAAGATCAGCTTGTCCTCGGTTCTCCTCAGCCTCCCCTGAGCCCAGTCCCCAGCAAAGGCAGCGGGTCCATGATACGGCTGCTGGCCCCAAATCACCCCTGACAGTGGCAGCCTCCGCAGAGCGATCACATCCAACATTTCTTCTTCCATGACCGCAGCCCGGCTCCCTTTGCACCAGTAATTCCCAGAGCTAACCCTCCTCTGGCGGCAGCAGGGGCACGGGCATGGGCACCTGAGGGCACCCAGCTCGGCGCAGCCCCTTGGCGAGGAACCCTGGGGCTTCCCCTGCCACCTGTGGGGCTTTCGGTGCTGCCGGGGGGATGGAGGGGTGAGGGCACTTGCAAACTCAGAATCACCATCATGAAACCCTGAATTCTGCTGACGCAAGGTGCTGATAAACTCCCAGAACATCACGTGGAACCTGCGAGGGGAGGCTGGCTGAAGCCTATTGATTGGAACGTAAGCTGGCCACTGACAAATATTATCTTGCGCTAGTTGATGTAACGCCACTTCATGTGCATGAAATAACATCAACAGGAGCTGGCTAGACCCAGGCCTTTTTGTGATAAGACTGCTGCTTTGCCCTGGGGTCAGAAAAACTCCAGCAGCTCCACCTGGGATCCGTCCTCCTCCCAGCCCCTCTCATGCTCGCTCCTGTCATCAGAAGACAGATGATTTGGATTTTCTTCCTGTCTGGGAAATGAACTTTGACTTCCTCTAGCTTGTTACAATTATTTCCATATGTTCTAAAAAACTAACTTTTGACTTCAGGTATGTAATAAATTATTGATTCAACTGAGACTGTCTATGGTTACAAAATATGATGAAATATTATAACTCACGGGCTATGTTTTACAAGCTGGCAGAGAAGGCAGGCTGTGGTCTCTGCTGGGTGCACAGCTGGCTGGCAGCAGCCTTGCCCGGCAGGTGGGAGCTCTGCGTGCAGGTAGCAGAAGCTACATCTTCTATGTAATACTATATTCTAAAACAACATAGGTAGCGATTCTCTGGGAGAGAGCTCTCCTTCAGCATGTGTACTGTCCAATATCTCTAATGATATTTATTGCTGGATGCACCAGGCTGTTTTCCTGTGTTGTAACTTATGTTTTTGTTTTCTGCTGGGGCAGATGGAAGATTCAGAGATAACCATCTAAAAATGTGTAATAACATCTGCTGGCTGCTGATGCACAGTCTGAGATGTATCTTACAGGAGTGTGACGATTTCTGAATTCTGTAAAAAAAAAATCTCATCTTAAATTGTGTGGGATTAAACACCTGAGGTCCTGATTGCTCCTGGGGAGGGAGTTGCCTTGCCACAATTTCAGGAAGGTGAAAGCAGAGCACTTGTTCCTAAAGTGCAATTAAGAAATCTTTGAGCAACTTGCTTGCTTTGGTTTTAAAGACTTACTGACATTGGCACGTCTTTGGTCTGTTGCTTTTGGGGGTGGGGGGGAGGGTAAGGGAGGTTGCACACATTTCTGAGGTGCTGGTCTGAACATGTGTATTGATAATTGCAGTTGGATACAGTTCAGCAGTATCTCCTACTTGCATAGAATGTAATTTTTTTTTTTTTAATTTTAAGCGTGCCTTGCACCTCTTTCTTGGGAGTTTCCTTTGGTTTGAACAACTTGTAATTGTTCATTCCAATTTCTTAGTTCTAGGGAAGGTGTGAAGTCTTCTGACAAATTGCTTTCAGGGGCAAAGGAGGTAATTTTAAGGTGCTTCAAATAACCTTCAAAAGTTAATGAGTAGTTTAACTAACAGTAATGCCATTGGGGTCTGGAAACAGCTGAGAAATGTTTATGGAATTGGAATCTGACAAAGTGTTGGTGGCTGTCAGGTCTCCTCTAGTAATCTGCTTTTTGTCTTTATTTTCTTCCTGGCAATTCATAGTGAAATCTGTGGGAAGAAGCTGAGAAATTCAGCATTTAGCATGAAATTCAGGCTTTCCTCAAAAACTAGATAACTTTGCTGTCTGCGATCTTTTGTAAAGACAGTGCAGTAGGAAATGAGAGCAGTGTGTAAGACTGTGAAAAACGCCTGTTGCAAGGGCATATTCCTCTCCCTGGTGTGCAACAGAGCTTACACGATGTCCGTAGGCCAGAAGGCCTTTCATCGAGGCAGCTTGTATCTTCATGCTTAGGACTGCCAAGCGCTTGATGTGCACTAGGAGAGAGAGGAGGTGCTGGTATCATCTCTCACCTGCACTGTTTTCTTCCAGACGCATATTCGGTCTCTTCCAATGACAATGGGGGCAAGTCCGATTCAGTGGCCAACTTACAACCTCAGCCATCCCTCAACTCCATCCAGAGCTCTCCCGGCCCCAAGCGCTCAACCAACACCCTGAAGAAATGGTTGACTAGTCCTGTGCGCCGGCTGAACAGCGGCAAGACCGAGAGCAACATCAAGAAACACAAAAAGGTGCGAGATGGCAGGAAGAGCTTTGACCTCGGCTCACCAAAGACTGGAGATGAAACCACTCCTCAAGGAGACAGCGCAGATGAGGTGTGTAAACACAGTTCCCTTAGGGTCTGAAGGGGATGTATGTAAAATTGCATCGACCCAAGCTGTGTTGCAAACAGCGTTGTCACGCAAAGAGCAGTGGGATATAGAAGGAATAGCATTTGAAAGTTTGCATGAATTACTGACATTTAACTAGAGGGGGGTTTTAATAGCCTATTAGAAAGCTGCTAAGGATAGAAATGACGTTATTCTTGAGCAGATCATTTTTTTGCTGAGGTTCATGTCAGCTTTATTCCTACCATGGCGGTGTAATTCCTTATTGAAAGAGGGCACTCAGAGAAACAGCCATGTTTCTGTTAAATCTGCTACACGTCCGTAGCCGCAGGTTCTCTCAGGCGTGTTCTTTGCCAGGAAGGCTCTTTCCTGATAAAGTGCATAAGGAAATAGAAGCCAAACATGGAGAAGGTAAAAACTGAACACAAATAGAGGAATGCATTTTAAAAACTGTACCTTGAACTTTTCTCATTTAAATTGAAAAATACTTTTCCATCAGCAGACAGACAACTGTAACTGCCCCTAGCTGCTTGGGTGACCTATAAATTGTTATTTTTGTAATGCTTAGAATGCACCAGGATTAACTGGCAAAACCTTACGTCTTTATTGCTTCTCTTCCATGGTACTTAGCGTTACCTGCAGTTCTCTCCACCCAGTGCAATATTGAGCCAGTATTAGTATCAACATACTCACAGCCTGGTGGTGGGGTTCAGGTATCTAAAAAGATAAAAGAAACCCGTCGCTGTTTGTAATTACATTTAACTTTTCTTCAGAAGAGCAAGAAAGGTTGGGGAGAAGATGAACCAGATGAAGAGTCTCACACGCCTCTTCCTCCTCCCATGAAGATTTTTGACAATGATCCAACCCAAGACGAGATGGTAAGGCCTCCCCTGCTATATCAGTTTGCTGTTTAAATACATTTCTCACATAGTCATCTGACAGTGGTCTTCTAGTATCCAGGGCCTAGACTTTTGGCTTTAAGAGACTCCTATATCCAAGTCATAGTCTAATACCTTTCACCAACTGGATTGACAAGTAGCGCAGGGTAAGCAGTTTAGCCTTGGCATCCCATTTCATGACAGGTCCATCGTGTACTTGTGTTGTGTGTGGTCAGAAATTCCATTCAGGCTGATAACGTGTGTTCTCCACACCTGTTTTAAAAGCGCCTTTGGTGCTGGCAGTAGCAGCAGAAATGGTATTTGGTGGCAGCCTGAGCCTGAGGAGCAGGACAGATGCTGGCATCTGTTTAAATCCAGAAATACCACCTTTACTAAGAGTTAGAGAGCCTGGGCTCTCCACTTGGTCTGTGTGCATGACTGGGGTCCAGGAACATTGTTAGTCTGTGCCCCGCCATCCACTATCGGTTCTGAAGTGATTTAAAACTTGTAGATGGAGAAGCCTACCCAGAGCTGTCATTTGGCATTTTCAGCTTGTGGCTGGTCATCACTGAACGGTCCATCAGCTCCAGTTCAGAAGCCCACAAGGTATCTGAAGTCCCCCTTAGGAGGGTGGGAAAGGCTTTGGTCTGCCCATCCTCGTGCAGCATGCTGGTGCTGGTAGTTCTCTGCTGTTAGCCGCGGTCTCTTCAACATTAAGTCAGGGGTTGCTGTGGTAGATGGTGCGGTGGCGTGCAGTCTCCTTCAGCTGCTGTCTTGGACTTGGGGTGGGAACCTGTGAATACGGCTGTGACAGTGGTTTGCCTTCACAGTCTGCATGGGTCCTGTCGGCATGTGTCCTTCCCCACCTTTTCCTGGTGCTGTCATCTCCCTTGAGAAGCCCATCCTCCCGGAGAGCTGTTTCCTGCTCTCCTGCTGGCATCTGTTTTTAGCGCTGCCACTTCTGTATCTCTGTTCTTTGATTGTAATGACTGCATGCAAAGAGGCAAGGATAGGGGAGATTAATAAATTGTCAGAAACAAATCCAACAACCCAGAATGTTCTTGGGGAAGGTTCAGGCAGGAGTTTGGAAATAGAGACAGAAGAGCACAAATATTTCTGAGACTCAAGGAGCAGAGTGATGGAGGAAAGGAGCTGGGGGCTTGCTGCTAATTTGTCAGAAATGTTATGACATTGTGGTGGCAGCAAGACCAGAAGGAAGCAGCTGGAGTTGTGGACTCTTGCCCTTTGAGTGCTGCATGTGCTGCTGGCTGTCTGGTGAGGCACGGAGGCAAAAGGTCGGTGAAGCTGAGCCGTGGTGGATCCGAGCCCAGCACAACAGCAGTTGCTCCTGGCTTGTTCCTCGTGGTGTTTAGCTGAATGTTTTGAGGTTAGTTTCCTTTTTGTTTTTCTGGGGGGGTTGTTTTGGTTTATTTTTAAAGAAAGAGAAAACTGCTCTAGCTCGGGTGACTATTTTTGATTTTTAACATGCCATGTGATGTCAGTATTTCTTAAATACGTTTCTGACAGTGCCAACGTTGTGGAACTAAACTGTTTCCCACTCCAGATGTCTCAGCTTTATAGAGCATTTCAGCATCCTGTTTCTTCACTCACTCCTAAAAGAGAAGATTAAATAGAGCAAGATGCATGCATCTGAAACTCTTTTTTCTCTCTCTCTTTTTCATCCCCTACTCACTTTTTGTCACAAGGGAAAAAACTTAAGCTCACAAACATGGCTCCTGAATTCGCTGGTGCAGGAGCATGCATTAGCAAGCGATGTTTGAGGCTTGTTAACGGTGTTAATTTGGCTACAGCTCCCTGCTCGTGTCCTACTACTGCTTACAGGCATGGGCTTAGGTTGGGCCAGCAGCAGCATGGCGAAGTAGCAGTGGTAGGTGGAAGATGTCTGCATGGTGCAGGGGGTGGCACATTTCCCTAAGCCCATCTGCAAGGCAGCAATAATTGTACCTCACTGCTCCAGGATGCTCTTACAAAGACAAATTGCAAGATCTCTTCATATTAGAAATTCATAATTTACTTTCTGGGAAATATAAATACCATTTTCCGATTTGCCCCAAACAAACCAGACTCTCTCATCAGTCACAGAAGAGTTTTATTTAACCATGAAAGACTTGTAGGCAGCAAATATTTCCATGCTCCCTTCAAAATCCTGCTGTTATTTTCTTTTCAGAGATACTGAGCAATTTCAGTGAAAAGTAGTGAGAGCAACAGCTGTTCAGTGCCTCTAAAAATTGGATGACCTCTGCTAGAATGGTTATATTTGATGGTTATCATCTATGCATTTGTCCAGTATCTCTTCAAAGTCCCTTTTTTCAGTCTTTTTTTCCCCCTAGACATCTTTCAGCATTGCAGGTGAAACAGGCTGTCTGAGCTTTCACATTTGTATGAGATTCCTGCGTTACTAGCCTAATTCCTCAATTACCAGCCTGATTACCTGTAGGTTTTGTTGTTGTTGTAATTAGAACTGTTGATTAGATGTATTATTTGTGAAAGATGAGACGATGAGTGGCAGGCTGTTAATGCTTCTGCTTTGTCGAAAGGCTCCTGGTTGGGATTGGTCTCCTTTGCCTTTTTTTTTTCTCCTCCTGGAGCTGTGTCACTCAACATGAGCAACCTCCCCAAAGGGCTGCTTAAAGAGGTGGCCAGCTGCCTAATTCCTGCCATCACATTTCCATGTCTCACTCCCCAGCACTATTTAATCTCAGATGCACGTTCATTGGCACCTGCACAGTGACTCTGCTGAAATACCTGCTCTCCAGAAGACCTTTATTAAGCAGCTGAAAGATGAATAAGCTTTCTAATAATTTTAATGCAGAATTTATAAAAAATTACCTCATGCTTTATTTAGTCCATGTCAGCCTGCCAAAAGCAGGTTATCAAAGTACTTACAGTTTTAATCAATGCTTGTATTTCGTTCAAAAGAAATGTACATACAGGTGAGCTAATAAATACCAATTCCCGTAGCTATCACATGAGTTTGGGTTTTCAAAGTGAGGTTTCTCAGGACAAAGACCAAGGGGTGAAAAGACCCATGTAAAACTGAATATTTCACAGAGGCCAGTCTTTGTGGTGCCATAGGGGATGCTTGGGTAGCACACTGAAGATGCACTGAAGCACACAAACACAGGGTTTGATTTTTGGGTTTTTTTTTTTTGGGGGGGGGTTGTAATTACAAATCTGGAGATTTGTAATAACCAGAAGCTATTATCTGTGGCTACCTGAATGTGGAGACATCTGAAGACATTACGTGGTGTCAGCACCTAAAATTGCATACCTGCTACCAACAGACAGGCATGGAGAAGTGAGACTGAGAATGTTCTAATTAGTATCAATAGGGAAAAGTGGGTATCTCCAAAGAGTGCTTCTGCCCTCTTGTGCCAGGTACTTAGGGCGGATGAGATATGTAGGGGTGTTTTCTCTCCACTGATTGCAGAGAGGCGAGGAAAAAGTTACATGTTTAGGTGGCCAAAGTTGCAAGAATGAGTGGTGTCATCTGAGTTCATGTGGGGTTGCAACTGATCTGTGGGGAAGGGAGGGGGAATGAATCATTCCCCCCTGCCTCCCTCCCCTATTGCCTGTAACTCCATCTGTACGTTGTACTTAACTGCATTTATTAAATATGTATGTATGGGGGAGGAGGTAATTTCTTACATCCACAGTAAGAAGATCAATATTCTGGAGCCTGTAAGACCGTAGATGTCCTTTGAAGGAGGAAACAACAGACATTAAGAGTGTTGTAGCCTGGCTGCCAACGAACTTCAGTTCTTTGGTGCTGTTCCCTGGTTCCCAGCCTTGGAACTGCTGCAGGGCGACATGCAGCCAGAAGGGGATGGCAGTTCTGTGCTTGTCTGATACGGCGACACTCACTCACCTGACCATGCATGCAGTCCTCTAACCCTTCTGCTCCCTTTCACGTTCGTTCTCCCGTCTCAGAAGCTGCCTCACTGACCGCTGGTTTCCTATTCCCTTCCCATCCTGCTAACTTCCTTTTCCTTTGCAACCTGGTGTCTTGCAGTCCTCTTCTTTGCTAGCTGCTCGACAGAGCTCCGCCGATGTCCCAACTGCTGCGGATCTTGTCAGTGCAATAGAAAAGTTGGTCAAAAGTAAGCTGGTAAGTTTAGTGTTGTGAAAACTGTGTACACAACAGGCCTAATACGATTCAGGGAAGGGCTTAAAGCCCTTAAAGCCTACCTCTTGTTTCTGGTTTCCCTGCTTTCCACCTTCATCTGCTACACTTTTATTAATGCTATGTGCTCTACTTCTCAGTAGGGTGTCTGGCATCTTTGCTTCCCCGCTGAGATGAAGCCTACATCTCACATTGCCATGTAGGCTCTGCACTGCATAGTCAAAAGGTGCTTTTGGAGCAGGCTTTGCAGAGCACGAGCTACTGTACTGCACTCTTTCTGGGGTCTTGTTGGTATTCAAATGTTTTACACACTGGGATGTTCTGTTTGGTTTGTTTTAGAACTTGTTCTGAGGCACATAAGTTTTACTCCCAATGTGTGAATATGCTATTCTGGCTTCCCTGAAAAGACCCTTGAAAGAGTAGAACTGCTTGAAGTATCACAGTTGTGCTTTAAGTTTAGAAAGATTCAAGTGTTGCTTTTAATCTGCCTTGTCGACTCTTTCTGACAGGGAGTGGAATAAGCAGTAAAAATGCTCTGGGTTTAATTTGTTCAAAAATGTCGGTATCGTGCACTCTCCCTGTCTGGTCCCATGTCTGTTGGACAAGGAGTAAATCCTGTTTCGTATCTTGGCTTCGCTTAAGTTTTCCCTTGAACAGTTCAAAATGTTAATATCAAAGCTAAACCTTTTTCTACATATCCCAGGACCTCTACAATTAGGTGAATGCTTGCTTTGAGCAAGTTTCACTTAATTACCAAGTCAGGATTAAAGCAGGTTTATGATAAGCCTACAAAGGTCCATTTCCTTATGTATGCTGGAAGGATGAAGGGAGTAAATAAAAAACAAAAAAAAACCCTGCAGTGATCATTATACTACTGTAACTCTGTGCAAGCAGCTTTATCTAGTGAATCATTTCAGAGGGTTTTGGTGTTTTCTTGGTTTAGATGATGGTATATGGAGATAGTCAGTGTTCATAGGGTGCTTGATAAGGAGTAATAAGTGGTAAAGGTTCTTTGTGACATGGGAAACCAAGAAGGACATTCCCAGAATATTTACTCAAAATACTTTTATTTCATCAAGGGACTAACAAATTGAAAAGTATTCAATTATTCCAGTTAGATATATTTTCAGAGGATATTTTATTTTCTCTCCCTGTATGCAGGCTGTTGTTTCAATTGCAATAACTTCCCAGGGATCTGGGGGAAACTAATTATTGTGGAATGTTAGTCTGTATCCATCTATTTCTGTTTCATTTTGTGTTTTACTTCACTATGAAGAATCCCCATTCAGTCTTTGGCAGAGAAGCACTGACTACACATAGCCTAACACTGGTTCTGATTGAGACACCAGGATATTTTCAGGGTGTTTTGAAATAACTTGGAAAAGTTTTCTCATTCTGGGACTACTGGAACATCTTCTTCAATCTTCTAGCACAAGGACATCTTCTCTGTTGTAATGCTTTGCCTTTTTTTTTTTTTTTTTTTTTTTTTTTTTTTGAGGGGTGGGGGAGATGTGTTGATGTTGTATCAAGTTAAAACTAGTTTGGTTGTGTTTCACTAAGTCCTGCGGGAAACTATGGCTGGACACTCTGCTTGGTTTTAGACTGCAGAACTGACTTGAAACAGATGATAACACTGATGCTGGAGTTCAAGGATAATGATTATTCTGTCATTTTGTGGGGCTTTTTTAGACCCTTGAAGGAGGATCTTACCGAGGAAGCTTAAAAGATGCCACTGGCTGCTTAAATGAGGGAATGACGCCTTCAACTCCCCCACGAAACCTTGAAGAGGAACAAAAAGCCAAAGCAATGAGAGGCAGGATGTAAGTTGTCTTGCTGGTTCTTCTCTCTGAAATACGCACCCAAGGAGGACACATAGCTGCACTGAAAGAACACTTCGTAGTCAGTGAATGAGCACAGAACTGAGAGTAAAACTGTGTTCTGTTTTTTCTTCACCTGAAAAAGTACTTTGTAAAACCACTTGCACATTTGGGAAGTTCTTCATCACCCTTCAAAATGTACAGTTTTTACCCCAGATAGCAAATGCCTGTGGCTGGAAAAGCCTCTGAACAGCTAGACAAGTATTACTGAGATGTTTGCCTTGGTGATTGCTGCATTGCCAGAGCTGAAATCAGCTCTCAGAGGGGAATATGTGGTTGACCTTGTTAGCTGCCTTCAAGAAAAAGAACAGAGAATCCCACTACGATTTTTTGAATGAGAGAATATTTTTTGCCTTCATTATTAGCAAAGGAAAGGGCAGAATTCAGGTGCATTTGTGATGCAAATATGCCACTAAAGAGAAAGTTTCATTTGGGAAACCCTCATATAATTCGTAGTAATGGGAGAGGAAGGAAATGGCGACAGCTCATGAAAGTTGTTTTTTAAAATTATCTGTACACTCCCTTAAATATAACAAAAATAACACTTATGCCTTAAAAGCTTATCATGATTTAAGCACTTCTTAAATGCATAGTTCAGCTGAAGGACACAGAGAATTGGAGGAAGAGAATCAAGAATTGTGTGAAGGAGAGCTGAGGTTGCTGTTTTCTTTATACTGCCTCTTACACTAACCACGGTAACTGCAATGATCTAATCAAATGGTAGATTGAGGGGAAAAGTAATGCTCCCTACAGTTAGTGTGTAGTTTGTGTGGTAAGTTGAGAGGTGGAAGAAGAGCAGCCCATTTGGGAAAGATGCCAAGCAGGGAAGGAAACCAAGTCAGGGAGAACAAAGAGGTAGTGAAGAGCAGAAGAGGAAGCAGGAGCCAAGCGTCACAGCTCTGTCAAAGCTACCCTTTGCTCCTGCAGTTTGCTGTAGGAAGCCAGAGAAATGACATAGGTAGGAACTGAAGCAACTCCCAGCAGCAGGCAGGGGCATGATACTCCTGGAGGTGTTTCTGAATGGCAGAAGTTTTCTCCTAGACAGCCATCAGCCTTCCATGCCTGTCTCCTAAAAGCTCCTCAGTATTGCAGGTTCTTGGATTTTTCTGGTAGCAGTTCATTAATTAGATAACTGACAACTAACTGTAGTTTGCAGTTTTAGTAAAGAGACCTATGCCACTGTAAGCATAGGTGCAGTAATGATTTCTAGTGTGCAACACTTCTGGCAGGGAGGCTGGTAGTGTTACATGTAATTAGTGGCTGCCTCCGTCCAGATTTCCTGAACCCCAAGATGTTTAGGAGCACCTGCTAGTGGCTTTCAGCACAAAACATCTGTCTCCTTTGCAACATCTCCAGCTCCTTCGTGTCTCTGCTCCATATCTCTGCAGCTCACTAGGTTTCATTCCATAGCTATATGAGATAGCTGAGCTCCCAACTCGAGCTGTGACCCCCCTGTTCTCCACAAGAAGCAGTTGAATTCTTGCATGGGCACGGACGGTAGTTTCCTGTGTCTCTGGCAGCACGTGCATGCCAGCAGTTAGCCCTGGTGTTAGGAAACCCTGGTTCCATCAGGCTTGATTGATGCATTTCTGTGAGCAGTAATGCAGTAGTCTCATCGAGTAGCGTTGTTCAGTATAGATTTAATGCAGAGTTACCAAGATATCCAAATATTCAGGCTTAGTCAGAATTGAGGAGGCTCTGTCCTTGTTCCAGTTCATGCTGTTTTACATACAGCTGTGTAGTCAATACCTGCTGGTGACCTATGTTATCAGATGAAAAGATGACTGAGCTGAAATTCTTGGCAGCATACATCTTAGGATGCACCTTAAATTTGGGGCTACCTCTAAGGTCTTGTGTCAGGTAGGCTTCAGAGAGCCAAAAGAGATGGTCAAGGTTGATTTTTCTGCTTGCTAGGAAGAGAGAAGTTGGGGGAACACTGGTGCTGCGTTAAAGGTAAACAGTGGAGGTGCAAACCCTGGTTCCTAAGAGAGGTGTAAATTTGCAGATTTAGTCTGTTCACCTGATAGACACCTGGCTGCGTCCTGCAGCATTATGTACTACAAGTACCCACTGCTTCATTTTTAGAGCAGGATTTGGCCAGTTGGATCCCTGCAGTAACTCAGAGCAAAGGAGAAGCAGTGGGCAGGTGGGAGAGATGCTCCCCGTTCCCTCAGCAGCTCTCTGTGTTGGTGGAGCAGTGCAGTGCAGATGGAGGTGGCGAGAGCCATGAAGTAACCTCCCCGCACATCTCCCCGGGCGGAGAGTGACAAGCCTTTCGCAAGGGCACAGCAGGTCAGCCAGCGAGGGGGGCTGTACAGCACGCACTTGTTCGGGCCACATGCTGCTGCTTTGCAAAAGAGCAACCTTTTGCCCCGCGCGTGTTTACTACCCAGGCATACAACTTGGCAGGGCACTTTGGAGAGCACAAGCATCTGGCATCGTCGCTGCCAGCCCTGCCTTCTGCCAAGGGGGCTGGATTTCACTCTCAAATGAACAAGAAGCTGTTTGACCTCTTCCTGCCACGTGTCTTAAGTATCTCCTCTGCTCTCTCTGAGCAAGGGACATGTTGGGAGCACAGCGAGAGCAGCATTTATTTTCTCAGTAGCCTCTCATAACTGTCTTCCCTTGCAACACCAGTCTACTTTCTTTTCCTCTAGATATTTTCAACCAGGCTTTTATCTTAGCGCGGTTTGCCCTCAGCCCTATCGTTTCAAGTGGCTCAGTCTGCTGATTGATGTGAACAGAGCGGTATTAGACATGAAAGCCCTCCTCTATCTTGTTAGCCTCGTTACTGCTGTAGTGAACTTGAGCATAGATGGAGTTTGTCACGTGCCAAATCTATGTATTGGCGTAATCAAGAGGCAAACTATCTGCAGCAAGCTGTAACTTTCTGAAATTGTCCTCCAAGGCACATTATGTGATTAGTCAGTTTGACTTACAAAGGAGGGGCTTTTTTTAGCTTGCTGTTGTTTGCTTCTATCAGGCCTTCATTAGGTGACTCTCCTACCCAGGATTATTGGCTCTGAAGTAAGCGTAAAGCATTTGACACTCACACGTGGATTACCCAGTCTGAAAGATTAAGCTCTTGGTTGTGACGGGAGAGGGGATTTGTTTTCCAGGTATTTGAAACTTCCAAATCAAAACTTAATTGCTGATTCCTGGGCAAAGCCAGAGGGACAGGGGCAAGTAATCCTCTGCTGCTTACTGCAGAATGGGTCAGGGCATCTCTCCATCGTCGTCAGGGGGCTGCATGGAGGATGGAGGAGAGGAGAGTGGGGAGGGGTAGTTCAAAGCACAAGCAGCTGATTGTGCTGTGGATGTTGCACCATCCTGGGGTGGGGGCGGAGAAGAGGGATAGGAAGAAAGAGTGGTTAGGAGAATTGGAATTACCCCGACCTGAAATATGATGGTTTTGTCATTTACATTCCACTGAGCTAGAAGAGAGTGAGGATTGAGTTGTGTTATGTGATCTGGTTGACAGTGGGGTTTTGCGGAGAGGTAATGTGTGGTTGAAGGATCAAACAGCAACATCAAGAAATATGGTTAAATGCATGTCTGTTCTGTTTAAATTTAGGTTTGTCTTAAATGAGCTGGTACAGACTGAAAAAGACTACGTCAAAGACTTGGGAACTGTCGTGGAGGTGAGCTGAAGCAAACCCTGCCATGCAGAATGTTTTCCCACTAAAAAGCACCATGCTGATAAGTGACAACAAAAAATACAGCATGAGAAACAAACCGCTTTATTTGTACTCTGCTTCCAAGGTCCCCTTCTCATGTTGACAGAAACAAGAAGAAATGTCTCTGGAAACTATTTTTGTTTCTGTCTTACAAACGTATTTTAGGTTTCAACTCCAGCGTGCAAAGGTTTTTCTTGGCTACCCTGCTTATGACAAACTCTTTCTGCTGCAGTGTAGTCTTGAGAGCAGTGGTGGAGAATAACTGATGCTCCTACCACTTCTGTGCTTTTCTTGCTGTCATATCGAGTAACGGTAATGTGCTTTACTTGAGTTGGCACCTGGACTAAAGCCCTGTGTCTGAGTGCCGGAGTACCTTTCCAGAAGCTGTGTCTGGGTCTGTGCTGAGGTGCATGTGTCGCCTGTGGATTATCGTTTTGCAAAAAAAACCTTGAGATAAAATAGAGTTTTGGGCTTGGTTTTTTGGTTTGGGTTTGTTGTCAGGTTTGGGTTTTGGTTTTTTTCTTTTAAAAACAGTCATAGTTTTTTAAGCTTCAACTTGTAAAGACCTGGCTGATCCCTAGGGATCACCTATCAGAGCAAATTCACAGGCAGGGTCCACTTTTTTCCCCAGCAAGGACTCAGAGATGTAGGCATGTGTTTGAAGTGCCTTTTGGCAATGTTTTTGGCATTCAGTAGTCCAAGGAGAATTATCCGCCCATCTAACAGTGATTTTCAACAGCTTCCAAACTTAAAAACCTTTATATTCTGTTTACATCAGGCACCATTGGCAAACCTGACAGGTCTGCAGTGCTTGAAAAGCTTACAAAGAAACTCTCAGGAGGTGTGAGAAGTCCTGTTCATGTGACTCTTTAAACTTACTGCTTGGCTTTTTGCTCCACAAAATACTCCTGGTGATGAGCTAAGAACTCTGTACAGAGTCTGGCTTCTTCGTCTTACAGAGAAGCCAAGAGCTTGATAAACTACTTTTGTTTAACTTTTATCTTCTAAAGGCACTTGTCACATCAATGACATCTAATAACGGTTTGTATAAGTAAGGTAGATATTCAGAATAAACCCTTTAAAGTTTTCTTTTAAGCAAACTGTATAATTTAAAGTATCTAGATGGGTTTCTGGTTTTAAAGTGTTCAAAAGGTATTTTAAGCATTTTCAGTGTAAAAAATCCTGACATTAGCCTTCTGTTCTTTGGGAAAATAAAAGAATGTAATTATGTTCCCCCTCCAAATGAACCCTTTGCTAATCACTGAGCATTAATCCTAAAGGGCTTCATGAAAAGAATGGAAGAAAAAGGAGTTTCTGAAGATATGAAAGGGAAAGACAAGATAGTATTTGGCAATATTCACCAGATCTACGACTGGCACAAAGAGTAAGTTTTGGTTTAGTTCCTTTTTAAGCACCTTTCTAACCACTCATCCATAAAGGATTGGGGTATCTGGTGTCTGTATGTCTAAGCTGCTTTTAATTGAACAGCAGGTCATTCGGGGCTGAACTTCCAAAGGACATTACCTCACTTAAAATGGTCTCTGTTGATTTGTAAGTGCTGCTCAATAACTTCACAAACTATGGCTACCTTGAATCCTGAGAACATGTTCTAATTCATGTGCTTTCAGCCAGTTTCACGATACACTAGATCCTGATACAGGGCTTTGTCTACCCAGTCGAAAATGGCACAACTGCATGATGCAAAACATTGCACTGTCTTACATAAAATCATTTATCCCAGTAAAAAAAAAAAAATACTTGGATGGGCTATAGCTTTGCACTGCCTGGCTTCACGGGAGGGCATCTTTCATGCTGTCTCTGATCACAAATACAGCTTTATGCTGGTTCAAACCCCACGCCAGGAGTGCTGGTCAGTGTGGCAGAAATGTTGCACATGAGAGAGTCTGCTCTTTGGCAGTGCTGTGCTGCCGATGGCCCTGCCACTCCTTGCTGGGAAGCCACAACAAGAGGCTCAGTGGGACATATCACTGTGGTCCATCCACAGCTCCTGAGCTGCTGCTCGTAAGCAGTCCCAGCATGGCTCCCAGAGGCTTGCTGCTTGCGGGGTACCTGCTGGATCCTCGGAAGAGCTACTGAGGCTGCCATAATTGTGTTTCTTGGTCACAGCTGTAGGCTCAATTCATCCCACTGATGAGCAGTAGCATTGCTGGAAGGTCATGGTTTCTTTCCGATGCCTTGTGGTTCTCAGCAACATGAGCATGTTCGTGTGCAGCTGACAGGATCGCAAAGGCTGACCATACTACTGGTAGTGGTAGTATTTGGCTAGTAGGGTGGTCAAATGCAAATGCCTTCAAGATCTTTCTCACCTGAAAGCTCTGACATACTTTGGCCTAGTTGATGCTTTTGACTCTGAGTTAGGAACTCTGTTGCTTGAAAATCTTACTCGTACAAGTAGCTTTTGAAAAACTGATGGAAATAGGAGACTTACTTCAAACGCTGGGCTGTTTATGCTGTGACTTGCTTATGAACAATACGGTCATCAGTTCAATTCTGCCACTCAGAAATACTGTACAGCTCCAAGTAACTAGAATTTGAGCACGCGTCAGTAGACTTGAGCAATGAACACCAGGCTGGATCTTCCTTCAGCTCTGTACATTTCTCTCGCCCAGGAAACACAATATCCTTCCCATCGTGGGTCCCACAGGTGCTTATCTCATGGCCTGGCCCTGTCCTTATGTTCTGACAGATGCCCTTGTAAGCACAAAACAAAAAATGTCAGAAGAAGCTTCATCATGTATCAAGTTGATACCAGCAACAGAGTGTTTTTACCAGTGCCATTTGTTGTTTAAGCGTGATGACAGGAGTTTTCTGTAACACACAGGGGGGGATTCCCTATTTTTAGTTCTGCGTGTTTAGGTCAAGAAGTCTATTTAAATGCAGATGAATTTAACATTCATGGAGGATTGAGTTATGGAAGCAGCTGTACCTGATGGTAGTGATAGGGATGTTTAGTTGGGACAGCTGTCCAATGTGCATCTTTTTTTGAGGGTCTGGGATTTCTTGGGACCAGGCCATTGCAGGCATGTCACCAAATATGGCTACTGTAGCAAATCTGTGGAGGCAATCGAGACAGAAATCCTGCACTGAAAAAGGGGATGATCGTGGAAAGGGAAATTGTGAGGATTCGCCTACCAGTTAGAAAAACCTACCAGTATTTTTAAAATTTAGTTTAGCTGCTTTTACCTCACTTTTAGGCATCCTGGTATATTCTTGGTAAGGGCATTCAAGCTAGAATGAATGACCCAAAAGCTGCAGGTCAAGGTAGAGATGGTGTTTATGAATTACTATTACTATTATGAATTACAGTATATTACTAATGGTAATATACTGAAAAACAGTGAAACCCAGAACATACCAAAACTCCACCAGCAAAAACGCATTGATTTGTCTCTTCAGGTGGGAACTTATGCATCTCTTCCACATTGACCAGTACTCCAGATCTGCTCATGCAACTGAGAACTCCTGGTAGAGCTTCAGCTGAGTTTTCACAAGCCTTTTGGTATATGGAAAAGTTTTACTTAGGGAGTTCTCAGTGAAGGAAAGCAATCCTTGCAATTGGATAATTAGCACTTTTTAAAAGTTTAAACTACTGTAATAGTGAAAAAGAACAGCTATTTTACAAGACAAGACCTCCATATTTCACAGCTCTCATCTAATGTTTTAGAAATCCAACCATTATGGGCTGAAGCCAAGCTTACCTTTTCATTTGTTATTGAATAATATAGCTAAAATTGCACTGATGTATCTGGGGACAACTAATTTGCTGCTGGGATGACCTAAAGAAGTATTCTGAAATGTTGATGTCCTTTCTTTCAGCTTTTTCCTGGCTGAACTGGAAAAATGTCTTCAAGAACCTGAGCGTTTAGCACAGCTTTTTATTAAGCATGTAAGTTTTATTTTGTTACCTGTCTCTAGAGTATTTGTCAGTTAGGGTGTGATGACTCCTTTCCAAAAACATGTTTGTGTCAACTTGATACTTTTACATGCCTAAAATTAAATTTAAACGTAAAGTATCCCTATAGTTATGCTTCTGCAGTGAGCAGCTGGATTGAACTAAAGCATTAATCATTGCCTTCTTGCAGACTTCTCATTTTGGGGGCAAGATTGCTGTGGCCGAGGACATCTGCCAAATATAATTATGGCAGGTACTTGCCAACTGCTACAATTGACATATTCCTGTGATATTAGTTAGAGCACAAACCTACAGCAAGTCTCAGACCTACCAGTCTGACAACCCTCCAGAAACTACCCCTACAGAAACCTCCCCTTGCCTAAGGAGCAGAAGTGGAGAGCAGAACCAATTACCAGTTTACTTTCCTACTTCAGCAAACTAAATCTTTGATTAAACCAAATCTAAGGCAGACCAAGCAGAACACCGTAGCAACTTTCTGCCAGCTTTTAATAGCAGAATAGAACGGTAGCCAATATCTCACCAGGCCTCTTGCTTTCATAGGAGCGGCGATTACACATGTATGTGGTATATTGCCAAAACAAGCCACGATCTGAATATATAGTAGCTGAGTATGAGGCGTACTTTGAGGTAAGCATGGCTCGTCATACGTTACTGCTACTTACAGCTGTGAGTTGGAGTCAAGTAGACTATTCTGTAACCTGTGGGGTTTGGCTAAAACAAACTTCAGAAGATTTTGATACTGCCCATGCTGCTAAAGTCTCTGCTATGGGGAAAAGTGTTATTCTTTCATTTGTTTCAAATTCTCATGTTGTTAATTTCTAATAAATATTTAATCCAGTAGTCACTGTCTGTGGCCCTCAGAGTACAACTGTATTGATTTCTGTCCAGAATAAAATAAGATTTTTTCATCTGTGGTCTACAAACAGGGGAGGAGGTAAATTTGTTGGAGCTGGGTAGTGCCTCTCATAAATTCCAAATGTGTGTTTCAAGGAATCTTTGGGACTAGACACATTTAGATATTAACGTGAAAGAAGCTTGTTTAGCAAGGGAAAGATGTTTCCTTTCACCCAAGGGCATGAGGCACACTTTGCAGGACTTGTTTGTGAGCTAATCCCCGCTGCAGTGGGAAGAGTGGGCTCCAGACCTTGCAGTCCTGCTCGGTCAGCTCAGAGGGGGAAGGGATCCTGTGCTTTCCAGTGCCTTCCAGCTTGGTCAAGACTTACCCAGTCCTTGCCTAAGTAGGATATGCCAGATTTTTAAATCCTTTGTAATTTCCTCTTGCAAACAAAAGATTAAGAACAGACTGACTTTCTGTGGAAATAAGTCTCTACTGAGACATTTTATCATGTTCTCTGTTTCACTTTGTTATTGTTTGCAATTGGTTTTAATCCTCAATTTTTAGGAGGTTCAACAGGAAATAAGCCAACGGTTAACCATCAGTGACTTTCTAATCAAACCCATTCAACGAATAACTAAATACCAGCTTCTTCTCAAGGTGAGTGGAGAGATACAGTTTGAACTAAACTATAGTCCGCATCTTGCATGAGATGCTGTCGTTTTAAGTCAGCCTTGGTTTTAACTGAGGAATAACTTTGTCAGATTAAAAGGGAAGAGGAGCCTGCTTAAACATGGGCATACAATGCCAGAGTGCTGTGGAAAATGTCCAGAGGGCAGGAGGGCCACATCTGTGGGAGTAGTTTGCAATTTAGGATAATAAAAACATTTTTTTAATTATTTTCTGTTGGATTTTTTTTATAGAAAAGTAAAATACAAATAGGAATCTTCTTCCTTTGAAGTTTCAGAGCAAACTTTCATTCAGTTTTTTTACATTGCAACAAGGCACAGAAGCGTGTTAGTAAAGCCTGTCTTTGGTGCTGAATGGCAGACTTCTAATAAATGCTATAACCTCCATTTCTGAATATCTCTCTTCAAATTACCTTAAGGAACTTTATTACCAGAATATTCTGCTGTCTTGAAATGTGGGGAGCTCACCACAATTTTTTTCCCCAAGGAGTCTGACCACTCTGGCTTCTGCTGATTTATCCACAATGCCAGTTACTCAGCATTTCTGGAAGTCCATCCATAGGGGTCTCAAGCTAACATCTAGGAGCAGGCGTGGGTGAACCCTACCCTGTCATCTCCAGCAGTACCGGGGCTCTGAGCTGGTTTCTCCTCTTTTTTTGAACTACTCTCAAGCAGGCTGCCATCAGCCCACAGTTTTGTAATTGCACACTAGCAAATAGACAGCAGTGTGTTCCCTGAAATGCCAAAAGGAAAAGAAAAATCTTCAAGTGTGTGTGGTCTTGTGGCTTAAGACAGGGACCAACTGAGCATTCCCAAGGGCTAATCCTGGCTTTGTCTTTTTTATATGATGTTTTCAGCAACCATCCACACCCCTCTTCCGTATCTATAAAGTGGTTAGAATGTTCACGAACCTCTGCAGAGGGTTTTATTTCTCAGAAAATCACATGCTGGGATATGTTTTTTTCTTTTTCAAACTGGCATCTTCTGTTTTCTCTTCCTGAAGTGCCTTAATGCAAACCTTTCTGCTTTCTTCAGGACTTCCTGAGGTACAGTGAAAAAGCTGGTCTGGAGTGCTCTGATGTAGAGGTACGTTTTCAAGTCCCAACAATAGGACTGTTATCTAATGGCACTCTATGTGGCGGAATGAAAAGCCCAGTATTCCTCTGACAATAGTTGAAGATCCCGCTGGTATTCTAAACGTGGTGTTGCTCTTAGGTAAAATCTGAAGTAAAAGCTGAAGGCACAGTCCTGCAATGCAGGTGCACCATCCTCTTTTAGACGTGACCGTACATCTTCAGCGCATGAGGGCCTCGCCATGAGTAACTGCTAGCGGTGATTGTGCTACTGAAGTTCATTATTTGACACTTTGCTTTGAGGAACCTTCTGATTCTCTCGTAATAATACATCCTTTTTCCTTAACAGAAAGCAGTTGAATTAATGTGTCTTGTACCAAAACGTTGCAATGATATGATGAACCTGGGTCGCCTCCAAGGCTTTGAGGTATGCATTTGCATTCTGCTTATAACAACAACTAGGCAGGGAGAAGTATTTTATCTTTCTATGATTGTCTCTACAATTGCCCCTACCCCAGGCTGTTTATCTAGTGCTTGTTCTTCTGCAGTTGCTGAGTTGCATGCTTTGGTGTGGTTTTGAAGGTGGGGATGATACACCTTTCACTCTACACTTGTGACAGTCTATTGTTTCTTCAAAATGTGTGGTCCTTAAAAGCTTCTGCAAGCTTGAAGTAGATTTCTTGTCTCTATTGCCAGAGCAAAGTAAGTGGTGAGCCAGACTACTCTGCCTATTAGTAAGGTCACCTTAGCATTAACATGTTAACAGCTCCCCCTGACTTTGGCAACATCCGAGAGGGGATCTGTGAGTGGTAACCCCACAGGTTACAGCTTGTGAACTTGTGGTTTGTAACTAAGCCAGTGTAGACTTTGGCAGCCCTCCTGAAATGTCTTATCTGCAAAATGAAGTCAGGTTTGTCTTACCCTCTTATGCATTGTAGCATTCCTGCAAACAGGTAGGTCCTGTTTTTTTGAACTTCCAGAGGTGTTGTCATTGGCTTCTGGTTTAGGGAGTGATGGAGAGCTCAAGACTAGAGGGAATCCAAGGCACTACAGTAACAAACTACATAATGGGAACAGTGTTTGAAATTAAGTATATCAAAAATTCTCCTTGAGACCTCTGGCTTTTGGTTTTATATGCACAATCAGTGGCAACGAGAACAAAGAAAACCTGTGTTATTTTCCTTAAACTGAGGTCTTCATTTACAAGATTGCTGCTTTGAAAATTTAGAGGGGATATGTCTCACATGAATTCAGTGCTGCTTGGAAAACTTGGACTGCACAAACCAGCAGATTGTCGTGTGGGATCTTGGTGGGTCAGGGTTTGTAATGTTGGTGCCTTTCTGCTTCTCAGGGCAAGCTGACAGCGCAAGGCAAGTTGCTGCAGCAGGACACCTTCTATGTGACAGAGCAGGATTCTGGAGTTCAGTCTCGACCGAAGGAGCGTAGGGTGTTTCTCTTTGAGCAAATAGTTATTTTCAGCGAACTCCTTAGAAAAGGATCTTTAACACCAGGCTACATGTTCAAGAAAAGCATAAAGGTAAGAAATAGAGAGGGAGAGGCATATTCTGTTTGATGGTCAGGTAAGGAAATCCTACCAGTTTTCTGTGCTGTGAAACCGGTCCATCCTGTCATAGGTGGACAACAATTTGCAGAAAACATTTGTGTTTACCTTTCAATGGACCAGAAACCGTTTAAGACCATTTCTAAATAAATCACTGGGTGCCTAAATTTACTGGGTAACTTTTACAAGGAACGCAGCGAGGGCAGGTCCTCTGTCATTCATAGCTCTGCATTAGTAAATATTGCTACAGAGCCTGCAGCAGTCAAAGAAGTACACAATAGTTGCTTTTAAGCATGCTCATGAAAGGTGGGGGAAGGTGTAGTCATCTTAGGCCAAACTCTAAGTCAGTACTAAGCCTCTCTGTGACATTACTGGAAATACTGTCCCTAATCGGGGGAGGGCTCTTAGTACAAATGTGAGTGTTGCAAGAAGACAGAACTATTTCAAAACCAAACAAAACCATGCATAGTTCTAAAAATGCAGCTATAAAACCAGCTAAACTATAAAAAAAGTTTTAAGAAATTAATTTTGTTTTTAAATAATCTTTCCAGATCATGGGACTGGGACTGAAAGTAAAAAGTGGAAGCCAGGGAAAATACTTGTTTGTTCATTTGTTTAAGGGGGTTTATGGTTGTTTAACAAATATGAAGTTAACATCTAAAATGGTAAGTGAAGGTGAATGAATGCTACACCTCTCCTGGTAGAACAGCTTTTACTGTGCCTGCAGAAAGAGCAAAGTCACCGGTTCATTTGAGTGTCTTGGTCGTTCAAAAGCTGAGAAGCAAGTGGGGATTGATTTCCTTTTCAAAGATACAGGTTAAAAAGAGATACGGAAGAATGCATTGTGTTTGCTCTAGATTTTAAATTATACATTAATATGAAGTAGAAGAGAACAATATCAGGTACAATAATGCATATTAACCATGTATAGATAAACAAATATATAATAAACAGCATATTTATTGAAATGAGGGCATCTTGTTGGCTGACAGAATCTGCAGCATTTACTGAAAAGCCTATATCCATTTGTAAGTCGGCGTATTTCATAGTTTCCAACCAAATAATAAGCTATAAAGGAAAAACCTAAAGTGTACAAATAAACAATCATCTTGATTTAGATGATCAGCTTTGATTTTATCTTATTGCTGATTTAAATCATTATTTAAGTTGGGAGATGGAAATAACATTAATCTTTTTTGCTTCAGTTTATTGTATGTATAACAATGCAGCTTTTATCTGCAGGAAACAATTGCTGAATTGTATATTGTAGATAAAGAGAGAAAAATAAATCTCTTCTAATGTCAATAAAATTAGCTTGCCTCAAGGGCATGAGTTGCTTTTTTAGTTAAACAGCCTATGAAAGTAATACTGTTCCCACTGCCTGAGTTTAAAATTTTTGTGTGATAATTTTCCAGTCCCTCTTCTCTTCCACTTGGCAAACAGCTCATTCTCCTGGTGAGTGCCTACAGGGAGTGTAGGATTCCCCGTGGCTCCGTGTGTGTCTCCCCGCGCATGTGGAGCCTGTGTGCTCTCGCAGCCTGCCTCCCAGCCCTGCTTCAGCTTCTGGCTGCTTTTGTATTTCTCTCATGCCTTCCCACAGAGATGAGCTTTGGCCCACAGTGGACCAGGACCATTCCCTGTTGCAGGACCATCCTCTGCCTCTGTGCCACAGGCATCCTCACCTTGCAGTGGAGCTTTGCCCTGAGCTGGCTGATTCCCTGGCAAGAGGCAGTTTGTCCAAAGATGTCACTTAAGCAGGCTGCCTCATCACTTGTCTTTCATAACCCTGCCCTAAATGTGGGCATCCAGAATTTACATCTGATCTGAGTTCAGGAGCCAGAGTTTGAGGAAGCTTTACACTGTCAGCTGGGACCAAGTTTATTAGATCTTGATTCAAATGCTGACGAGATCCTGCTGGGCAGGTTGAGCCCATCTCCAGGCTGCCTAGCCATCTTTGGCTGGCTTCGATACCATCTACAGTCATGCTTGTCTGGTTCTCTGGGAGGCACTCCCTGAGACATGGAGGCTGTTTCCCTGCTGGTCCCATCCTCCCACACAGCAGAAGGACCTAGCCAGCAGTGGAGATCCTATTTCTTTCCTCTGTCACAGCCACTGCTGAGCACTGAGGCCTCTTCGTTAGAGCAAGAAGTGCATATGACTTCAGATGTAGCCAGGCTCCCAAATATTGTTCTCCAAGGTCTGTCACACTGAAACTGTGATAGAAGCTTGAGCATGATGTCCTACATTAGCCAAGAACCCTTCTTTATGCATTGATGAAGCTAGTGTTCAGAAATTGCACATCCCTTCCTGGATAATTCTCAGTTGGACGCCTTTCAGACTCTCAATACACCTAAGTGGGCAGCCCTGGCAAATGCATCTCCCTGAGATGCAAACAGGAGGTTAGGGACTTTGACCTACAAGGCTTTTTCCTGGAGTCATACCAGGATTGACTTGCTTGCTTGAGCTATCAACCAGAGGATCAAGAGCTCAGAACAAGAGGAAGAGCACCGTCCAGGCTCGCTGTCTGTCCCTTTCCTTCTCACCATGTCAGAGGAGTTCCTGCATGTCCCTCTAACTTCACAGGGTCCCCTAGAAGAAAAGGAAGAGGCTCTTTCCATCTTGCAGTTTGAATGCTGGACAGTGTTCACATGTGGAGTGAATCTCTCCGTGCCTTGACAGATGCTCAGAGCAATTGGAGATAGACTTCTTCTAGAGGATGTTATTGCCTTAGTCTTTGGAGCTGTCTACTTCCGATATGAAGACTCTCTTTCTCTTTTTTTTTTTTTTTTTTTTTTTTGAAAGGCTATGCTAACATATTCTTATTTACTATTGCAGGTATAAGTAGCTCAGGAAAAGTTAAAGTTTTGGGTGTACTTAAACAGAAGCCTCCAAGGGCAGGACAGCAGCCAAAAATGCCATCCATGAGATTTCCAGAGTCTCTGTGACTACAGTCAAGTGAAGTGATCACATGCAGATGACTGTAATCTGCTAGAAATAAGAAGATCTGTTGGAACTTCAGGGGAGAATTGCTCTTCTTTTGCCAGTATATCCCTGTGCATGGTCCATTCCATTTTTAAAATACTCTGATGACTGAGACTGACTTACCAATGGAGGATAAGAAATGTAGACACTTACTTAAATCAAGGAAGGATAGACTATTAACATCTTAATAGGAACATTTTAACTATATTTACAGGTTATAGTAAATTTTTAGCACATCAGTCAGGTCTATGTGGCCTTAAAATAGAAGTTGTAATTCAAGACAAGGCAAGCAGATGTCTGGTACATCTGTCAGAGCTTTATAAGCTTAAGATTTATCTGCCTATATCTAGATGAGGCAAATTCTTCTGATTATGATCTGAAAGTGTGTTACTGGGCTCAAATTATTTTCAGGAACTTTTCACAGCAATTTTATTCTGATTCTTGAGTAATGTTAACTAATGTTCCATGTAACATGCTTACCTTGGCTTATTTCAGATGAACTACCTTATCATTGAAGAAAATGTGGACAACGATCCCTGCAAGTTTGCTCTAATGAGCCGGGAAACATCAGAGAGAGTCATTTTGCAGGCAGCTAATCCAGAAATTCAACAAGCTTGGGTGCAGGACATCAACCAGGTCCTGGACACACAAAGAGATTTCCTAAACGGTATGTACGTGGTCTTTGCTTTGTTTCCCAAACCGTGACGCTAAATGGGATTTAGAATCTTTGTGTCATTGTTTCCTCTATGAGAAAAACGAACCAGCAACTTATTCTCATAAGGGAAATCCCAAGTAGGAAACTGAAGCCCATTCTGCCTGTCAT
>JAVJGJ010000061.1:32123972-32154005 GCA_035590215.1 Microhierax caerulescens
TTTCTTTTCTTTTCTTTTCTTTTCTTTTCTTTTCTTTTCTTTTCTTTTCTTTTCTTTTCTTTTCTTTTCTTTTCATGTGAGGGAGCAAGGAACGTGTTTCCCACTCTGCTACCAGCACATGCAAATGCATCAATATTTTATTTTAACTCGGTGAACAAGAAGTGCCACGAGGTGTTTACAAAATGCCGAGCCTCTTGTCTTGGAGTGAACGTGCCCTCTACTGTCTGGACAACACATGGGTTCTATACAGAGGGCTCGGTTTGCAGCCTAACCTTAGGCTTTAGGGGGGAAAAAAAATTGACTCCTGTTCCTGTTGCGCTCCCTTAAAATAGGACTGAAATATGGCATTGGAAAATTCTGGGCATCCAGTGGGACGTGCTGGGAGTTGCGTGTGCCTGGGCTGGGCTCAGGCCTCCTGCAGGGGGTGGGTTAGGCACGGCCAAGGCAGCCGAGCCGTGCTTGTGGAGTGGAATGGTTTCTCGTTCCCCACCAGACGCAGCAGGTGTGGACAGATGAAAGATAAGCTCTTGCTAAGAGTTGGGGCGGTTGGAGTCACTGTGCCAGTGCACACTGCTGCAGATGTCTTTCTGTCTTTATAAATGAGCTTAACAAACCAGGGAAAAAGCGGCCCAGTACTGCAAAATGCTGAGCTGCTGGGTGCAGCAGCTATGCTGCTTGCCTAAAGCCTGACTGTGACACCGAGTTACGCTGAAGTCATTTAGATCTAAGTCACTTAGATCCCTGCAGGTCCCCAAAGGCGTTCAAGGACGCGCCTGGCGTGCCCTTCTTGGTTTGAGACCCGAAGCAGCGCTGGCTGGGGGAGGGAGAAGCAAGGTCTATTTCTGGCTTTTTTTTTATTGAATAACCCTGACCCGTCCTCCCATATCTTTGTCTCCACCCCCCCACCCCCCTTCCCTCCAGCTCCCTGGCTTTGTGTTAGTCACCATATCACTTGAGCAGAGGCTGTTTTATGGTCTCTGCCTTTGTCACCCTCTGAGGTTTCCACTTTCACCCATCACCATACAGGGAACAGGAGCTCTCCTGGCCACCGAGGGAGCATTGTGAGTGTTCACCTACCCTGGACCAGGCTAGAGGTATTTCATCTGATGGAAAACAAGTAAATCTATCTCAAATCTATCAATTTGTGTTCCTAGGAAAACAGAGCCAGCTTACCTGAGGAGTGACTGCGCTGCCAGCCAGGTTTCATCCCTTAGGGTTGGCGTGAACTGATGGGAGATGGTGTGAGAAGGTTTTGCACTGGATAGTTCCATCTCTGTGAGTTTCTTTGCTGGCAGGCCAGCCTGGCAGCCACAGTGGTGCAGGTGGTGTTTGCTGGGATTTCTTCAGGGAGCCCTTCTCAACGTGAGACCCCAGGCCACCTTCCCCTGCTCCTGGCTGCTGTGGCTGGGGTGCTCAGCTGAGGGCTGCGAGGTCCTCCTGCAAACCACCACAGACAGCACAGGGTTTCAGGGCTGAGCCTCATGTTGCTTTTCAGGGAGAAGACAAGTAAAACTCCCCAAAAGCCACATAACCAGCAGGGGTTTTTTCCACCTGGTAATCTCAAAGCAATGTAGAGCATCCCCTGAGGGAGCGATGCACAGAAGTCAGGACTGCTGCATCAGCCCCGCAAGCACCACCACTGCCCTTTGGCTTGTATGGGAGCTCCCTAGGGTGAGCAGGGGCTTAAAAAGGGGGGGAAAACATGCTGGAGAGAGTGGTCTTTCACCTCCTTTTCTCAGAGGGAGAAGTCCCTTGGATTTGGAGCCCATCGTGCTGCCCACGTGAGCATCTCTGGCAGCATCATGTGCTGCAGGTGCAGCATCTTGGCCCCCGAGCCTCGGTGCTGCCGGGGAGCTGCATCCCCTGCCTGCAATCCCCTTCCAGTGTATGGCACCTCACTCTGCTTGCCAGCAGCCTGTCCCAGGGCCCTTGCTGGCAGGAATTTCTGCTCTTGAGAGCAATGCAGCCTGATTTTTGACTCTTTGTAAAATCTCTGAGAAAGAGGAAGAGAACTGGGAGGAGCCACTTGCATGGATTTTGACAGTGTTTCCAGCTTTTTGCACACACCATCATTTTCAAGATGCTCTGGAAGGTGCTTGACAAATCTGTCCATAAGGGAAACCAGCCATGGCACCAGCAGGAGGCTGTGTGGACAAGCGGTACATGAGCTCCAGTCCTCTGAGGGCACTGGGGCCACGCTCTGCAGCCCTCCTCTCCACCCACGGGTATTAAAAACCTATTTAGCAAATGAAGAAGTCTCCTCCAAAGTCTAGAAGAACTCTGTGGAGTCTGTCACCTCCTGCCATCCATCCTTAGCCTGGGAACCTGGCCGGCATGCAGAGAAAGGTAGCAAAGCCCCAGGGCCTGGGAGCGGACCTGGGAGCCAGCAGAGCTGGATTTGGCTGCAGACCTGGCTGTGAATCTTTGCTTCCCTGTTTCTGCCCTTCTCACCCCACCATTTGACCTCCTCCTTCAATGCAGACCAAATCCTGTTCCCTAATTAAGTGATGTATTAAATCACTTTGGTAGTACTTAAACACTCTCACATGCAACCAGGCTTTTATTTTTGTCTAAACTTAAAGCAGGCAAAAGCTGCAACATGGCTTTGGGGGTGTTGTTAGGTAACATACTATTAATTAACAGGTGAAGTTTTAGCAAAGGAAATTTCAATTTTACCCATAGACTCTTTCAATATTATCTAGCAGTGGTAATTTTCTTTCTAATATTCTCATGGTGAGGCAAGGGGAAAAAAATTGGTAAGACAATTATTATAAATGATTGTGCCTTGGAAGTCATTAGAAATGTAGCATTATTTATAGATGTATCCATTACATTCATCATTGTAGCTGCCTCTTCTAATGAATCCTTCAGAGCTGTAAAATTAATATAAACTGTTAGGAGTGTTTCTTTCTCCTGATTGCTAATCCTACAGGGATGGAAACTGGTGAATAATAGGGGAATCTAGTGCATGCTGCAGTGAAGGATGGGGAGAGCTCAGGAGGGTAGATGTGTATTCCAGTTAAGCCAAAAACTACCAAAATGAAGGTGTATGTGCGGATGAGCTGACGCCTGGGGTTACTCAGCTGATAAGTAGATGGGCTCACTGAGTGAAAAGTGGCAAGCAATGGTTATCCACAAACAAGCTCTTTCTTCCTTTGATGTGTTGTGTGAGCGATGCAATGTAATCACGAAGATCCATCTCTCCGTTTCCATCTGCACAGGTGGGAGAGATGTTCTTCTTTATCCAGTGCCCTCTTGTCCCCCAGTTTCTTCCTGCCTGTGGGATCCAGGGGGCTGTACATGGGTGCTGGACCCTGTGGAGCAGCAGTCACTGCCTCTGAGTCCCTTCAGCCTCTTGGAGGCTCCTGGGGTGGCTGGCCAGAGGTCCATGTCCTGGTGTCCGTGCCCAGCTGCACCTTTCAGATGGGGCTTTGTGCATTGCGAGTGAAGCCAGGGCCAGGAGGTGCAGCCAGGAGGAGGAAAACCTGACACAGGACCCAAATCACCCACTCAGGTTCCTGCCCGCTGAGCCGAGCTGTGCCATCCCATTGCAGGGGTGGCACACTCTCTCACACCCTCCCCATGGCAGAGATGCCCCGAACATGGCTTTGGAAAATGAGAAGCCCTAATTAGAGCAGAAGTGCTCAGAGAGTCCTCTCCAGGGATGTAGGCAGAGGCTGGCTCCTTCCAGGAGCTGGGAATTAGATGTTTGAAATCTCGGTGCTCTGGAGAGCATGTGAGAGTCCAAACAGTCACACTTTTGGCCAGCAGGTACAGACCTTTCGGACTGAGTGGCTGTGTGCTGGGGACTGTACCTGCTTTGCCCACAAGCAGCAGCCCCCACTTGTTTCTGGAGCGCAGAGTATGAAGCACTAGCACTGACCGGTTGTTTCAGCTGGTACCATGAATGTTGTGTTCTCTGTGGATGTGTCCCGAAGGATCAAATTCTGCCTGTTGCTAGGACAAAGGATAACTCTCAGTCTCACGTGGCGTGGAATTTGTTGATGTAAGGTATGTTTCTATGGGGAAAAAATTAACTACTGTGAGTGGTGAGTCCGTGTTCTGCCTGGTTTGTTTGGTCCTTCTGGTGGTGACAGGGGAAAGCAGACCCTGTGGTGGCAGTGCTGGCACCAGAGGTTTGCCTGGGGCGCTGAAGGACTGTGGAACCAGAATGAATCAGAATATGCTCAAGTGCTTTCTTGAATGGCACCCTGAGCCATTCACCTTGGAAAACTATTTATGAAGTCAAAGTGTAAATATAAATCTTGAAGAGATATCTACATTAATTTTAATGGTTATTGCTTCTGCTTTGCGGCCTGGTTTCTGAGCATCTGCAAAAACTCCTGTCAGCTTTGGCAGACCATGAATTAGGTCACCGCTTCATTGCTGTCTTCCAAAATAGCTCTGAAATAGATAGTAACAAAGATATTTAAGGCGAGATAAACCACACTGGTGTCTATGTGCGTGATAGTAAATTATCAGTTTGAATTTGGATAGCAAGGCCTTATGAGATTATTAAAATAGTTAATGAGGCTCCAGCCTCATCAGCCGGCAGCGGCTGCAGCGACACTACTATGTAGTGAGGACTGAGTCTTCATGTAAGAACTTAGTCTTTGCTTTTCCCAACTTTGCTGCTGGTGTTGCATGAGGAAATTGGCATATATAAGTCACAGACAGACAGTAGTTTTTCAAGTCTCTGCTAACTTGATCAATTAACTAGTTAGATAAAATAACTCTCAGTTATCCAAACCTAGTTTCAAGTTGGAAAGTTTCCAGCAGTCCAATGCAATGAGTAAAATTTTACTCATTGTGATGGACTGAGAGTTGTTGCAGGATTGATACTTGCCAGTAGGCAAAAATAAGGCTGTATTTGTGTTTTAGTGCTTTATCTTTTTTTCCTGAAGCTGAGCAAAAGTTAAAAGACATCTCCCCAAAGCTGGTTAGTGGCCAGAGTGCTGGTGAGATGCCACAGGAGTGTGGTGACCGCAGGTGCTGTGTGAGAAGGGTCTGGAGCCAGGCACAAACCACCTCTGGGAAGAAGAGTTAATGTCTTGAGCATTACCACCCAAGCAAAGAGAAAGCATGTCCACCCTCCTCAGACTTAGTGTTGTGCCTGTTACCCGGGATGCTTTATCAGAGTTCCAGAAGCCATAGCTTTCTTTTACTCCCCCGGCTGTGCAGGGGCTTGTTCTGTTGTCACCAGAGCTTGCTGCACCTGCTGGTTGTTAGAGGTTGCTTGGAGCCCTTGGTCCGTGCTTCTGCGGTTCTGATCAGGTTCACCATCGTACCTTGTGAAACCAGATGTCTCTGTCACTGTCCAAAAAAATAAATGCTTTTGTTTCTTTGTATTTTACAGATAATCAACCCCAATTTCATTCAAGAAGGTGAGTTAAGGACAGCTGTGCACTGACTGGCACGGAGGGGCATGTCAGCAGCCGTGATTTACTCTGGTGCAGCAGCACGCTCTGCACCCACCAGTGTTTCCAGCAAAGCAGCTTTCTGCTGCTCAGTCCGCAGGGAAGGCGGCCTTCCTGCTGGCTGCTTGGCTCAGACAGCCCGGGGCCACGGGCAAGGCTGAGCCCCCCCCCCAAATCCACCTTCATAAAGTCTCACCCTCCTGCCAGAGCACAGGGCTGGGGGATGAACAGTCCCTGCTGCCTCCTCCTCTGACCTGTGGACAGCTGGCTTTTAGTGAGGGGGGAGTTTTGGTAACATAATCCCAGGACCCCCCAGCTGTTTGGTGCCCAGATCCCACAGTTGGTCCTATAACGTATGCTGTAGGCCTGTGTGGGGAACATCCTCACCCGTAGATTAAAAGAAGGTGTCATTCGTGTATCCCTGTGGGTTTTTTTCAGTGGCTCCAGAGTTTCTTGTGCCATTGGTGGACATCACCTGCCTGCTCGGTGACACAGTGATGCTGCAGTGCAAAGTCTGTGGACGGCCCAAACCAACTATAACCTGGAAAGGACCAGATCAGAACATTCTTGACAATGACAGCAGCACAGCCACTTACACGGTGTCATCCTGGTAAGGTCCTGCCTGTGAATCCCAGCATAGCTGGTCAGGATGGTCACATTGCCCTCAAATACGGCACCAGTCAGGCTACAATACTCATTAGACATGGAGTTAATCTTGTCTGGCATGATGTACTGGCACGTTGCTGCACCACATGTCAGCTAGGAAGGGTCAGACTTTGGGGTTTGGGTAGCTCTATCGTTTCCCAAGTTGACACAGGGTATGTCCACAAAGTCTGTTGCTGGCAGACATGAGCTTGCTCCTATTGACCTCCTGAGCCAGCTGCAAGCCAGAAGCCGGAATGTTTCCAGCTTACTGGTTTGGCTAATACTGCCTCCGTGTTTTGGGGGCTTCTCTGCTTGAATCTGATGCCATGCTGACCTTTGGTAGGGGCAGGAGTTGGGCAGAGCAAGCCCTCACCAGCTTGCAACACCCGTATTGCTGGGCATTTTCTCATGAGCAGAGGTGGTAACTCCTGCAGTTTTCCTGAGCCCTTCCTCATCTTTTCCTAAAAGAGCCTACATGTGCTCCTGGGAAGGCTACCTCTGGTTGTGCTTGGACAAAAAGGTGTTTGTCATGATGTTCCTGCCCTGGCTAGCAGGGAGGAAAACCGTCTTTTCAACAAGCACTGGGAAAATAAAAAAGAATCTGGAGTTGAATTCAGGTCAGGTAACGGCCTGGATGCTTATCTGCAGCTTATAGAAGAGATTTGGGCCAAACTGCTGTGGAAATTTCTGGGAGACAATCTTTCATGTAAACTTTTCAGCACTTCTGGCTCAGGGAATCCAGGGAGTACAAAGTCACTGGAAGTTACAAATGAACACTAAGAGAGAACAGATTTTATATGTTCTATTAAAAAAATTACATATGATCAAGAGCTTCCTTCAGAGATCGTTAGCTTGTGCAGCTGCCCCAGAGCACCCAAAATTGTCTTTTTAGCCATTACTCAGTAGATTGCTAGTGCCCTTATCTTTGGGGTCTGGCTGCGGTTGGGATGAGGAGATATTTCCGTACAGGATTCTGTTTTCCATCAGAGTCTTTCGCCTGTGCATTGGCTCCCTGTGCACTATCAGCACTTGTATTGTCTTGTTACTCTTAGTTGTTTTACAGTGGAGACACTGCCTGCCAAGGAGAGGCCCAGCAGATCAGTGGCTGTCTTACAAATCTTGCTGGCATGAGTGTCCAGATGATGGGGGAAGGGGATATTTCGGTCCTGTTTCAAACCAGCACAGTCAGACCAGCAAAGGCCACAGTGTCCAGGCAGTTATACCAGCACCATGCCCTTCAGCAGTTTCCGATAGCTTACACATTCAAGAATTAGTTTACTTTAGCCATCAAGGGAATTTATTGCTGGCTCTAAGCTAGGTCTCCAGTACAGCTAAAGCAGTTACACAAGCAAAATCCTTTAATTCAGGCCAACTCCCTTAAATTGCATATTGAAGACTGCAGTGTGCGAACTGAAGTGACTATGTACAGACCTGCTATAAATTCACCAGACTCGGTAGAGCTGTTTGTTTTCTCAGACTGGCCCAAAGATTGAGTGTCTCTCATGAACTCAGCACTGGTGTTCTTTATCCCTAGCTGTTGTGGGATGTCTAGCCTTCCCCCTGCAGGCCTGGCAGCCACGTTAGATCAACAGCGTGTGCTCCAGGAGTCTCAGGCTCCCTGGAAATGTCAGGCACCCTGCACTGTGTGACCACCTCCTGCGTCTGCACGAAGCGCAGTTTGTCTGGTGTCTGTTGGACTTAACTGCAGAGGCATGGCAGCTCAGCATCTCCTCGGATAGGAAAGATGTGCTTGGGGAAATCTTTCCAGATACGTGAAGGCTAAGCATTCAGTTCTGGACAGGCACAACAGATGTTCAGCTTCTGGACTTTGTTTGCTGCTTGAGTCACTAGAGATGCTTCCCCATCTCCTCTGAGGCCGCAGCAGAGAAGTAGATTTGCCTAGCAGGCCATCTGGACCATTCAGCTTGAAGGTTTCATTAACAGCCTAATCTTGATATGTGTGTGGGGGTGTATTTGGGTACCAGACTGCTGGAGGGATATTCCTTTAAATGAGTTAACAGGATTTGTGTGTGCATGTGTTTGTAATGAGGCAGGGCAGGAACTGGTATAAGAAGCATTAGCAAGCGAAGCAGCGCTTTATAACGGGGGCTTCCTGCACCCACAGTGACTCTGGGGAGCTGACCTTGAAGATCTGCAACCTGATGCCTCAGGACAGTGGCATTTACACCTGTGTGGCAACCAACGAACACGGAACTGCATCAACCTCTGCAACCATCAAAGTTCAAGGTAGCACATCTGACCCTAACACCCAGGATTTTTCCTGCACGGGGTCCCTTGGTGGGGGCTGGGAGCACACAGGAATAGCCAGTGCAAAGGCAGCCGGACGTGGAGCTGTGCCAGGTAAATTGAGACGTTAAAATCATACAAGCGTTCCTCAGCCAAGACTCCCACTGATGGCTGAAGGCATCGCAGGCTCTTTTGCGCTTGATTAAGTCGTCTGATCATAAGCATCACATCTGGGAAACGAAAATGTGTTGGCGCTGGTTCAGCTCCTGCATCCCGTTCGCAGCTCTGCTTGCCAGGGGCTTGGTGAGGTCGGCTGGGGGAAGGTGAGCTCCCTCGGGCTGCTGAGCCTCTGGGGCTGACCCCCGGGCTGCCCACAGGGAGCTCTGAGCTTCAGAGTCTGCCTGGAGCGAGGGGGGGGACCTGGGATCCCGCAACACCGATTCTCAGCCTCCCTTCTCTGTCGGGGACGGGGGAGGTGAGAGTAAGGTTTGTCCTGGATGAACTGCTCTGCGGGGTTTCAGGCTCGCAATTAGTGACCCATCTAATCATAATGAATATGAAATGATGAGTTGATGCTCGTGACCTCTAGCTCTGAGAAGGGATCTGTTAGCATGAGAGATGAGGGGTGCCTGCTGTGTTGAAGGGGATGGCACAGAAATTAATGTCTAGCGAGTGGCTTACAGATGCAAGAGCGTCACAAGCATTTAGAAGTTGATATGTTCGGTGTCACAAACTGCCCTAGAGATATAATTTGCCCAATTTATCCAAGTTAGTGGCTACACTAACTACTCCTGTGCTGAAGGAACCCTAAGCAAAGCACAGAACTACTGGTCATTTGTCAATCTGCTGCCAAACTTACCAAGCACACAAAGCGCTCTGAACACCTTGTTTGTATCACTTTTGGACACTTCATCAGTAACTGTCTCCCCACCTCCTCACTCGCAGCTTGGTGAAGCCCAGAGGAATATTTGTTTTCCTCACTTACATGGGCTTTGCATCAGGTCTTGAGCTGGAGCAAAAGTTAGCAGCAGAAGGTAGCAGGTGAGGAGTCCCTGCCTTCACAGCAGCAGAGCTCAGATGGATTCTCTACACCCAAGGGGTGATTCTCCCAGCCAGGCTCGCCGGGAGCCCTCCGGGGCACCACAGTGCAGTTGGCCACCAGCTGTGGGCAAGAAGAAGTCCCCCCTGTGCTGCAGTACTGTGAGACCATGCAGAGGCAGCAGGGCTTGCGAGCAGCACCGTTCTCTCCTAGCTGCTAGTATGGAAGTATCAGACTCATGGTGGTGGGTGAATGGGACAGTGACATTGCCTTTCCTCTGGTTGTGCTGGTAGCTCAGTGCAAACCAGAGTTTTCCTTCTGCAAGGGGCAGCTGCCCCACAGTGACCTGATGTACCTGGTACACCTGACCTGCAGAATAAAGCCCTAGCACTTGTTGATGTGATGCTGGACTTGGTGCTTGTTTTCTCTTCCCAAGGTGTCCCAGCTGCCCCAAATCGCCCCATTGCTCAGGAGAGAAGCTGCACTTCTGTGATCCTACGCTGGCTACCCCCGTCCAGTACAGGCAATTGCACCATCTCAGGCTACACTGTGGAGTACAGAGAAGAAGGTAAATGCTTTGAGCTGCGCTCACTGGCTGGGAGAATAAGAACAGAGTAAGCCTCCTTTATGGCACGAGTCCCAAAAGCATCCATGCCACCACTGGAGTGCCACTAGGTGTTGCTCAGAGAACCCAAAGTCTAAGGCCAAAAGAAGCCCTTCTGTCCTCCAGTCCAGCTTCTCATATATTACAGACCTGTCTGTTCCCTTCAGTCAATTACAGCAAGTTAAGTGTGCTAAGCTAAAACGTATCCACCACTAAGGCATCCTTTCATCATTTCTGTTCCACCACCACGGTATCCATCCTTTCTGGTGGATGTTTCCTGGGAATGCAAAATCAAAGCAGCCTCGTTATTTTTTTGAAATGGGTAGAGTTGCAGATCCCTGCATACTTTTCAAGCTCAGCTCAGAAACCATTTGTTCTTAAATCCAACCATCCTTTCCCCCTGAATAATCAAATAGGTACTAAATGCATTGTTTTCCCAATATGCGCAGGCATGTGCTCTTGAAAAGGGCATTTGAAATGACTCACATCCCTTTTTGCAAGGTGTGAGGGTCCCTGGACAGTAAACTTTGCCTTAGGTATGTGGTCTCTGTTTTTTTCCCCTTCATCCTTCAAAAAATCCTACCTCGTGTTAGTAAATGTGCAAACTTAATCACTCCATCATATTAATAACTTCTCTTAGCAAATACTCTGCCTTGACCCTCACTGTGCCATCAGTGTGACTGGTGTTTTTGTGAAAGACTAAGAGCTCTTTATTAACAACAGCCACCAGAACAAACAGCAAAAAAGCAGCAGTGTTGTCAGTGTTCAGTATTCCTCCCACTCCAAAGGAATCACTGACTCTTCCCTGTAAAACCAGCCTTGACCTTGTGAGACTGGCAATCAGAATTTGCCCACAACACACACAACATATATGGGTCATGGCAAATAATGTAAGAAGCCCTGAAATTACTAAAATAAGATAAAATTTTACATATTCTTGAAAGAAATCATAGGCTGTGACAGGGTCAGTGTCCCAGGGGTCCTTTTCTTTTCTGTGACCCTGTACAGATGAATAGAGTATTGCTCCTTCGGATGCCACAGGGTAGGCAATGGTTAGGTGGAGTTGTTAGGAGCAGAAACACATGACAGACATTTCTTTGCTGCAGTCCTGCTCATCTGCAAAAAAATCCATACTATGCCTCAGAAAGCTGGTTCTCCTCTTGCAGCTCCAGGATTTACTGTAGCCACCACGTCTCCCAAGAAAAGACTTTGTTTGCAAAAGCACTTGGATTGCACTGACGCTCTGTGTTAGCTTCGTCTGGGACTGCCTTGTCCATTTATTTTTTTAATTTTTTGCTGTATTTCTGCTACTGTTTTTCTCATAGCAGAGCTGTCATCAAATCAGTCCTCCATTCCTGTCTTATCACGCTGCCCTCAGACTTCACTTGTAGCAGACAGCCACAGCTAGACTGCTGGAGAGATCAACCCTGGGCTGTGTTTTTTCTATTGTTATCAGTCAAGTGAGGGGCATTTCCTTCTTCCTTCATTTAGCCAGGCTGGAGGGAGGCTGCAACACAAAATAGCTTCTTGTGGTCCTGTTCTGGTTTAACAGAAATACATCAGTCTGCCATAACACTGCCTTTTAAAAACCCCGTGGATTTTAACCTCCCAGAGTACTGCATGAGTTGGGCAGAGAAAGCTTCTGCTCTAAGTTGACATAGTGAATCTGTTTCCTTCAGCTCTCCTTCTCTCTGTCTGTAAAACGCAGGCTCACAGGTCTGGCAGCAGTCAGTAGCCTCAACTTTGGACACATATCTTGTCATTGAGGACCTGGCCCCAGGCTGCCAGTATCAGTTTCGAGTGAGTGCCAGCAATCCCTGGGGGATCAGCTTGCCCAGCGACCCTTCTGAATTTGTGAGGCTCCCAGAGTACGGTGAGTGGGGACACAGGAGGGGTTGATGCACAAATGTGTCCATCCACCTGTGCAGTCTGTATGGTGTGCTTTGATGGGTCTTGATAAAAACTTTTATCCTGGACCTGGAAGGAATACAAGAAATAGCCTGGGAGATGCTCAGAGCCAGCTCCTGCCATGAGAAAGGCTTTTCAGGTCTGCTCCTCCAGCAGGGCTCACAGCCTCCCTCTGTCACAGAAGCTATTGCAGTTCTCCAGCAGGTCCCTGCTTTCTATCCCAAGGCCACTTCCCTTTATCTCTGGGCTCCTTGTCCTGGCTGGTGTCCCCCCTGCCTTTCCAGCAATACCAGCAGCACCAGGGGCTTCTGCTGGGCTACCCAGCTGGGTCTGCAAGTCAGCTTGCAAAACGTATCCGCCTGAGAAATGCAGCCAGCATAGGAAGGCTGCAACGGAGGTGAGCCCCCAACGTGCAGTGCTGCAGGAATTTGGGGTTCAGCTCACTCATGGTTTTGTGAGCAGAGGCCGCGTTTCCCCATGTTTTAGCAGCTCTGGTGCATAACTAGGTCTGTGACTGGCTTGGATAGCCTGTGCTGGATGAAATGAGAGCTCACACAGCATGGTGCTGCCTCCCAGTTACACACAGACGCGGCCTGAGACTGTCCGTGTGGCCCTTTTCAGCCCAAAAATACAAGGACAGATTTAAATCCACGTTATCCATACCATCCTCTGGGGAGCTCTGGCTTTTAGCAGTCCAGCTCATTGGAGCCGTGCCTAAGCAGTATGAAACTGAACTCCTAGTGGTAATACTTGCTGTTTTAAGTAATACAGTCTCACATGATTTTAAAATGGGCCATTTATAGTCCACAGGAAACTGTCTTTAACTTTATGCTCTCTTAATGTGCTTTGTTCTCTCAAAGACTCTGCTGCTGATGGTGCCACTATTGCATGGAAGGAAAACTTTGACCTCGCTTATGCAGAGCTGCATGAGATTGGGAGGTAATATTAACCCTGCTTATCACTGCAATAAAACACTGAAACAATGGCTTGAAGCTTTTTCCTTGGAGGAAAGTTTAGGTTGCTTTTTGTAGTTAGCCTGAAGACTGCTACTCCTTTCAAAGAGCATTGCCCATTAATTACTGATTAAAATGCAGATCGGTTAAAATACTGACTAAATTCTGTTTTCCAAGATCAGTTGGGATTTGAGAATTGCAGCTTGGCAAACTTGTGAACAATTGGGCAGCCAAATCTCTGACAGCCACTGGTAGCTGTCGCTGCTATCTCCTCTGTCATCTCAGATTTGATGTGAGCTTTTGAAGTCATGACAACTTGCTGGTTCTGGATAAGCTTAACCCCAAAGCCTGAGTTTGCCCAAGCACTTAGGCATGTGACTGACTTAAATCACATGCCAAAGTGCTTTGCTGATTGGGAGGGTCAGTTAAACAGGAGCCTCAATAGGAGCTGTATAGCTCTGCGCAGGGGACAGATAAGGAATGCAGAAACAATTCAGGTTAATGCAATCAGTTCTCCAGCTCAGAGATCAGAGGTGAGTAAGTCTGGGGCTGAAAGAACAGGAGGCTTTCTGGTTCTGTAGAAAGAAGCATGATGTGTTAATGAGAGGCCAAGTTCAGCACATGGTTTCACCGAGTAGTTTCACTTTCAGGACCAGTACTAGGCACCAGTCTGCATGAGTTTCCTGAATGCTTTCCTGCCAGCTTTTTAGTTAATTTCTCGCTGTGTGCCTGAAACAGTGAGACAAAACGATAGGTTAGTGATTATTTAACAAGGCTTTGCTTTTAGTTGTCTGAGAATGTTTGAGCTTCTTATTAAAGCAGCTGGAGAAGGGAGTCTCATTGCTAAAAAAGAGAGAGAAAACCTGTAAAAGTGGTGGCAACTTGAACCCAGGAGAGATTGTTAGAGGACATCAGTATGGCTGCACAAAGGAAAGTGACACCGTTTGCTCTCAGTGTTTGCTAATCCCCAAAGAATCTCTACACCCGGGGTAAGAGATGGAGGCTCTTTGTTCAAAAAGGTTATGAACAACTTGTTAAATCTGATTCCTTGTGAAATATTAATGTGCTGAATCAAATAACACTTTGAAAATCAGTCTGTTACCCACTGACAACTAGGTGTGATTTATTCATGAGGCCCCTTCATTATTCTGTGGGTGTTGTTTTTTTTTTATTTCAGGGGTCGATTCTCCATAGTAAAGAAATGTGTTCACAAAGCCACCCGGAAAGACGTTGCTGTGAAATTCATTAGTAAAAAAATGAAAAAGAAAGAGCAGGCAGCACACGAAGCAGCTTTGTTACAGCACTTACAGCATCCTCAGTACATCACTATCCATGACACCTACGAGTCTCCTACTTCTTACATCTTAGTTTTGGAACTGTAAGTACGTGGAGCTTGAATTCAAGTGTCTGGGTAGGAATCACAGCCCTATTAAAGCCAAGGATAAAATTCACCCTGACTTTAGCAGGGCAAAGAATTTGTCATCTGGTTTTTATAGATTGTGATGTCAAATGAAGTAGCCATTTTCTCCAGAGCTTCCACTGCCTCTTCTTTACAGTAAGTAAGATTCAGAGGACAAATAAAACTGCTTTCTACCCCGGTGAAGCTTGGGTAATTGTATCAGCAGTTTGTCCCATTGAATAGCATCAGGTTTACTTGGGCAGTTTTATCTACTTTTTATATTTGAGTCAATGTGTTTCAGCTAGATTGAAGCCTATGCTGTTGTAACACTTCTTGGTGAAAAGAGCTGTTTGGCAACCATGCTTCCCCTGTAAGGAATAATAGCAACCAAAATCCAAAATGCTTCTTTATTACAGTATATCCAACGAAGTGTATTTGGCATATTTGATTGTTTATTTATACAGATAAACAAAACTAGGTAGAAAACTTTCATTGGTTTAGTTTTCCCACAGAATATTACCAGCCAAAAATGTCAGTGATTTTTTTTCTGCATTATGCAACCAGCTCTATAGATAAATAGATGAATCCAAATAATTAAGAGGATCTGTTTTCAAAGAAATTGCCTCTGTTTGTTGAATCCATCTTTAAGCAAAGGAGTTTACTTTGAGACCATTGACGAATTTGTCAAGGACTGGAGATAACAATTAAGGACTAAATGTTCTACCACTTCCATGGCCTGCAGTATCTTGAGATATCATTGAATAGTCACCAGATCTTGCATTTTAGTTTCCTCCATTTTTAGGTCATGAAGCTTCCACTGCAATTTTGTTTTCAAATATTACCTGTTCCTAGAGATATCTTGTGATCTTTCACGTGCAGGGGTTGATTTCTTTGTAGGATGGATGATGGTCGTCTCTTAGATTATCTAATGAACCATGATGAACTTATGGAGGAAAAAGTCGCTTTCTATATAAGAGACACAATGGAAGCCTTACAGTATCTTCACAACTGCAGAGTGGCTCACTTAGACATAAAGGTAAGAAGAAAAGAGAATGATGCTACTATTCAGTGCCTTGGTACAGAGAGTTCCTGGCTGCACAGACAGGGAGGAGGCACAGTTTGTGCTGCAAAAAGATGATCACTAAATGGACAAGCACTATCACTTCTTGACCAGAGAAAGGACTCTGACCTGCAGCACAAGGTCTTTTTCTTTGAGATGCACCTATTTCCTTGATTCACTGGTTTGTTTTCAAGTCCTTTATGGCTGGATTTAATGACGGAGAAGGAGGATGTCTGAGGCAAAAGTGAGGTGTCACTAGCACTTGGCTAAAGGAGAATTACAAGAAAAATCCATGGGGTATGGTTTGGGCTCACACCTTAGCTAAGTACGAACTTAGCTACCAAGCTTCCTGAGCAGAGCTGGTTTGTGCCCAGGCAGCTCAGGGCAGGTCAGGAGCGTGTGTCTCCCTCACGTCCGCAGCAGTGCCCTGGAGAGCCCAAAGCAAGGGGAGGCGGGGGTGCAGGGGAGCAGGAGGTGGGGAGGGCTGGCAGGGGCCAAGGAAAGCAGCATGCTGCATTGTGCTGCACAGCCTGAGAGGGGAACTGGGAATACACCCAGGGAGAGGTTCACAGGAAGAACAAACTGCATTGTGGAGAAGAAATTCAGGCATTCTCTAATGTCATGCCCAGTTAGATTAGCACAGCTTGTACCTCCTTTTGTTGGCGCACATGGCGGGAGGCACTGTACTGTCCTGGATTTGCATTGTACTTCTGTCCTCGCCAACATCCCAGTTATCTTGGAAGACAGAGAATTAGCGATTGAAGTTACGATCAAGCATTTTGAGTTTTAAGATCTGCAACATTGATTCTGGTTGCCAGGAATATCAGATAATCTACAAATTTTTTTCAGACTTAAATGCCAATTAATAATGCAGAATGAGAGATTAATTTTCTTGTATAGTGGACAGTCCAGCTCCAAGGAGGTGCCCTCTCAACTCTCCAACCCCCAGGCATGTCAGGTGAAGTGACGCTTTCATTCTTCTGATGCCTACTGCCACTATAAAAAAAAAAAATAAATTCCTTTTGTACAGTACCTTATGTGAGCATTAGTCCCACAAGGCTAAATCATCCTGGTTTCTTTCAATAAGATTGTATTTTCTGCTGTATTTATAGGACCTGTCAAAAAGTAGGTATCAATTGGAGGTAAGAAACCGCAGAATTTTCTATTTGATCATAAGATACTTCCCAGAAATAAACTGGGAAGCTAATTTCCTGTGACCTATTTACAGTTCTCATGCACATGAGGGATACTAAATAAAGCACCTTCTGTTGCTAAGTGGGAAGCAGGAGATTCATTGGTAGTGACTGCCATGAACTGTCTTGTCCCAGGATTCTGCTCAAGAATGTGTTGATTTTGTCAAGGCAGATTGCGAGGAAAAGAGCAAGTGGAGAGATTTGAACAGCAGTGTAGTAAACTTTGCTTTATATATATATTTATATATATATATATATCTCCATGAGGCAGCAGTAAAATATGCATGAGGATGAGGGACTTATATGAGAGAAAAGTGAGTCTGCATAGGGTGCAAGAAGTAAATTCAGAAATCATCTCAGAGCCAACAGAAGAAGCAAAATCCCTGAGTCCCCAGAGCAAAGTATATAGGCAATGCTCAGCATTTCCCACGGAAAAAGAGAGATCTTAAATACTGAAAGAGTTGGTAAAACAGAAGGAAAACCAACTGGGATGAAATACAATTGCACTCCGGCTTGGAAAGCGTGACTGTGTGCTGGCATCTATAAGGGAACTCTGGCAGCTCCATTCATGTCAACTGACAGCAATGGTAACGGCACACACCAGAGTCCCTCCCAGGATACACGCTGGTGGGAGTAAAGGTGAACATTTACTTCATGAAGAACATTTCTGCTGCAAGTTATGCACATTTATATAACCAGTTGTCATGTAAGCAAATGAAATCTAAATAAACTGATACATAAGTCTTATCAAAATTTAAAAATCTGTCAGTGCTCTTAATCTGGGATTAGTTGGGGAAAAAAACCTCTGAGTATTTGGGACAAAGTGCAAAATCCCAGTGTGTTGCCCTAGTGCAAAAGGGGATGCTGTCATTGCAACTTCAGCATTGATCTGAGTTTACAGCAGTGTAAGCAGCAGCTGAGCCAGTTCCTTGTCATTCACGCTCCTGATATTGCACATCTGATTAAATGCGAGTTTTGATTGGCTATTAAACCTAAATGAAATCTACACATTTTATTTGCGAAACTATGGTAAAATTAAGTTTTCGTTATTATCTTTTCAACAGCCAGAAAATCTGCTCATTGATTTAAGAATCCCGGTACCTCGTGTCAAGATCATTGATTTGGAAGATGCAGTTCAGATCACAGGTCATTACCACATCCACCACCTCCTTGGAAACCCAGAGTTCGCAGCTCCCGAAGTTATCCAAGGCCTTCCTGTCTCTCTGAGCACAGATATCTGGAGCATTGGGGTCCTCACCTATGTCATGTTAAGTGGTGTCTCTCCATTCCTGGATGAAAGCAAAGAGGAGACTTGTATCAATGTGTGCAGAGTAGATTTCAGCTTCCCGCCTGAGTACTTCTCCGATGTGAGTCATGCTGCCAGGGATTTCATCAACGTTATCCTCCAGGAAGACTTCAGGAGAAGGCCGACAGCAGCCACTTGTTTACAGCACCCGTGGCTGCAACCGCACAACGGCAGCTATTCCAAGATCCCACTGGATACCTCCCGCTTGGCTTCCTTCATCGAGCGCCGCAGGCATCAGTACGACGTGCACCCAGTCCCCAGCATCAAGAGTTTCCTGATGAGCAGGCTGAACCCAGGGACGTAACGCCTCCATCCCTGGGGCCCCACACTGCTGGTCCTGAGGCAAGGTGCAGGGAGCAAGCAGGTGCAAAGCGGATCTGTCTGTACATAGTCCCGTATTTGGTGTTGGCATTTCACACGGCTTCCCCAACTGCAGGGTACAAACCATTGCGGAGGTGGCAGCACTGCCCGCTTCCTTGGGACCAAAGCGCAGGGGGCAACGGCAGCGGGTACCTGCTCCCTCCCCTTGGCAGGCTCCTCTCGGGACACGTGGAATTGTTGCACCCACTGCCAAAAAAAAGGACTGTGGGAAGGAAACGCCAACTGGAAACGAGAGCCAGAATTGCAGTTGCCTTAACCTTTGTGAGGCAGCCTTACAAGAAATCCTCTTGCTGAATTGAATTAAAAATGTACGAGCGATTAGGAGTAGGATGGGGTGGGGGGGGTGGGGGGGTGGAGTGAGGCTAGGCTGACCTTAGCATGTACTGCAGAACCGGACTGAAGTTGGGTTTTGCTGAAATCGTTCCAAGTCTGCTCCAGGTTAACAGACAGATTTTTCATGCCCCGTATGCCCAGGTCTGCCATGATTTTAGTGGGGACTTTGTCTGCGTAGGACATGCAAGATCAGGCCCTAGTCACTGCTGGATCAGCTTCCGTGGTGGCATGGCTTACGTACACTCTTGTTGCATGGTAGTGCTCAGACCAAAATCCCCCATTAATCCTTGGGCTTTCTGCTGTGTCAAGTCAACATGCAGTACCTTTTGGAGCTACGATTAAGGCAATGAATTCATTGGAGCATACAGCTGGTTTTGACTAAGCACAATGGGACTATGATGGGTTTTTTAAAAGCATTTTATACACACCTGTACAGAAATCTTTTGCAAAACCTGTGCATTGAGAAAAGGCTGTGTCCAATTTTTGCAGTATCTGTAAACTAGATGACGATGATGAAGACAATTTTTTCTATCACAGGTTTTCAGTATACATATATTGTATCATATATATAAATATATATATATATATATAAAGGATCTTGTTCCATTTCTAGCTTCAGAATTGCTTGGCCCAAAGTCCATCTAAGCCTTTCAGAGTGCGGTAGGAGTGGTGAGTTCATCCTTGTGCTTACAGCTTGAAAATCGTTTTCAGTGTTTAAAGTATGTCATTTGTTTCATTTCCAAACTTGTAAATATCTCTCAGCCCCTGTTAGCACTTCATCAACAAAGCATTCATGAGGATATTTTTATGTCCAAAGCCTAATTTGTAATAAAATAAAAAATATTCACAATTAAAACATTGCTCTTTTGCAAGCCAAGCTGCAACATCATCATAGTGATGTTACAGTGATGGAGCCAGCCTTAAGTATAACCAATGCAGGGAGTCTGCAGTGACAAATCGTCAGTTTGTAGGCTGGCCAAATTTTCCTCTCTAGCAGTGGGACTGGGAGGGGAAACACTTCCCCGGCTAGGGCTTCTCCCTCCTGCTGCTGCACCATAAAACCCTGCGGCCTTGTAGGGTGGCGATCAAGGAGATACGTTTTCCCCCCCCCCCCAGCATGCGAGGACTTTGTCTTGGTGCTGAGTGCCATTGCTGTGCCTGTAATGGAAAATGTCAGTCGTTACCAAAGGTTTTCCTAAGGAAAAGGGCTTGATCTGACCATGGGTGCTCTAGTATAGACTCTCTTGTAAGGGCAAGAGTCAAATTTAATTTACCATCCAAGTAACTGCACTGTGAGCCTGCCATGTACCTGCAGGAGCAAAAGCTGTCTCTGCCAGCAGGTAGTGGAGATACTCAGCAAGCACTGTTAAATTCTCAGGGCTCTGCTAGCCCCTTTTTTTGATCCACCTCCAAGCTCAGTTTCACAGCAGGTAGGAGACCTAACCTCTTTGTGCTTGCTCTATCAGTATGCTGGAGTGGTCAGTGTTTTGCTAGTGGAGAAGAAAGGAGGCACAGCAAAAAACCCAACGTTCAGCACTGTGTGCATCTAATACAAGAACAGACCTTGAGGCCGGGGAGCCACAGTCAGAAGTCTGAGCCCGGGTGCCCGAGCAGAGTCAGAAGTGGTGTACAAAGCTGTGTGGCTGATGGAGAGAGATCTGAGGCAGAGGGAAGTGGTGGAAAGGCTTGAAAGAGAGAGTGTTCACAGAAAGCTAAACCTTCTGGATCCATGAGAACCTATCTCGGTTCCTCTGTAGTACAGCAGCTAATTTTCTAAGCAATTCAGCAGCACCTCTTAGACAAAGACCAGACTCTCATCCTGAGCAAGAGTGTGAAGTATGTGATTTCTTAGCAATGGAAACTTCTTCAGACAGCAGTCATCAAGGGGTGTCTTTAATTAGCACCAGCCTCAGGTACTCTCTCACTACAGGACTGTTTATACTTCTTCTATTTGTCAAAGCTGGCTCTTTGTGCTGTGATTGTGCTGCTCTTAAAAAAATATTTATGGAAGTGTGGTTTATAAAACCCACAGTTTTTATTAGCCCTGTTAAACCGGGTATGGTTTAAGCCACAGCCTTTCTGCTTGGCATTAATACAAACAAATTCTCATGTATCATTTGAAATCTGGAGTTATTTAGCATTTTATTTTCCTATTTCCTGCACTTGCATCTCAAACTGCAACAGCAGACACTTGGGATGCACAGGGGAGAAAAGCTCGATTGTTTAAGAGAATAGTTAAGCCTCATTGCCATCAAATAACAGGGAAAAAAACATAAAACCAAACAAAAGGCTGAAAGGGGATACATGTTTAGGTGTTGGTGCTCAGGTTCAAAGAAGAGATTTCTTACTAAGGGAGAGCTGGAGGTGCTGAACTCGGAAGATTTTGAATGTTATGGGGTTGCTTTCCTTTATGGTTCTGCTTTTTCCATATTCATGTCAGAGAACTCCTCTTCCTGGGCACTGCTTTTCTTACAGCACATTCAAGTAAACTTGAACTTGTTAGTACTTCCAGATACATTTGTGATGATCAACCATTCTTGCATTTTATCGCAAAGATTTCTTTTGCCTGAATGCTATCAAGTTGACAGGAAATGTTGCTGCATGATAAATACAGAGGAAGTATTCTGACCTTGCTCTCTCCAGGTCTTTTGCAGCCCACACCTGTGGCCCCTCTGCAGTTCCAACAGATCCTGTAACTCTGTTGTAGATTGTAATTTTGCTGTGAAGAGATTAGGGAAGCTCAGTAAGTAGGCCTGGAGTGAGCCCACTGGGTGTGAAGCTCCACAGCCGATCCCCTTTGCAGCATTCTTCAACTACTGGATCTTTTTGTTCATGAAATACTGCATGTAACAAACATGGGGAAACACAGTTTCTCATAGAGCTCTGTTAGGCCTTTACAAAGCTCCCCAGAGGGCAGCTGACTCTGAGAGGAAGATGGCCACCTGCAGCTTCACCACTCAGGGTTTTCCCCAGGCGGCTGAGTGGAGGTGTAGTGGTAGCTGCACCCTCTGGCTTCTGCAGCAGCTTGGTACCAGCTAGCATGACCAACAGTAATGCCAGCCACAGAGCACTGCCAGCTCAGTGCAGACTGGCACTGTGCACACAGCCACCGCCTTCAGGCACCTTGACCGTGCTCTTACCCTGCACTGACATCCAAGTACACTTGCTCACAGTGTCCCCCAGTGCTGGGTTGGGACTGGCCTGTAGGAAGGCAGCAGCAAAGGTGCCAGTGAAACAGAGCCCAGAGGGCACGGTGGCATGTGGCACTCATTATTTAACACGGCTACATTGAAAGAACACGTGTGGCAACGAGAAACTAACTCGCCTCTCTCTCTCTGCTCCACTTGTCAGAGCCGGGGCAGGCAGTTTGACTCCTAGCCATCAAATGGGAAGTCTGATTGCCCATGTAATAGTGTCAGCTCCCGTCGGCTGTCCAAAGCACTTGCTGCCCTGTGGGAGATCCCCACCACTCCACCCAGCTGCCAGCCCCCCTTCGCATGTTACTACAGGGATGATACACAGCCAGGCCAGGGTTTTAGACTGTAGTATTTTAAAGCAATCCAGGATTTAGAATGTATAAATTTTCTCTGTTCCTACTTGTACCAACAAACCTTGTTTAGTTTTACTGCCCTTTTAAATGACTATTTTTTCCTCAGTGACATTTATATTTAAAAGCATTTTACTTTTAAACAAAGTTAATGCTGAGACAAAGTCTGTGCCCTTGACCGACATTTACGAGTTCTGTGGCTTCAGTGGAGTTCATCAGCATTTCTGAGGATGCTATTAGGCCTTTGTTACAAATACTGTGAATAACGGTTAAATGCAGAACCACACATTATGACCTGACAATATACAACCATATTTTAATACTCTTGTGCTGACGGGACTGCATCAGGTGACTGGATAATGTAAATTTCAGAGGCAGATGTAAAGGCTAGTCTGTATATACAAAGGTCTAACAGATAATTAACATGCACAGGGGCCAGCCACCTGATTTTATTTCTGTTCCTTTCACTGCAGAGGTAAATTCTCCTCTAACACAGGGCTTGGATTTATTTTCCAGCTCATTCTTTCATGTCCCATCAGAAAATGGTGCTCTCCCAAGGAAACAAAATAAAATCCCATTTTACTAGGCTGACTGCACACTGCCATCAAGTGATGAATTCTCGTTCTGGGATCTGTGTAGTGGTGAATGTTACCATAGCGTCAGGATGCTGAATATTCGCTGTAACTGTAGTCTTTATTATGAAGCTAGTGAAAAAACAACATCTTCTCTACACAAGCCATATTTCACCTTCATGTCCAACTTCTAATGCTGGTGCTTTTACTTCTCTTTCGACCAAACTGTTCAGCGTTGCTCTGCCACTGAGATCAATTTGCTGATAACTTTTGGAAGGCAAATGCAACAGAAGGTGCAAAAAAACCCAACCCCTTACATCTCAGACTTCCTTACTAAGAGCAAACAGCTGGAATATGTAGATGCTTTTCAATCTTTGCAACGATCGACTGAAGGAGGAAAAAAGAAACAGTATTGCTAACAGCTCAGCATTTTCAAGGTGCAAAGTAATTCCACAGCCTTAATTATTTCAGTGTATTGCTGTTCTGCCTTAAATGTATCTTCAGTTTTAATGCGGATTTCATTTTGTATGCACACAATGTTGTTTTGCAAAGGTAAGTTTGTAAATATTTCCTTTGTAAGTCTAACCACTCGTGTACTGTTGTGAGGTGATTACTTGCTGTCCCACGTTGTTATTCCTGTACCGCGGTATATATGATCACCTACGGATGTAGCTTCGAACTGTACATCTTCTGTCCCCGCATTCCCATAAATAGAGTATACTAATGATTTAGTTTCTGGGCTTTTTTGATTAAACGCCGTTGCTGAGAGAAGACCGGGTCAGTCTGATTTCCCACGTCTGGCAGTCCGAGCCCCCGCGGCCTGGCAGCCGGCAGGTGGCCTCGCTGAGGGCGCGTTCCGAGGCCCTGCGGCTCGCCAGCTCCCGGGCCGCAGCGAGCTCCCCCCGCAGCCCCGGGGGGACGGGACCCCGCCGGCGGGGAGCCCGCGGGCGCCGGGAAGGCTCGGGCCCGGTCCCCTCGACGGAGAGCCGCGACCTGAGCGGCGGGGGCAGCTTTGGCCGCGCCGGGTGGTTTCCGTGGCGGGCGGCGGAGGCGGCGAGGGAGCGCGGCGGGAGCCCGGCGGGGGGCTGCGGAGCTGCCCCGGGGAGCCCGGCCGGGCTGCGCTGCGGGGCAGCCTCGGGCGGGCCGAGGCGGACAGTCCCGGGAGGGTTTCCTCGGTGTAAAATAAAGAGCGGAGTGGGGGCACAGGCCGGCGGGCAGCGCTTCTTTCAAAGTAAGAGTTTTCCCACTCCTGCCCGCCTCTGCTCCCCAGACCCCACAGCTAATGCCGGGCACCGACTCCTACGTACACTGTCAGATGCACACATCTATAGGTATAATGCGTATACAGACGCACACAGCTAGACTAAACACTCCGCACCGGTCATCCACTTGTTTGTGTTTGGGGTTTTTTTTCTCCCCCTCTGCGGTGAGCTGGTGCAGAGAGAGGTGCAGGGACGGGGAGCTCCGCGCACTCCACCTCGCAGCAGCAACAGTGCGTTTCTTCAGAAACACGCAGGTTAAGATCAAAAGCCGAGACCAGGAAAGTGCTCAAGGAAAAGGTAATATTTTAAAGGGCTTCTCTGAGAAGCAGCAGCACCGAAAACAAAAAAGTTTAAGGAACAAAAGCACCGAGAGAAACTCCGAAAGAACCGTGTCCTAGAGTCACATTATTAGGTCAGTAACACACTGAAATGAACTCAGCCACTTCAGCAACACCTTTGATATGAAGCAAAAATCTGTTCCCTCCAAGATCCCAGGTGTATGTAAGTTTGTCGCCTTCTAGCACGTTATTACTTGCCCAATTTTACTTGATCGAGAAGAAGGACTTCGGTGAAATCCACCAGAGCAGATGGAAGTGAAGATCTCATACCTTGCTCAGTTTTCTAAGCATTGTAACTATCATTCTATGAATAATAATAAAATAAAAAACAACCCCCAAACCCCTAAAAAAAGCAAAAAGCACCCAAACAAAGCCCCCCCCCCCCTTCAAATCCCCAGCTTCATGTGTACATGAGCTTTATTCTTTTCCTGTACACTTTAAGGAGCTCCTGTGTCGATGAAGCGCTACTCATGATGTTATGGGGAGTTCTCATCGAATTAATGCAATAAGTCGTATACGTTCACTAAAATCTGTTATGTAAATTCACCTGCTAAAGAAGCGCAACCTACAAATGAATTTAAAATTACTCAGAAAGTCTCGCTATGTTTAAGGAATAGACAGGTATCTCAGAAAATAGTAGTCATCTTACTCAGCTTTAGTTGTTATGGTGAGATATGGAGCTAGCCAGTAAAACCAGACATAATTATCGCTAGTCACTTGGCAAATATTTTTGGAATGTACATTTTTAACTTTTTTTCCATTTCTATACGCCGGCTTACGACAGTGGATAGATACATACTGTCTTTCGTAGATATTGCATTCGGCCATTTGTAGATGTTTTTGCTACTTCGTGTCTGTGTCATTGTAAAATAAAAAATACCGATTTCCCTCTTCCCCCTCCCCCTAACAAAACTCTTTACATCGGAAATTAAAAGTCATCGTTAACGTTTTCATCTCTAGGTTTCCCAAGAATTTTTCTGCCGAGTAAGTTGTTTTAAGCATCAAAACGAATTTCAGTTTCTTTTTACATCAATACATCTTATTCACCGTCTTATTTATATAGCTGACCAGAAGCCTTCGACAGAAAGACATAGGATATAGAAAACTTTGACCTTACCTGCTCCCTAATGTGCGTGCAGCCAGAGAAAAAAAAAAAAAAAAAAAAAAGTCATTTCGTACTATTCACCACTTTGCCAGAGACTGTAATCTCTTTGCCTCATAGGAACAGCCGTACTGGGTCAGATCTCTGTACACATTTGATACATATAAACAGTATTACCATTTACTCAGGGTTTGGAGGGCTTTTTTTTCCCTCTGAAGGGGATCATGAGAGGAACTGCGGGTCAGACAGGAAAAAAAAAAATATTTCTCAGCTTTGCTCCCGACACGGCCATGAAAGGACTGAAATTCTTCAGAAGTCACTCAGTCTTTACCTCTAGGTCCCCTTTGTAAACGCAGCCGTCACGACCAGCTGGACCGGGGCTGCCTTCCCGGCGAGGCCCCTCTACCTGCGCTCCGCTACAAAACTCCTAAAATACTTTTTTACACCCACCCCCCCCTCCCCGTGGCAACTTCTCTTGGTGTCATCTCGGAGCTGTCTCAGATTACATTGTTTGGGATCTCCACTTTGAACACTGTCTTAGGGCCCTGCACTGCCTTTTGAACCCAGATCGGGCTAGATACTTCCCGAGCCGCTCCCCGGGGCTTTTTTGCCCCCCGTATGTCGGGCAACCGCCCCGCGCTGCGCGTTAGCCCGCGACCGGGCCCGCACAGCGCCCGGGGCAGGCCCCGCGCCGCCGGCTCCTCCGAGCCTCTCCTGCTGAGCACCCCTCTTGCTCACAGGCTGCCGTGAAACAAAACAAAACAAAAAAAAAAAAAAAGAAAGAAAGAAAGGGAAAAAAAGGATAAAAACCCCACCCAAAACACACACACTTAAAAAAAAAAACAAAACACAAACCCAAAAAACTCAAAACAAAAAATAAACCACAAACCAACCCACCCTGCAACCCTTTTGGATATGAAATAGCAAAGATGAAGAAGCCTTTTGCTATTGTTGCTGCTGTTGTGGCGGTGGTGGTGGTGGTTTTTTGTTGGGTTTGGGGGTTGTTGGTTTTGGGTTTTTTTTTTTCCACAGCCTGCTGTGCCACCACGCTCACACTTCATGGCACTCCAGCATGAACTCCTATTTACAGCAGGAAAAAAATGCCCTCCGCGAGTCTCCTACATTGACAGGCAATGCCAGCCGGGGGGCGGTGGGGGGTGGTGGAAGGGAATAGCCATTCTTCACCAGATCCTTTCTCTCTCAAAATACGGGGTGCCCACGGGCTCACGTCGAGAAAGCGGTTACACCGGGAAACGTGCATTTCTCCCATCGTTTCAGATTTGAATCGTGCTGCCCCTCCCCTTCGCCATCCCATTATCCAAGTTCTGCATTGATTACCGGGAGACTGAAAATCAGCGTATTGGAAGAAGCAGGAGTTTAGACGGAGGCACATATTTTAATTTAGAAAAGCTACACAGTGACTAAGTTCTCGTGAGTGTTCTCGAGGGAGACTGGAGATTCAAATGTATCTCCCCCCCACCCCCCACCCTGCCGAAATATCTTTATCACAATCAAAGCATAACTGGTTTATACACCGAATTTTATGATAAAAGGTAATAACACAATGTCATAAAAAAAAACTTCTATAAAATTGTTGAAGGGCAGTTTGTTTGCATTTCTCCTGATTGATATGTAAATACAGTTTGAACTGTGTTTGCTCGGTCTCTAGTGCTTAATAAAGAGATGAATTCACCTTTCTGTGGAACAAGTAAACAGACTTTAAACTAAGCCGACATCAGACAAAGTGGAAACGAGTTTATTTAATCGAAACTAAATCTAGTTTAAGAAAGATAAGTCAGTGTACATAATAATCCATTACAGTAATTACACCCACCACCAAATCTGTGTTTATGAGGTTGTCGAGACACAATAAAATTCATTTATTTCCCCCGAAGTCTATAGTGAAAAGTCACTGGCTGGATCTCTATGGAACATGCTAACGCCAATGTTGGGGGCGGGGGGGGGGGGCAATAATTTTTCTCATCTGTATTAACGCCTTTCGGTGCTCCCCACTTTTGAATGTTCCTGTGTTTGAAAGGATGCAAACATTAATTACATCTGAAGGGCAAAAGTCCACAGCACTTTCCCCTCACTCTTGTATAGTAACTGGGAGAAACTAATCCTAATTTTTAAAATCCTTCGAGTTAACCCTTCTCTCGCTCCCTCCGCAGGAGCTGGCAGCGCTGTACCACGGACCAGGAATTCCCAGCACTTTCTTCTTTTAGCAGAAATAACAGCACTAAGCTCCAGGCAACACCCCCACCCCGCCATGCTTAACATGTTGTTATAGATCTGAAACGAATATTCTGTGTAGAGAAAGGAAAAAAAAAAAAAAAAAAAAGGAATAGTCTTTGGGTTAGTTGAGAATGTCGCTGTGTAAAGCAGGACATAATATAAAGAATGAAAGGTCTCGAAATTCCTGTTGACAAACGTGATGTTTTCTAGTTAGAAATAAGGGAAGGGGGGAGGCAGAAAGAATCCGATAATCTTTTTTTCCCTTCTGTTTCCCTTTTTCTCCATCCAGACTAGCACTTGGTGTCCGAGTAACACGGGCTGTCTTGTATAAATAAAAGACCGGAGCTTTCGAAAGCTGCTACTTAAACTGGAGGATGGGTTGTTTCCATCCCGGGCAAGCTGCTGGCTTTCTCTTCAAAATTATGAGCATTTCATAATACCTCTGTAATTCAGAGGTCTTTCAATGACTGCGATAGACTTCCGTGATTTAACTGAGGGGGTCTGGAGGGGAAAAAAAAAAAAAAAAAAAAGAAAGGAAAAAAAAAAAGCCGAAACCAAGCAGCAGATGCGAAGGAAAACAGGCTACAAGGTCTTTTAGGACGGGGGACGTCTTATTTTGTTACACTCACAAAAGGGATATTTGGGACCCGAAAAATAGCGAATTATATGTATTTCGGGCTTGTCCGATACGAGCTGCTTAACTTGATATGCTTTATATATTTACAGCGAAGTTAATACCTAACTGCCTTGCATTACCCATAATATTTACCTTCCTACCCACCGCCCCTTGGTGTCTCAGCCAGGCGCGCACCCCGCGCACCCACGCGCACCCACCCACCCACACGTGCGCGCACACGTACGTTCGCCTCATCTCCTTCTTTACAAGCTTCCCAAATCGCTACACACATAAACAAAACAAAACAAACAACAAACAAATAAAAAAACCACACACCCCCAACTCCCCCCCCCCAAAAAAAAAAAAACCCAAACAAAAAAACCCCAGCCAACCCCAACCAGCGTTGCAGCGGGATGCAGCCTGCAGCTAACCTCTGCCTGGGGGATGGGGGGGTGCGTGAACGCTTCTGTGCGTGCGGGCTGCCGGGGGCGGGCACATGTAGAAAATGAAATACAGCTGATAAAGAAAGTTAATTCAAACTGCATGCCGTACACAATAAACTATCTTTTTATTTTTATTATAAATAAGGTGACTGTACTTCCCTTAAAATACAAGTACATAGGAAAACCTGGTAGAAATTATTCTTTTTTTGTTATTTTTTGGTTGGGTGTTTTTGTTCTGATTTTTACAAGGTATTAAAACTGGACGCTCTTTAAATCGGCCGCGTGTTCTATACTGTCAGCAAGTTCTTGGTTATTTTTTTTCTAGTGGCATTAGACTTTTCCCTTCTTTCTCCTCCGTGCCTTTGGCATTTGAATTTCTACTCCCGGAATACTTTGCTTTCTCTAGCAAGATGTCTCTGAGGTACCCCCCACCCCCCCAATAACTGGGCTAATGAATTTGGACTCGATCCCTTCACTCTCGAGTTTGTGAATCTCACGCGTTTGCTTGTCACTTTTGCACGCTGAGGACTGATCCTGTATCCCGCTAAGTCCCTGGAGCAGCTCCCCTCTGGGAACAGGGTCCGGGTCCTGGGAGGGGCAGGGGCCTTTCAGGATTTGGCAGCATCCCGGGTTGTTTTTCCATCAAGGAAAAAAAAAAAAAAAAAAAAAACGAAAAAAAAAAAAAAAAAAATGCGGGAACGGAGGGTCGGGAGGAGGAACCAAAGGGAAATAAAAAAAGAATATTCGTAATGTGTATAATTTATTAGAAGCTTCTGAGGAACTATATTTAAGCCAAATATCTACATAAGTTACAACAGGAAAAGGCGGCGTGCGCAAATAACAAACTGCCAGAGGATTTACGACGGGGCGATCAGTGTCCATAAAAAAGGTGGGGGTTGGTTTGGTTGATTGTATTTTTTTTTCTTTTTCTTTTTACAACAAAATATACAGGCTACTAAAAACTATGGGTTTAGTCCAACTTTTGACAGCATTATACAGCTACAGGTTCACATCAAACGTAAGGAGGAAAATAAAAGCCAAGCCTTTGATGACTCCACGTCTCCATCCGCTGGCCCTGACGGCGGGGCTGGGAGAGGAGACCGGGGGAGGGGGGAAGCTGCTTCTTGTGTCTGGGTGACGCGAATGAGTTTTTTTTTGGGGGGGAAAACCACCCCATCCCCCAAAATCTCTATATTTACATGCAAGTCCTAGACGCTGGCGAAGTGTACATCTGAAATCCAAGCCTTCGGACCATGCCTAACGATGGTTCCCTTTCTGCAGACTGCTCCGTGGTTATTAGTCAGATATTTTTTTTTTAACACCCCGTACAACAACCTGGGGGGGGGGGCGAAAAAAGAATGGCCCAAAACCATCAAGAGTAACAGCAAAACCGAACAAAAAAAAAAGTATCTTTCTCTCTTTCTTAGAGGTCC
>JAVJGJ010000061.1:32154105-32171281 GCA_035590215.1 Microhierax caerulescens
GGGCTGTCAGGCCCCGGGCCCGGCCTTTGCGCGGCCTGCCCCGGTCATGGCAGCGGTTCGGTCCCCTCCGGCGGTCTGGCGGTTGGCAAGTGTTCGGTGTCCCGTTCCAGGTTGCAGATCTTCTCTTCCGAGCAGCCCAAGGTGCCGGCCTGCGGTATGACTGCGTGTGCGGCGTGCCCTACACGGCGCTGCCCCTGGCCACCGTCATCTGCGCCGAAAATCAGATTCCCATGCTCATACGGAGGAAGGAAGCGAAAGACTACGGTAAAACACTCAAATTGAGGATTTGTGTCTACTTCTTGTCTTGTCTGGGAAATGACTTTACATGTTTGTGGTTCTTCTGTGATGTGCCATGTCTCCGTTCCAGTTTAAGGCTACCACTGCAATTCAGAAGGCAGCTTTTTTCCCCCTGAAATGTACCCCCGGCAGCACCCCAGTCTGAGCAGGCTCTCCCAGCTGGTTGCTGATCAGGCTGCAGCTTGAGTCCAGCTATAGTAGGTTCGGAGACTCTGGAGGTGGGAGCTGAGCAGATGCTTGTTTGTGGGGGTTTTTTGTTTGTTTCTTCAGCAGTGGGGTTTTTGTTTGTTTTTTTTCCCCTTGGCACGGTGACCATGGTTCTGCACCACTGCCCTCTTCCAAAAAACAAGATTTATAATTTGGTTTCTCTTGATATACTGAGCCCGGTGCCACGTTTGACCCCTAAACAGAACTTTCTGCGTATTGACTCCAAGAGGAACCTTTCCAGTCTTCTTCTCCCTTTACCTCTCAAACCCCTTTTTCTGTCATAACCTGTAGTCATGTAATCAGTGGGCAGGGTGGACCAGGCGAGAAGCAGTCAGTTCTCTATGCAATGAACCATTTATTTGATTTTGATTAAAGAAGGGGGAGGGAAGACTGAAGTGTTAACCTACCATAGCAACTGGATTTCTGCATGTGTTGAGAGCTGTACTTTTCCAACAGTAATTCTAAAGCATGCTTGTCAAACTACATGTTACTCATGTCAGTGTGCCAGGCATGAAAACGTTTGCTGTTCCTTCTTGTGAAAGACAAGTCAATTGTGACAGCAATTAACTGCCTGGCACAAGGTTTTTGGTGTTACATGGATTGCAAAGCTGTAAGTGTGCTTGTTCCCTAGGCTGTCATGGTCTAAGCACCACACTTGCAGCATAATGTTCTCCTGCTGCTCGATGCTTCCTGGGAAAGCTAGGCATCCTTTGTTGTGCCCCCTGGGAGGCCTTTCATGGATGTGTGCCTGTTGTTGATTAGGGCAAAGGCATTTGGGGCTTTACTCCTTGTAATTGTTCTAACAGGCATATTAAGCACAGGGTACTGCCTGCAGAAAATAGGAAATGAGCTGAAGAGTACCCATAAGGTGGCTGTTTTAAAGACATTTTAAATAACCGGAGAAAATAGTTTTCTAATTCCGAGCATTCCATTTACACCAGTAATAAGCTTCTGTAGTCACCCAAAGGTTCAAATTTGTGCAGTGAACAGTATGTCAGTTTTGTTAATGGTGCATAACTTCTGAAAACATAAAGAAGTATTTTATGAACATGGAGAAGTAACAGTCTTTATGAATTGAATTACAAGTCAGTGACTGAACTGTGGTAAGAACTGTGGTAACTACTGTCAGTTACTAACTAAACAAATTAATTCTCCATACTGGCAATGAATGTGAAATTCCTGTTCTCTTGAAGTCGGATTCCATTGAACTTCAGGATATACTAGCATATGCTTGTATGTGGAACAAATACGATCTTTATATTAGCATGGCATGTTCTTGTAGCAAGTTAAGTTTTGATTCTTGAAGATTTTTGAGTCTTTTAAACATTCTTCATTTAATGGAGTGTTTGCTTATTATTTTTAAGGTACTAAGCGGATTGTAGAAGGCACCATCAATCCAGGAGAAACATGCTTGATCATTGAAGATGTGGTAACAAGTGGGTCTAGCGTACTGGAAACTGCAGAAGTTCTTCAGAAAGAAGGATTAAAAGTCACAGATGCTGTAGTACTGTTGGACAGGGAGCAGGGTGGGAAGGCCAGGTTAGAGGAACATGGAATTCGCCTGCATTCTGTATGCACATTGTCTGGGGTGTTGGAGATTCTCCAGGAGCAGGGAGAGGTGTCTGTTGAGATGGTTGGAAAGGTGAAGAAATTCATTCAGGGAAGCATGTTTGAGCCAGTGGCTCAGAATGGTCCTGCTCCCGTGAAAAGACTGTGTAAAGAGCTGAGCTTCAGTGCTCGTGCCGAGCTGCCAGGGGTACATCCTGTTGCAGCCAGGCTTCTCGCACTCATGGAAAAGAAGCAAACAAACCTGTGCCTCTCTGCTGATGTTACCAGCTCCAAAGAGCTGCTGCAGTTAGCTGCCATCCTGGGCCCCAGCATTTGTATCCTGAAGACTCATGTAGACATCCTGAACGATTTCACCCAAGAGGTAGTAAAGGAGTTGAGAACACTCGCAGATCAACATGAATTCTTGATTTTTGAAGACAGGAAATTTGCAGATATTGGAAACACGGTAAAACATCAATATGAAGGTGATTATCATCAACCTCTATTTACTATAACTTTGCTGCAGGTGTGTGTAACTGCAGCGTTGGCACAAGTTGCCAGGAGAGATTGTGGGATCTCCAGCCATGGAGAAGATTCAAAGGGACAAGGCCCTAAGCAACCTGATCTAGCTCTGAAGTTAATCCTGCTGAGAGGGCATGACCTGCAGAGGTCCTTTCCAACCTAAACCTTTTTATGAATCTGTGGTGGTGCTCAGTAAGTACTTCTGAGTAGTTGTTTGCCATGAGAAAACGTAGCATGGCTTCTTAAGGCAGCCTGCTATTGCATGCTTGTGTGCTTGTTATGGCTTTCATTCAATATTGCATCTGCAACTGTAGGACCGTTTTTTTCTGATCCATACTTCCCATAAGGTGTGCATACTGTTTTGAAAGGTAGCACCTATGACAGTGGATTTCTTCATAAATGTCTCAGTGAATATTAAAGGTGACATACTAAGAAGTGTTTGTGAAAAGTAAAACTGAAAGATTACACTTTTTGTGGTTACGCAGCTGTCGGAACTGTCTGATGAGACTGAACTTGTAGCTATCAAGCTTCAGTAGTAAAACTGTCTTTTAAAATGTGAATGATTTAATGTGCAGCTTGTTTTGTTGAACTCGTGTTTCCTGTTTTAATACGTTTCTAGTGATGCTTTGCCTGTCTTCCTATCCACGTTCTCAGGTGGTGTGTTCAGAATTGCATCCTGGTCAGACATTATCAATGCCCATGTGGTTCCAGGCTCTGGAGTTGTGAAAGGTCTGAAGGAAGTAGGTCTTCCCCTCCAGCGTGGCTGTCTTCTGATTGCTGAGATGAGTTCCCAGGGGTCACTTGCAACGGGTGAATACACAAAAGCTGCAGTAAGTATGCAATTTTGTTTCAGGTTAAAAGCTTGTAAAATGTTGTGACAGGGAAGTTTTGTGTGTTTCTAATATTTGCACTTCCAAAAGTGTCTTCACCTTAACTATTAGTGTTTTTCCTTGGAGACTCAAGAATCAAGCGTGATGTTTAAAGGCTGCAGCCTTTGAGGCTAGTCATGTGAGATGGAGTTCATGCTGTGAGTTCTAGTAAACATGCCAGCTTTGCTATTAAAGTCCCCTTTTTTTCCCCTTAAGCAAAAAATTTCTAATTAGTTTAAATTCAGTCATTATATTATTTATAACACAGAAAGAAACATAACGTTCCTTTTCCTGGATGGGTGAGGGGTGAGTGAGCTCTGGGTGACTTTATATTGCTAAAGCAAGAACAGGCGTTTCATACCACAGCCTTACACAGCTCAATGTGTCAAAGGGTGGATGGGGAAACAGATTGCTGGTCAAGCTTAATTTCAGGTATATCACTTGTAACTGTTTACTGATCTTCTTCAGGTACAGATGGCTGAAGACAACTCAGATTTTGTTTTTGGATTCATATCTGGATCTAGAGTTAGTAATAAACAGGAATTTCTTCACTTGACTCCAGGGGTGCAGCTGCAAACTGGAGGTAACTTTTTCTGAAATATTTCTAGCCTGTTTTTTAAATGCAGTAAGTGATCTAGCCTTCAGTGAAAAAGTTACTTCTGAAGAGGTTTTGGTTTCTGATTTTTTGGTGTGAGGAATCTCTGTTTGCCATTATGGACTGTCTTCTGTATTTCCTGGGAGTGCTGAAAGGCAACAGGCAGGCTACACAGCTTGTTTGTGTGCTGAGGTCTATGCATACCGAAGCACAGTCCTTAAAACATATGAGATGTCACGTGGGTGGGTTAGATATACTCGGTTAGGAGTAGAAAAAAAGATTTTTAACAAATACAGAAATCTAACTGTAACACTGTTGATACTGATATAGATGCTGTATCAGTGAACTGAAAGTATTATACTGACTAAACAGGTTGTTACTGAAACAGGTAGGGGAGTTGTGTTTCTCTGCAATACTTAACTCTTACAAAACCTGAAGTTTTTACCTGAATGTTTGGGGGTTTTGCCTGTTGTAAGAAGGCTAAGGCTTATTTCAGCAATCGTGATTGATGCTTCTTTGTGTAACTCTTCCATCTATTGTGACTGGTAAATCATGAAAAAAGAAGGGCGCGCTCTGTTAAATTTTATCTGTGTAACAGGGGATTCACTAGTTGGAGACAAGAGTTCCTGTTTTTTTGTGAATTGTCAGGGTGAGAGCTGAAAGAGCACACCTGTTCTCTGTTCCAGCACCTTTTTGAAGCTTTATAGTAGATAAGTTTCGTATGAACTAAAAAGAAAAAAAAACGGTGTCTCTATTTCAGGTGATAACCTTGGCCAGAAGTACCTAAGCCCCAAGGAAGTTATTAGTGAAAAAGGTTCAGATATCATTATTGTGGGACGTGGCATCTTATCAGCTTCGGACCGTCTTCAAGAAGCAGAGAAGTACAGGAAAGCAGCTTGGGAGAGCTACGTGAGCAGACTGGGTATTCCTGCAGAAGACTGAAAGCAGACTGCTTTCCTAGTCCATAACCAAAGCTGATGGAGATGCAGTCATCGTGAGGCTTCCAGTTAAAGACATAGACAATTCAGCCAATAGAAAACTACCCTTTTGGGGAAAAATCTGTTCCTAACTGAATTATTTTTAATCACACGCACGGAGTTCAACTTGTATATGCCGTGGTTATTTTTTCAGTATTTGAATGTATGAAACAAAAAATACTCATGCCCATGCCCAGTTTCTACCCTTGCTTTTCTCTGCTGAAAAATGTTGCATGAAATACTCCAAGGGTATTTGGTTGGCTATTGTTGCTTTCATTTCTTTTCGACACCCTCATTCCTTCTGGCTGTATTTTACTGTTTAAAAAAAAAAACACCTGCAGACCTGACCTGTTGCCCTCCTCTCAGAGTATTACTCAACTCTACTGTTTCCAAGGAACAAGTATGGGTTTTAATTGCGCACTGAAATTTAATAATTTGTTTCGTAAATATTTTTTTGCTATTGTTTTCCTTTCATTGGATCTATAAGTCTTCCTTCTGTGGCAGTGTGAAATACTTTTTTCAGAACTCCAATATTATAAAAAGGCATTCTAGTGTATTTGTGAGTGCAGGAATGGCTCACAATACTGTTTACAGGAGCTACAAAGAATTTTTCAGAGCAGCTAGTTGTTGTGTGCCTTATTACAGTGGAGCTGTTGATTCCTCAGATGAGAAATATACTTTATTATATTTTTGACAATAGCAAGAAAACTTGTCCTTATTCATTGTGAAGACTGGAAAGTAATTCCTGGAGTTATCTTGTGTGAGTGGTTTTGATTAGAAAGGATGGAATAACCTTAAATATATCTAGGGTATGTGTGGTGGAAATCTACTTGAGTTTTCGTTGCTGTCAAGAAGGCAAAGGCAAATTGGTGATGCAGTCCTAGACTGTTGCTGTTCCTGTATTGATGCAGAGTGCATGGAGAAAGCTGTGTCCCTTTGTTAATGTGCTTTTCTGCAGACTAGGAACAAATACATCTGGTGAGAAGAGTCTTGGCATTAGTACTGGACTCTTCACTAAGCCTTTCAAAGTAGGAGATTGGAGTTATGCTAAAGTTCAAAGGAGGGGTTTTGTTAATTGTTCATTGGATTAATCTGTGCGGTGTCTATGACCAAGTGACACCGGCTTAGATCTAAGGGCTTTGCCTTATGCTCCTTGTGTTTGTGACATTGTGCTGTGTTGGCAGTCAGATTTCATGAACATACAACTGAAAGACTGCCCTTACTGTCTGGGTGCGTTGTGGGGTGATGAATTCATGCTTTTACACTCCACCTGCCCTGGCAGTGGGCTTCTACTCCCCTTGGTGATGGGGCTGCTTGTGGGGCTCAGGAGGTGGTTACTGTGGAGAGAATATTAGAACTTTCTCAGTGTATGCGCTTTGTTATCCTTGGGGTACTGTATGCTTCAGTAGTTGTCTGATGTATCATGACTGATGTCTGGAGAACTCCGCGCAGGTCAAGTGGAGGCTCTCTTGGCTGCCGTCCACAGCAGGAACTTGAGTGTGTTGTAGCTTGTGTAGCCACTGTGCAAACAGTCTGTGTGAGTCGTGGTATCTCACATCAACTTCTAAGAAGTTCTGGTCCTTGGGATTTGTTTACTGTCTCATGTTAATTGTCTCGTGGCCTTGAGGCCTGTAGCAGAAACAAGACTTTCCCATGTAAACTGTTTTGTGGAAAATTACTTTTTCCACCAGAGGGAGCTGAGACACTTAGTTTTTTCAGGAGAGTCAACGCCCTAGCTCTTTTACAACTAATGGTTCCCAATTATAATATCAACTCTGGATATACTTAGGATGAAAATCTGTCTGGTTTTCAACAAATTGCACCCTTGCTGATGCCCTCATTTAAAACAGTGGAGCTTACCAGAAAGCTGCCTCGGGCTGGAGTTGAACACTGCGTGGTGTAGGTTTACTGTTAAGGGCACAGGCAAAATGCGGTGAGTTCAGTATTTTCCGCTATGTGTGCTGAATTGTGTTAAGTGTGTGGCTGACATCTATGCAGCTAAATCCCTGGGCAGGCTTTTTGGAGAGTTAGTTTATCAGCCCTCTAGCTGAAAAAATAGCAACTGCATTTGGAGAGATGGATGTGATCTAATGTCCAGTTGCTTTTAGAGGATTACGTGCAACTCATTTTCTTGACAAAACAAGTTCAGAGGAACATCGGTTGGAAAACTTCATTTCACAGTCCCTCATTGTGCACTCGGTAAATCACCCAGAAAGAGCTGTATTCTGGTGCTTCATTTGACAGCAAGGTTGCAAACATTTCAATTAGTAACACAAAACCATGTTACCTCCTATATGCATTCTTCTGTCAGAATGATTATAGTAAACAAGTGTGTGCACTTTCTTTGAGGCACCTGAAAGTGATTAAAAATCCATTTCAAATTAAGAACAAATGTTAATTTCCTTGCTTGCCCCCGCTGTTCACATTCATTGCATAGTTCCTGCTGTTGGTCCCAACTGTTTCTAACATGGGAACTAGGTCACGATTTACAAAACTCATTTGCATCATAATATATCTGAATCTGGAAGTCTCGCAGTTCATTCTCTGATCTGATCGAGTCTGGGGCAGAGGCATAAGGCTATATTTAAATTACTGGGTTATCATATGATTTATAGAATCTGGGAAGTAGGCATTTATATAAAATTGTGATTCTTAATCTACTCTGGAGTATGGATGATAACAGAATGAAAGGATATTGCACTTTTCATAGTGAAATAAGACTGTGGTCAAGTGTTGTCAATGCTTGCAGCAGAAAAGGCTGACTTGCTGTTTCTGAGCAGCATAGCAGGGACTGTGTGAGAGACCAGTGCAAGCTGGAACCATTAAGGAATTGTTACGTAGCTGTTGATACTTGTATGTAAAGTTTACTCTGTCTCTCCCAGTTTGTGGGTATCTCTATCTAGCATGAGGAATGCTGTGTCAAGAGAGCCCAGCCTGGACACTTTTAATTGGTGCAACTGCATAAGTTTACTTTAAACTGCTTTACTTGGACTTAAAATTGTTGCAGAATCTTGATAAACCCAGCACCGAATTAAAACCAGCAGAGTTAAATTTTTCATCCTTGAAAGTTTGATTTGTATGTCACAGTATCAGCATTGCTTTATTAATCAGTATTTGACAGGTCATATTATAGTTTCCCTAGCCTATTCTATGAAAATCAATCCCAGAAAAATAACTGAATCACTTCCCTTTAAATTCAATGTGAAAAGCCTTTTGCTGTGGATTTTTTAAGCAAGTGACACAAACATTGCATTTAGGGAATAGGACCAAAGGAATGCAAAGCACCCAGAGGAAGTTTGTTTCCAGATCTGACTTTTGGAGGTCACTGTCTCAGGGAACTGGTCTGTTTTGGAAGGCTTGTAACTGGACTGTGGGCTAGACAGGCTGGATGTTTTGTTTGTTTGTAATCGCTCTGTTGGTTCTTGGTCTGTACCGCAGTGACAAGTACAGCTTCATATTTGAACGCTGCAGCAAATTAAAGCTCAGCCTGGTGCCTGCTCCAGCTTCAGGTTTTCCTCTGACTTTTGGCAGACGTTTGCAGGCTGGGAGCGGTGACCCTGCCTGCAGGTTTGAGTTGACTTTGTCCTCAGTCTTGGTTCTCTTTCTGCGTGACCCATGTGCTCCTCTGAACGTTTTCTCACAAGCTGATGCTAGCCACAGTCAGGCTGTGTAATTGCAGGGCTGTAGGTGGAGGCTGGCTAGTATGGAGAACAGGAGAAAGCCTGAGCAAGGCTGTCACCGTGAAGTTCTTGCTTAGAGCATGGTCTCCTGAGCAGAAGCGTGATGGTATGCCAGAGATTGTGTTTAGCCCGAACAGGTATTGCAGGAGAAGCTACATAGTGCATTTGCTTTTGACCTGCTCCTGAACAACTAATAATGCTGTTTGTGAAAGTAGCTTTGTATAGCTACTATTTAGACAGGGAAATTGTGGAGTGTTCAGCTGATAATTTTTGCTTTGCTGAGAGGTATCATTTTGGGCTGATGATGGGAGCAGCCATAAAGGCGACCTGGTTATAAGGGGGAAAATACTGAACAGAAGAAGGTCTTTGCTCAAATACTGACAGAGAAAGTGCCTGCCAGCCTGGGAACCAGAAGCATGATTGAGTAGTGCAGCTGGCATCTTTGAAGTGCAGCTGGATAACAAGAAACCAGAAACATCCTGAGATACCATTGATGAGTGCAAAAACAAGGAACTGTAACAACAACATCATCTAGAAAGGTGAAAAAAAAAGTCTGGAAAAGGAAGAAAATGTCCTGAGAAAGTAAGTGTTGGTGACTGCCAACGCTTGGCTGTTGTAATTTAGGACAGGAAAACAGTCTGATAAAACAAAAGTTGGTCTGACAGAATAGAAAACATCACCACTTATTGGCTGTGGCCAGGTGAAAAATAGAAGTTAGCAGCATCTGTTGGCTGCTCCGGGTGGTGGTGTCCTTTACGTCTACAGGGTATAAAAAAGACTTGCCCAAAATGGAGCCTCTTTCCTGGACATGAACTCCTGTTTCCCATGAGATTTCCTTGGCAGAGCAGACCCTTGAGGGACACTGGGCTGACTCCAGGCTCCATGATGCAGATCATCATCTAAGCAAGACTTTGTCCAGTGTGGATTGGCCCCGTTTCTGGGATGGGTTTGATTAGCCCTGCTGCTGGGATCGGTTTGATGAGCACTTGGTACCGGTAATGTTTTGTGTTTTTTTTTAAATATATATATATATTAGTCCTGCATGTAATTAATTACTGATAAGTATATTCATTACTAATAGTTATTCTGCAGTAATTTGTAGTATTGAAATACAGACTTGCTGCTAAGATTGATTGCTACTGCTGTTGAGATACATGTGTGCTTTCTGTTAGAGATCTGTAACTCATAGTATAAATAAACTTGCCAATTATAACTCCACTTGATAGAAGTAAACTGTAATGAAGTGAAGAACAGAGGTAATAAATCCTCTGTGTCTTTGTGCATGACAGAGTCCTGCAAACCTGCAGACAATTGTTATCTTTGCATACCCGCAGGCCAGGTCACCCTTCTGGGTTGTGGCATTAATTAATTAGTGTCAAACGTGGGGTCCTGTGAAACACAGGTCATGGATGCCTGGGAGAAGGCAGTAGAAGAGCAGCGAAAATGGCAAGAGACGAAGGGGTGGAAAACCCCTAGGTGGGACAGGGATTGGGTGTCTGAGAACTGGTTGAATTGGGAAATGCTGCGGGCAGAGTTTCAGAAGTGGCAGGACACTCATAAATGCAAAGCAGAGGATGACAAGGGGGCCTTCATCGGGCTTCTCACGGAGGCTTTGATGGCTGCAGGCGCTTCGTTTCACGCTGCTAGGCAGGAACTGGAAGCTTTGCGGCGAGGTGATGCAGACGTGCGAGCAGTTGCCTTTGAATCCCATAACTTTGGTACAAACCAATTACTTAGACAATTAGAAACAAACCTCAGACCTCTGGCTATCCAACAGCTGGAGCCAGAGCCTACATGCCTGGTCTTGGAGAGCGAGGTCACTGAGAAGAATTGCATACTGAAAATGGATAAGGAGGAGGAGAGCTTTGATTCTGGCAGCAGGTCTTCCACCCCCGCTTTGTTACCCAAGCATCATCCAGATAACGCGGCCTCCTTGTACCCTAGCGTTAAACCTTTCCCGGTACAACTCCCGGCTCCTGCTGGAGCGGAGGGTCCTCCCCCACTGCCTGGGGTCACGATGACCGCTATGAATTTTAATACTGAACAGCTAAGGCAGCTGTCTTTGCAGTATAGCAAAAAGCCCCATGAGGACTGGGTGGGATGGGTGGCGCGGTGCTACCAGCTAGGGGCTGGAACCGTGATCCTGAATCAGACTGCGGCCAGACAGGTATTCCTGGGAGGAAGAATATTTCTCCTAAACCCTAATGCAGGGGCTGGAGTCAATACCTTCTCCCTGTTATCTTCTATAATACATGCTGTTAGAAAAATGCCGGGACCGCGGGGATATCTCCCTCCTGCTCCCTGGAGTACCCCTGATGGGTTTTCTGGCTGGACGATGAGACTGGCTGCTCGGGATATCCTTAAGGGACAAGGGGCAATACCCCGGGACATGATGGCTGTGACAGCAACAGCAGCAGGGAAACTAAAACTCTTGCAAAATGCAGCACCGGGGGGGCCAAAAAACCTGGCCTTAATGTTACACCATGAAACCTGGGACTGGAACACCATAATGGCCCAAGGGCTACAAAATTGGACGGCCCTTATGGGGAGGCAACGAGCACAGGGAAGCACCCCCAAAAAGGCATCCCGTAAAAGGGAAGGTCGGGTCAGGACACTAAAGGGAGATCAGAGCAGTAAGAATAAGGAAAAAAACGCTCGCAGTGCTGAAATTAATCAATCTGACACAAAGCAACTCCCTGGCAAACAGGAGCACGATCTGGCACGGAGACGCTTACAGGATCTCCTGCGAGGAATAGGATTCACAGCAGGCCAGTTAGAGGGGATGCCCGTGTTCGTCTTGCAGAGACTCTGGGATAAGCGTGATGGAGGCGGCACCAGCAGCCCAGGGGCGGGGAAGGAGCCAGGTAGTGTTAGTCCCTCTGCTTCCCCCATCCCAGACAACCTTGTTCAGCCTGATCCCCCAACCCCACTATCCGAAAACGAATAGCAGAGCTCCCAGGGTCAGCGCAGGGAGTCCCAGTGACCCCTCCCAGGTGTCCGCAATTTTGGGAATTAATATTAGCATTCTTGTATACCATTAATAGTGGATGGCAAATACTCTGTCTCTTTTCTTATGCATACGGGAGCCTCAATATCAATTATTAAAGCTGAAGATGCTCCTGGATTAATTCAGTAATCTTAGAAAGTATTTCTATAGTGGTGATTACCAGGAAAAGCTGAGAACGCCCCATGGCCAGGATAAAATTTTCTCTGTCTGGTAGAAGGACACAGAGACCCATAGTGGCAGTAGGGCTCTTAGCTATTTTTGGTATGGTTATATAAAAATCCCAGACTATTAATGCACCATTAGGCTCTCAGGTGCCAAACCCACAGACCCAGAACTCTCTTATTTCTATTGATAAAATACCTGCTGTGGAGGCTATTGCTTTTCTGCTACAGGCAGCACCCATCTTACCTAGACGTCCCTTCACCCATGTGTGACAGTATTGTATTAGCCTTGAAGCCTCACAGGGCGTAACTGCTCTCATGCAGGATTTAGGGGTATTATTCAGAAAACTCATTCACCATGTGACTCCCCTGTAGAGCCTGTCCATAAATCTAACAGCACCAGTGTTTGATGGGAGGCTGTCATAAATTAAATGAAAATACTGGACCCTTGCACGCTGCTGTCTCCTTTATTACGAATCTTACTTTTTCTATTGGATGGCTGCCTTGAATATAAAAGGTATGTTTCCCACAGTCCCGTTACAACCTGAGAACCGAGAGAGATTTGCTTTTACCTGGGGCAGAATACAATTTGCTTTTACCTGATTACCCCATGTGTTCAAACGTAGCCTTACCTTGTCATACCAGGCTTCAGCTGGGGAATCAGAGCAAGCCCTGTGGGAGCCGGGGTGACAGTGTATCACTGCACAGGTGACATTGTAAAGGGAGGCAATTCCCCTAGTAAAAGCCAAATAATGCGTGATCTTCACATCCTCCTTAAACCGTGGGGCCCACAGCACCAGGGGAGGCCCCACATGGGCAGGTGGTTCAAACTAGCCCTCAGCTATTGCATTATTACTGGTCTCCCCGAATCCACTCTGAGTGGAGCCAGACCCGTAAGTAATACCGCTGCTGACGGTTATCACTTGAGCATTGAGCGTGCAGCTTCTCAAACTGCCTCTTGATCTGTTCCTCCCTTCCACCTGGTTGTGTCTGGAGATGGACACGTAGGAGTCATGCACGGCTCCAAAATCCTTCACCTTATCCCACAGGTGGAGCACACTGCCACAGGTGGCTGCTCAGGAAGAAAACATTGTAAATAATAAATCCCACACCCCCACACACACCCCCACACACACCCCTGCTTTTTTCTTAGCTTTTATTGCTGAGCAGACCTCACATGGTATGGGATATCCCTTTAGTCACTTTGGGTCAGCTGTCCTGGCTGTGTCCCNNNNCTAGCTACCAACACAAGCACAGCGCTGAGGGCTGCTGTGGGGAGAATCAACAACATCGCAGCCAGACCCAATACAATCTCGACCCCTTATTCTATACCATTTGCATCATGCTCAGGTCCAACATGATTTCATACATATATGTATGGCTATCTTCTAACCATTTAATACATACATATATATATGTGTGTGTATATATATATATATGTCTATCTTCCATTTAATGCATATATATATGTCTATCTTCCAACCATTCCATTGTGTTTTATTTACTGAGATCCCTTCTTACCAACACTTACAACTACGTACTTAAACCATCTTTATACCCAAACTATACACTTAATAATTAATGAGAATATACTTTAACTACTGTCCCCTGTCCTTTAACAGATAGGTATTACTCATCTGTTCTGTGGGCTTCCTCCACTCCTCCAGATGTTCACTGGTTATGACTTGGGCCCCATCTGTCAAGACGGGTGTTCAGGACAGGAGAAGCAGTATGTTCAAGTGGTAGGCATCAATGTCGTCTTGGTTTGGGACATCATTGCACTCGTCTGGTTCCTTACAAAACTCAGTCTTCGTCGGTTCAGCTCGTTCCTGCTACATTACTTCCTACAACATACAAGTCACATCACAGATTATTTTCCCCCAAAGGTTAAATCTCCTTGAGACACACTGGTATCAGGTCTCCCCATCCTTCCACATTACCCACCACATACACCCAGGTCCTTGAGCAAAGACAAATGGGTTTGCCTTGTCCCGTGGGAGGAGCAATCCACAGAGTCTTCCCCAGCCACTTCTCTAGGTGCACTATAGGGATTTTATCTCCTCCCACAATATGTAGAGGTTTTGTTTGGGCAGGACCAGGATGGTTAACAAATCCTCTGGTGTTAACAAGCCAAGTGGCTTCTGCTGAATTTGTATCCTGTGGCATACGAAGACACAGAGTAAGGTTATGGTGCAACCAGAGACCCTTTATTGTACAGAGAAGCTCATATTTATATCTCTGAGCCCAGATACAAATTCCAGCTGTATGTACCACCAGGCTCAGGGCAGAAACCATTCATGCAGTCACATAGCTATATATCACTACAAGCATGCAGATTCCTTTTTGCTACTAGATGCCCATGTTTATCTTTCTTACTTTCCTTCATAATAGCCAGCTGTTCTCTCATCTCCTGCCAGGTTAGACATTCTCCATCCTCCTCTCATATATCTCTCTTCAGACATTCTCTATCCTCTTAACTCCCATCAGTAATGGTCAGACATTCTGCGTACTCCTCTCACACATCTCTCTTCAGACATTCTCTATCCTCCTCTCCCACAGAATCCCAGTGCTTCCATGCTCCATTGCTCAACACTTTCAACATAGCCTTTCAGCGGGCCAAGTATTACTAACCTCATCCAATTGTTTGGAGAAATATCCCACTGGTCTTTTTTTCATTTCCCAATTTCTGTGTTAGTACTCCCAGTGCTACTTGCCGTCTCTTATGTACATATAATTGAATGGGTTTTCTTAAATTCAGTAGTCCCAAAGCAGGGGCTTCCATTACCTTTCTCTTGATCTCATCAAAGCTTTTACAGCACTTTGTTATCCATTCTGATGCTTCATCAGGTCCTTTTTGGCAGCATGTAAGGGTTTGGCTGTCAGTCCAAAATTGGCAATCCATAGCCGACACCAACCAGGCATTCCCCAAAATCCCCTCAACTGTTTCTTTGAGCTAGGTACTGCAATTCTTCAAATAGTCTTTTTTCTCTCAGTACTTAATTTTATTTTCCTTTTTTCAACTTCAAATTCTATGTACTGAACCTTTTCTTTTCCAGTTTTTGCCTTTTGTCTGAACACTTGATAACTGGCCAAGTCTAGAAAACTGGGTAAACTGATTGTGGCCTCTAATCATTCCTCATAGGTATCAGATCCAATTAATAAATCAGCCATATATTGCAACAATATTATGGTTTTATACTCACTGTGTCATTGTTCTGACTCTTCTGCCAATGCATTACCAAGCAGCCTGGGGCTGGTTTTGAATCCTTGGACCATTCAGCAGAGCTTCATTTTCCATCCTGTGGTCAGGTTTTCCCATTCAAATGCAAAAATCACCTGGTTCTGTTCATCCACAGGTATACAGAAGAAAAAAACTTTCAAATCCAGCCCTGTAAAATGAATATTACTGTCAGCGATTGAGGCAAGAAGGGTATACGGATTTGGGACCACGGGGTGCACTTCTATAGTCCTCACATTAATTTCTCTTAAATTCTGTACCAACCTACATTCATGAGTGAAGTTTTCTTACCAGTATAATTGGAGCATTGAACTTTGACATTCCTGTAATTGTCCATGTTCTAAAACCAAATTTATTATAGACGCTAGTCCTTTCCAAGCTTCCAATTTAATGGGATATTGTTTCTTTCTTACTGGCTGGGCTCCTGGTTTTAGCTTGATCTTTACAGGAGTCACGTTCTTGGCTTGTCCTGCCAGCATTCCTGATGACCATATTGTGGGTGTTGCCATATTTAATACTTTGTCTGGAATATCCTTTTCTTCGGCAGGATCCTTTTCAGTTAACAAGCATATCTGGGCTCTCCATGCGTTCTCTGGAGGAATATGTAACTGAACAGAATCATCAGAGAAGGTTAATTCAGCATTTAGCTTGCAAGGTAAATCTCATCTGAGTAATGGTAAAGGGCATTCTGGCATATAGAGGAATTTATGAGTTAATTTTAGATTCCCAACTGAGAGCTCCATAGGCTGTAAAAATCGCCTCAAGGATCTTTTCCCTGTTGCATCAACACCACCTATCTTAGTCTTGCTTAATGGTCCCTTACTTACACTTAGTTATCTCCTCCCACAATAGAACTTACTTACTTAGTTACTACAGAATGGGTGGCTCCGCTATCAATCAAAAAATCTCTAACTTCATTCCCAGCTTAAATGGAACCAGAGGATCAGCTGGGAAAACCTCTGGTCCCCTTGCATCTAATCCTGCCATTGTTGCCATCTAATCCAGTTTCTGCCTCTTCTACTTCCTATTTAGCTTTACCAACAAGGCACAGACGTTCCTTTTTCCAATGCCCCTCTTGTCTACAATTCGCACACTGATTCATACCTGGATTGCCATTATTATCCCCTCAACCTGTTCTCCGCCCCTGAATCCTTCTTGCATGGTCCCTCAGCCTGTACCTCCATTCCATCCCTGTCCTTGGCTTAAGGCAACTAACAGGGAAGCCTGCAACTTCATTTGTCCTCGTTTCTCCTTTTTCTCTACCTCTTCACAATGATTAAATGCCTTATAAGCAATTGACATTAACTGCAAAACAGACATAACCCCCCCCCCCCCAAGAACTACAGCAGATTTATCTTGCTACACGATTAGCAAAACCCACCTGAATTCATGCTCCTTAGTTATGTTCGGGTTGGCCTGGCTTCCCATGTAGACCATCATGCACGTTCCTTGCAGGTTTGTGGGGGACAAGTCTTTCCAGTCTTAAATTGAGTTGGTGGTTGCAATCTCCCACTGCCACCTTTACCCTTCCCCTAGTTACCACAGTTTTTGCTGACTTCAAGTCTCCAGAGCCTTCTAGGTCAGGATGTTCCCCATCTATCCATCTTTCAGTTCCTCTTGGAGGGCATAGTCATCACTAAGGCATGCATTGCTTATGCAAAGTCACCAGGCTTGCACAATGACGCTCTCCATTGCTACAGCCTAGGTGCTAACCCAAACATACAGCCACACTGGGGAAACGACTGTAGCTGTTTGGGTCAGTATCTCAACCATGGTGTCCTCAAATGCAGTTTGGGTCCCTGCCTCAACCACAGTCCTCTGAGATACTGAACTGTGGCTTGATAGGCACAGCCCAGAGCCCAGGACACTGCTAGAAGCTGTGGGTTCTCACTGGGGTAGGCAAGGCACCCTTCTGTCAGGTGGCACATCAGTGTGCCAGGGTTGCTTGCCTGTTCAGTTGTAAAGTCCCAGGTTATGGGAGGTGATAACTGTCCTAGGAACCTGCCCAAATCCTTCCACACACCCTGCCACCCAGGGACCGGCCGCCTCAGGGCACAGGTCAGTGTTGCCTCACC
>JAVJGJ010000061.1:32183094-32208604 GCA_035590215.1 Microhierax caerulescens
AGGTACCCAAGGCATGGGCCACCACATCCCTCACACCAGCCACCCTTCTCCATCACTAGAGCTGTTTACTGCTGGCCCATCCCAATAACTACCTCCGCCCCCCCCCCCCCGCCCCCATCAGCAGCCCCCTTGCCCTGGGCTTACCATTTCATATCTGGCCCGGGAACGTTCACTCTGGAATCGGTCGAACTCCCGTCTGTCATGAATGGTGACAAGCAGCTTCCAGAGCCCCAGCAGGATGATGCCGATCAGCACCACACTGCCGATCACCGCCAGCACGATCGTCACAGCGCTGGGGGCTGAGCTGCATGCTGGTAACAATGGCGAGAAAGTAATTAGCTGTGATGAGAGTGTATCCCAGATCAGGATACTAGGACATAAAGACCTGAACCACAGCCACTGAGCAAGTGGCCTCAGGGCAGTGCTAGCAGCAGTGACTAAATTAAAAAAAGCAACAGTCCTCTCTGAAGCCAAAGGGTTTTTTTCTATTAAATAAATTCCTGGCTAGAGGCAGGTCAAAGGCACAGGTTTCATGAACGTCACTGGAGCCAGGATATCACGTAGCGCTTGAGGGGAAGAGCAGTGCTGCAGAGCCACCACCCAACAGTGACACTGGCTTTAATGCAGGTGACCCATGTAGGACACAGAGGGTTAAGGTGCCTCTGGCAAAAGCCACCTCAGCTTCTGGCCCACATGGAGACAGGTGATCACTAGGCACTTTAAATAAGTATATTAACTGTCAGCTAACCAACCGGTCTTTCAAATAAGTGCAAGCTGCAGCACAAATAAAACATAACGTGTGATATCTCAGACTTTCCCATACTGGCCTGTGCCTTGGAGGACCAGAGCAGATTGCGAGAAGCTACTGTTGAGTGCTCGCCAGCTCGTCCTACAACACCATGTGGGGTTTTCTTTAAGAAACTGCATTGCACGTGGTTAAAATAACGCTGAGAAGCACAGCTGTCTGAGGCAGCCTGGGGAGGGGAGCAAGGACACACAACCCTTACACCTCCTGGACCAGAGCTAGCTCCTTGGCAATGCAGAAATCCATAGGTGATGTGGGGCTTTCCTAACATCCTGTCTTAACCAGCAGCAGCACCAGGTGTTCTCTTCTGATATTTTGCTCCCAGTGGCTGTATCTCCAAATCAGCACATGGCATACTTTTTGCTACATAAATAGGCTGGGTTTAATTTCAGCATCCCAAGCTGGCAGAAATCTCTGTAGCCACTTGCTGCTAGCAATGCTGGTGGCTCAGGTGCATGTTTCACTCTGAGTCCTTTTTTACTAAGTTAGGAGCATTTGGGGCTGGGATTCAGCACTGTAAACCACTTTGTTTTAAATCATCCAGGTTCATCTGCTCATGCATGCCTTCATACAGGCAGTGGAACCAGCCTTTCTGCAACCCACCAGGCTCCCAGCAGCCTGTCACCTCTCCTGAGGCAGCCTGTGCTATTAAAAGGAAACCCAAGGGAGGGCCAACCTGGCTCTTTGAGGACGGTGAGGTTGGATTTCCCACTGGCAAGCTCTGAGTAGGTGAACTTCATGACGCAGTTGTTCACTGGGTAGGCGCAGAGGATCGTGTTCGGGTCATCTGTTTCTGAAACGAGATACAGAGTCGCAGAGTTTTAGTTTGGGTTTTTTTATATTAAAAAAAATTCCTAAAGACTGCAGAACTCTTGTATCCTAATTTCTTACACAAATGCTTCCAACACCCTCTTCTATTAAGCTAATTCCCCCCTAACAACTTGCGATGATGTGGGTTCCCCTGATTTTGACCTAGTCACCCTTTCTAACGGGGTACGCCTAAAGCTGCAATATGGCACTTGGCTGAAAGTTGGCAGGTTTAATATTAGGAATTAGCACAATTCTCCTCTGCAAGCTGAGCAGACCTTCCCCCACTGGCGCCTGGGAGTGGAGGAACGGGGAGCAAGCCTGGAAAGGAGCACAGTTTGATCACGATCCCTGCAAATTGTAAGTGAGCAGCGCCCAGACTTGCTGCTGGAGAAAACGTGGCACTCGGCAAACGCTGCACGGCAAACACACAACTTCACACGTACACACGTTCTTCCTTCACACAAGTCTGCCTTGGCAATAAATGCCATTTTCTTCGTATCTTGTTAAATTTCTTGAAGAGTGGAAGCTCAGGAGAAAGCGAGGGGCAGAGACTCAGCCCATGAGGACAGGGGCAGGGCTGGCTCCTGCTCCAGCTGTGCCGAGCGGCTCCAGCTCCAGAAACAGCTGAGAAGTTTGGTTTTAAGGAATGAGATAGAAGAGGAAAATGGAGGGGAGGGGGAAGGGAGGAGTTGGCTGGGAGGGAGGCTGCGGAGATGGGGGAGTTGCGAGAAATGAGACTACTTGATTCTCACGGCCATACAGGTGCTGTTTGTTTGCCTGTTCAACACACCGTGCTCTGGTCACTATTAGAGGCTTCCTGAGGAGGGCTGCTTCACCAAAGCAATGAAAAAGTTTCAGCAAAGCCATCATCTGAGGTTTGCAGCTCTACCTTCAGGGGTGATCTCAGCAGAGCCACTGCCCTGCATGGCTGCAGCCTTGGGGTGTCCCTGCTGCAGAGACGGTGCCTGGAGCAAGATGGGGCAACACCTCCGGCCATGCCAGGTGGCTCTGCAGGAGCACATCTCTGCAGGCCTTCTGGGGATCAGAGTGTCAAGGGAGGGAAGGGATCTGGGCACCTGGTGCTATTGGCTGGCAAAGATATGACCTTGGCTTAGGCACCTGGAAAATGCTTCCCCCGGCTCTCCTCCTCACTTGTATGTGTGCCTGCCATGCTGAAAAATGATCGTCTTAATGACCACTGCTATGCCAGCCCCTCATCTCTGTCCTGTCTCTTTGTCTTTCATTTCAGTGCCTTTGGCCTGCTTTCAGCAGAAAGATTAATACTCTCCATTTCAACAGCTCTGAGCCCAGATACAACTGCCCCTCTGGTGAGTCCTGATGGGGTTCCTGGTGTGGACAAACCTCAGCTGTTCCTACCTTGGGACAGAAAAACCTGCTCTACCTGCAAGTGGTATCAAAGGCAGGGCTAGAGAAGTGCTGGTTGTTACAAACCAAAATATTAATTAGATTAACATAGATAAAACTTCCATGTTTCTTGACTAATGCCCTTCTGAGTTGAGCAGCAAATCTTAGCTCCTCCAAGCCCAGCTGCTCTCAGTCCTGTCCTTGCACCATTATTAAAGTCATTATAGTCCTGATAGTAATGACCTCTGTTGGTCTTCGCTGGGTTTCAGAGACCACATGTCCACCGAGGGAGGTGTGATGGCCCCATGGACCTTTCAGGTCCACTGATGTGTGCTGTTGGCAGGTTCTGCTCAGCACTGGACATGTCATGTTGAAAGCTCCTCTCTGGAACCATCAGGAATGGAAATGTAATATTGCAGAAGTGAAGGAGATCCTGCAGAGTACAATGCAAGTCATAGAAGCCTCCCAAAAAGCATAATTCTGTCTCCTGAGTCCAATGACAGATGTCTCTGCTCTACAAAGCTTTGAAGCTCTGGCTGCTTCGTACCCAGTGCCAAAAGGCACATGGGAACTTCCAGGGCATGCTCATTGTAACTCAGTACTTAAGAAGGTCCCATCCTTCACTGCCAGCAAAATGCAGACCTATGTCTTCTGTGACAAATACCAGTGTTTGGCCTCAGCAGGGACTGTTAACAAGTGCTGTATAACACAAAAGCACTTAAGGACCAGGAGTTGCCTGAGTGCCTGTGAAGAAGTCTGTAGACTCCAAGCACTTTCACTAGGAATATTTTGTTTTACCCTTCTCTCTAGCAGTCCAGATCTCCAAGCTGCAGAGTGACCTGAGCTCCCAAAAGCTCAGCATCCCCCACAATCTGACAACAGTATTTCAACAGAAGAACAAGCATAATTCCCAAAAATGTCTTAAACCAGAAATCTGGCTGTGGTTCTCTCTAAAAACCAAGCAAGGGCTTGGAAAACCACAGCCCAGCCTCACCTCCCTGGGTGCAGCCAGCACAAAAGCTGGCTTTGGCATGGCACAACACCCAGGCAGAAGAGTGGTGCTTTAGTACCCAGGATTTGCTGGCTCCTAAGAAACACAGGCCAACCAGGCATCAGAAAGGAACTTCATGTGGTTTGGAAGTGCCTTCTGACCTCTCACAGTGTGCTGGTGTAAGTGCAGTCCCTGCTAAACTGCAGGGAGGATGGAGAGAACGAGAGCAAGGCTCCCGAAGGGAAAAGCAGGAAACCCCACTGGTGAATTTAAAAGCTAGACACTGGATGTGAGAAGAGTCAATGGGAAAAACATTGCCTGCAGACAGCTTGGCAGGAAGGGAGAGAAAGGGTGAGCAAGGTAGAGCACTCCTACCTCTGTAAACTATGGAGAGAGGAGGAAATGTCAGATGTGGACAGTAACTTATCCCTGCTTGATCTCCATCCCTCCCCCCCAAGTGGTATTGCTAAGGCCAAGGTCAGGATTGCAATTGAATCTGTCATAAGTTTGGATCCCCTCTGCTCCCCTAAATAACAACCAGGGACTCCCAGGATGGAGCTTCGAAAGAAGGGGAAGAAAATCATCTGCTGAAGGATGCACATGTGGGGTGACCTCCAGAAGAGGACACAAAGGGCAGGAGGGGAGCTTGCCAGGGGGACTGCTAGCAGTAAGTTTCACTCAAGCAGAACTCGTCATCTCCAGAACGGCTTTGCTTTCTTCTTCTTGCTTTGCTCACTTCTTCCAAGATGAATTCTCAGAAGATTAGAGAACGCCTTTTCGGGTGATACGTTGCCATTTTGCACTCTCTCACAGCTCATCTACTGTCTCATCTGATCTCATCCCACTCTTTGCTCCTTGCATTGGCGGTAGTGGATAGATGTGGTAAGATGTTACTTAAAATCAAAGGAGTTCTTTACTTAACACAGCTTACAGCCCGGACAGAGGGTCACACATACCATACTACGCGCACACACACACATTTCTAAATACCAGGTGTCCCCTGAGGCTCTCTTTACAGATATGTCTTGGTCTGGTTAAGAGGAGTTCAACACCACAGTCACTGGCTCCCACCGTGCGCAGTCCTGCTGCTGCTTACTCACCGAGAACATCCACCGTGGTGATGATCTCATCCTTGCAGTGCTTTTGGCAGGTTTGGTTATCAGCCAGTCTTCCTGAGTTAAACAGCTTGCATTCAATGCAGTCCCTGCAGAAAGAGGCGCGGAGGGGAAGATTAAGCACCCATCAGAGACCACGTCAACACAGAGATTCAGCCCTCGGAAAGGGACTCCCTGGGTGTTGGGCTGGAGGCTGCACATCAACACCGCAAGGAAAGAGCAACTTCAGGGCCAAGCGCCTCCATCTCGAGGATGGATTTATTCTAGCAGTGGATTCAATGAAGGTGCAAAACAGCTGGCGGGTTTGGGGTCCGTTTGCCCTTTGGATGTCAGGAGCTGCACATCAGCTACTGCAAAATCCATCCTGCCCGAGTTCAGGGCAGACGGTATTGCTGTTCCATGCCAGACTGAGGCTGATGCCGAGGGCACCTCCACAGCTGTGAGCCAGGCGGTCACCCCCATCCTCCCCTCCTCTGCAGCTTGTAGCTCTCTGTGCCCAGATGTCTGCAGCTCAGGCCGCAGCAGAACTGAGGTTGCCAGCCTTTCCTGCAGCACAGGGTAGTGCTGGAAACCAACAGGGACACAGACCTCCAAACCTCCACGGGGACTTGGGCAGCAACACTTGTCGCTTCTCTACCTGGGATACTTTCAGGTCGCTTATCGTGGGCTCTGAGCAGCGTAGGCTTGCCTGGCACTAATCACCCCTGTCCTTAGCTGAAAAGTCTCCCAGGGACCAAAGAGCTGCCATTCCCACCAGTGAGAAGCCCCTCCTGAACCCCTCCGTGAGTACCTTTTAGTGCTACAGATGCCTGGGCAGGTGGGACACTTCTCACAGGTCTCTCCAAAAGCCCCCGGCTCGGTGCACTGGCACTTCCCACAGATGCAGGTGCCCCTGCCGCTGCACATCTGCCCGTCACTGGAAACACAGCTGTCTGTCTCGGTGGAGCAGTTGCAGTTGTCCCCGATGTAACCGGCATGGCACTTGCACTCCCCGCAGTGACATTCCCCATGGCCTGGAGGAAAGAGCAGGGAGGAGGTGTCAGCAGCATCCTGGGCCACCGCCAGGCACTGCGGCTGCCCCTGCACAGCAGGGGGGGACCGGGACCGGGGACAGGATGGGACAGGGATGGGACACGAGCAGCCCAGCAGGAAAAGCTGCCAGAGAGACCTTACTTGGCAGAGTAACAAAGAGATGGCAATGGAAAACACCTAGATATCAAATTAGTATCTATATTTAGCAGCAAAACCCACCTGTTTACAGCTCCCCCAACTTCCCTCTACAGTCAATCAAGACAAAAGGGCGCCTCTCCCTTCCTAGGTGGGACCAGGTGGCCAGAACAGGGGCAAAAACTGCCCTTGGGAGGTACTAACAGTGATGGTGACCATGGGGACAACAGGGCAGTTCCCCTTGAGCACACACAGCCCGCAGCTGGGGGAGGTGACTTGCACCCCGGGTCCACGCCAGGAATAGCCACCTACCAACCACTGCAGCGCCCAAGCACCGTTAGCTGGCTGAGACCACATGCTCCATATCCAGCTGTCAAACTTGTCACCCTCTTATTTTCCTCTTTTGTCACCCTCTTATTTTCCTCTTTCTGGATGAGGGTTCCCAAGTATCCCCCTGTTTTCAAGGTACCCTTTTACACCCTCCTGGCTCACCCCTGTTCAGCGCTTGACACCACCAAGCAAAGAGTGACTGAGAGCACCTTTCAGCAGCGCGCTGCCGCAAGCCTTGCTCACCCGCGGAGCGACTGCTCCCCACACCTGCCTCCTGGTGCCCACCCCTGCGCACCTGGGCTTTGCTGGGCACTGCACCTCCCACCCCTGCAGAAGATGAGCAGCATCTCTGCCACTCGCGCCCCACATGCTGCCTGAGCGTTGCTTGGCTCCACTCGTGTGCCCACCTGAAGGCTGTGGCTGTGCTAGGAGGGTCGTGGCCAGTCTAGTGCCGTGGTTCCCACTGCCACCAGAGTAGCAAAAGTATTCAGGCTGACCGAGGGGCTCTGGCAGCAGCATTTTGAAATGTGCTTCTGCAACCAGATGCGTCCATCTCAGAGGCATGGCTCTGGGTGGACAAATACTTCAGGGCACCAGAGGATGTGGCAGTTGATGCGATCTCGTTGCTAAGCCTGTGAACCGGACAAGGAGGCAGCACAGCCAGACTGCGACCAGTTTTCTGCTCAGTCTTGCTACAGCATCAGATTTTGCTGGCAGAGCCGCTGTGCCAGAGCGGGTGGCCCAAGCCTAGCTTCTCCAGGCCACAGCACTCAACAAGGAGCATTCCCCTCCACACTTCCCTGCCCACTGTGGACCCTGAGCTCTGGAGATCAGTATTGCTGCTGAGCCCTCAAAACGGTGTAAAAGAGGGGGCTCCTGTGAGGGCTTCCACGTTTACCAGGCTGGCTGGAGTTTTGTGTGAATTAATCTCTTCTTTCTCTGTCTGCATCGAGAGACATGAAGATGGGAATGGAACAGTGCTTCCTTGCTGGTTTTGAACCCAGGGTTTAGAAACAAAAAGCCTAGCCGGTCAACCATTTCATAAGGTCTTTCTACCCTTCTTTACTAATGGTTTTGCTTAAGAAGCACTCCCTAAAACCTTAAAATGCCTTCACAAAAAATTAAATTAATAAGCACCATCTCCTGTGTCCAAGCAAAACCTCTATGTTCCAGCCAGTACCAGGAAGGTTGCTGGGACCAGCTGAACCTCCCCCCAGGGAGCAGCTCACGGCAGAGATGGATGAAGAACCCGATCCAGTGAGGGCACTCCTTTACTGAAGCATCCCCTTGCAGCCACGGCATTTAGCGATGGGTTGAGAAAGTCATTAAAGAAAGACTTTAAGGCTTTCATTGACGGTAAGTGGAGTGGCTGGCTGCTGGGCATCTGATTTCACAAAGGCATCCAATACTGCTTGAGTTCCTCCTTGGTCAGTCCCTAGGAGAAGGGATGCCTTTGAAGACATAGTTTATAGAGCTGAGGGGTTTGTATCTGAGGCTCATCGGCAACCTAATTACAGCTCAGCTTTCCCACTGGCAACAGCCTCAAGCACCTCAGACGAGATAAATTACATACACGCTCCTTTCATTGGCACAAAACCACTGATCTCCGTGCCTCTCCCACCACTCCAAAATTACCAGAGAGGCTGTGGGTTGTCAAGCTATATTCCTTGCCAAAAGTCATGGGAGTACCTTCTGTTTCACTAGGCATCTTCCAGCACATCACAAATTGCCCCCCTTCAGCCTCCTTTGCACTCCCACCATTTGCTTTGGATCCAGCCTGCAAATTCAAACATTACTAGACAGGAGATTATGTTTACAAGATCTCTAGAGGTGACCTCCTTCCCTGCCTACATCTGATGGAGATTAAAAATCCCATGCTCTGTTTGCCTTCATGACGACAGCCTTGCCCTTTCCCCAGACACATCCATCCAGGCAGGTTTAGTCGGCCCCTTCCCTTCAAAGCTCTGATTTTGAGCCTGTGGACACAAGCAAATCAAATAGAGTGCCTGGCTTTTATTCACAATTAATTCAGGCAATCAGGCTCTCGCACACAGCAAGTTTGGTGCCTCCCTGGCAATGCATGTGTCCAAATCAGCTGTAAATCTCGTTTTCTTAAACAGGCACCATTTCAAGGAATCCAAAGCAGCTGGCAGTAGAAATTCATGTAAATATTCTCATGTCTGAATTTAAGCTGTGAGGGCGAATGGAAGAAAGCCAACTGCGTTCATACCGTCCCATGGTCCTGATCTGGGTGGGAGTCATCCCCTGCTCTTGGGCAGAGGGGTAGAGCCCCTGTATCATCAACCTTACCTCAGTCCTCCTAGGACATCACAGAGCCCAGCACGAGATGTGAACCCACTGGAAATCTATCCCTGGACATTAAAATGGTTCAGGTTTTAAAACAGTCAGTGCCAGGCCAGTACAGCAGGCTAGAAAGACTGCACATCCCTTCCAGCCCCTGGCAGGCTGGGGATGGAGCCTGGAACTACTACTGTCCCAAGGAAGAGAAACAGCTATTTCCAAACAATTCATCCTATTAAACCACTGCAACTGGAAGACTTAAGGAACAGCATCTTAAAGCAAGCAGTTATAGTTATTAAAGGGGATGAAGAGAAAGCCCTTCTACATGAGGATGACTAAGTATGGGGTGTGAGTTTAAAATGTTGAAATGTGTCTTCTGCCTTAGCCACACTGGCTCAATGTACAAGTCACTGGCTGAAACTCATCATGGGGAATGTGCCAAGAGTGGGAATTTCCATGCTGACCTTTAACAGCAAAGATCTTCACTGCCTGGATCAGCTTGAAAGAGTGGCCACTCCTGCAAGCACCATGAGCTCCACTTCTGGTGCCCTCCATCCATCTCCCACACAGCCTGAAGACTGGAGAAATGCCCAGAGTGGGATACATTTATTTCTCAATGAGTCACTCCACTTCTCAACATCCACCTGGAGCACTGGAGATAGGAATCTGCTCCGTCCTCTTGCTCGGGACACAGCCTGAGAGGAGCCTCGAGGCAATGTGGCAGCAAGTCTTTTGGTGATGGTAACCCAGAGCTGAGGCTTGCAACATGCAGAGTGCTACCTGGTATTTGTGTATTTTGCAGCAAAATGTGCTGCATGTTTCCAGTCACAGCTATCCTACGGTCACACAAAGTGCTGACGGGGTTAAGCAGTCCCCATGCCGCGTAAGACCGTGCCTGCAGTAAACCTTCCACCACTATGCGGATGATGAACCTAGTTTTACTTCCCAGTTTCATTTCCAAGATGAGAACGCATACTCAATGAGGGTGTGTTTTGAGACATCTCTGCACCAGAAGAAATCTCATGGTGCAGGACATTACCCTGGACTTGAATGCCCTTGAACTCTTTGAGTTTGCACGTTCTCTATTCAAGCTGGTTTGTGAAGCCAAAAGACATTAATTATGTTCTCCAAACATAACAAGAGATGTTTTCTTCTGTTCTCACCCTTGAAGAAAGACGAGCTTAGATGTTTAAAAGATCCAGATCTAACTGGGAAATGAAATGCTCCCTCTGAATTTGATAACATACTTTCCAGCCATCTCTTGATCGTTGGAGGGGCTAACATGAAACACATGTCAAGGAGGCTGCAGAAACACGCTGGGAGGGTGTAGCAGAGGAAAGCGATGCTTCTGTGGGGGGGAGAGCAGTTCCCAGACTAAACCTGTACTAGACTGGGGTCCAGCAGGGCAGGAGCCACGGGTGCACCATGCTTGTAGGTACCCTCTTCCCAAGAAGGCCACCGAGGTGGACCAAGACCCACAGCCCAGCCAGCCTCTCCCTGCCCTGAAATACATCCCCATCCTACTGCCGTGCCCTGGCTGGGCTGCACGTCTCACTGTCACTCAGGCAGCTTTTGGCAGGACAATGAACTGTCCTCGTTTCACCCCAGCCGCCTCTGCCTCTCCCCCTGGGCTCAGCTGCCCGCCGGGATGACGGCTGCACACCAGATCCCTCTGCCCTCACCCCGGCACCGCGCAAAGCCAGCTGGGCAGCCTGGCACCGGTGCTGTGGGCCGTGGCTCCGGTCCCGGCGTGGGGCTGGTGCTGGTGAGCAGGAATCGGGATAGCAGCTTCTGGCAGAAACCTCCAGCCTCTGACCCTGATTTCATCCCGGGCTTCCTGACAGCGGGCTGCAAGGGGGGATCCTGCAGTGGCCGAGTGCGCGGTGGGACAGCCTGTCTGCCCTCTGGGGTAACTTTGCTTTGTAGGAATCGCACCCACCACCACTGCCCCAAGGGGTCCGAAAAGCAACGTGCTAAAAGCTCTGCCACTAGGTCTTTTAATAGAAGGTACTTTTGCTAAAGGCCCTTGCTTCTGGGGACCACAAAATTACACAAAAGCACCAGCTTTCTTTTGCAAGAAATAAAAAAATGACCCCAGCTTTTACGGAGGGTGAGACAGGGTTTGAAAACAAGCTTCTTCAACAGTCATTTTTTCCCCACCCTCTAGAAAATTAAATTGATATGCCTACCATACAAGAAAAAAAACCCAATCCTGATGATTTTTAAGCCAGGTTCTCTGTTTCTGAGCACTTGGGAGGGGAAAGGTCATACTGCATTTTCTTCCTATTAAATCAAGCCACTTATTTTTGTGCCTCTGTGCTCACATCTAGGCTTTGGGTCAGGACCTTCAAAATGCTATGCTTTTGTGATTTTTGGTTACTTGAACAACTAGTTTGAAAAAAAACCCACTAAAACACCACAGGAAAACCGATTAAGAGAAATAAGTTATGGCAAGAAATCTCCAGATTCCTCGGTGCCGTCCCTTTAACGAGCCCTGGCCACTGTGCCCATCACCCAGAGTCCCGACCCAGAAACCACACGTTGTTTGTACTCCCTAGGGGCGGATGCACCAAAAACATCTGCTTATGAGAGAAGTCAAACCTGACCAACACAGAGCAGTACCTGAGTGTTGGGTTTGTACCGGACCAGCCGATCTCTCAGCTAAAGCGCTCGACGCCTGCAGGAGAGGCTCTGTGAACAGCACATATTGAGTGGGAGGAGGAAGGGCAGCAGAGGACTTTGAATACTTGGAAAATACAGACCTTTCCGTTTGGGAAAGGGCTATGGTAAGACACAGTGCCTGCTTAGGCAAATAAATCATTGACTTCCCCACTAATCGCTTTCCATGACTCAAAGCAGCCACCACGGCACATCAAGAGGCCAGGCAAGGCGAGGCAGCCTGCCCGCAGCAGCGTCGGGCTCACGGCACCGTCCTGCTGCCAGATGGTCAGCACCGGCGGGAAGTCAGGGAGCGCTCGTGAAATTTTAAATACTGGGGATGATCCCTTCCCTGGGTCACACTAGTGTGGCAGGTTGGCAGAGGCAACCCCGACTTTTGAAGCCTATGGAGCGTAACAGCCTCCTTGTGAAAAGGAGGTTACCCTATAAACACAGACACACAAACAGCAAAGGTCCGATGTTCCTGTGTAAACTGAAATGCACCCATGACCACCGGCAGTCACTCCAGAGGAGAGCTGGCCCACGCTCACTGATCCACAACGCAATACTGGAACAACAAAACAGACGCCAAGAGGCTAGCAATAAGCAAAGAGAGCTTTTCTGTACGTTACGTATACCAGACACCATGGGTCTGTACATCTTCCCACTGCATTAACTTCAAAGATTATTTATATCCTGAAGCACATGGGTTTGGCCAAGAATTGACAAGGCTTTAAATAAGACTTTATTTCAATACCAGTGCTGCTTGAGTTCACCAATCATCAAAAATACCATCACAAATGCAGACTAATGAAACCAAAGTTGAAGGAATAAACACATGCTTGAGCTGCTGATTCAGCCTTGGGTACCACAAGCCCCATCACCAGCTCCACATTACTGCCAGCATCCCCCACACTGCAGCACTGTCATTACAAAAAAAAAAAAAAACCTCAGCCCCCCAGTTTCTCACTCACTTGGGGCCTTCTGTGTTAAATAAGCACTGGGCAGGGAAAACAGGGCTTTGGAAACTGCTGTCTCATGAAGGCAGCTGAAAGCAATCCAGGGCAGGCGGATTTCCTGCAGCACCTCTGGCCAGCCTTTCCTCATTTTCCTTCTCTCTGCTGCAGAAGGGGAGCTGAAATGCAATCACAAGATACTGCTGATGATCCACCAGAAAGCCAAGACGGGCAGTGAGGAGTCATTTCCTGAAGGAGATCTAAAGCTGCATTTCTTAAAATAAAGCCTTCCTTTTTTTTTTTTTTTTTTTTTTTTTAAGTAAGCTCAGCACTTGACAAATCTCTTGACTTTTGCTTATGTTAGTGCCTCAGCTGAGCCTGCCACACGCAGCCCTTTGGATGGAGACCCAGAGCTGAGAACTGGAGCTTTTAGGTTCTGCTGCTGACTCTGCTACTGATGCAGGGAGCGATACAGGGCGGGGGCTGCTGCCAGATGCTCCCAGAGATGCAGCACTTCAACACAAGCAGGGGAAACTGGGATGGGTGTGCTGGTTTCCTTCAAGCTGTGGGTCCAAATATCATCCCACCAAACTGGGCACATGCTCATCCTTGGCTTTGTCATCCCTTAAGCACCTGACATGGAAGGCACTGCAGAAACTGCTAATTATTTGTACTATTCCGTAAGCCACAGAGGAAGGTAGGGGTGGGGGGCTATGAATCTTCTGGGTTTTGTCCCTCTTGTGTTTCTCTCCAATCCTGTAACTCAAAAAGGGCTCTGTGCCACTGCCCTTTTCTATCAACCTCCATCCCTTCTCATACAGGCATTTATTGGGTGTGAGGGTTTATTGGGTCTGCCATGGAACGCACCAGTGCCTGTTCTACCACAGTGCTCCTCTCTCCAGCCAGCTCTCTGCCCCACTAACAGTGAGACCTGCTCACAACCCCCCCTCGATGCAGCTCTCCCTATTTGCTTCCTTTCTCCCAGAAAAGCCTGACAAAGAAAACTGCTTGACGAAATCTGGTTTCCATTTGGCTCTCTCAACCCTGTCCAGATACCACCAACACCCATGGGTCCAGGACCAGGAGCTTCTCCCCTACTTACATACTTCTTGGGCCATCTCTTTGCCTAGGTCTGCTTATACAACCCTACATTTAGCCTCCAATTTTTGTTACTGTGAAGACTCCAGAAGATTTGGAAATATGAGGTGACATATGGTGAGCATGCAGTTAGATGAAATGCAGATGAAAGGCTTGAGAAGAGCTATAGCACTGCAACCCTTCCACTGATGTGTGGTGCCTCCAGGAAGGATGAACTTCATCCTCCTGCTCCGGTGCCTGAGCAGGCTCCTACCACCCAAAAAAACCTCCAAATTTTTTCTTAAAATAAAACTTGGCTGCAAAACAAAGCTGCATGATCCCAAATGCCGGAACTCCAGGGGCAAATTCTACAGTTGTCTGTCCTTCAAATGAAAAGCAGGATAATTCCCAGCCTGCTGAAGCCCAAGTGGGCTGAATGTCCTTTCAGATGGACCTTGTTAAGAGGAGTGGGCTCTGGAGCAGAGAGAGATTCTTTCTTTGCAAAAGCCAGGCTGTGGGAGCCTTGCCCAGTTCTGTGTTTGGATGCAAACACATAATCTGGTGCAAGTTCACCAAAGGTCCATGGTTTTGGAACAGATTCCTCCCTTCCCAAGGAAGCTGGAGGAAGTCAGAATCTCATTCAAAATAAGACAAAAAAAAAAAAGAGAGAAAGAATGAGCCCACAGCCTGTGCTGTACTTCCCTTTCAGCTCAAGTATTTAAATTCAATTTTTCAATCCAAACTAAGCAAAAATCACAAGCTGTCAGTGCAGAAAATGCAGAAACCCAGAATTTCACTCACCTGCCAGATGAGGCTTTCATCTGCCTCTAAACCCCAAATACAGCATTCATTTCCAAATGTTTATTTCTGTTAATTACTATCATCAGAAGGACCAAATGCAAATGCCAAACTCAGTGAGACGCTGGCCATAAAGGCAAAGCATTTTAAGCGAGTTTGTTCCAAGACCATCTTCTCTCATAGGGGAGCAAGCAGGCAATGAGCTGTGTTTTCAAAGTTCATCTTGCTTTTATTTTGGAGCTTTCTACTTTTCCGAGATATGGGGTTCCCAGCTGTGGGAGGGGGTGGCCGCAGCTGGACGGGGGGGTCAGGTACATGCATGCACCGTCAGATGACACCTCTGGCTGCAACCCACATGCTGTGCCTCTTTAAGAGCATAGACCCATAGACAGAGCTCTGGCTCCCATAGATGTTGAAGACGTCACTTCTTTATTCTTGAATTCTGCCCTGGCATTTAATGCCTCATTAGCATGCATTAATGCTTGCAAAAGGTCTGCTCAAGGACAAGGAGAAACCCCAGTGAAAAGAGACAGGAACAGCAGCGCTCTGTGTGGGTTGGTCCTCCAAGGAGCTGCTGCCAGATTTGGGGAGAGCTGCAAGACTCTGACAGCAATGAGGGCCCAGGCAGGGGGAAAGGAGGGGTAAGAAAGGGCAGCCTTGCTCCTTCGTGCCAGGAATGGAAACTCTGGCGAAGCAGTACACGATACGCTGGGGAAAGGAAGTCCCACTCAATTGCTGTTTCAGTGTGAACAACCAACACAAACCCTCAGCGTGAGCAAGGTAGGGCAGGCAGGGTATACCTGCTGCCAGAAACACAAATGATGATGAAGAATAAACACAGCACTGAGCAGAAACATGAATGGAAGTATCATTTGTGTTCCCATGGGAAATCCATGCAAAGATCATAAAATACCTCAAGTTGGAAGGGACCCATAAGGCTCATCAAGTCTGACTCCCAAATAATCAATTAATAGGTGATGATATAACAGTAATGCCTGGTGGTATAATACCTAATACTGAATTTGTTTATTGTGAAGGAAATCCAGAGGAGCCCACACATCAAACACAGAGCATTCTCGCTAAAAACCATCCACCTGCACTGAAACACGGCCACCTCTGACCTGAAACACAGCAGCTGCGCTGGGTGACACGGGAGGTTGTTAGCAGAGCAATCAGAGGAGGAACCAGGCGTTTTCACATGCTGCAGCTACAAGCACTGGCCAAGCTTTCACAGTCACAGCCAGCGGGCGAGGGTCACCCTGTGCCATTTGCCCTAGCCCAGCAGCCATTTGAACCCCTTGGGATCTTCAGCCTTTTGAATGGTCACGGAGCAGGACGGGGAGGCGCGCTCTCAGCAGAGCAGAGCAGCACATGTCTCAGGATTAAATTGGAAAGAGAACAGAAACCACTGTTAAAGGGGAAAAGATAAATTCAGAGAAGAAGCAGAAGAGAGAGATTGGGGAAGGACGGAAATTATGCCAATCCAGAGGGAAGTGGCTGGGAGGTTTCAGGAGCCTCACTAGAACCAGAGATGTGGAGATGCACTGAGTCACCCCCACTCCTCCAAAAGGCCACCAAAGATTTGCGTGCCCAGCAAATAGTGTCTTCATGAAGATCAAATTTGGGCTGCAGACACCTCCCACCCAGCTCTCAGCCCCTCTCTGCACCGGGGCTATCAGCCACAGCTCTTGGAGATGAGCACAGCCAGAACCACATGGGACACGATGCTGAATTTGGTAGCTTAAGACAGAGAGACCTCAAAGCCAGCCGCAAGGAGTGAAGGAGCTGTCAGGAGTGAGAAGCTGGCTGCAGAGACTCCAGCGAGACAGCATTAAGGACGGGTCCCTTCCGAGGCGGTGGTTTATGGAGTGCCTGTCTCTCTTGGCTGAGGGCTGCCAAGAGGAGGGAACATGTGCCCCAGCCAAGGCCCATCGATGCGACCTAGAAAGCCTGCACTGGCGGAGGGTGTGTTTTAAATAAAAATCCTCCCTGGCTTCTCTGTTACAAACCCCAAGCAATTCACTAACACACGGTGACAGATATCAATGGTCAGCAGTAACACCCCAACAAGGTGCAAGTGCCCCCATTTCCCTGCCCAGCTCCAGCCCTCCAAAATAACAGTGGTGCTCAGGATGCCCTTTCCTTGCAAGGAAAATTGGAACACCGCTGAAGAGGTATGCTAATGCCAGCCAGCCACCTGCACACCTCCACCCTTTCAAATTATCTGGGAGCCAGGGGCTGGGCATCCCTGCTTCCCATCACAGAAGGTGCCACCCCAGCACAGGGTACAATGCAAGCATAGGGCACTGTGGGCTGCCTGCAGCAGGTAAGCACCTCCAGTACACATCCCTGTGGTTTCTCATCCTCTTCACACTGTGTAAAGAGCAGAGAATTTCTCAATGACATTCCCCATTAAAGGCTGAGAGGTTTCAAGTGTTTGCTGTCAGAGCTCACTGCACCCAAGCCAAGCACTACCAGACCCAGCCTTTTGGGAAGGCACCATGGGAAGCAGCCTGGGATGGCCCCAGCTCCTGTCGCCGTAGTGAGACCTGAAAACCAGCATCCCATATGTGACAGCAGCAGCGGGCTCCTCCACAGTTCCTCCCCTGCCTGTGGAAACATTTTCCAAATCACTGTGTGAGCAATCATGCTCTGCCTGCCCAAAATGTTGCAATGGCATGGTAGATCACACACTCTATGGAAGGTCAAGCATGAATGCAGGAATATCAACAACTGACATCAGGAAAGATCTGGTTTAAACAAACATGCTATGGAAAAAAAAAAAAAGCAAAAAAAAAAAGCTCAAGAAAATAAGAGAGTAGTTTTTCCTGATTAGGGGCTCAGCTGTCATTTGTCTGAGCAAGATCAGACACATAGCCAAACAGCATCTGCAGGGAGCTTGTCTGCTGGGTGAGAGCGGCATCGGTCTGAGCAGGGTCAAGGTGAATTCAGTTGCCTGACTCCATCACAGCCCCCAGCCCTGCCTGCCCCAGCTGACCTGGACGTTAGGTAGTATTAGGCTGACCCACAGGATGGGAGTAAACATAGACGACCTAAACCATACATCTTTTTACACTAATCCACATGATTAAAGTAAGCAGAACACACCCAGCTTCCCAGTTTTAACCCCAAAAAGGGAAGAGGACAGTGGAGGTCCCCCATTTGATTTGTTCCTCAGTATATGTTTGCAGTCTATTCTTGTTGGAGCCAAAATGTTTCACAGGTGGAGGGCAGATGTACACTGGAGAGGGGATGCCCATCCAGCAGCAACACCAGGCACAGGCTCTCCCACCTCGGTTCCTCACTGCTATGGCCCACAGCAAGTCAGAGGTCTATTTTTTCTTATTATTCAGGAGGTTCTTTTGTTTTACACATTTCTTCTCAAGCATGCAAACGTTTCGGGGCAAGGACTTTGGCTGAGCAGTTTCTGCAGGCAATAAAAGCCAAGGCCAAACAGGAATGCAGCAAGGACAAAGGTTTTTAGGAATCTCTAGGATAAACACGCAGCCTGACTGAGTCTTGACCACATCTTAAAAGAGAGATGCTACTGCAGTGCCATCTCCTCGTTATTTATTCTGGCCATAAGGTCCCCCTAGGCGATGCAGTGGCTCAGTAGGCAGGAGACCTCAAGATGCCTGAAACCAGGTTTGCTGGCTGCTAAGAAGGAGCAGTGGGCACCCTGTGCCCCACACAGCATGACAGCACTTACACAGCCCTCTGTTTTCTAGCTCAGCCTCAGCTGGTTTTTAGCTCCCTGACCTTCAGTGGGGAAAAAGAGACACAGTAGTCCTATAACCCACCATAATGGAAAAGGGTTTCAGCTCAGAGGACTTCACTAGGTTCAGCTCACCCCAGAACACCCTCCCCATGCCCTCAGCCCTGACAGCACATGCAGCTGTTGCCTGGCCCCCCATCAAGCACCCCACCTGCTGCTAATAACTGGGACCACTAACAAAGTGGTGGTTTGCACCATGAGGTTGCATCATGGTGAGGTGAGCTGACACTGCATCCTCTGTCACCAAAATAAGCCTCAGAGATGCTGGTAGACATGTGTTCCCCATCCTCCTCCAGCCTAGGGAGCAGAGCAGGACTGACCTAAGAAGCAGCCACCCTGGAGACGGAGCTGCATCTCCTCCACAACTGCATGGCTCACGGCTGCACGAGCACAGAAGCAACAACCAAAGGATTATTTTTAACCTCCACATCTCACATGGTCATTTCGTCTCCCCTCTCCAGGTCCTGTTTTTCTAGGCAGTGCTCAGATTCCACCTTTTCAGAGAAACTATATAAAAAGCCCCAAAATCAAAACCCTAAAGATAACAAGACTAGACATGACTTAAAAGAAAACATTGCAGATGTGGTTTTGGCTCCGTTCCCTATTCTCTTTTCTGCCGCAGGCCACCCTCTTCCCTTCCAGCTACAGCTACATTTGCTTAATGCCACCACCGCCTTGGCACGGACACAGGCAGTGGGCACAAGCAAGCTCCTCTTCCTCCCCAAACCACGCTCAACCCATCAGCTGCACCTCAGAAGTTAATAAATCAAATACTACCCATTTCTTTCTTAACAGCAACTTCTGGTAAAAGCTTACCCACTAGGCATTTAGAGAATTAAGGCAAGAAAAAAAAAGGTTAAAGCTGGATCACCTTTATTCCCACACCTGAGCTTTCAGATGCACACCAGCATCCTCTGTCCAGGCACTACCACTGGGTAGGTGAAAAGGAACTACAAAAGTAAGGGTGAAAAAAAGTCGGTTTCCGTAAGATACATCCATGGGCACAGTGATTTGTAACAGACCCAACCAGAAACCCCAGGGTGGGGATACCAGTGGTGTCATCAAACTGGAGCGCTGCTCTCAAAGCACAGGGCCCTACTGCACAAAACCAGCAACTGCCGCGCTGGCGCCAGAGCCATCGTCCCCATTGTCCCCACAGATCTCCCGAAAACACGGTGCCACTGAACGCCGCTACGGCGCCTGGGACAGGGAACGCCAAAACCGAATTGCAGAAACAGGAGTGCGATTTCTAATTTGAGGCTGTTAAACTGAAAAGCCTTACCTCACTGGGCCCTAGTACAGGCTACAACCTCACAGTGCTTCCCCATTTCACAAAACCAAGAAAGGGAAGCGTTCAGAAATAAATACTGGGGACTTGTATGTCCTCAGCAGTTTTTGAAGTGGTTTCTGCAGGGCACCTGGAGTTGCGCTGCATGTAGCCTAGCTGTTCCCTGTGAAACAAGCCACAGATTTTCAATAAGCTGTCACTTCTCAAATCCCATTTCAGAAGCAATTCTGGCACTTGCATGCATTTGCAAATGTGACACCTGATGCCTTATCGCTGACCCAAGCTTTTCATGTCACTAGAAGCCCTGTATTTGCAAGCGAGACCGGACTCCCAGCTCCTATGCTCCCAGGCATCGCCATCTCACTGTGCTTTAGCCAGCCATGACCTTCAGTCACCCCTAACCAAGACACCTGCAGCTACTTAAGAGCTAGAGAGAAGTTGCAGGTCTTGATTTACAATTGCAAAGCATTTATAAATCTGACAAATTGTCTAATTCTAAAAAACATGAAGAAGAGAAACCACAAAAGACCTGATCCCACAGAGCTGCACTTCCAGCAGCGGCTGTGTTGCTCAGGCAGTGTGAACTTTCAGGAGGAGATCCTTTCTGGTTTAGGGGGTGAAACAGCTTGCAGCGTGGCAAGTGCTCGTTACTTACACCTCAGTAGCAATGCTCCTGCGCACAGCCACAGTCCTGGGCTGAAAGCACACAAACAACACCCACCCAGGGAGTCAAGTAACAGCAGTGATGGTTAAGGGGGAGATTTGCCTAGAAACACCAAAATAAAGATGATGTTTTATTACTCTGCATCTCCCCCTTCCAAGAAAAAAATAGGTCTGCAGCACCGGAGCTAATGAAGCTTGGCCTCCGGCAAGCCAGTCTCTCTTCATTAGAGGCAAATGCGTGATGCCCTCACCGGGGCCTCTCCTCCCTCTTGCCACCTAGTTTTATGGGACCTGCAGGAATGCAATTAGTGCCGAGATGTTTCCTCCTTTGTCAAACTGCCTGGCAGACAGCCAAGGGGTTCAAAAGCTGCTGGGCTGTGCAGCCAGCTGCCCCTTCCCGACCCCAGCCGCAGGCAGGAGGGCTCTCTCCCCCTCTCCCACAGCCACCTGCATTTCAGAGTAGAGGACAGAGCGATGCACCAAAGGTTTCGATGTAAGAGGGCAATTTCTCCGTCCAGAGAAAAACTAGGAATGAAGCAATCAGCGGTTTGGGACGTGACTGCCTGGTTTATTGGAGCACAACGCCATGGATAACCCAGTTGCATCTCTTTTGGAGCAACGGAACATTTCAGCAAACTATACTCGATGGCCCTTCCAGAAGCTGGATTAATGGTTTGAAACAGCTACTCCGGAGCTGTTAATTGGACTTGGGGAGCAGCGGAACAGATGCCACTTAGTGACTAAGTGGCATCGACTAGGGATTGGATGCAATCTGAATCAACATTTATGACATGTTATAAATGACTCCTTTCCCTACTCATCTCACAGATGCAGAAGGCACATTGAACCTCCCACTAACCGGAATGAAATTCTTGCTTCTCCTTTAGATGATCTCCCACCCAAAATCTGCTTCTCCACTTCATGGGCGGCTACAAAAGGACAGAAGCTGTAAACAACACTGCAGTCATCTCTCAAACGCTGACAAAGTGAGGTTCCAATATTGATAAATGGACACAGGAATGGAAATGGTTTTGATGGCCACAGGACTGGGTACCGAGAGACAAGAAGCTCAAAGTTCATTTCAGACTGTTTCAACCCCGCTATAGCTTCCACCAGGAATATGGGATGCCAGAGCACAATCTGCCACCCAGCCCTATGTCATGGCAAGTGGCTTGATGGGGACAGCTTCACTTCAGATCAGCAGAGCCATGTACATGCAAAATAGTTTGCACAGGCGGACTTTTACTTCTCAGCCTGGAAAGCTGTACATTGCTCCTCATGCTTCCCCAAACCCCAGGCTGGGTTGAACTGGCTGCTTTCCTGCCTGCTCTGTCCAGCGTGGGCACTCAGAGGTTCATGATACCATCTTGATCAACAGTTTGGGCAGCCATCAATGCATTTAATGGAGGACTTCAAAGCCCGTGAGCTAAAAATGAGGTTGGGTTCCTTTGGGATGAAAATGCTGTTCAAAATACAATCATCAGAAATGCACAGTGAGAGGCAGTAAGTGCCTTCTACGCTACCAGAAGATTCAAGCAGTATAAATAAAGCCCTTGAAAACAGTGATGAGTTCCCCTCAGGGGTCCAAGCCAAGCAACTCCCAAGCACAATCTGCAGCAAAACAACAGTTCCCTACACTCTGCTTTATTGGTTTCTGCATTTTCTAAAACTTGTTGGTCTCCCCTTATGGTGAGATTCAGCCTGTGACAGCGGTGGGCACTGGGATGCTGAGGCCTTTCAGAGACAGATATTGTGTCCAGAAGACAGAGGGAGGGCAGAGTGCCATTACTCCTCCTTGCAGGAGGAAAAGCAGCAACCGGACCCTGCACGATCACCCCAGAGGTCATCCTGCACCCAAGGCATGACCCAAACTCCCTTGGCCACCAAGTCTACCCATGCTGGTGGAATGAAATGTTCAGTGCTGAGCTAAACACATGGTCTTTTCCAAGAAGGTCCCATTTGTAAGGAGGAAAGAGCACGTGTCTGCTGGAAGCCACCAGAGATGCTTGCATAGCAGAGAACTGTTTGCTAGGCGCAGCTTTGGGCACAGCACTGCTGTGCGAGCTCTGGCGCATTTGGTAGGCTGGTGAAGCCCAAAGCCTCTTGGGCTGACAAAACCACCTCAACATGTTATGTCATTGGCACAATGCTTGCTACATCTCAGATTTAGCAAGCATTTAAAAAAAAAAAAAAAAAGTCAACAAGCCAACAGCAACAGAAATACCAGGAGGCATAAGGAGAATTACCCCACCCTGCACAGCCTGGCCAGATTGCATCCCCCCTGGAGCAAAGAACCAACCCTTTGTTTTATTTCATAGCTATAAAAAGGACTTTTAAATGACTTCAAAAACTCTGGCAAATCCCAGACCAGCTCTGCTGCCCTTCCCAGCACCAGAAGCCCTCCCCAGGGACAGAAGAAAGCAGGTGCAACAAAGACATACAAGTTGCTTGCCTGTGGAGCAGCAGGGCTCTGACTCTGCTGATGGAAAGGAAATTTGAGCAAATGGGTGTCCCTCTCTTGCAGTACCAATCACTACACCAGTAACTTCCAACCTCTCTTTATGTCATCGCTGCTCTGCTTGCTATCAAATTACTCCTTTTGGGTGGGATGATGTTAACAGAGCAATATGGACATACGGGGAACCCCCAGGCAGCACTGCTCTTAATTACTTCACACTTGAGTTTCCTTTTTCCCTCATCTACTTTCCAATACCTTTTTCCTGCTTGCCCACCCCTCTTTCCACTCCCCCATCAGCAGGGAGAGCCCCCAGACTGGGAGGCCTGGGCCAGTCGCTGCGGGATGTGGTACTGGCCTTTCTCACTGCAGTGCTGCAGGGAGCCCCAGGACAGTGCCAAAACCCAAGGTATCGCCTGCCCCATCCTCAGCAGTACCAACACATCACTAGCCTGGCTGCAGGAAAATGAGCACACACATCCCCTACCCACCTAACAACATCCCAAAGAGCCAGAAACTTACAACCAAAAGGTGCCCCATCACTTACTGCCCAGCTCAGAAACACGCAGGGCAAGATAAACAGCAGGGAAAAACCCCACCACTTCCCTGGAGGAAATGGGATCAAATAGCTATTTTTCCAAGCTTACACTTGTTACAGAAATTTTGTACAAGATTTTCAGTTAAGGAAATATTTTACTTGCTTGAAAGCAGACACATTTTAAAGAATAACCTTTTGCCCAGCTCCAGCTGAGGGAATTATGTCCAAGGGCTAATCGAGGCAATTACATACAAGGTAAATTATGTGACCTTGGACTGACAAAGAATTAAAGCTATTTTAGCAAGCACAGCTAAATAACTCCTCTACTTTTGCTTAAGGAAAGCTGACTGGCTACATCTTTCCCATTGAATGACTTGTTTTCCTAGTGGGCAGAAAGACCTATATGTAAAATACCTTTAGGAATCTTTAACACAGATTTTCCTTAATAAGTAATAGACTGAAACACAACCTCTCCTTTCACCTGCGCTGCACCAGGGGATCGCTTCAAATGGTTCATCTTTAAAAAAAAAGATTGTTTCTGCCTATGCAGGGAAGGGTGGCACATGCAGAAGAAATCCAACCAAAGACAATACCAAAAAGCTTCAGAGAATTGAAGGCTGTGCTGGTTTACTCTTTCCTAGGGATATACTTCAGTGTGCAAGAAATGTGCATAGCTATGTCAAAATAACACCACCAAAAGCCAAGACCCCACTCACCTCCACAGGACCTGGGCAGAGGACAAGCCTGCCAGAAGAGCGCCTGTCACCCTAACGCTGGAGACTCGGTTCTGATGGGGCTAATGCATGTTCTCCTCACTAGTGTGGATGCATTTAAACCTCTCCCTCCTTTTTTGCGCAAGGAAATAAAGAAAGGGCAGATCCCTCCAGAAATCTCCAGGGCACATTTCGGCAGGTGGGGCAGGCGGCAGCCCCTGGCACACCCTGCACGTACCAGCCCAGCAGCCTTCCCCATTTCGGGGTGGTTTTCCCATCCCCACGAAGTGGAGGGCGTGAGGGAGGAAGGGCTCCTACCTGAGCAGAGGACTCCCTTGTACCTGGCGCAGGAGAAGTCATCGCACTCACAGAAGGGCCCGTAGATGTTTCCAAACTCGCTCTCGTAGCAGAGGCACTGGTTGCAGCTGCACTCCCCTCTCCCGCTGCAGAGGGGCTTGCCCTCCGCCTCCCGGCACATGGCATGGTGCGTGTCCCCGCTGGCACCCTCCTCGCACTCGCACCTGGCCCCCAGGTAGCCGGCGTCACACTCGCACAGCCCGCAGGCGTAGGTCCCGTTGCCGCTGCACTTGCCGCTGGCTGGGGCGGCGCGGCCGGTGCAGCCGCAGCGGCAGTTGTAGGTCACTGCCACCTCCAGCGTGTCCCGAAAGCCGGCAGGCTTGATGGTGAAGGCATGGGAGATGTCCTCAGCAGGGCAGCTCCGCGCCTCCACAGCCACCTCGAAGGAAACCTGGGGGGAACAGGTTGAGGCGTAAGTTAACACGTGTGGCCCCACAACGGCCATGAAGGGTGTCTGGGGAAGGAAGGCAGGAGGGGAGGGCAAATGTCCTGAGGAAAAGCCACGGAGCAATTCCCCAGAGCTGGGCCACGCTCAGCACATTGAGCTTCACTCCCAGGTCTCCAAATCCCCCCCAAACAATCGCACGTCTAGTGAGAGCATCTGCAGCTCAGTGCACTAACAACTGACAGTACCACAAGGGGTTTGGCATCCTTAATGTTTTAAAATGTTACTGCCAGTCGTTAGCAGTAATTTTCCCCATCAGGGACCATCGGTTTCTGTGAAGCAGGAAGGCACTTGCCTGTTCCATGAAATAAGCAGGGCAGAACTCCAGCAAATAGCTTGGTTTTCTTGCTATTAAAAATAATACACTCTGCTGAAATCAAACACTATCAACAATCTAACCAACATGGCATAAGGGCCCAAAGTGCCTACAAGATCATGGATTTAGAAGGTTTTATGGGAATCGTGACCTGCACACAGACATGCATCGGTCACACAGTCCCAGGCTTTCAGCACGCTGCTAACAGGCCATCTTCGGTGGATACTTCTATTAAGACTGGCTTCAGAAGGGTTATTCGTCATGATACATCACCCCCCTACTCATTTCCTGTTGCTTCAATCCAGTGTCAGGGATTTTCTCCTTGGAAAAACCAAGACTGCCCTATGGCTCTGCCCCCAATTTAATCCGGCTGTATGGCGAGGGTCTTGGACCCACCTGCGCTGCCTGAAACTGCTGGTTAGCAAAGAGGATTAATGTTTTTCCAAGTAAATGAGCCCTTTTCCCAGGCATCAGGAGGGAATGATTTTTCTCTGGAGACGTTTGGGGTCACCTCGAGCTCTCACTGCTTGCATCATCCCCCATGCCCAGGGGTGAGTGTGCCCCCCCTGCTGGGAGAGCTGTACCCC
>JAVJGJ010000061.1:32208704-32227098 GCA_035590215.1 Microhierax caerulescens
ATTAGGCAACGAGCTCAAATTACAGAGGAGAAGATCAGAAAGCAAGCTGAGGGGATCAGGGTAATCCTGCTCCCTTTTACCCGCTGTACCCCCAGGAAACCTCCCTGACCCCCTCCCTTTCCCAAGGCCAGAAGCAATTAGGCAACGAGCTCAAATTACAGAGGAGAAGATCAGAAAGCAAGCTGAGGGGATCAGGGTAATCCTGCTCCCTTTCACCCGCTGACACCCACGGCCCCAGGACAAACGCCAGCAGATCAGGACCCAGTGCCAGCAGTTATCCTCTTTGGGGAAACTTTCTTAACAGGAGTCAAATCCTGATCCATGTGGAAGCAACGGTGCAGAGAGAAGCTGAACAAGAGAGGATGGAGGGAGGGATGGGACCCCCCCACCATGATCCTGTGCCATGTCTGCCTGTGCAGGCACCTAAAACGGGAAAGGTACCGGTGGCAGCTCCCTCTGGCATGCTGCCCAGCCACTGTATGCACGAGGTGCAGTGGCTGGAGCGACCCCCCAGCTTGTGCCAAAGCCGGGAGCCCAGGATCAGCCACCAGATTAACTGCTACCTCGGTGGGCCAGGCTTTGCTGTGGGAACAAGGAATGGCAACGCTATGGGGATTGCTTTTGCCTGCACATCAGAGATCCTGTAAAGTCAGCTAAAAAAGCAGAGGCCACCTCCCTTTTTAGCATTTCACATGATCCTTTTTTGGTGGGGGAAAAAATCCAGCTACTGTTGACTCTTTCAAACTATTTTTATATGCCTCGGTGCTTGGAGCTCTGGTATGTTTGCAGAGTCATTCTTCTCAAATAAGGCAATCGGGCCACTAACAAACCCGCACCCGCGTCCTTGTCCTCGCAGGCAGCAAAGCCTGGAGAAGGGGAGGAGGTTCCCGCCGGTCCAAGCCCTCCTACAGCCCAGCAACTCATTTTTCTGTATCAATATTCAATTTCAACAAGCCAAGCTTAGCCTCTTTGTTTTTTTTATAAAAAACCCCACAGGATGGATTATGCCATGTATACTGTTAACATTAAGGGGCAAACTATATATTTAGTCTGTGCTGCCATCCAGCAACCCTAGGTACTGAACAACCAGGGGGAGGGCTGCTGCCTTTCTGTGCACGCTGGGGTTTTTTGTAATACCTCAGAAGATACCCATGACCTCTTCACTCTGGGAACGACAGGTTTAGATTAGAATCACAGAATCATTTAGGTTGGAAAAGACCCTTAAGATCAAGTCCAGCTGTAAACCTAACACTATCAAGCCCATCACTAAACCACGTCCCTAAGCGCCACATCTACACATCTTTTAAATACCTCCAGGGATGGCGACTCAACCACATGCCTGGGCAGCCTGTTCCAGTGCTTGAACAACCCTTCAGGGAAGACATTTTTCCTAATCTCCAACCTGAACCTCCCCTGGTGCAGCTTGAGGCCACTTCCTCTCATCACTCGTTGCTTGGGAAAAGAGACCAACCACCACCTCACTACACCCTTCGTTCAGGCAGCTGTAGAGAGCAATAAGGTCCCCCCTCACCCTCCTTTTGTCCAGGCTAAACAGCCCCAGTTCCCTCAGCTGCTCCTCACAAGACTTGTGCTCCAGACCCTTCACCAGCTCCGTTGCCCATCTCTGGACACGCTCCAGCACCTCAGTGTCCCTCTGGTAGCGAGGGGCCCAAAACTGAACCCAGGATTCGAGGTGGGGCCTCACCAGTGCCCAGCATAGGGGGACGATCACTGCCCTGGTCCTACTGGCCACAGTTTCTGACACAAGCCAGGGTGCTAATGATAATCAGGATTTTCAAACAATAACAAGAAAACCTTGAATATTTAGTGGACCAGGAAAAGACCAGCAGAGACAGCAATGAATATTTTGCAGGTGATAGCATCTGGGATTACAGGAGAAAAAAGCCCATTCCTGACTATTGCGTCCTACTGCCTGATCAAGACCTTTTGGCTCAGGGTGCTGTAGACAAGATGCCTGTATTCCCTTTTCCCTTGCAGCTGAGTTTGGGCTGACCTATGCCACCCACAGAGTCTCGGTGAGTTCCTATATTAATGTGGCACAGCATGAGAAGAGCAGAGGAAGATGAGCAAAGCTCTATTTTTTATGGCCCAGGACCACTCATTGAGAGCGGTAAGAGGCTGCATGGAGGGTGAAACAGCCTCTCCAGGGGACAAACAAAAAGACAGACTCACTGTATCTCCTATTTTGAGATCTCCGCACTTCCTGAGCCCAGGATAGGACAACCCATCCTGGCATGTGGCAGTGAAGGTCAAGCCGATGTCCTCAGGGCTGTCCCAGACTGTCAGCTCCACCTTGGACCGAATACTCTAGAAATGCAACAGGAAAGCAAACTGTCAAGCTCCCAAAGGCAGGTAGGTTTCTCCCACTTTAGCCTCTTCTTTTGACGTTTCCAGATGGTGGCTAGGACATCTCTGCACCTATAAGAAAAAAAATCACCCCTGCACACACATTGACATTTGGGTTTGACTTAACGAGCTCAGAAGACTTCTAACGCTTAAGCTGGAAACACCACCGTAAGAAAAAATAAATGAAAAATCTCTTTCTTTGTAAAACCTTTCAAAGTGAAAAACATTTTCCATCAGCGAGGTTTTGGTATGCTCCTACCCCCTTTCTTCTGCTTCTCAATTCTCCATCCTGCTGCACACAGACTTTTTAAGTCAAAACAAAATGAAGTTTATAAGCATTAATTCGGAATGACATTGTTTTGTTTAATTCTTCCAATGGCTGGAATTGATGTTTTTTGAAAGTGGTGTCCAAAAACAACAAAGGTTTTCAAAATGGAGCCTTTTGTACAAATACATTTTTCCAAAGTCAGCTTGCCAGCTCCATCTCTCTCTCCCTTGTCCCTAACCTTCACCGATGTTGCCAGATTAAGGAAAAGTGCTAATTCAGACCTCTTGCCAGTCCACGTGATAACAAAAATCAGGGTTCACGTGCCAGCAAAGAGCTAACGCTTCTGGAAATAGGCAGGAAATAAATCAGTTTTGGCCCAGTAAATCTAAACAGCCTTTGAGGAAAGCAAGGAATAATTTTCCATGTCTCTTCTGTAACGGAGAAGCCATTCATGGGGTGGCAATTTGGACCATACAGAGCATCCATGTGCTGAATGCTGTGTGTGCCGGTAAAGCTGAGTATACTGTTTTGCCCAAAATTACCCCGTAGAAATTAGCTGTCACACTGATACGCCGTCCCATCTTCTTGCCCAGAGCATTTCACCTGGGGCATGGCAGAAGACAGGACACAAAGCCAGGTCTTGCATGGGCTCTTATACAGATGACAAGATTTCTTATTAGCCCAATACAGTAATGCTATTAGCCAACTTGCAATACTATTATTATTAGCCACTTTGCATCGTTACACAGCAATACCTTCTCACAGCACCACAGACACCACTAAGGGCAGCTGCGGGACTTTGCTGTTGCATTGTTTGGTGGCCAAGCCCGCTGCACCTTCAGGGACAAGCAGAGGATGCTGGAGAGATGCAGAAGAAGGACCTGGCCCTAAGATGGTCTCTGCCTGAAATAAAGCTGTCTGCTATAGCCCAGGGGAAATCAAAAGGACAGATCATTTCAGTGTGGGAACAAGGAAATCCTGAACCAGCAGTGGCCCCAAGGATGGTTGATGTGACATGTCACGGGAAACCCATTTGTGGTGTAAAAAGAAACACATCTGAGACCTGCCTCGTCTGGGTTTAGGAAAGTGCTTTTTAAAGCAGGGTCCCATTTGCTCCCTTCGGTCCAAACCCAGCCCATGTGCATGGGCAGAGACCCCTCGGTGGCATGCCAGCCTGGGCACAGCCCCCTGGGAGTCCTTCCATCTCCCAGGCATGTCAAGATTTGGGGGAAGGGCTTTTTTCTTAGTGAGGGCAGAGAAAAAAGCAGTCCCCATTCTTTTTTGCTTCATGCCCTGCAGGATGAGGGAGAGGTGACACAACAGAAGGCAGAAGAAAAAGGGAGATGGAAGATGAAGAGATGGGGGAAAGGGATTTCAGAGGTAACAGAAGCCCTGCACAAGCCTGATGTATGCATTGGCGGAGGGAAGCAGATAAGAGGGGATCAGAGATGGCCAAAGCACTGAAGGGGAGAGGCTGAGCCCAGGCCCAGAGCACCAGGCACCACCACCCTGCAGGAGAAGACAACCCCTGTCACAGCTGAAGGGTTTCCCAAGACTGAGAGTTTCATTTCTGTAAGGAACAAAAAAAAAAGGTTCACTCCCATTTGGGAAACAGGAATTTTAGGCTTCTCCCTCAGTGAGAATTTCCTTCTTCATTTCAGGAAAAAAACAAAGCGACCAAGAGGAGACAGGCTGAGTGGGTGCCAGGTCTCCTGCGGCCCCAGGCTGCCCACAGCACAGGCAGGAGCTGCCAGCTCCCAGCAGCACTCCCAGCGCTCCCAGTCTGCACCCACTGCCCAGCCCAACAGCAAGAAACTGTCCCCAGTCTCAGCAGCACATCATCCCACATAGCTCCATCCGTGGGGCACCTTGGTCTCAGCATCCTAGTGGTTTCCATCCAGCTGCACCGGAAAGCTCAAGAGCGAAGAGAAGGAGGGAGCTGGGGTGGGGGCATCTGTTCTCTGATGGTTTTCATCAGCTTGTACCTACTTGCAAAGGCTTGTGGGGTGGTGAAATGGAGGCACGGACGCATGTTACAGCTGGGAAACTGAGGCAAAGAGAGGTTTTCACGTGGTGGTGCAGAGACCACACGCAAAGTCAACATGGAGTGAAAGTTCATTTCTTTCTCCGTAGCTAAGCATCTTAGCCACAAGACCCTCCTTCCTCAAGGGGACAAACTGGGACAACTGGGCTTTTGTTTTGCAGTGTCTCCAGGGCCTCATTAGCAGCATTAGGTGCTCATTGCCTTCCCTCAGAGGGTGAAGCTTTGGGAAGCACTCTTCCCAAGGGCATAACCAAACGCTGCTTTAACTCCAGGAGCTGCGAGGGCAGCAAAGATGAATGTTACAGGTCATGCAAAGCGCAGCACAATCCTACACAACCTCTGGGTGCGTAAACTCCTCCAAAGAAGTCCCTCCTCACTCACTTGCACTAGTGAACATAGTACCAAGAAGAAGAGCTTGCAGTCCATCAAAAGCTGTGTTCACAGGTCCCATGCATGAAGAACCCTACCTGAAGGCTGACCCATTACGGGGTCCAGATCCCCAAAACAACAATATCTTTCCAGAAGCACGAAGAGCTGACCCATAAGAATTCAGGGAGAAATCAACAGAAACACTGACAGCTAACTACCCAACAAACACACAGTTTAGCTGCTTATAATCGATCCCCTGATCTCCACGGAGGTGGACAACATCAGGTCAGCAGTGTAACTGCAGGTCCTCTGCTGGCCCCCATGGGCCCCTTTGCAGCAGGGCATCTGCACTGCCAGTGCCCCGTGGGTTCCTTTGGGAGCCAAGAGCCACAGTCATCGATGCTCACGGGGTGCTGAGGACCAACTTGTGTGCACAGACAGCAGCACAAGGACACGACCTTAGCTGGAACCTGGTCACATCCTTGGAAAGCCTCTGAACATCAGAGAGCAAAGAAATAACCTGTTTTACACAGTGGCAGGGTGCTCTGGGAGCAAATGGGTTTAGATGGGGGCTGTATTTTGAGGGTAGTTCTGCACATGACAGACGTGGGCTGAAATCTCTTCTGTGCCGCAGGCTCCCTTGGGTACCCCCATGCTCCTTTCTCACCTCACACACCTTGTTCCCCTCAGCAGGGTGGATCGGGGAGAGAGGCGGCCAGGCTGGGGGGAGCGTGCTGGGGGGAGGGTGAGCTGGCTGAGCTCCTGGCGCTTCGCAGGGCAGCAGCTGTGGTATTAAAGCGCACTTACATTGTACGCCTTGACGATCAGCTCGATGATATTCTTGGAGTCTTTGTGCAGTATCTCCACTGTTGTCCCAGGAATCAAGGCGGTAAAGTTCTTAAAAAAAAAAAAAGAACATGAAAGGTAACTCGGAGATGCAGAGAGGAAAAGCAGAGGATGAGGAGGGACTGACCCTGCCCCAGGGACACCAGCCACACGCCCTGGCCCACCGGCCGGTGGTGTACACAGCGCGGCTTGGCTCCCGTTAGCAGAGCTTTTGGAAGCAAAGCGTTGCTAATGGAACACTAAGCAAAGCTCGTGGCCTTGAGACAGGGACTAACGAACCCAGATCTGCTGCCAGAGGGGACAAGACCCAGTGGCCATGCGCTCCAAGAGCCGGCCGGTGGGGAGGGAGGTCCGGCTGCCCTGTCTCACCTCAGCCCCACAAGCATCCCCAGGGGAGGGGGTGGGGAATGAGCTCAGCGCAGCGAGCAGCAGCATCTCCACCGTAGCAACGCGGCTGCTTGTTGTTTTTGCTTGAGCCCTGAGAGCCGGAGCAGAGGTTTCAGAAAGCAACCCTGCCTGAAACACCTCCCCTGCATCTGCAGAGGAGCGAAACCCCGCAGGGCAGTGCCAGATGCAGGCGAGCCCCCACGGCTCAGGTCATCTTTTCTTTTTGGAGGGGAGGGCGGGAACGGTGAGGGAGTTCAAATTGTATGTGGCGCGTCAGGGCTCTGGACTCCGTGATGGAAAAACACAGCTGGGCAGAAACACTGCACGCGATTAGGTAATGGGATTAAGTCACTGCAGAATGGGCTGAACAGGTTCCTGCTCCCTCGCACGCTGCACGGCTGGCAGCCATCCGAACATCAAGATTAAGCTGGAGTCTATTTTAGGTCTTCACATGCTCGCTAACATCTATATGTTTGCTCTAAGAAGCTTTAGTGCTTTTCGCTGACAGGACTAGCGGGGAGGGACGGCAGGCTGAGCCTCGCCTGCCTGCATCTGCCTGCCCCTGCCAGCCCCGCGGGCAGCACGTGGCCGCGCATGGGGCTGCCTCCGCTCCACTGCACTGTGGGAAGATGCTTCCAAGAGGCACTTAAATCACCTCCCCCCAGCCCAGGCAGCTTGGCAGCTCTTACCTTGTACAGGACGTAATGACTTTTTGTAACAGCAAAAATCAGGTGGATGTTGTTTTCGGCGAGTTTCTCCCCCAGAAGTGCCAGGGAAGGATAATCCTAGGAGCATAAAAAAGGTCAGAAAGACCAACGGGCAACATAGAAACAAGACTAATTTCATTGCTTTTCTCCTCCCAACAGCAAAATTTGTTCCAGACACATGGCATGTTTCACTGCAGGATGAAGTCCCTGATATACCGATACAAGCCCAACTGAAATAGTAGAAATTCTGTCATGCCTGAAATATTTCTGCTGCACCCTTCACCAGAATATGTGACTAACAATACCATTAGCTACAGCAACACCTGAAATACTGGATTTCTTTCTTTCTTTCTTTCTTTCTTTTTCTTTCTTTCTTTCCTCTTTCTGCTTTGCCACCAGCAGATGCACGTGTGTAAAACACCCTGGCTGTTATCCCCAGGGATGTGAGGCAGGGAGATCTAGAACTGCACAGACTGGAAATGTATGATTTTTCTCCCAAGACAGAAACATCCATTGCCTGCTCTTTCTGCGTACTGGAACCATAAAGAGAGTACAATAAGGTCTTTAATTCTGCAGACTTCCCAGAGAGGATGGCAGAAAGATATTGTTCTAATTACCCACAAGCAACAAAATAATGAACCAGGGCTCAGTTTCAAGAGACCAGCTTGAGTTAAAACTCCTGGCTGCTTCTGAAGTGGTGTCGTTGAAAAAAACCCACCTCCTTTACTTGCAGACTGGGGTGCTGATTGAGAATCTCTGAGGCTCAAACACAGAAACACCAAAGCAGCATCCCCGCGCCAGCTCCTCGGCATTAACTCCGTGTCACTGTGAGGGCTATGCTCCCTTACATATACGTTTGCTAGGATTACACAGGTGGGTGGAAAGGGGGTTTCTGCACAGAGCCTAGCCTCTGGCCATAACGCAGCCATCCAGAAACACTTCCCTTTACAGGGTGACATCCACCCAGGAACAAAAAATACAATTAGTGCTTGTGATCTGCCGAATAAAGCACCATTCTGCAGAAGGATGTGATAAGGAGGCAGCAGGCAAGTGCTCATTCATCCCAGAATTTTCCTCCACTGGGCTTAAATTGAAAAAAAGGGCTAGTTTGCTTGTTTATTACTAAGACCTATGTTCATGTTGTGCTCAAAGTCTGTGTATAAGAAGAGCATCCTGTTGTGCTTGCTAGTGCAGCCACATCAAGGTGGATTCAGCCTCCCCAGGGAGAAGCTGACAGTCCACTGGACACTCTAGAAAAGGAATGACATATTTTATGTTTCCTCTACACTTTGCAGGCAAAATTTGATGCTCTTTAGGATGCTGATTTACTTTTCTCTCCTTTTCAATGAGCCCTGAAGGAACTTGCAAAGTTCCTAACTCATTTTTGAGCATCACAGAAGCATTCACTATAGGGGGATGCCCAAGGGGAACAGCAAACTTCATTTGCAAATTGCAAGACCGGGTGAAACTATGCTGGTCAGGTGCTGCGTTTGCCAAAAGCTGCTGGAGCTGGGGGTGGCTGATCTCCAGAGAGGTCCACCAACACCTCAAGTTCTCCAAGGTCTGGGCCCCCATGTCCCCCCTTACCAGCTGACTGGATGCGCTGTACTCGTTCGCTTCATTCAGGTGGCACTGGCCATCATGGGGCTGCACCAGCCCCCCTAGCTTCCCATCCAGGGCTATGTGGGGCACATCATCTGTCGTGAAGACCAGCAGGTGAGATGCCTCCTTGCGCCAGCCGATCTTCTCCTGGGGGAAAACAAACACTGTGAGACAGCCGGTCTGCCCCTGCCAAGCCCACGCTTCACCCCTTGCCCTGTATGTGGTCCTAGCCATGCCCCCAGCCAGCAGCAGACCCCTTAGCACTAATTAGAAGAGTGCCATGCTCCTGCCCACCCATCCCTGGTAATAAAACAAAATGTCAGGGGCCTGTCCAGCATTTCCCAGCATCTCCTTCCAACACACATACTTAAAAAGGCATGAGAAGGTATGTGGACTGTCCACCAGACCTTCTATACTCAGATCCAAGAATAATAATTTCAGCTGCTTTTATAACCAAAGGAGACCTGCCAACTTCCTCCACACACATTTAATCTGACCTTGTTTCCTCAGCTCCGTGCAGCGGCCAAGGCAACAGCAAGAGCTGCAATATCTCCACTCAGCATTTCCAGTACCACTCAAAAAGGCTGTTTCTGAGCTGTGATGCACAAAGTGAGGTCCCTGCCACAGGGCTGGCATGCACACGTATGCACATGTATGCACAGGCACTCTGCTCTGGTCCTCTTCTGTGCACATCTTCTGGAAGCCATGGTGCCTCCAAGCCTCCTGCCATTGCCTCCTGCACCACTACGCATGCCCTGAACAGCTCACCCCCCCCTGCACCACAGCCCAGGAAAGCAGGGTCACACACAGCTGGAGCAGAGCATGGCAGGGGGACCTTTGGCAGTGGTTGCCTGCACTAATCCGTGCATGACTGCTCCACACAGCTCTGCTGTGAGCAACTTCTGTGTTACCGAAAAATATGCTAATTCCAAGCCATGCTCTAGCAATCCCTATGAAAGCACTGAGATGTCAAGCACAGCATAAGAAGTGCCCTCTGAACCCTCTTTAGTCCCTCTGTGCAAGGACAAGACAATATCATTGCCTTTGCATGGAGAGAGATGGAGGGACAGATTTTTTTTTTAGGTAAAGTGATGTTTCCTTCCCACAAACCTTCTCCAGATTTCCAGCTTTGCATCAGCCCAAGAGCAGATCTGTGCCTACAGCAGTACACTAAAGCACCCTGTTGCAATGGAAATGAAAGGAACCAGAGAAGCCCAAAGGAAATCTTTGGAAACCCTAGCACTGCAGCACGCTCCCCAGTGCTCACTGCCTGCTCCCACTACCAGCTCATCGCCAGGCGGATGGGCTGAGGTCCCACCTGCCAACCACAGCATGGAGATCCCACCACGGCACGGGGATCCCACCACGGCAGAGGTGGGAGCCAGAAAGCTCCATCCCCCAGAGCTTCCCCTTGGGCTGGCCACCCTGCCCGTCTGCCCTGGGATGCAGCCCCACACCTTCCCTCCCCACACACATCCAGATCCAGCATTCCCCTCCCTCCAGCCCCCCGCTCAGAACAACACAGCGCTAATCCCTTGGGAAAGGATGAAGGGAAAGCTGGTAAAAGCCTACTGATGGGAGCACAGTGCAGATAAACATATTCAGCTCCTCCAGAGCTTACTGTTCATCTTATTTATGCAAAATGTGAATTTTGCCTTGTTTTACAGTAAGATGGTAGCCTAGGCACTGCCACAGCCCAGCTGCAAAGGCACTTCCTATGGAAAGCACTGGTGTGGGCAGGGTGAGAGGGCAGAGCAGGCAGAAGGATGCAGAATCAAGGCTGACAGCACAATTTTTGACTGTAAATGTGAGTCATAGCCCAAAGTCTGCTGATCTTTCTGATAAATATAACTCCTGCTTCAGGGACACTATACCAGAGTAGATCTCTTTTTCTTCCCTATTGCAGAAGGTATTTTTTCTTTAATGGCATTTTAAAGACACACAAACCGCAAATAAGGCCATAGGAAGAAATCTTTGGCAACACACGCTTTGTCATATACCAGCATATTACAGCCCAGCTCACTAAGCAATGAAGACTTTTGTGTGCTGGGAAAAAACAGTCATTCCACTGAAATGACCCCACTGGACAAAAGGCAAATTCTTCATGCCAAAATGTAATTTCTGAAAAACTCAACTGAAAAGTGATTTCAGCTCTAAAAATGCAAGAGGTAGTTCTTGGTCTACTCAGCCACCAGACGGAAGCCCACCCCATGCAGTTTTGTTTGCATACCCAAAGCTTTTTTTTCTTTTTTTTTTAAATGATTGAGGCCAAGAAACTCCCAAAGAGATTAAAAGGATTAATCTGAGTTTCATTTCCTTAGAATTGTGCTATGCACAAAGAAAAAGAGCTGCATTCAAGCAGCAGTTATAAAGCCACTTCAGGGTTGACGCTGCTCTTCACCTGCCTGCTAAGACCATCTTTAAATCATGGGCTGAGCATCCCTTTGCAGACAAACTCTCTGTGCCTCTGGCACACACTTTCCCACATAAAAAACATCAAACCCACTTTGGTCGCTCAGGTTCAGGAACTCAATTCCAAAAAGCAATGAGAACCCAGTTTTGGTGCCGATATCCAGGCACCGAGACCATTTGATGCTGCAAAAGCATCAGATCAGGTTGTCTCAGGTGAGGTGGCCAAGACGGTGCCAATGCAACAGCAAAAGAGTTGGAGACTTATGGAAAAAGCACCTGGAGAGGCCAGCACACCAAGGAGCTGCCGCATCTCACACTGCCTCCGCCAGCAGCTTCCAGACACTGGAAAATACAGCTCTTCAGCGTGCAGTTTCCACCGCGAAACCCAGAGCAGCACTCTGCTCCGCTTAAAACAAATAACCAAAGGGACTTTAATTTATTTTTACTGGACTAGGATCATTGAACAAAAAAACCTGCACTAACGTCTGCCCCCTCATCTGGTTTTTGGTGCTCATGGGATATAAAGGTATTTGAAAGCAGGGGTGGGAGCTGACCCAAAGCAGAGTGAAGGGGGAAGACGTGTCTCCACAGGGCTGGGCACGCTACGGATCCTGCCCCTGCTCCCACGACCAGCTGCAGTTGCCTCCCATACCCCGACAGCCCAGCTTCTCACTCCTTATGTCCAACAGCAACTGGCAAAGCTGCTACAGCTCTCAGCCCAGCCCCCCAGATCCTATGGAAAAGGCTGCAAAACCCTGCATCGGTATTTCCAAGCCTGGTATTTTATACTTGGGGTGCTGAACTGCCAGGAGAGTGCCCCTGTATTCAACAATATATCTAAACCCCCATCAGTTTCACAGGTGCAGACCTTTTTGGAAGAGAAGAAACAGATACAGGTGCGAGACAAGTATGCCTTAGAGATTAAAAGCCAAAAACTCCTTCGTTTGGCTTAGCTTAGAAAGGCACCTCAGTGTCTCCCAGATGTCCTGGCCACCCCCATGTACCAGGGTCTAGCAAGCACCAATCAAAACTATTTTCAAAAGATACTTTATTTTCTAACCCAGCCTTATCTCCTTACTCCCTCTTAGTATATAAGATCTGAAACTTCTACATACCACCAAGCCATATGACGCTTGCACTTAAAGAATGGCAGAAAACCAAAACACTGCAAATGGAAAAATGTAATTACAGAAGGTTGATTAATATTCCTGGCTTACCATTTTAGCATCAGGATAAAGGCTTATTGTCTCTGGCTCTTTCATTACCTCCAGAATAACATTTACCATATCTTGATCTTTCAGAAAGGAGCCAAACCCTGGGCCTGCTCGTTAGTCTGTATTAGCTGTACAAACTTTCCCCGCTCCTTAGGCTGAAAACCAAGCCAAAAAAAGGCTTAAGCATTACAGAGCTCTTACACAGCTCGTGCCGAAGAAATGCTTGATATGAATTACAGTATAAAAATACCTAGTCAACAGAGTAGGCACTGTTTCTGGCACCTCAGTACTTGAAGGGGACGAGAAGACCACACTCAGGCACCATGGCTTGGAAACAGCAGGGTTGTGCCATGCCATGACTGGGATGTCCCCCTTGATGCCACAAGCTCTGCTGCTGAGCACAAAATACTTAATAGTCAACATGCTGTATTGCCCTGAGGACAGGGGGCTTTCTAAGGTCATAACTGCACTAAATTTTGGGGTTTGAATATAATTGAGAGGGTGAAAACTGGAAAAAGCTGGAACATGCCAGCAAGAGGCAATGGGGTACAACACTAGTGATGGGGAAACCCTCCCCAGAAGTCACCAAGGTATCTGTATGCTGCTTTCCCTGTATGGGGGGAAAATAGTGCCTGAGTTACTGGGAACTACTGTCTGTGCAGGGTTGAGTCCCCACGATACTTCTTTAATCACCGCTAGATGCAAAGAACCATTCACTGCAGCAAAGAGTGTCCCCATCAGGGAGAAGCACTTCACTGTCACCCCAGATGACTGCCACCTTTACCGGACCACACCACAGCCCATGGTAGCCAACCAGTCTGGGCTATCACTTGGCCACCACGAGGGAAATTAATCACTAAGCTGCTGTTTTGGCTATAGGGCTTAAGAGGTCAATCAGCTGGCCAGAAATTTTGGCTATTCTAGCTCTGGATAGACAGAGCCATCACTGCTCACGCCTGCTGGCAGCTCCTCCACCCACAGCCAGGTGCCACCAAGGCAGCGCCAGCTACAGTGCAGCCAGTTCTCCCACCTTGCACACCAGTCCTGCAGCCTTGCCTTCCTACAGTCAAGCTCCAGTAATTAATTAACAGCTGTGGTTGCAGAAATTCCTCTGTCATGACCTGCCACATCATGCCAGGAGCCATGCAAGTGCACACACTCACCTCTGCTCACCCTTCCTAGAGGATGATCGCTTCTGAATTTAGATGGTGCCAGCATTTAAATTAATCTTCTGAATTTCAAAGGGACCGGGGTGTGCACGCAACAATTACAGTCAAAGATTTTGGTCCTTACAAACAGTTTCAGACTGTGCAGGAAATATGCTACTGGTCTCCTGCCTTCCACCAACACCTCCAAAACGAGCCCTTGTGATGCACACCACAGTATTTCTGCACCATAGGGAAACATTGTCCCATTTTTGCAATAATGTGGTAGAAGAGACTGCAAAAAGATCCACAGGGTGAGTGGCACAACTGAGTTACCATCCTGAGTTATCCCTGCTTTAACCATGAGAGCCACCTCTCTAAAGCAGAGAAGCACTTTATGCCCAGACAACTATTGGGAGCTGCACTGTGCTTGTGCCAACAACAGTATCTCCGCAGGCTGGGAGAGGGAAGATGACTGTTGGGTGGCATCAGATCCAATGGGGCAGGTTCAGTCCTGCCGAAAGCACGAAGCTTAATTGATGCCAGCTCAGGCGAGGGAAGATCTGATTTCCCACAAGCCTGCATCCCATCGCTCCTGCAGACAATGCCTATCTGCCAGCTCCCAAAATCCAGACTCAGAAGAAACCACACCCAACCAAAAAGACTACACAAGACTGGAGCAAACAAAACCCACACTGTATGTCAAGAGAGGAAAAAGCAGCTGGAGCCATCCCTAGTGAGCAGGGAAGCTCAGCCACACGGCACAGGGGCACAAACACTTCCATCCCTGACACGTGAAGGGGTAATGAGCAACCCACCTACTTGTCCCAGAAAAATCTTCAAGCAAATATCTCCAGCCCCACTAAGTACATGGCTAACATGGCACCAAGCTAATAAACTCTGTCTTTAATTACTGCTAACAGCTCCAGTTTTGCTGACAAAGAGGGAGAGCAGGCTACCAGCGCCACGAGGCAGGATCACCCAGCCCCACACACCGAGGGGGCAGGTACAAGTAACAGGAACCAGCTGCCACCCTCAACACGTGTCAACTGCTGCAAGATGCATTTGACACACACTGAAGAAACACATCAACCTGCTGCACACAGGTGTACGTGAACCTTAACGGACTTCGTCCCGAGTGCTCAGGGATCGGCACCTACAGGTCTAACTGTGCGATGAAAGCTCAGCCCTACATTTGCATTTGCAAAACCTCAGGTTTTACCCCTTTAAACTAGAGAAAACATTAACCATTTTTTCTTTGCCTTATCATATACAAAAGCACATGAGAACAACAGCCCCTACATTTCATGGCATTTTTCATGGTTTCTGCAAGAAAATATGAGTAGTTACTTCCAAGAAATGGCATACTGAAGCTTTATCCTGGTCCAAAAAGAGAGCAGAAGAAACCTCCTCCTCTTTTGTTTTGCTTTAAAAGCCCAGAAACCAGAGTGACTCACCTTGCACACAGCAGCCTGCAAAATCGCATCGAAACCGCCCTCTGGAGCATCTCGATTGCGGGAAACCTTCTGTTTCTGAACTTCTTCATTGAAACGGTCGACTTTATCCGTTAGCGACAAGAGGTGACGGAAGCCAAAGGATGGGACGCAGCTGGGGAACAGCTTGTAACTGCAGGAGGAACAGACAGGTGGTCAGCTGGGAGGAACCACGCCAGCAGCCAAGAGCTGCAGAAGCTCCCAGCTCTACCACGTTGATCTCCAAACTTCTGTTCAGAGTATGACATACTTCATAGAATCACAGAATCATTTAAGTTGGAAAAGACTTTTAAGATCACAAAGTCCAGCTGTTAACCCAGGAATGCCAAGCTCACCACTAAACCATGTCCCTAAGCACCGCATCTACGCTTTTTAAACACCTCCAGGGACGGTGACTCCACCACCTCCCTGGGCAGCCTGTTCCAATGCTTGACCACACTTTCAGTGAAAAAAATTTTCCTCATCTCCAATCTAAACCTCCCCTGGTGCAACTTGAGGCCATTTCCTCTTGTTCTATTGCTTGTTATCTGGGAGACTGACCCCCACCTGCTTACAACCCCCTTTCAGGGAGCTGTAGAGAGCAGTAAGATCCCCCCGGAGTCGCCTCCTCTCCAGGCTAAACAACTCAGTTCCCTCAGCTGCTCCTCACAAGACTTGTGCTCCAGACCCTTCACCAGCTTCATGTTTTGGACACTTCAATTTCTAGCTATTTATCTACAAAACTAAAGTTGAGGCCCCTTTTTTATTTTTTTTCTCTCGCCCCACAGAGTTTTTGAGCAGCTGAAGTTTCCAGAGATCTCACCAGGACTGAACATCTCTCCACGTGAAGTCTGAGCAGACACACCAAGCACCAGCCTGCCCTGGGCTATGCAGCTTTGCAGTTTCAGCACCTGTAAAGCCATTTCCACACTGGGAATCCACAGTGCAGGATGCGACCCACCGCGATGCAAAGGGTGCATTTTGCCAGAGCCCCCCTCCCCAGCAGCCTGGGAGGTCGGTGTGAGCTGTGCCCTACACCTGCAGACCCAGCGGGCTGGTGTCAAGGGGTACCACACAGAAGCATCACTGCCAAGAGCTACTTTTCCCCTATTTTTCAGTATGCATTTTCACGCTGTCATCCAGGTTTCTTGGCAGTATGGGCCACCCTGCACGTGATCAGGCACCTGGCAATTGCCCAACGAGATGTGTTAATAACTAACGCCAGCTCATGCATCCTCCCACTCTCCCTGCAAGTGGGTGAACAAACACCATCTCTGCTTTCCAGAGCACCGCTGGAGCAGAAAGGTAGCAGGGGCACCCTAAGGCAGAGAAATGCCTCGGCAGGCTACTAGGAAAACTTCTTTCTTTGTACCCAGCTATCAGGAGGCAGCTTTGGTGCTCAACATGTGGCCAGGAGAGCTCAGCAGAGCAGCTCCTGTGATGTGGAAATCAGCAAGTGTGTGCAGGGGAGAGGGACGAGAAGGGTTAAGAAGAAAATGTGCTTAAAAAGGAGTTGGCCTGGCACTAATTCACTCTTATCTTCAAAGATAAAGCCCGGAGAACAATTAAAAGGCCTCTGCTGGCACATGACCTACTATGGGTAAGTTGTAAGAGGCTTTTTACACAAAGGAGTATTTAAGACTTACCACCGCTGGGAACTCAAATCCCTCACAAGGGACCCCACAGCAGGGATTTCCACCCACACAGCCAAACACACACCTAACCATGGGGCAGGTCCCAGTGCCCTGGGCCCCACTGGCAATTGGAGCCATCCCCTGTGATCAGCCCAATGTTCAGACTGGCATCCCACCCACACCTAGGGCCAAGGCAAGGATTTGTGATGCCTGAAACCTCCGCGCTGCAGGGTCTCAGCAAGCAGCTCTCAACCCACAGGATACATCTGGGTGCTCGGTTTGCCAGAGCCCTGATGCAGAAAGAAAACACTGACACACTACAGGGTCTCACCTCCCATGCAGGAGGTGTATAATTTAATCCTTTTTTGTTTGTTTTACTGTCCAGGTTTGCTGGCAGAAGCTGTAAGCAGCAGCAGGACAGACAGCAGTTATGTGACACAAAGGCACAAAAAAGCACGGGGTGGGTTATCTCAGGCTGTAACCTCCACAAGTCGTATCACAGATAAATGGGCAATTAGATGTTCAGTCAAACCCTCAGTCTTCTTTATCTTTTTAAATTTAGGGTTTGTTCCCTTCATATTATCTCTCTTGAATGACACCACGTCCTGGCTCGCCAGGAAGTCCCAGCCAGGATGCTGAGCCAGGAGCAGGGGCAAGCAGCGAGCTGGGGTGAGATGGAGGAGGCACAAGGGATCTCACCCAGATCCCACATGAAAACAGGGCTGCACCCCACCCAGACCTGCAGAATAGCCATCACTGTGAAGAGGAGGAGGAGGAGGAGGAAGGGGAAGAGGGAACCTGGACTGGTGGCAAAACACACGCACTTTCAGCTCATGTTTACTTGCAGCTTCTCGTAAATGCGAGCAGGCCACTGGCCAGAGTCTGCTTTGTCACCAGAAATAGCTGCAAACAAAACCACACCTGACAACCCACCTCACTACCACATCAGCCAGCCACTTGGCAGCAGCGACAGCCCGCTCACAGAGAGGGCAGGGGAAGACGATGCCACCAGAGAACAACTGGGAGCCAGCACCCCTGGTCTGGATGAGGAGGAGACAGATGGCAACTAGAAGGGAGGACCGAGCAGATGAATTGCCTTGGGCTATCCTTCCTAAATGGTTTCCCAAGACCAGGCTGACTTAATGTAACCCATAAACAGAAAAGCAAGCACCCGAGTAAACCCCAAAGAACATGCAGATAGCCTGATCACAGTGGGAAAAGCTGAGGTGACAGCTCAGGATGCCCCTTAAGAAAGGGCAGTGGCAGTTTCAAGCATGCCTCGCTGCAGAGCTGTCCAGCCCCAAACTCTCGTCCTTTCTCACCCCTCCCCTCCTGCATATTTCACTCAGCAAAAGCCCAAAAGCCATGTCACTTCAATTAGATCACACACTGGCCAAACAGTTTCTGAGATTTCCCCAGCTGGAGCGAAGCCCTGTCCCCTGCCCACAAGCAACATGGTGTTAGTGATGGAGGCCGAGGATGACAGACGTCCCTGAGAGCATCCACCTGAGGCCACGCCAGACTTCTGGGGTAAAGAGCTACAAAGAGCGTGGTATAGGGTGCTACGGTGGCAAAGCCACCTCCCCGGCCCTATCAGCATGGTCCCTTTTGGTTATGCTTTATGGCCAAAACATGAGTCTTCAGCGTTAAAATCCATTTGACTTTCCTCTCTGGACAGAACTGGTGAAAAGAGAATACAGACAATTTTGTCTGGTCAAAGGGCAATGAGATGCCAAATGCTTGGTCAATGCCAAAAGCTGGCCTACAAACTCAGAGCTGATGTAAGCTCTATCTGTTTCGTATGGAAAAAGCTCACAGAGCCTGGCATCCATTCATGCAGTACTCTTACAGTGTAAGTATCCACGAACGGCTCAAAAGTGCGAACCTTACTGCCCTGACGTGACTAGAAGGCACCTCAACAATGGAT
>JAVJGJ010000061.1:32231418-32245706 GCA_035590215.1 Microhierax caerulescens
CAGGATTAGTGGATAATTTAAACGGGGGATGCTAATACAAGGGTTTAGGAAGTCATCAGCCCTAAGATGGAGTGCTGCCCAACATCAAAAAGAGAGCAAAAATGGGAGATACTACTACAAACATCTAGGTATGTCCACCCTCCTGCAATGACTCTGATGCTCTGCAAAAGGAGCACAGGGAGGGGAGACCCCCACTCAGTGTGGGAATCACTGCCAGGGGCCTCAGGGCGATTCCCGCAGCTCAGCCCACACCTGGAGGGCTTCTCTGCTGTCCAAGCAGAACTGAAGGTGGCCATGCACGATGTGGTGCCCTGTGAGGGCTGGCAGGAGCAGCACCCCAGCCCCGTGCAGCCCCAAGCAGAGCACGGCCTCCGGGAAGGCGCAGGTAGACGTGCCCCCACACCGTGCCGCAGACCGGAGCGGTGGGCACGTCTCTGGCTGGGCAAAACTGCCGGGGATGGGGAAAGAGGAATTTGCTGAGTGCTGGGCACTGTGCGTGAAGGAGGGTGTGCAGGAGGCGAGGCGTGGAAGCTGAACCAGCCCTTTCTGCCAGGAATTGCCTCAACAGACAGGAGTAACAACAACTCCCTTTTTTTTTTTTACAGGAGCAAACCTGTAAATCATCAGCCACATGCAGTTGCAGAAGCCCCTTGTCTAGCCACGCTTCCCGTAGTGACTGCCCTTAGCTATCTACTTTTAAGGCTTTGAAGAAAAATTTCTTTACATTTGAGGGTCTGAGTGACGACAGCAGTCATACTGCTGAGGAAGATTTAATTAAGAGACATGACAACCATCCAGCTTGCAAAATTAAACCAAAAAGTCCTGCAGCAATGGGGAGGCTCTGGGAGAGCACTGGTAGTGTGAGCACCAGCTCAAACTCCTGTTTTTCTTGGGCAAAACATCGTATTTCATTTTTCTGTATGCTCTTGAGAGCTGTCACAAAACTGTAAGCCTTAGAAACCCACACCAATTGCTTATAATGAATTGAGCTTTTATATTTGCTTCTTAACGTTGCAATAAAGAGGTTTCTTTTCCCCCCTTCAGAAATATCAGCTGCCAAATTTTTGCAAGAATTCTGAACCCACATTAAAGCCTCCCCCCACCATGCAAAAACTTTTGATAACAAGCATGCTCGCATGGCTCAGTCTAGCCATTCCCTTCTAGTTTTTAATTAAAAGGAACAGATTGAAGAAAAGTGATGGCTCAGGGGAATGAAACAGGGATCTGGCTACAGTCCAAGGTTTGAGTCACAAGTTCAAATCTCCATCTTCTGCCTTGATCCCATGGCTCTTTTGCATACCAACAGAAAACAGATATGTGCTTTTGTTTCCAATTTATAGAAGGAGCTGTCTCAGTTTAGGGTCAAGCACTGTCAGCTTGGTGAAGGATCTGAAGTTAACTCCTTCCATCCAGTGATTACATTTTTAAGCTGAGCAGGTTCCTTCTAAACACATGCAAGGGTTAAGGCTAGTATTGGTAACAGTTGTGGGTGCGCTTTGATTGACTTTGCACAACGGTGTCGTCTCAAAGAAAACACAAACCTCAACACCAAACCTGTTCGTGATGCACTACCGAAGTTCACAGGCTGTGGAAGGGGCCAGCAGCCCCCTGCTTTAGTGGGCTACAAGTTCATGAGCTACAACACGCTCCTGGCACGTCCTGGCCACCCTTTCTCACCCCCATGCATACCCCAGCATAAAGCTCACAGCCATTGGGGGCTCACAGCCATTGGGGGCTCACAGCCATTGGGGGCTCACCAGGACGAAGATTCAAGGCAACCTTCTGAGGCGTGATCTGCGTGACGTCCAGGTGGGTCTGGCCGGAGCCCTTGCTGCTCAGAGGGATGTTTTTCACCACGCTGCTGCTGCTGCTGGGGTTTTCGATGGCTCCAGCACAACCGTTTGCCATCAGGTTCTGCAGGAAGTCACACCGCGACGTGATGGACTTTGTGCTGCCGAACTCCTGGGGAGTGAAGAATAGACAAAAAGGAAGGGGAGGGAGAAATATCAGTCCCACAGCAGGGGCTTCGTTTTGACATGTTGGTGTCTGTAGCAAATAGGAGATGATAACGAGAAGCTGGTGTCATTTCTGGTGGCTGTACTCAAAAGTAGCCTGCGTTGAACCTTGAGCCTTTCAAAGGGATTGACCAAAAAAGAATTTCTGCAAGGATTTAAAAACTGAATTTGCTCACAGATCACTGCACTTTCTGGTTTTCACCCCAGTCACAGCAGCAGCTACTCCCAGCCCTGATTTAGGCAACATGAAAGCAAGGCAAAATATTTGGGTTGCTGCCTGGACAGCCAACTGCCACCTCTTCAAGGGGAAAAAGTGAGAAGCTGTTATCTTTTGCATGTGCATCACTTTAAAGGAGCTCTGTAAAGGACAGAAGAGAGGAGAAGGAGGTGGTACTGAGGGAAGCAGGACAAACCCACCAAGCCAGAGCGCCAAGTCAAGATGTGAGGCCAGAGACTGAGGCTGGGTGGCTCCAAGGACCTGCGCCTTCTTCCCTGGGTAAGACACCACACGTCCCCACACCAGCACCGTCTGTCCCCTCTCCCTCACACCTCTGCACTGCAGGCGTTGGCATGATGCCATCACATGGGGGAACAAGTGACAGCAAGCAGTCCCTGAGGAGGGGCGCAGCCGGAGCAGTTTGGCATGGGCAGGCTGTCCTGGGTAGCTTTGCTGGAGAGTAAGGGAGGTGGCAGAGCCTTCGTGGGAGGTGGTCAAAAGGCAGCCCATGCTCGCTGCAGGTAGCAAGTGCAGGCAGTGGCTCAGTCCCAGAGGATGGGCTGCCACAGCAGGGAGTCTCCCGGCACCCATCCCAAGAGCTCCAGCCCTGGATGTGAGCCCCATGCGTGGTGCACAATGCAGCCTTGTGCGGGGCAGCGCTCAGGAATGCGCACAATGCAGCCTTTTGCAAAAAGCCCATTTGTCAGAATGCCTTTTTTTTTTTTTCCCCCAAAAAAGTGCCAAAGGGAGCAAGTCACATCCCCAAAACTTAGTGGTTTTTCAACAGTCAATTCCTACTTATTTCTGTATTATAGCAATAGAGACAACCACCTTCTACTCCAGAGCTGATGGACTAAAATTACATTAAATAATGCAGAAAAGATGCTCATAGCTCTGCCAGCCCCTCCTTCAGCTGTGCAGCCAAAAACCAGTGCAGGGCTGAATAAACCTCACTTTTTGCTGAAGCTCCAGCATGGCAGGGGGTGGAGACATCAAGGAAGGAGAAGTCATCTGACAGATCTCACTTTTACCACCCCATGAGGTGCTCTGGGGGTCCCCCGAGGCAATCCTCGGGGTCCAGGGACACAGACAGAGGTTCTTTGCTGCATTTTCTCACTATGGGGTCCCAACGCTATTTGAAGAATGCAAGATTTGCATTCCAGCATTCAGCGGCAGGGTCCAGCCAAGGAGACGGCACGTTGGATGGATATGAACATGAATTTCTTGGAACACATCATGTAAACAGATGAACTTCCAGAAAGGAGGACTGGGACTATTTAAATCATCTCCAGCATGACACAATAAAAATCAGAATCCCTCACAAAACCAAAAACAACGCCCAGCCTTTCACAGCAGCACATTTAGTGCAGCCTTGGAAAAAAGTTTCTCTCAAATGTGATTTGACCTGAAGTTAGCGAAAAGCCAGTGGGCTCCTGGCACTCTCCTGGGCTGGTCCACCCAACAGCAGGGCACCTGCAGGGAAATGCTCTCTTGCCCGCTCAGTACCTGGACCACAGCTCCAGGTGAGCACCTCTGCCAGGTCATTTCTGCTGCCACCTGTTAGAAAGGACACTCTGGTTGTGCCAAACCCAACACAAGCAGCACCAGGAGTGCAGCCAGGAACTTCTAGTTATTCCCCAGGAATTAACACTGGAGAGAAGCATCCAAACAGGATGGTATTTCAGGCTGCTCATGCAATTGTAGCCTTTATTGGGCGTTTCCAATCCTCCCCAGGGTCTGCTCCAAAGCCTCTTGATGTGAACAGAAAGACTCGTCATCAAAGGGCTTTGAATTTGGGCTTAATTTTCTGGCTGGGGCTGGGGTAGCAGAACAAGAGCCAGAAGGGGTACGCAGCTCAGAGAGAGGAGGGTGGTGGCTTCCTGCCCCAGCTGCTACTATTTAGCAGTGGAGCTCCTAACACCACAAGAGACAGCTCTGGGTATGGTACAGTTTACACCAATGTTCATCATCCCTGCACAGGATGAGTATGACAGCAGCATCCGCACGCTGAGGACAAGACAGTGCCGGCACGTGGGGAAAAGAGCTCACCCCTGTGGGACCTGCCAAAGCTACTCTGGGGCAGGGCACCCATGCATGCACAAGCCTGTCCGTATGCATGGTGACGAGAAACGGTTACTGCTGCAGTGTGTTTTTCTGCAGCCTCCGTGACAAAAGTTCTCCAAAGGATGCCCAGGAGATTGGGGGGAAAGCCCCTGCACAGCTCCTCCTGGCAGGAGCTGCACCGAGATCTAAGGTCAGCAGCACCTCTGCACTCTGCACAGTTCCCAGGTCCCCTGAGCCTAACCCAGCTATTTCATCTTAAACTTTCTTCTAAAATGGGCCCTGAGGACTTGCTACAGGGCAGCGATTGCTAAGCTGCAGCTCCAACCAAATCCAGGCCTTTTCTTGTTTGGTGAAATGCCACATTACCCAGGGTGGAAGAAAATACTCCCCCTCAGGGGTGCAAACGCCCCAGGGGAGGGGAACGAAGCTCAGCACCCAGGGATGCAGGACTGACCCTTATTTCTGCTTGGGTTTCTAATGCAGGCAGGGTGACACCGAGCAGGGGAGTGACAACAGCCTCAGGAAAGCCCCAGCGATCTCCGCAGCACCCTGCGAACAAACACCCTCATATGCATCCGTAGGTCAAACCCCAAAGCCAAAACCATGGCTATCAGGTACCATCCAACTCAAGCACGAAGGTTTCTGTTACAGAAAATAAACGAGACTCCCAGATGTTAAATGAAAGGAAAAAAGGACGAGCAGATTTGAGGAGTAAAGGGTATTGCACAGGTCCAAATAATTAACGAGCAACCACGCTGAAGGGCAGACCCACACCAGCTCAGACGTGGCACACCGGCTCAAACCCCAACGCCCCCTAAGCAGAGGACACCTCACAACTAGTTAAACAATTTGATGCGCCCAGACACCGGCCACCCATCTGCCTGCACACCTGTTTCAGCACGAAATGCAGCAGGTACCCCACAGCAAGCAGAAACCGCCCCACGCACTGCTTGGTGCCACAGAGAGGCATCGGTTCGGCAAGATCCCACTCAGTCCTTGTCAGCAGCGCCGGCTGCTCGCAGCCCCGTGGGCACTTTGCAGTCTGGCCTCTGTGCTAACAAGCTCACAAAAGCAAACGCACACGAGCAGACCGAGTGAATGGAGACAACAGTGTGACAATTACATGCTCATCAGTTTGACAGTTTTAAGACAAATTGCTTGGTCCATGCGATAAAAATGGAGAATAGCACTTGCTGTACCTAACTGACTATATCTAACTCCCGACTAGACATGTCCCTACCATTTTTTGCTTTAATCAGTCCAGCTCTGTGTTAATTCAGTCTGAAATATGCCTGCTTTCTCCACTGTAAAAAAATTGACATGTTCCCTCTAGGAACATCCTTGATTTTCTTTTCTCATTCTCCAGACATACATTCCTGAGATGTGAAAGGATGGGGTACAAGCAACCTGCTGGGAAACAGAGGGTGCCATCCAGGAAATTTCCATCCAATTAATCAAAACCAGAAATTTCAGTTAAATTAATGTAACTTACATGCATGTCTACTTTGCATGTACACACACAAATGCACCTACATAGGTAATGCATGGATGAACACACAGTATGCACACACCTAACAAACAAGAGGAGCCCCTGCACACCGGTAGGTTGCTCCCCAAAGCAGCAAACAGAAGACAACAGCAATGAGATGACGTAATTTTCCCCTCTATATCGGTACTGTAGTCAACCAACTCAGTATTAAATCAAACTTATGCATGTACATGGTTAATAGGTCAGTCAGTTGAAATCTGGACAAAATACGTAAATATCTATCATCGATAACAAGAAAGAATTTGAAGAACAGAGGATGTATCTCATCCTTGCAAATAGCTAACAAGACGTGGCCTTGAGAGAAGGAATAGACACCATAAATCTGTCAAGCTGAGAAGTAATAAGATGAGCTCAAGGAGAACGAAATGGTTGATGAAATCAAACAGGAAAATTACTGGAACTGTGTGTGAACTATCCCAATTAGCAAGATCCACCCTCCTGCAAAGCAAGCCTCCTCCCCAGAGAACATGCCCAGTGAAAAGAAAGAATACTGCACCTTTAAATGGCCCGTAAGAACCCATGAGAATCAAGTGTGACTAAACCTAGCTGTGAACAATTGTTCAAAGTATAAATGTTTATATGCAAAGCATAATAATCTATAGTAATATAATTGTTCAAAGTATAAATGTATAAAATGTTTTACAACAGACAAGCCATAAATACTGTCTCGGCTCTGTGCAACGTTGGCTCTTTGCACACCAGGTCACAAGCTCCATCCGTGACGACAGTGCTCCCGAACACCCTTTGGGAGAGCATCCCTCTGCAGTCACCCCAGGTAGGCTCACGATGAACACCAGCCCCACGTGTCTATCACACCCTACCTGGCAGCGCGGAGGACAGTGCTGACACCACTTGCAGAGCTCCCCGCTCCCCCCAGCAAGCCTGGCGAGCCCCGCTGAGCCCCAGCAACCTGATGCCATTGTAAGAAAAGACACAAACAAGCATCCTCCTCTCCCTCCCGTGAAAACCAGGCTGCCGCAGAGATCACAGAAACCCCACAGGCCAGCGTGCAGTTTCCAGCCAGTCTTCCACCAGCAGCGTGTCAGCAATTTCTAGTCATTTCCAGCTTCTTCTGGAGCAGCAGAATCTCCTCAGATACAGCACGGATGGAAAGGCTGCAGCAGTCTCCATCGCCCAAGAGTCACGTATTTCCCCCAGACAGCCCCGTTTCAAGGTGAGCTCAGGTGACAGTTAAGGCCACCCATCCATACCTCCTCTTTTAAGTGCCATTTAAACAGATCACCTCATTTAAGTCCTGCCTTTCAAGGTATTCCTCCACCAGCCAACAAAGGCTTCCAAATTTCCAACAGCCCAAAGATTTGTGGTTAGCTCAGCAGCCCCCAGGGGCCCTGGGGCTGCCACATACCAGAAGCTGCTGTCATCAGCTCATCCATCATCACCCTCTCGGATGGGAGAAGAGATGCTGAACAGAAGCAGAAGAAAACAGAGGCCAGTTCAAGCCAAGGGGATGTGATGCACCCCGTACTAACAGGCAGGAGGTGGTAGTCATGAATTTGTAGCATCCTGACTACTCAGCTGTAAGCATCTATCTATACACATGCTCTTACCCTCACAGTTCAAGGCAACATAAATACAAGGAACCTTATCCCACTCAGAAAACCGTTGGGACAGGGCTCCTTGTATCCACAGAACTGCTTTCACATACTCCTAACCCCTAGCTGCAGCCCCTGAGCACTCGAGACTTTCTGCTCCTCTGCAGTCACAAGCAGCCTGGATCTGGGAGTGCAAACGGTGATGGAGGGCGATGCAAAACTGCAGGAGGTCACACGAAGTGTGACCATCTCTGGGAAACAGCATGGCTTTCCTGCCCAAACTGCTCCTCTCCCACAGCTGTGGGGTCCTTCACAGCATCAGCACTGCTGGGAACCCAGGGGGACAAAGAACAAACAGGTATGATGGCACTGTCAAGAGATGTTATTCCTCAAAGGGAGGAATATTATGTATGAGAAGGTATATGTACACCAGAAGACAAAATAAAAAATATATATAGTGTATAAATATTGTAGACATATCTACATTTCCTGTCTATATAACATACACACATAATACGTATGCTTCTAGACTTCTATGGTATATACACTTCCTAACAAAATTACTAATTGTTGCCTACAAAGATGACAACAGCTGGCCCAATTTGCTCCCAAACCTGTAAAGTAAATGCAAAGGGAGCAGAAAATACATGCTATTAAGCTGACTTGTGTTTCTACCACAACATAACCAGCATCTGTGGAAAACAGTATCTTAGCCCAGATACTTCTTTCTTAAACAGCCCAGATACTTTACTACTTAAACAGAAGGAGAGCTACGGAATTTGACTGGCATATACACTCCCGTGTAAAACAGACAGTGAATGACAGCTAATGGAAATAGCTAAGGAAAACAGACTAAAAGCAATTTAGTAAGTGCACCCGACCAGGCTGCCGCAGCGGGAAGGGAAATAAGGTGGTGAAATGACTGTGCAAATAAAGTGGATATTGAGAGTTTATAATATAACTTTAAAACTTGAAGTCAAAAACCTCTCGATATTTGCCACGGTCCCATTACCTCACCTGATGATCTCAAAGAGGGCTAATTAGAGTTTCAAACAGTAAATTCTAGGAACAAAAACAAAAAAACCCATCACCAGAATTAGAATAAGAACTCACTAAGTTCTAGCATGCAGCATGTAATGGGGACAGCCACTTTTAAACACTAGCTCTTGGCACAAAACACCTTGAAATGTATCTTTAAATAGCAGCTGCAGGCTAAAGGTCAGGAAGTATTACAGCACTTCCCTGTAAATACCCATCTTCTTTCTTGGCCCCCCCCATTCCATTTAGGAATTTTTTTTTTTTTTTTTTTGGTAACTTTCCTGTTTGCAAGATAAGAGTCAGGCTGCCAGTCCCATGGGCTGCCATACAATTAGTGGTCACAGTGACCACCAGATAAACATTTCCACTAGCAGTATTTTGCAAAAAGCTGTCTTTTGATGCCAAGAAGGAAAAAAGACAAACAAAAAAAAAGCAAGCTATTGGGTACCCATAGCTTAATAGCTATGCTGGATCCAGTCTCACCACCACATTAGCTGGCTGGAAGAGGAGCTCTTACAGCTGTTTACAAGATGTCTCAGAAGTGGGATCTATTGCTTTACTCTTTCCCTTCTGCACACCATTTGCCTTGCTGGAAAAAAAACCCCAACCATGAAAGCTATTACGCTGTCAGGTAGCGTGGTGTTAGTAGTGTTAGGAGGTTTTCTTTGGAGAGCTGCACTGCGCTTACAAGTGAAAAGCCAGTAAAACAGACCTGGAAAGCAAGAGGCTGGGGTACCTCCTGAGACCCAGCCAAACTGTGGGGCTTGGGAGCCCCCCTCGCCCCATGTTCATCTCCATGCCCATCTCTGCCCTGAGGGGCTGCAGCCACCCCAGGCAGGGCTGGCAGGAGGAGGGACAGGAGCAGCAGAGGGGCACATGGACAGCACCTGCATCCTCAGCTCAGCATCACTGCCCATAGCTGGAAGTGTGTGCTCAACCCCACAGCTTGCCTCCCCCAAAACAGGGCCAGGGCAGCCACACTAGAGGAAAAATGGTTAGCAGGGAACTGGAGAGCGTCACTCCTGGCCGTGTCCATTGAAAGGTTCAAGATCATTCACTGCTCTGGGGTTTCTCACAGCCCAGCGCTGGTTCCTGGCACAGCAGCTGTGCCTGCAAGTAGGCAGGGTCTTTCCCTGCATCTGTAAGCATCCCTATTTCCCTCTTAAGCACTTGAGACAGATGCAGGCACTATGCAGACAACAGCTATCTGTGCATCGAACATTATAAGGTCTTTCACACATCTTGTTCTCTAGAAATTGTATGTGATAAGATGTATATTTGGATAGACAGACAGACATTTTCAATATCTCACAAACCAAAGAGGCTCAATTACATTACGGTGAGCAGCTTCAGCACCAACATGAGGATGCACTTGCACTTCGAAGCACACGGTTAAGCTGTGTAACTTATTGCCATGGCATGGCGCAGATGCCAGAAGCATGGGTTGCCCCTCAAAATGGCACAATGGATTCAGAAAGGAGAATTAATCTTTGTTACAGACAAAGAGCCTGTGCCATGCCAGGCCACGCAACAAGGGACATGTAGCAGAACACCAGCAGGGGCTCTGGGGCTTTTTAGGGAGAGAGCATTCAAAGCAAGGCTCCCTGCAACACAGAGACCGTGCAGGGACCAAGCACCCACCGAAAACAAGAAGGTAATTGAAGGGACAGAGGAACTGAAGGAACAGTGGTGCTCTGTTGAGGATGCGCAGGGGCCAGCAGGGTCAGTGACTTATTTCCTACAGTGTCAACGAGCTGAGGAGTTGCATACACCCAAAATAAGCTCGGTATGGAGCACCCACTGCCCTCACCCACCCTTTCTGGCACAGGACGGTGTCAGGAACAGTCGATGTGGGGTGACAGTTCCCTTCCTGCGTTACACAAAGCATGCAAGACAAACGTGGTCTGCCCACCTACCTCCTTGGAGCACCAGGCACACTTGGGATGGATGAGGAGACACTCTTCGCAGGATGTGGCGCTTCCACTGGTACACAGATTGAGACCTTCAGCAAGAGAGAACAACAGAGAGTGGGGTGGGCTGAATGGTTACAGCACTCCAAAACAGTGTTCAGGGGTTTTCTGAGACACAGTATGTTTAGTGTTAAGAGTAAGTTCAAACAAGAGCAAAGAATCTCCCAGGAGCTTAAAAGGCAGGAGAAGGCATAAATCTCTCTTCACCTGTAAGGAGGGCTTGTTTTCTTTTTTTTTCCCAAGGAAAATGAAAAGGACAGAAACTTGTGTTGGGGAGCTCTAAAATATAACTCTGGTGATTCTTCTTCCTTCTTTTTTAATGGTTTCTGATTAATCAGAGTTCAGCTGTTTGTTTTCCTAATGAAATAATTCCATCACTAAGGACAGAAGGCAATAGCTCTTTGACCAGCCTGAAACACGGAGGTGGTTACCCAACCCAACCCCACCCCACCCCAAGATATTGACTTTTACAGTCAGACTAGGCACATCATCTCAATTTTTCCAGCTGAAGGGGGAGGGGGGGGGCTGCCCAAAATTTTCATCTTAAAGCAGCCTTGAAAGATACTCATCTCTCCCTTCCACACAAGTGATTTCCATATGGACTCCTGTTACAGTAAATTATTTTTATTTTATTACAAGAGTCATTTCCACAGGATATCCAGGTTAAGCCAGGCAGCGTGTTTGCACTGGGGCATGGCCAGGGCTGGCCAGGGTGGAAGGCACCACGCTGCGGCCGAGGGCTCTCCCTGCCCGCGATGTCGGCAGGGGCTCTGTGGCCACCGAGGCAGCAGCAGCCAGGGCAGCAGTGATGCTCTTTCCTCCTGGACTGCTGGTGTCCAGCAGAACAAGGGGTACCGAGCGAGTTTTGCTTGCAAATTCCACAGTTTGGGCTTTGGGCTTTAAAAATAAAGCAGAACCACACAAGCTAAGCTGAAGCAAACATCAATGGTATCAGCTTTGAATGCAGCAGCTTGTTTAAGCATGCCTGTGGCTATGAACGTGCCCTTGGATACCACCAGTGCCCCAGCTCCCCTGGCTGTGGCTATTAACTTCTATTGTCAATAACTGATTAAACAAATCTTCAACCGAGGATTCAGCACAGAGGCTGCACACTCCAAATGAAATGCCTCAGGCTCGGACTCAGAGTTTGCTATTTTTTCCAACCCAAATATCAATAAAAGCATTGTCAGGCCTCTATTTTCAGCCAGTTGCATCTGCAGATACCAATGCACCGCTCTGCTGCTGGGTATAGTCTGCAGATAGCACAGACTTGCCAGTGGCTGCTGAAGAGCCACACTGAGTTTTCTCTGGTCCTAAGAGCTTTCTGCCCTACGAGCTTTGGAAATGGGATTTTTGTTGTATCCCATGTGAATATTGCACCGAGAAATGAAAAGCACTGGCTCCTGGGTCACTTCCGTACTGGGTTGGGATGTGAGCACAAGAATCAGTGAATAAAGCTGAACAGCTGGAGGAAAACTTAGCGTGCCCTAGGCTAAAAGCAAAAAGGGGGTAGTAGGTCCTGTCAATAATTCTCAGTCATTGCTGAGGCATGACTGTGTCAGAGCCCTGCACTGACGGGCCTCTGCTGCCCACAAGGTGGTTAACTCTAACCCGGGAGCGCGAAGCCCTGGACTTTCTCTATGGCTCTCATTCAGACAGGCTGCTTGGGCTCATTCATACCGAACAAGAGCCCTCTTTGGGGTTTGGGGCTGGTTTTTTTTTTTTTCCCTGGCTGTTACCACATACCCAGGCGTTTCATTCCTTGTTCACATCCAGAAGTTATATTCCAGTTCCTGGATATTGCAAAAGCTCAAAACATAAATAGGTAATATAAAGTAAAATGTAACTTGTTCCACTGAGTTATAATTTGCACAGAGATTAACACTTGCGTTTCCAAACCCTACGACACAGCCCAAAGCCTCTCCTCGAGAGCTGCTGCTCCTGAGCGGTGCACGAGGTAACACAGCAAAAATAACGGGCTTTATAAAGCAGACACTTGCATTCATAGCTTGGCTACCCAGCCTTGGCTCTCCCACAGCTTCACTTGCCCACCCATACTGAAACAGGGTAATATTTACCTCCTTTCCTGACTACTGGATTTTTGAGAGTTTACTTAGCAACAGTAATATCTGAATGAAAACCAAAGTCTCCTCCTTCCATCAGGTGCCATGCCCAAAGCAGCCCACACTCCTGTGGCTGGCCACGGGGTGACATTCCCACTGGTGGCAGCTTTTGGAGTTTCCAAGTATGCTTTTCTTTCCACTTTGGAGCAACACCAAACTGTTTCCAGCATTGTTGTGAAAACAGAGCTTTGTGAGCCCTCTGATTTTGAACTGAAACATGAGCTTTTTGAGTTGGAGTAAAAACACACAGGATTTTCCAGATGCAAGTCTTTGCTGTGCCTGATTCAGCACAGTCTTTCCTGAATTGGGCAAAGGAAGGACCTGAAGATGCTCGTGCTAGTCCAGATCCTTCCAGATGCTGGGGCAAGTCACCCAGTGAAAACGGAAGAAACTGTCTACTCCTTTCATTTAATGAAGCCACTCCTGAACATCAACTAAACTTCTTATAAGGGGGGAAAATTCCATCCAGGATCTAGTGGGGATTACTCCAGAGGAAAATAATCCACCACCTCAGACCACAGAGCTCCACATCACACATCTGGTCCTTCACACTGCTGCCACTGAGTCCTAAGCTCTGCACCATGTTTCATATTGCAGAGCAGCATCCAACAGGCACAAAAAGCATCTCCAAATGACATCCTTCCCTTGGACTGAGCCACAGGAGAGCCCAAAAAAGCAGGGGAAGACAGTTCATCCCACTAGACTGCTCAGATTTTAATACATCAAACTGATGTAGAGCAAGATAGGAAACTCTCATGAACATTATTCAACAAAATTACTCATAAAGATGCTCCAGGCAATCAGACCTTATTCCAAACCAGTTCAGCAAGAAATCCTAGTTTGGGCAGCTCCTCAGTCTGAGATGAATGTACTGGCTTGCTTAGGTGGGAGGAAAAAAGAAAAAAAAAACCAACCCCAAAAAAACCCACAAACAAAAAAAAGTGATGTATTTTATACAGCTAAGTGTGAAAAAAGGTCACTTTATTTATGCTTGCAGTAAGCATTCTAACAGCCTCACCCTGGTCATAGCCTGCTGCACTACTGAATCACCAATTCTAAGGACCAGATCCACAGAATATATAAACAAAAAAACTAAGCAAACCTCTTCTGAGATTTTGCAGTCACGTGCTGCAGCACTCCGATGAGCCTCTTGCTAGAAAACACATTAAACCATGAAGCGCTAAGTACCATAACAGGGGACTCGGGCACTCGGCGTGCTCCCCTCGGACAAAAAAGGTTCCCCAAGTGCTCAGAGAGGAGAGAAACCCCATTTCCAGCAGTGCTGGAGCAGAGTCACAAAACTGCACCGAGTGTGCCCGGCAGCCGTGAGAGCATCCCCACTGGGGACAAGGGCTACTCGCGGGGCGCAGCACGGACGGGGGGGACGGGGCAAGGTGGGCGCGGGGGAACCGGGCAAGGTGGGATCGGTCTCTGGCAGAGCGAACGCCCGGGGCTTTACACTGCTGCACCGCAATCAATTAATGCACATTAATAATCCATTAATACACTTTGCTCAGACAAACCTCCCTGGGAAGTGCTTTTCCCTGAACAGAAGCGGTTATAGCCGGTTCCATTAAAGTATATATATAGAGAGAGAGATGTATAGATAGCTGTTCCGTGCTTTCTACGGCGAAGGTGTAAAGCCCCGCACCGCGAAGCCCGGGGATGCGGTCCGTGCCCGCAGCGCTGCCGGAGGGCGGCCTGCCCCCCCACCCGCGGCCGGGGGGACGCGGGCTGAGACCCCCGGCACGGCTCGGGG
>JAVJGJ010000061.1:32246181-32273338 GCA_035590215.1 Microhierax caerulescens
ATGGGACGGGACGGGACGGGACGGGACGGGACGGGACGGGACGGGCGCTGCCGGTGTGGCCGCGTGTGTGCCCCGCTCCGGGGTGCGCGGCCGCCTCCCCGCCCCGCCGCGCAGGGAGGCGTAACCCCGGCCCCCGCGGGCGCGGAGCGGGCACCGGTGGGCACGGCCTGGCCCACGCACGCGTGTGGACGCGTGTGCACGGGGACGCGGGCACACACGGGTGCAGGCTGCATCTGCACAGCCGCCTGCATTCGTGCACAGCCGCACGCAGGCGTGTCCGTGCCCACGCGTGCACGCTTCGTACGTGCACATGCACACACCCACCCGCATACGCGCACCTGCGTGCATAGACCTGCACACAGACGCGTGCACGTGTGCATACACCCGGCTGTGCCCCGACAGGCAGCAGTGCACAGGCAGACCCACGCACACGCAGACCCACGCACACGCAGACCCAAGCAGACCCATGCACAGGCAGACCCACCTACGTGCAGACCCACACACACGGGGAGACCCACACACACAGAGACCCACGCACATGGAGACCCACGCACATGGAGACCCACGCACACGTGGCAGACCCACGCACAAGCAGACCCACATGCCCGTGTGCCCGCAGACACACGGATAGTGCGCACCCTTCCCTCCCGGCTCACTGCAGGGCTCACACACGTTTCCCCACAGGTCACTGGCCGCTCTCACGTGGCGTTTTCCTGCTTCAGGGATTTTCTCTGCGCAAACAGACAGTGCCCATCTGTTCAGGGCCTCTCCGAGCAGGGGCGGCGCGGTCCTGCCTGCTGGCTTTTGGGCACTGCCCGCGCACCCACCGCCTGTCCCTGGTGTGACTGGCCACCAGCACTTCAGATTGAAAGGGAATGGTGGATTTATGGCCATGTTTGGGTTGCTGGGGAGCTTTCTGTTTTTAAAAGAAATCATAAATCAACCGTAGAGCTGATCACTGATTTTAAAGGCAATTTATAGTAACAATTAACTACCCGTGGCCTGCAAATCCTCATGCTGCTTTAGCATGAGGTCTACTAGATCTCACCATTAGATTTCGCTTAGAACACATGCCCTCAATCCCATATGTTACACTGTTGTTCTCAGACAGAAAATACTGCAATGCCATCTGCCAAAATTTCCCAATTTCCGACGCTGCTTTCATAAACCTGGCTCCTTTCTTCAGCCTGTAGGTATCCGGGGAGATACCAGGTTTGGGTTTAAAGTGACTATTTGTTGTCTTAGGAAATACGGGCCTACAAAAGTTGTAACATTTTAACTATCATGATGCTGCTACATCGGGGTCACTCCTGCTGTGGCTGCAGGAGGATCACAACCACACCGCTTGCAACCAGTACAAAAACATGACCAAATGCCTCACCAAAACCACTGCTGTGGTAGGAGTGTGGTGCATGGGCCAGGCTGTGACCTGAAAGCTGCCCTCCAGCTGTAGGCTGTGTGTGGGAAAAGGGGCATCACCAGCTCTCCCTCCTATCCCAAAAGTGTGATCAGGCACATGACATCACATTTATTAATAATAAAATTAATACTTTCATGTTGTGACTGACCTGGAAATGCAAGACTGTAGCATGCGGGGACTTAAAAGCAGGTTGCTCCTCTGTCGCATATTTTTCATATTTCTGCGAAAAGAAAGAAAATGACATGCAGATCCTGTGTTTCCATGAGATAAGGTACCTGATATGAGCCTTAATGCCCAGAGGAGCCTCGTGTAGACCTAGAAGGGTCTTAGAAGGGAAGTCCCTAAAGGGACTCTTTCTTAGATCTTCTGGCCATGCCCAACTATCCCAAGACAGCCACATGTACAAACATACACAGACCTGTGTGTGAGAGCTTTAATCACCTTGGTCAAAGGAGCAGGGAGACCTTCATCCCTTGTCCCTGTGTCCTGCCATGCTACCCAAGGAGCGCTGAGGGAAGGAGCAGATGCACAGGGGCAAGTGGTGAATGAGCAAGAAGGAGAAAGGAAAAGCAGGGTCACAGGAGGAAGAAACTACTTGGAGGTAAGAAAACCACTTTGTGAGACTCAGCTGTGGCATCTCAAGAAGCGAAGGAGAGGATCTGTGGAAGAGGCAGGAAACATTCAGAAGGAACAAACTGCGGTGGGACCAGAGCCAGGCATGGTGTAGGAGCTCACCAGTCAGCGGTTATATTTAGCCAGGCTCAGCCGAGGTCAAGTGCTTGCTCTTGCTTTCTGTAGGCGCTTGCAGCATCACCACAAGCACCTGGTGCCCACCATGTCCAGGCTGACCTTGCCCCACAGCCCCCATGAGAAATCCCTGAGAGAAGGGAGAAGGTCAGGAGCTGTTGCTACACATTCGTTGAGCCATCAGCCGTTGTCAGTGCTCAACATCTGCTATCAGTCATGTACTCTTAACATCGCATCCTTCAAGCCAAGCCCCTGTGAAGGTCCTGCAGATTCAAGGCTATAAACCTTGTCCCAGTAGACCACCATTGACCAACAGACCACGCTGTGGACCCAGGGCTCTACAGGGAAAGACCCCCCCAGAGCTGCAGGGGAGGAAATGCTGCAACTTCCCCAACACAAACAGCATTAATACCCTTCTCCAAAGCCAGCACTGCACCCTTTCCCCCCCACAGCAGCAAAAGAGGATGTAATTGCACTAATGACCAAGCCAGCAGCTGTAACCTCAAAAGGGGGACTTTGTGGTAGTTGAACGTGGAGAATGCACTCACCATGGTGGGCAGGTCCGCTCTGGAGAAAATAGGCAGCCTTGTGTCCGTGAGGTGGGCCATGAAACAAGCAGTGAAGCATCAGCAAAGGTAATGCATGGCCTGAAATGAGGTCCCCAGGGAGGGTGTTGGTATAAATCCTTCCTGCTTGCTGGTGATGATGGTACTGGACTGCTGTGTGCTGGCTGCTTTTCTGGAGTCCAGGAGGATGGGGTGACAGTAGATGCCTGAAAAGAAGATTTCCTCCATGTAAGAAACCAAATAAACCTTTTGTCTTCCTCCTGGGATTCCTTTGTGCTGAATAAAGGACTGGGAAAAAAAGCTTTTTGTGCCCATGTGTTAAAGAGATTATTAAGGACAAAGAGATCATTCAAACTGGTAGAAGACGAGTTTGAAGCAGCACCACAGTTTTGGGACGGGAACACAAAGAAGGGTTCTATCTCCTGGTGACTGTGAAAGGTTGACCTGCAACAAAGGCACTGTTGATCTCCAGGAACAGCTATCACTGTTGTGTCTTTTCTGCCTTGACCATCATCTCTCCTGTCCTCAAAATACCATTGTTGAGGACCACCTTGCCGATGGGACTGAGATCCCTCTGATTCCCTCAAGTGTTTAGGTGTCGCAGAGGCCCTTGAGCTTGTTGGGTTTTGAATATCATTGCCCAGTGCTGTTGGAACAGAAAGAGGAAAAAACCCAGGTTGGGAAGACCTGACCTTTGTGCTTGCTTTCTTATCACTTGCATAAAGCTATGGTCAAAGCAGGACATAAACTCGGTGTAATCTGACCTAGGCATGCATTTGCAAGTGATGAAATTGTAAGCTAGTTATTTGACTTTTTTAGTATCAGTCAAAACAAATAAAATGCTTTATCAGGGATACTTTGGGTGTTTTAAGGGTAGGTTTTCATCATATCTTCCTTGTGGCAGGAAGAGTGGATAAAAACATCTGAGTCACTTTTAGATGTCTGCCATGGTACTGAAGAGGTGCTAGATTATCAACAACTACTCCTCTTTCTGCACCAGACTGAGCAAAATGCCAGTGCCAGGGCCCCAGCCCATGGCCACAGCCTGATTGAGGGTGACACTTCACCTCTGCCTTAACCTTCCACAAAATATTGCTTTGATCCTGCAGTAAAATCCTGAGACATCTCCAACTTTCTCCCATTTCTAGACTCTGTGACATAAGTTTAAGGTTGCTACTTACTAGCAGCTCCAGCTGGAAGAGATGTCTTCTGACTGGATATAACTAATTATAACCTCATTATTTGATATAACTCATTACAACCTCATTATTAGATATAACTGATCCAACCACCATATCTGCAGTAAGTTCAGAAGCCATGGGATCTCAGGCACAGCTCTCTATGTGCCAAAAAGACCAGCTAAGACAGCCAAGATTACCCATTTCCAGAAGTCACAGTGAAGCCAGTGATAGCTGGAAGAGGAATTCAGATGCAGCCTGGCCTCGGGCACTGCTGGCACACAGCAGGTCCTGGATGTCCCTCAGTCCTTCAGTCCAAGCAGCTCTCCATAAAAAAAAAAAGATGGGCAAAATGGGAACCTAGATGATAATCAAGCTGGGCTGATTTATGGTTTTAATGAAGAGGAGTTTGGGGGAGCTAGGGACAAGTTGGGGCATAGGATCAGGGATATGAAATAAAAGGCAATCTTGTTTGAAACTTGGGGACTTCTACCACATCACAAACTGTTCTTGTATTTGGAAAGCACTTTCTCCTCCTTTCCAGTTCCTCGTTATGCTGTTTGCTGGGCTGTCCTGGCTGCGCTGAGGTGGGAAGTGGGAGTGCCGAGGCATACACTGTGGACGCTGTGTGGCTTCACCATCCCCACACTTGCTCCCCCCCAAACCAGCCCACAGATCTGACTCCCACGGTTTTCACAACCATGGAAAAAGTTTGCCTCCTGCTTTTCTGTGGAACCTACAAAAGAATTCCAATTCATACAAAATCCTTGTCAGCAATAGTCAACTATTTCATGCCAAAAAATGACAATCATGGATTTCATCCTTTCTTACACATTACGTGCTATCCTCCAGCTACAGATGCAGTTCATGTTGCTGCTGCCGGCTATAAAAATATGTTTTCACCATCTGAGCATGAATCTCTGTTCTCAGCTACTCAAGAGCAATGCTACTGCTACTGACCTGCTGAGACACAGCATTGCAACACTGCTGGGAAGCAGAGAACAGCACCTAAATTCATCTTGCCAAGTTTGGGCCCTATCCTACACAAAAAAAAAGGCAAGATTCAGAATAAATCTCTAAGCAAGTCCATGCCTGGAGCTACTGGGCTGGAGAGCAGGGAGGTACACAGGGGAGATTTTCCTCATGCCTCTAAGGTACGTAAACTTGAGTCCTTCAAACAGTGATGATGGAGCCAGACCAAACCTGGCAAATTTTGGTGTCCCTGCAGCTCTCAGAGCAGGCTGGGGGCACCTGGCTGCCTCAGCAACTATTTTCAGGAGGGGCTCACTGACATGCTGAACTGAAAGGGGTGACGGATGTCTCCAGCCATGAGCCACCCTGAAAAATACGCCCTGATCCCCAGAGTTAAGCAGCATGCAGTCAAAGGGGCAGGTATGGGGATGCACAAGGCTGTGGCACAGGAAAGGGTTAAAAATTAGGAGCTCACTGGAAACCTGCCTGTGGTCTCTTTTAATGGTTAGCCACGATTAAAATGCGCTCATTAAAAGATTTTGCTTCTCGTGTGGCTTTTCCTGCAACTGCGAAGAGCCGGCTCCACCTTGTGGCCCGGGACTCGGCCAAGTCGCCGAGGGGCGGGTAGGAAGCGGGTTTAACAGCCTGACGGTCCCACCCCATCGCCTTGCATGGTCCATTAAGAAATATTCCTTCTTCCTGCACGTCTTGCCTCAAATAAACTGGACCCGTTTTGATCAGTAGTCCGGGAGAGCCACAAAAGCCAGGGGTATTTACTGGGTGCATCTAGCAAAGGGTTTCTTGTAAATGAAAAGCCCAAAGAGATTCCCTCCGTATGCACGCATGTGGGGGAAAGGATCATTAAATATGATTTAATATGCCAGCAGATAGAGCCAGCTAGGCTTGGCTCCACTCAAATCTCTGGCAAAATTCCCACTGAATCGAGTAAAAGCCCAAGTCCCAAGTGCCTGGGCAAGCGGAGTGCTCTGGAGGTACAAATGGCTTTCCAAGAAATTCACCCTGGATCTGTGTGGTTTGGGCCTCTCAACGCCCCATGCAGCTTTTTTAAATCTCAGTTGACACTTGGCTATTTAATCACTATCTGAAATAGATCACTGGACTCTGTTTTTTGCTTATTTTTCTGGTAAACAGCTTCTGCCCAGCATGAGCTTGCTGCAGAATCTGTTCACACCAGCCTTGGAAGGATAAAACATTTGAGAAATGATGAAAAGTCTACAAGGAAAGATCTTATTTTGAAAAGAATAATGACATACCGTTACACACGTACAACACAAGCCCTGTTTCATTTATAGGAATGACATATAAGCCCAGGTCCACGATTCCTCCCTGGGGACCCTTATTCCCATTAATGTCAGTACAAGTCAGGCACAGAAATACCTGCCTGGACTTGACCCCTTTTAAATTGTTTTTCACCAATTTAAACATTCCTCTGCTTGAGAGGGCATTAGGTACCTTAGCACTATAATAACCCCTTGAATTCATTGACTGTCCCAGGTCCCAGATAGGAAACTTTTTTTTTTTTTTCCAAATTTTTGGCTGATTTATCCCATAAAAGGATTTCTATGGATAAAAGAATTTAGAGAAAGCCCTTTTTCCCAGAGTCTCATTTATGTGGCAGACTTTATTTCCTCAGCTACATCCAGTTATCCATAACTAAAGGAGAGGCAGAGATTCCCTAATGTTTAACCAGGCTGATGTCAGTGGGCATGGGACAGGCAGCAACGACACCTGTGAGGGTCTTGGGGAACCATCTCGGGAGGGCTGAGAACTTTCCTTGCCCTCCCCACCCCACTGAGACATGATGGACGTTACTCTGGGAAGATGTTAATGTCATTTTAGAAAGCTGACTGACAAATCAATGACAGAACTGGGAAAGCAGCTGGGACAAAGGTCTGTCAGGGCGTTACCAAAGGTATTACTTTCAGAACAGGCAATAAAAGGAAGAAAATGCTCGGTTGCCACAGATGTCCACCAAAAGCAATGCTGGTCCCTCTGCAACCCTCTCTGGAGCCCTGGGCAAAGCTTCCTATTCCTCTCAGCGTACTGTTCTCCCTTTTCCACCTTGTCTGGCCCAGCAGGTCTCCCAGCTGCCCTGGGGAAATCTCTGCCATGTTTGGGCCAGCAGGTGGACAGGTATCTTCCCTCCTCTCCCCTTGATGTTGCCCACCTTGGTGGGTGCCATGGAAGACACTGCCTGGGGACTGGGGACAGGTGAGGCACAGCTCCTTTGCAAGCTGTTTTACTGCCACCAGAAGAGGGAGGGTGGGAGCTGTTGGTCTTGGTTTGCTTTTCCTCGAGAGGGACAGACTTTGCTCTCAGAGATTGCTCCTTGGAGCTTGTGTGTGAAAGGCAGCACCTTTCAAGCTAGAAACCAGGAAGCATTTTGCATTTTTTGAGTTATCTGCTTGCAATATTTTTTCCTTGTTTCTTTTATGAGCCTGTTTTTACGTAAACAGTGAAGAGCCCGCTGTACAGCACCTTACCCTGCCTCTCCACAGTGTATGAACAGCCTGGGCATAATTAGAGTATGCACGACACGCACACCCCAGGTATCACCTTTCCAGCCCACGCTGCCTTGAATAAAGCAGGTCAATGAGTTCAGAAGATGAGAAATGTCCCCCGGCTCAGGTTGTACATCCAGCCCCAGGCTTTGCTTCAGGGGCTGCCTGGTAATTTTTGCAGCCCCTTCCTCTAGCACCCCCTCTTTCTTATCCTTTTTTTAGACGGCACCTCTCTGTCATGCATTTGCATCCTTGCATTTGCCTAATCTCTTTCTGAACTTCCAGATACAGTGTCCACAACTCTCTGTGGCAGCACGTTCAACACTCGTGCCTGTATTTTTTTTCTCTCTGCTTTACACTGACCTCCTTTAGTTTTGCATACCCCCAAATTCTGGTGGGTGTTTGGCTGTCACCCTAAGTCAATGGCTTTGGACACCCATCAATGATGGCTTAGTGTGTCCCAGTGAGCCTATGGGGTGTGGTGGGTGACTGTGCCTGGGAATACAGCTGGGTACTGCAGCCCCCAGTACCACTGGGCTGTGCCACTCTTTTAGATCCCCTGGATCAGCATCACTTGATCCTGGTCCCTTATTAACAACCACTTTATCTATTCAACCTTATACCTCCTGTTACCTAGTTATGTCACTTACTTTACTCCTACTACCTCTTTACTCCATGTTACCTTTTTACTTCCGATTGCTCTGGCTCCTTCAGCTGACCCACTGCAGAGTGTGACAGATGTGGGAAGCTCCCCAACAGCTTCAGCTGTAAAAACAACCATAAAGAAATCACTGAACTTCTCCGTCACATCTTCATCTTCCCCATCTGCCCCTTTTACATCCTTGTCATCAGCATTCACACCAATTTCCTAGCTGCCTTTGTGGCTTTGATATATTTAAAGAGCTTTTTATCAGCAGTTAGAGCACCCTCTGCAAGGCAATGTACAGATTCTTATTTTTAGACCTGTGTATTTTCTGTTTAGTTGTGACCTGACATGTTTTATGTGTTTTCTTGTTCTTAGACCACTTTGGGCTTTTAGGGTTTGGGGTTTTTTTGGCTAGTTGCTGCAAAAATCAGTATCTTCAGCTCACACCCCAAAACCAAGGAGAAGTCAATTTAATCCTCGTGGGAACCTTTAATAAGCAAAGCTGCTCCATCTGCAAATATCAGACACAAGGCTTTGAAACAGAGAGCATCACTAGGCTATAAAAAAAAACCAAACAAAAAAACCAAAAAAACCCCCCAAAAACGCAAAGGGTGAAAAACTGGGAAAAAATAGTATTAATGACCTTGCACTTGCCAAATGACAGTCCTCCGCTCACAGGGGTGGCAGATGAATGAGTCAGTTCCCAGGATGGGAAACAAGTGGTGGCAGTTCCCTGAAGCCTCTCACCCTGCTGCAGGCATGTCCACTCTCACACTGATGGGTAAAGGTCTCACTCAGCTCCCTTTCCCATGCCCAGTTGGATTTTGAAGGATGGGCAGCTGAAACAAAGCATGAACCAAGCAGCAGCAGTCATAAAACACCACAAAGAGCTGTTTTCCATGCTCGCATTTCGCAAGAGTCACGCATTGCTAATAGCCAAACAGAAGGGAAACATCTGAGAGTTTGCCCTTTCGGTAGAGAATTTCAGTCCAGATAAAATAGCTGTAGCAGCCTTTGAAATGCTAAACAGTGGTAGGCTTACAGTAGTATCTGATAGCCCCTCCCCAGCACAGGCTAAATGAGAACTGGTTGCAGTTGCAGAAATTAGCTTTGAACTAGAGCAATGAAAATTCCTCTGCAGTGAAATGATGCAGACACCTGACTGTTCTTGCTGCTTTTATTATCAACGACAACAAATGACTAGATATCACACTCTCAATAAAGTTTTACTGCATTGAAGTTCTGTTTATCATTGAGCTTTCACCTGCATTTCCAACCCTTGTTGCTTTGCGAAAGAAGAAGAGATAACACTCAAAAGCCTTTTCACGTCCCTCTGTAGCAGGCTACTCTTACACGTGTTTTGAGGATCCCCTCCACTAAGCTGATGGAACCAGGCAATTTACCTCAGTGAAAGACCATGATCATGGGCTATTGCTCCTGATGCTGAGAAATCTCTTTATTGGATTCCACATAACCCTGATTTTCAGTCTGCCATAGAAAGAAGGGCGGGAGGGGGTATCCAGGCAAAAGCAGCCAGCTGAACAAAGTAAAAATCTGAGCATCATGACTTCTTGCCATTTGTTCTGCATGTATCCCACACGCTTTTCAGTGTCTCTCCCCGCTGGCAGCAGAACCTCTTCCTGCTGCTAAAAAATCAGGAAAAAGGGGGAAAAGAAAGGATTCAGCAGAGGGAATAGAAGCAGGGAGGCATCTCTTTTACCCAGGAAATGGTGGGGGATCCACAGGGCTCAAAGTAAAAAAGAAGGGGGCAGCAGGCATGGGGGGCCATATGTCAGTGAAACTGTTGGGAAAGGGAGCTGGTCCCCCCTGTAGGGATCTTCTAGCTGGAGGAAGGACAGCACCTGTCCACCTCTGGGGCTAAGGGTAGCCACCATGTCTTGCTTGGCTCCTGACAGGTGAGTACTCTCAGAGGAAAAGTCAAGAAAACGGGACCAAATCCCCACCATTCTTTGAATAAGTGTCCTGAATAGCTAAATCCAGCTAGCCCTGCTCACATGGAGTACAAGTCATCTTGTGCACGTTGAGATGCACACAAAGAGTGGAGGTCTGGCCTCCTACAAACACTGCTAACAGCAGATGCTGTGCAGCCAGTGACAGCAGCAAAGGGGACAGGAGGCAACCAGAAGAAAGAAACAGTGAAACCCCAGGAAAACAACAGAGAGAAAATTGTACCTTTTATCACCAGGCTTTTTCTGAACTACTGCTTATTCCAGGCAGTTCAGGGAAAGCAAGGTCTATCTTCTTCTGCTAGAGAAGCCACATGAGAAAGATCAGGACCGTTTAGTTTCAAGTTTTGGACCATAACTGGTGAGCAGGAGCTAGTATCACTGAAAGCACTGGAACAACCCATCTGCATGTACATCCTTGTAACCTCTACAGCCACGTACAGTGTTCTCTGCCACTAACTCCTAAACTTACCATTGACACTTGTGTTTTAGCTGTGTGACATTAACAGACCCATATGCACAAAGCTGCCATCACAGAGAGCAGCTTATCCCACATTTTCAAAGGAGAGCCAGCTGCACTCACTACACAGTTCCCACCGAATACAATCACAGAAAATTGTTGTCAGCTTTACAACAATAAACATTTTAGCTTCATTAAGATTTAATGATACTTTTGATTGGAACCTCTGAGTGAATGCTGGGTGTTGATGCAACCAGTCTGTGCGCACTTGCATTTAAACTCTGTACAAGTTTTAACATAAAGTAGTCTCTGGAGTTATACCACTGTGCAGCAACATAAGAAAGACTTGGTACTGAGAACAATAATGTTTAATGGGAAAAGTTAATCTGGATATATAAAACCAAACCACAAAACATAACAGGGAATTAAACAACACTTTAAAAGAACTTAACCTATAAATATATGTACATATTTGTGAATATATTTTATATATATATATATATAAGGAAATGTTATTGCTAGTCAATAGATAATGCACACTTAGTAAAGTACGTTTAAATGTGAATTCTTTTACAGACAGGTTTATTGAGTGTATGTTAGAAATGAAAAAAACCCACAACCCTAAGATCATTCAATCAAAACTTAAAGAGTGTAAAAGAGAAAAAAAGAAAAAAGCTAATGCTTTCCACAGGAGCTGAGAATGTAAAATCAGTGTAGTGTGGGAGATGGAGAACAGTAGTGTTTGTTGACGATACTGTTTCTTGTCATTGTATTGGGAAGGCAGGCTGTGTAAAAGGTCAGGCAAGTACCATTGTCTCACACAACGCATGTCAGCAGAGATCTGAACAGAATGTTTTTAGATAGGAAATACTGGGGGGTTGAGGAGGGAAAAAGACTGTATCTGATATAGTAAAGAAAAACAGGTTAGGTTCTTACAGTTGTGCCCTGCCCAAAGCCATGCAGGCCGCCTGCAGCTGAACCAGAGTAAACAGAAATACAGGCAAAGCTCTGGGTGCTCACATTTTTAAGCAGCACACATATTGCCTGGACTATCTTCCAGAAGAATTAAAAAAACAAGAGGGTTAAGATCTTGGTACCATGTCTACACTCACTTTCTTGCCAAAGTACTGACCCTCCTGAAAAGAGTCTAAAGTGTATTGGAGTCCATGGGTTTTTTGAAAAGTCCTCTTCGTCTGCCTACCCTCCGTTTCATTTTTCCCTTATTTTAGAGTTGTGCAAGGTTTCTCTCAAGCAAGGGTCTTCCTTTAGAAAATCTTCACAGTATCTGGGGTTATGGACTTTGTTGTCTCTTCTGCTGAAGTAACTGCATTGGTGAGAGGCTGTGAAACTCTTCAGTCTGACCCATTGTCACAGTTGTCATCCATCCTTCTACCACTCTGGGCACTCAGTATCTGCTCTGCATCCTGAAGCCTTCAGGCTCCCGTGATACTTCGTACTACAGAGAATTTGGACAAGAAAAGAAAAGAAATAAAGGGTAGCTCTGGGTGTGAAAGTTCCTTTCTCAGACTAGTTCAGCACAGAGCACACTGCACACGATAGCCCTCTCTTTGTGACACACCAGCCCACAGGGAAAACGCAACAGGCAGATTTTCATCCGTGAAAAGTGGGCATCTTTGGGAAGTTAGATATGCCAAAATCCATGTGAATCTGATCAACCAACTCCCTAAACAGATGTTCTTCTTCTCAGATGTTCTTCTCAGATGTTCTTCGTCTCGTAAGTGGCAGCTTTTTAGAAGCTGGTTGGTTTGGGTTTTTTCCTAAGCATCTGGTTTCTGTGAGCTAGGCAGTGGCAGAGCAGGTGGGAGGACACCTCCCCTCTCTCTGGGCAGCTGTGCCAGCTTAAGCTGACTGAATCTTGCATGAGGCTGCAACTGCAAGTGCCGATGCAGCACTACAGCTGGCACAAAGCACAGGCTGCAACAGCCTGTGACGCTTGCATGCACCTGTGCTGAGGGATGTGTTTGCTTGATGCAGACAAATGTCCTACGACACAGAAGAGTGCTGGGCAGCCAAACTGTTGCTTTGACCCTTACTTCTCACATATCCCTCCTGTGACTCGAGGATGACTACTGGGGCTTTAGAAAGGTCTTGATAAGATAAGTGCTGATCTCTGTGTTAGGGGAATTTTTTTCAGCTCCAGCTGCCATTGTTTGGGTGCCTTTATACCACTTTGGCCTTCTAGATCAAGGGAGAATGGACACAGTGGAGTTTAGGTTCCAACAGCATCTGTAGCCCACAATGCTACAGTTCAGGAACGTAATTCCTGTAGGCCTGTGTGAAACTTACCAAATCATCATAATCCCTCTCTGGAAAACGGCTTCTATTTGCAGAACGCATCTCATAGGGGTTGTTTGGCTGGTATCCTGGGTTCGCATGGCCAGAAGTAGTCTGGACTCTGGGGAACATTGTGGTCTGTCTATCATCAGAGGTATTTTGTTTGGAACATTCTGACTTTATCAGGCTTTTCTTCTCTGGATCTTTTCTTCTTCCGGCTCTTCAGAGGAAATGAAAAAAACAAAAGGAGGTTTTAAAAGACCTTTTAGTGTGTCTTACAGAGTAAGTCCAACTTACTGAGTTGTCCACTCCCACCTTATTTTGAATGCTTGGTTCTGTTCTGAAACATGAACAGAATTTTCTAGCATAGTTACTGCAAAATCTTCGTTATCAATGATAGAGTACAAAGTTTGACGTGTCTTATCACAGGTGGGGCTAAGCTGCTAGGAGAGGTGGAAAGGGACTTTGGCTTCTTCCAACTAGTTCCTAGAGTGAAGGAGTTTCCTTAACCACCAATAGCTCCAACCAGCTATTCAGAGGCAGAAATGAAGAAAAGTTGCCCTTGTGCCTGCAGCCAAAGCTGGACACCCAGATGATGCATTTGAACTGTCTGTCATCACAAGTCCACCCATCACACACACTCGGCACCAGCTGGTGCACCTGCCGGCAAGCTGTGCCTGCTGTGGGTGGTCTTGCAGGCATCTTTATCTGGACAGCACTGAGAGCGAAGGTGGGGAAAGCTGCTTGAGTGTTTCTACACTTATTGTGTGGAAAATAGCAAGGAGATGTAACTGCAGTTGGGATTTTGCCAGTACACAGGGAACAGCAAACTTAAAGAGATTCTTGGCTGGAAATGCCACCTGTATTGAGCTGAAAGAGGCATGCCAGGTCTGAATTTGGGCCACAGAGTCTTCTGATACCAGCATCCTTCTTCAGTCTCGTCCAGATGCCGTATCAGTACTGGCTAGGGCAGGATTAGGATGAATGGGTCAGGTGTATGTTTTGAAGACTTGGCTGAAGCTTTCATAGTTGAATTCAGAACAAAAGAATAAATATTTCTGGGAAGAGCACACCAGCAAAACCACATACCAATGGCTACCTGACTTAAATTAACTCGTCTGCCCAGCTAGGCATGCAACCACATTCACCTCTGCCCCTACCTAAATTTCTGTTTAGTTCCCTACAAACATGCAGCGATGCAGCTTCTGTTCAACTGTAAGAAATACTCTTACCTTACTGAAACAACAGAGATCACTATCACTAAACATAGGATAATGGCTCCAAGCACTGTACCCACTATTATAAGGATGAGTTCACTATCTGGGGAAAAACAAAATAAAACAAAACAAAAACAAACAAGAAACATTAATTGAAAACTCATGGTAAATATTGAAAACCAAGTCCTGTCCTTGTCCTCTTACAAAGACAGAAAGAAAGAAAGTAAATTATTATTATTCGTTTCCTGGGCTCCTGGTGCTGTCTCAGTACAGGTGTCTGTGGACACAGAAAAATGTACATTGAGGAATTGATCTGCATTAAAGACTGTCTCTTCTGGATGGCTATTTTGATCCCAGCTCAGGCGCCTAATCCCATGCACTGCGTGGCTTCACACATAGTTATAGTTGAGGGACAGGAGCAGCTGGAGGGTGTAGGAGTTGCTTGAAGTTGTATTGCTGCTTAAATGTGTAGTTAGGTGTTAAATAGGCTCTTCCCTGCCCTAAGCACATAAGGCACAGTGATTTCGGGTGTCTATTACGCGGCACTATGAACACTGCCTAAATATCCCGTACGTGAATAAGTATTTGGCAAGGAAAATTAGTTTTCACTGATCTTGCTGGAGAACAAGCATGACTAAGGGAGGAAGATGTGGAGTCTGTATATCTTCCTTCAACAGTGATTGGAACTGCTTAAACATAGCCTTAACACTGTGTAGCCATGGTAAGAAAAAAAAAAAAAAAAAAGAATTGTATCCTGCAGGGCATAATTTCAAGACAAGGGTGTCCAGAGTAAGACAGTCTTGAGCTACCCAGCCTTACTGGTGGTACCTACTTGAAGATCCCAGTCTGGATTTGTGAGTTTGCCATTTAATATACTGAATGCCTGTACTGGAGATACACAACATGAAACCACCAACTGTGCTGTTACCAGCAGAACCATCCAGCACATTGAATCGTAGCGACATATAATGAGACAACAGGGCATGATTTCTTGAAAGAACATTATGCCAAACATGTGTAAAATATCCTTGATATTTTAGTTCAGCAAACTTTTTAATTCAGTACCCACCAAGTGCCACATGGAGAAGATGAGGCTATTAAAGGAGTGTATTAATAGCAAGTCCCAAATTTGTGTTTAAATTCACAATGTGTTGATTTTGTGCCAATTTAGCATTTTCTTTTGCTTTATGAAAAATGCCTTAAAATTCCCAAAACTTTCTCTTGAAAAACATCTTCCATACGATGAAAAACATCCTTCCTGCCAAACATTTACACCTGAACACATTCACTGTGCTGCACAACAACTACCACTAGCCAATCTCCGAAACTTTTAGGCAAAACCAGAAGAAAACCCTTGAAGATCTCATAGATGCAGATGCAGGTATGTTAAATGTGTGTTTAAGAATGCAGCAGCGTGAGACTCCGAACGGCCACATGAGGATATACCTTTTCCTTGAATAAAGCCAAAGGAGTTGTGAGAAGTGAAGAACCATAGCTGTTTGTTTTTCAACATGCCTTTCACTGTATTAGATGTTCTGAGTTTAGGCACATGCAAGCGTTAGAAAACGTGACTAATACCCTCTTCTAAGCTGTGTGGTGGTAGAAACTGGTGAAGGTGCAGTGAACAGCTGCAAAATTAACTCAGGAGAGGGAAAACACTTTGGAAGGCCCATCTGGTTAGCTTGTCTGCAGGATTACAGTTAGGGGAATACACAGCTGGGGCCATCATCTCTTCACCAGTAGACAGTACTAGATAGTATGCAGTGCTTGCAAGGTAAAGCACAAACAAGAACCAGTGGTTGGACATTAAAGCAGAAACATTTCAAATGAGAGTAATCCACTGATGTTTGAATAGGGAGAGTGATTAATTACAGGTGAAACTAATCCATTAGTGGTGCTGAGTTCAGCAGTGCATGTCTTTAGATGAGGACTAAATGCTTTTCTGTGTTTGACTAAATAACCTGTGTTTGACTAAAAACTACTTAGCTTAATGCAGAGGTCATTAGAGGAAATGCTACTGTCTGCCTGAACACAAGTTTAAAGAAGGATTTTCCTTCCAGGCAACAGTGGACTTTCACTCATTTTTTTCTAACATTTTCCTGCTATCAGTACAGGACGGTGGCACCACTAAAGGCTACTACTTGTTATTTTCATTATCACATGCAGATTAAACATTACTGGGTATTTTTCCATGCTATAATTGAAAATCAAAAACTCTTGTACTTACTGTCTTTGCAGTTCTCCCCAGAGTAGCCTATAGGACAACTACATGAGAGGAAAAAAAAAAAAAGAAGAAAAAAAAAAAGGAAAGAAAGAAAAGAAAGATAATGTCATTAAGCAGATGATCTTTAAGGTCCCTTCCAACCCAAACCATTCTATGATGCTATGATCACAAAACAACAGTATATTGCCACCTTTTATCAGCAATTTCTTCACAAGGCGTGTTAGTTACAGGTTTCCTCTTTAATGCTATCTTAATATTGAATTCTTTAGTTTCATTAGTAGAGTAAAACAATCTGAGAATTCTCAGACTCATTGGTGAGCTGGGCACTCAAAGTTTCAGGTTCTCAGCCTGAAAAATGTTAAAAGCACCTAATTTCTCGAAAGAACTAAGCCCTATACCTCTGAGCCACTTGGAGCTGCTACCCACCATCTTTATCAAAAGCCTCAACGTAAGGACTGGCAGCTCTTTATCTTCCTCCCATACTAGTTTCTTATATTTAAAATATATTGACTTTATGGTAAGAAGTGTAGAGCATGTAGCAGCATTAATTACAAAAAGAGCTGAATTAATGGATATGGGGAGTAAGATCCCTCTACTTATCCATGGGAGCAAAGCTCAACCAGCCAATTGCTCAGCTTCACCAGCAAATAACACTGCTCTGTTCCGTTACTCTGAACTGACAGAAATACCCACAGAGAAAACCAAGATGAAAAACATAGGTCTGAAAGTTATCTGGAGACAGAGTCTCCACTGATATCAGTGGAAACATCCCAGAGATGTGAGGGAATACTTGCTGTAATGTCCGTTGCTCACTGAACACTTCATCATACCAGTGCCATGGCTCAATTACTCTGAAGGAATAGTTTACATTCATGTGGGGAACCCACAAAATAAGCGTGAAGTAGTTTATTCTTTTCACATCTGTGAGCCGACCTTGGATCTCTTTGACTTTCCTCTGAGATATTATGAGTGCTCACCAACAGCTAATGCCAAGCAGTTAAAATGCTATAACTGGTGACACCAGGGGGATTTGTCCACCTGCTAACCACCTTAGGCACCTCTCTGATTTACATTGCTGCAGCCTGTTTGTATAGGTTGAGGGTGACCCCGTGTTAGATGTTCTTCATCCCTATCTCTGCCTAGAACACAGGAACTCAAGAAAGAGCTGAGTACTCACGGTACACATATTTGATCCTTCTTTTCAAAATCAGACTTGCATTTGCATGTTGGAACACCATTTTCTCTTACACAGTACTCGTTTTCTTCTGCAGAACAGTCTTTACTGCAATCTGTATTTTCAGAGTGGACAAAAATAGAGTGAATTGCAAATAGCCCCCAAATCAACATTTGAAAAAATCCACCCCCACCCCCCCGCCCCGGCCTTTTTTGTTTGTTGCACTGTAAACACACACAACTTTGTAGTGCTTCAAAGCACCAGAATGGCTTTTTTAGGGCTGTACACATATAGAACAGAAACTGAAATATAAAAGGACAAAAGCAGAAGTAAATAGGCTTTGTTTAAAACCATCCAGCTTCATCAGAATGGAAATCTGGCTAAGCTGCATCTTACATAGGCAGGCAATGACCTGCAGTTTGACCTCACAACATATGATTTGTGTTGCAACTGATCCAAAACTGTATCAGATTTAGGTTAGGGTCCACAAAGGCCTACAATGGTTCACATCTCACTGGCCTTTACTGTAGCCATCTTTCATGATTTTATCATGCGTGTTTCCAATATCTGTTGTTTTTCTTAAAATCTCCTATCTTAGACTTTTTTTTTTCTGTAGTGTGAAGTTTTCATAAAATAAGGTACATCTCAGGGCTGTGGAGGACAACTAAAAATATAAACTGAGTACTCATAAGAAGACTCAAAGCCAGCAAGCAAATAAAACCCAACAACTAACAATTCCTTAAAAATCACATAAATCATTCTTCTCATAAAAGCCTATCTAAACACAGGTAATCCAATCCTAGAACCACCAACAAGGGACAGAGCTTTAACAGATCATTGTAGTGCACCATGAGACTTCCAGTTCTGCCAGTGTCCCTGTAGCTGCCTCCAGGCAGCACGTAGAGTTTGTTCCCAAAATATGTCCTAACAGAGAAGGCTGTGAGTGTAGGATTCAATTCTTAGCAAGAATTTAACAATGCATTTAAAGAGTTGTCGATTCACTGGTTTCAGTGGTAATTTTCTCAGGCTTTAATAATTTATTCTACTGGAATAGAATAATGGATGTGTTTAAAGTTAAACATGAGAATGTGTTTCTATGGCTTTCTTAATAAGACACACATTCCCTGATTTTTAGAGGTCAGTACATTTGCAGAACACCCTTTTCAAAAAGAGACTGAGACAGGGAATAGCCAGGTTAGCCTTTCAGGGATAAAGTGACAAGGTTCTTACCTGAACAAGAACGATCATCCCATTCTGTCTTTGAGAAACTACTTTTGCATATGCATTTTGGAAACACATTTTCTTCGCAGTGTGTGGTTTGACCATCACAGAGAAAAGCAGCACAATAGGTTGTAGCTTTAAAAGAGAAACAACCAGGAAGCAAACTGAGTACTAATAATATTGTTTCATAGAAAGCAGTGCACTTGCTCAGCAAATCGTAAACCAATTACTTAGCAATCCTGAAAAAAAAACCACTTGTAAGTCCTTTTTGGGGGACATCAATACTGCAGGCATTTGAACAGCCCTTTCTTTTCCCTCGCTCTTTAAGAGTTAAGGTCTTGTTCCCATCACATCGTCTGACCTTCTGTTTCTTAGCCTCCTGCAACTGCCTCCTTCCTGCTCCCCAGCCCACAAAGAGGGGAATTCTACCCAGGAGTTCATATTCTGAACACTTGCATTCTGACTCACTTTAAAAATATATATAGAAAAAAAAACCCAAAAACCAGCACTATTCCCTCAGTTTTTTCTACAGCTGAACTGTGAGACCCAGATCCCATGCAGTTCTACATAGATATAAATATTTATGGGTATGCAGCTCGTTTCATGAGCAATATTAGTATGCTGTTTGCCCAGCATGTTTAGATCTGTGTCCCAGTGGTGGGAATGGTTTGCACACCTCAGTGGGTGGCATGCAGTGAAGGGATGTGGTTGCACTGGTGCTTTGTGAGCTCTCAGGTTTTTCTTATTTCCCCCTCACGTTTAGGACCAACACACAGGCAATGTCATAGTTGAGTTGGATGTGGTCACCTTCAGGGACCAAACTTAGGCTATAAGCCATGAAATGGACTCCTTTAATTACTAGCTATGCCTTTTGCAAAATCTGATTTCAAATTAGGAGCATATTATTAAAAAAAAAAAAAAAGAGAGAAAAAAATCCGTATTCCATTTAGAAAATCATTCTCCAAGTATTACACTTTCAGTAACACAAGACCTTACTTTAGACCAATGAATCAATTAGGTCAGTAGCTAATCAGCAGGCCTTCGTTTCAATTACCACGGTTAATTATGGAAGCTGAAGTCTAAAGAGAGTTTCATCCTATTTTGCCAGTAAAATTCTGGCTTCTTCTCAGAAGCACAATTTATGTCTCCATATATTTTGTCTGGATTTTTCCAGCCACTTAATACTCAGCAAGTTAAAATCAACATGCCATTGCTTACTTGGGAATAAGTATTTTCCTTCTCTTCTTTACACAGGAAGGAGGAAGCCTTAATAAGACAAAAAAGCCAGCAGTGAATGGTTGTCTTCAAAATTACCTAAGATTGAATACTCAGCTCCTAAAAATCAACAAGTCTTATGCTCTGATGGACTTTGAGGCACACAGAAATGTTCTAACCTGCTTTGAAGACAGGAACCTCTGCTTCTACAGTTTATTTACACCCACAGTAAGGAATTACATACCTGTGTAATGAGAGACATAGGGCAAATTTTCTGTTGCAGTATTTATTGCAGAAGTAACTGTGTCATTGTTTACAGTTGAGTTCTCCGTGAACAGGTTTGTCACTGTTACACGTACTGAAACAGAAGCTCTGGTTTCTTGTAGAGGTCTGAAATAGTACAGATAGCATCCTTTTAAAGTCTCATATAATCCATCTGGATATAAAGCTAGGTGCAAAGACAAGAGAAGATTTCTGCCAGCCCTCCCTCTCTCCCCTGGCTTCTTTCATCTCATAATGTAGGTAGTTGCTAAGACACCTGAAAAGAAGTTCAAGTCTTGCTTAGGAATACATTAATGACCATCTTTCCAGTAGATCCAAATGTAAATAGGTACCTGGTAAGCAAAGGCTGTTGAGTTTAATGCTAACATCACTCCTTTGTGTGATGTCAGCATGCAACTGGTATCTTTTTGTACTGGGCTAACCTCAAGCTGGGTGCAGTGTGGAAGGCATCACCTGTTAAACCCCAACTTTTACCTGCTCTCATAAGCCTGTGGTGTCATCCAGCCATGGCATGGGGAACCCAGCCTGAAGTGTGGTGAAGCTAATTCAAGGTATGACTGCCATGAATTCGGGAGGGTCTGTTGGCAGTGCAGAGGTCTCTACGCTAACTGCGTGCTAGCTGGTTGGATTCAGCAGGAGAGTGAGGTGCAGAACAGCACCGACCGCCCTGTTCCTCAGCTGAACTTCGTGCTGCTGGGATATGCACGCAAATACCTGTAAGTGGTCAGTTGCTGTGATGCCTTGAGATGTTACTGTGCCCCATGCATTAGTCACAACCACTCTGCTGGATGTAACTGCCCTCACAACTCAACAGTCCGTTTAACTGCTTAATCCATGGGGTTTGCTGAAAGGGTTTACACTGCTGGGTGCGCTAGCGTTCCAGGTTTTGCTTGATGTGGGTAAGGGAGCGCTCACTGAGAAGCTAGCAGAGCTCTGGGGACAGTAACCTGTAACAGGTGGGGATGGAAAGAGAGGGACATCTTATAGTGTCTGTGTAGATCAGCAAAGGACCTGTGCCCACAGCTACAGTCACCACAGCCTGTTCAATAACATCGCTGCTCAGCCTGCCACCAGGAGAGACCAGCAAATGCATAGTGAAATGCAGCAGCCTTCTGTAACGAGGGTGTTTCTTCAATTAAACTGGGACTCTAAGTTAGACCTGTTCATAGGAACCTCGGTTAACTATTACAATTTCAGAGACATGTCAGATATCACAGGGACTGCTAGTTATAGCACATATATAGTGCTATACCCTACGTGGTGCTAGAATTGGGACATCCACTGTGGAGCTGTCTCAGCCAGCCAACCTCACAGGCATATTGAAAATCCATGGGGTAAAAATGGGGGCAGCATCCCAGAAACTTTCAAAATATGAAAAGAATGTCCTCCTTAAACAGAAGGAATATTGAACTCATCCCATATCCTTTCCTGAACAGAGTACTCCATGGGAAACAGATTAAAATAGAGTGTGTGGGAAGCATGTACTGTGCAAAAACCAAACTGGCAAACTTACTGAATTTCCACGATGACAGTCTGTACAAAGCCTGTTAAACCTTCGAAGGCATTCTGAAACTATAAAAGATAAATTAATTGGAGTTAGAGGCAAGCAGAAACATAGACTAAAATCACATGAACCACTGAATCCTCAGCTAGAAAGTTTTAATTGAGAAATTGCTACTAAAGGCACAAATAAAGCAAGCAGATCCGTCACATCCATTGTGTAAGGTATTGCAGAAGAGGAGCAGTGGGGTGGTGCTGTACAACAAGGAGTGTGAGAGAGCAGTGGAGGAATGGAGAGACTCGAGTTGATGAATGTCAGGCAGTGCATTAGGGTTGACTGGCTGGATAGCTACAGGTACTCCCTTGCAGACTCGTTGCTTAGAAAGGTGTCTCCACAGTACCAACCTACATTCAAGTAGGGAGAAGAGGGAGAAATAGGCATCCTTACAGATGGCATGTGTCTCTAAGGTCCCATGAAGTTGGATTGTCAGGGGCTGGTCTTGCAGGGAGAAGTACAGCACTGATGAAAGCACTGGGGGTTGGATGGGGCACTGAAAAAGTCACTGTCACAAGGGAACAACCAGTGGAGGCAGCCACCTCGAACTGCCACACAAGCAGGAGGCACCGTAAGAAAAAGATTAAGATGTCTAAGTCAACTGAGATGAAAGATAAATTATTCTTCTTTGTAATTAAATAAAAATAATTTTCTATGCTATTTTCATTTTTGCATACTATTTATTACATATCTATTCTAGTGCTACATATCATACATATCTGAAGCCATGTCATGAAAAAATGTTGAACAAAAGAATTGAGGAAAATATATTTAAACATTGTGGAGGGACAATTTTTGGTTACTTTCTGATAAAACATTCACAGGAAGCAATAAAATAACATTAAAAATTTGAAAACCATTTTTGATGAATTCTGATTAATACTTGAGTATTTTTGGTCAGCTGTCTGGTAGAGTTGCATATGTCTTCTCCCTTACTTCCAGAAGGCAACATAAGCAAATCCACTTGTTTCAACACGGCAGTATAAATTAAACTGTTCATCTTATTTCTCCAGGAAATCCATTACCAGATTTTATCTACAAACATAGAATGCTCAAAATGTGTAATATCCATTTCACTAATAGCATTAAAATATTAATACTGGTGTGCTTATGGAAGAAACTTATTATTTAGGTATTTAGACACAGCTGGACTACCATTCTGAAAACTTTGTGCTGTGTGGAAATGATAAATCTCTTTAAAAAAAAAAAATTGCTCATTTTTACTCAGTGTTACTGAACCCTCAGCAAACAGCAGAGAAACTAAATGGGTTGGAAAACTTTGCTCAACCCTATGGCTTCTGGAGACAGCATGGCGCTTCCCAGAGTAGAAGTGGCACTAAAAATGCAGATATTACCTACTTCAGGTACATCCCTTCACTTCAGCAAGAGCCATGCATGCATCTGAGGTCAAAATTCAAGCCTGCTATGAATAGGTCTAAACTAGTGTGAAGCATTCTTTGAAAGAAGTAAATTTCTCAAGTGAAATTATTCTAGGCTCTGCATTAAAGGCAGCGTCTATACCCACTGTCTGCATGACATTCAGGATGGCATTAAACATACAGGGGGAAAAAATACCATCATCACTCACCAATACTGTTATATTTTGGTACAGCTCCTCATACTGTGCGGAATTTACAATTTGAAGACTACTACTGTAAAATCTTCTCAGTGTAATGACTCCTGGGTATATTTTCCCTGGAATGAGAACAAAGAATATTAATTCTTTAGAAATATTAGCATTTAGAATATTAATTCCTTAGAAAGCATTCAAGTAAGTTGTGTTTCACATTAGAGTTCTCCAGCCTTCAGAGATGGGGAAATACAATGCAGAAATCAATCTGTGCTTTTTTTTTATTTTTTCATATACTGGACAGTATGGGACAAATGTTTGCTCAATCAATTCAGTTACAATGAGGGACATACTCTGGCTACCTGGAAAGCACGCAGAATCCTGGGCTTAGCCAAACTGGCCAGACTATGAAACTGTATAGTGTGAAACTGTAAGCATGGTCTGAAGCTAACAAAAGACTCCAGCTGAGCTGTTACAGCATTTAGTGAGAAAATACATAAAGGACTGCAACTATGCAGCCACTAAGCAGCTAATGTGGTTCACCATTATTTGAGAAAGTAATTCGGTGTCTACCAGCTTCTTCAGGCTCACAAGTAAATTTGAGAATCCTGCTTGCTGGCACTTCAAATGAGAAGCCCCGTTTGCTCACAGCTTGGCCTTCAGCAGCATCTCAGAAATGCATTTCAACAGGACTGGGGAGTGTTCAGCAACAGACAACATCAAAACAGGTGTTCAGAGGTCTTCACAGGTTTGTGTCTCTTTTAAATCCTGACTATTAATATTGATGTCAAGTTTACACTTGCATTTTTTTCACTCATTTTAATCCCCAGCAGCCCTGACAGAGAACTCCACCTTTGTTTCCTAGCACATTAACTTCTTTGGCTGTTACTGTTTTGTAAGATAACAATCTAGGTCATTGTAGCAGTGGCTGTCTCCAAAGCAAGGCATTGTTCAGCAGTCACTTTCCCAGACTGATTATGTTTTCAGTTATAACATGAGAACAAGGGATATGGGAAAATAAACTTACCTAGGCAGCTATCTGTGAAGTAACTAAAAATATAGATTGTCCTGCAACTCACCTCTGTGACAATCCTTGCTGCTGTAGTAGAATCCATACTGGCACTGGCAGATAAAACTGCTATTTAAAGCAATACATTTAGCCAATGCTTTTCCACAAGGGTCTCCACTGCAGAAGTCCTCTGATACAAAGATGAAAAATATTGACATCAGGATTTCTATGAAATTGCAATAGCCAGTTCATATATAAAGCTGTTGATATATTAAATAGTTTATATATGCTTTTGCAAAAGAAAACTAACAGGTATGTTTTGTAGAGTATAGATGCAACTAAAGAACACATGGCCATGTCTTGCTTGCTTAGTGTCTATGTAGTAGCTCTTCTCCCTACACAATCCAGCAGGATATCCTGGTGAGGACACAGAGTAAGGGTAAAATTCATTGTCTGTCATACAACTAAAACCAAAACAAACACAAGAAGTATATCAAGGGTTGCCAAATTCAGTGACCAAGTTAGAAAAAGGCAGACAAATACAGCCTGTGTGTCTTCAATACTGCGCTGGTATGTACTTGCTTTATTGTAATACAGTGTCATGGTAGGGCCCTTTACTGCAGATCCATTAATAAAATAAAGGCTCCCAAGTTAATCATCATAGTATACGTACCTCAATAGATATCAGAGTATGATGCTAAGGAATTTGTTGCAGGACTTGCAGCTGTCACCGTAAGATGACTAATGATATTAACTGACCACTATACCATAACTCTACAGCAGTAAAACTTCACAGGTTTGTGCTGGCTCCTGCCTTCTACTTACCTTTTGGAGCTGTTGTTGAAGATGATGCTGTGCCCACTGCTGGAAAAGGGACAATAACTTGTCAGCCCTGTTAGTGCCTTGGTTACACTAAGGCCATTGAAGGCAGCGTGATATGATGCCTCAAAACTTTTCCCAAATCTGATTAAGCCTTGCCCTTATTTCCTGCAACCTGTTGCTCAGTGTGATTTACCCTGCCTGCCTGTAATATCTCTTCTCTGGCAACCTGTCTCTCCACTTGATTTACCTTCTCTCTGCAGATTTTCTCTGTCTGAAAGCTCTGCAGGCTCCGCACATCTCTCCCTCTCCCCTAATGGCAAGCTAGTCATTGCTACCCCAAAACCAGGGAAAGGTTCTTGTTTCCATCCCCACATCATCCTCTGTATCCAGAGAATCCTGTGGCTTATGCCTCCGTACTGAGCCAGCCCAGGTCCTTTCAACTCCAATGTGTTTTAACACTTGGAAGAGTAGCAGCACTGCAAGAAAACTTCCAGCTAATACTTCCTTTAAAACCATCCTGTAAGAGGCTAACCTGGACTCATCTACAGCAGCAAGAAAGAAATTTTTTTCAAAGATGTGAAAGCAAATAAACCAGAGGAAAGAAATATAGGTAGCAGTAGCACATTAGAATGATCTTTAATGTATTTTAAATTAAATTTTTTATAGGGTATGCTATTTGCCTAAAATAGACATATTTTCTTTAAGTAATTATACATTCTGTAAAGATCTTAGAGTATGTATATCATATTTGTACATAATGTATCAGTTTATAAGCAATTAAAGGTTATATTTCAATATATATTATAAATCAGGTGGTAATTACAATTCTCTTCCAGGTGACCAAACTCTGCTTTTCACCCTGCATGCTTTCTTGCACTTAAATCTATATGTGTGTTCTCATAGGTGAGGCAGAGATTTACTGTGCAATAGGGAAAAATACAGTAACTCTCGTCATACCCCCAGAAGTGGAAAGGAAAACACACCAGGAAGTTTCATTGTCTAGGCTCATCTCCAGATATTGTGTTTCCAGAGCACCTACTGAAGCCAAATTCTTTTATGAAGGAAAAGACCCCAAAAAGACAGCAACAATGCTTCTGAAATTAACCTTGACAATATTCCCTGGAAGTAAACACCAGCAAGAAAAAGTGGAGAGCGCACATGGGCACTGACCAGGGTCTTTTTATCTCCCCTGGAACTTCCAACTGGGATGGGGCTTATATGAGCATGAACAATGCCTGGGGTGCACCACTCTGTGGGCCACAGCCACTGCCCTGGGCACTCAGTCCCATGCTGCTATGTGAAGCATCTCCCTCCCCGAGACTGAGTTACTCCAGCCTGTCCTCAGAAGGGGACGACTTGGGGCTTCTTGCTCCTTACCTGTAATTGATGGGGTTGTTGTTTCAGGCAGGGTAGAATTTGCTTCAGTGCTGTTTCCTGGTGAATGAGAAGAGGAGAGATGGTAACACTGCGTAGCAATGTGTGGAGGAAAAGTCTTGTGGCACGCTGTGTGTGCAGGACAACCTCAGAGCAGGCCACCATTGAGGACTGAGCGGGTGAGCAGGCTGCCCCTGCTCAGGTGACCCCAGCAGGAGCTTTGATCCACCTGGATGGTGCCGCCCAGCACCGCACTGGGACAGGCAACTTGTCCAGACATGGACGATCCCTGGCAGGGATTCTCAGGGGTCCATGGCCATGGGTGCCCCATGTCACTATGTGAAACATCTCCCTCCCTGCCTGTGCTCCATCAAGCCACAGGAACAAGTGCCTGCAGGGTCCCATCCCTGACTTGTCCTGGGTACCGAGTCTGCAGGGATCCTCTTGCACCAGAGACTGGTGCAGCAGCAAAGGCAGCAAGCAGGAACAGAGCAACCTCTTCAAATCTTCCCCAACACTTTCCCCTTGCAGCAAAGGCCGGCAGGGAAAGAGGGAAGAGGATTCACAGCCTGCATGTGGGCACTTTAGTCTCCCCTGGGAGAGGAACTCAGGAAACCCTCGCAGGGAATCACATCTCTGCCTGGGGGGGGGCTGCAGAGTCCCCGAGACTGAGTTACTCCAGCCTGTCCTCAGAAGGGGACGACCTGGGGCTTCTTGCTCC
>JAVJGJ010000061.1:32278184-32300013 GCA_035590215.1 Microhierax caerulescens
CCGAGGCGGCGGCACCGCCACGCCGCACGAACCCCCCCTCCCCCCCGATAGCGGGGCGCAGCCTGATGCAACACCCACGGGCGATTGTCACATCGGCCGCCGGAGCCTCCCGTCCCGAGGCCGCCGCTGTGTCCTACCTCCCCCCCTCCCCGCCGGCGACACCGCGCATCCCGGCGCTTTCAACGGCAAAGCGCAGGTCGGTCACGGCGCTGCGCCGCACCGCAGTCGCCTGGGGTTTTTCCACCTTCCCTACGCGCGCCCGCCGCCGCCGCGCGTCCCGGCGGAGCCCGGCAGGGTGCTGGGCGGCGGGCCTGGGGCTGCCGGCAGACAAAGAGCCAAGGACGAGCCGCGCTGCCACCGAAAGTCGCCCCGTTCCTGCTGGCGGCCGCCCAACAGCCGGCACCCGGCGTCGCGCCGTACCTTCTCCGCAGGAGCTTGAACGCGAGGTTTCCTCCCGGAGCCTCGGAATAAGGAGATGCTCCTGTCCCTGCTGCTGCTCGCTCCCGTGCCAGTCACCCATCCCAGCCGATTCAGTTCCTCCGGGCCCTTCTGCCGGGAGCCGACAGAAAAAGGAAGGGTTTGCCACCAGGGTGCTGTGCCCCGCTGCCTGGACAGAGTCCGGCCTCCACCCCAGCCACCACCACCCTCCCAGCTTTCCCTTACAGAGGGCAGGAGACTCCCAAAAACTAAACCCAAAGCCTCATTGGAGTGAAGCACGTCAGTTGTGAGCAGACTGCGTTGTGAGCCACCAGGGAGACCCAGCACCCCCAGCCACCAGCCACCTGGGAGCCACCACACATGCTGCAGCTGGAAATCCGTGTGCCGAGGGGGACAAACCTGGCTGTGGAGGGTGTCTGGCAGAACTGTATGCCACCGATCCTCTGGCCACGTCCATCTCCCATATCTAGACTCTTCAGCCATCACAATATGTCCCGATATTCCAACGCTGCCTCTAGGTACAACTAGACTAATGCAGGTCTTAAAATCTCCCTGTTGGCTCTGAAGCAAGTGTGTAGGACCAGGAGAACTTCCCAGGGTACTATTGAAACCGAGGGTCAGGTCTTCAGCAGGTGTCAATGGTACAGCTTTGCGGGCTACACTGGTATCTACTGGCTGAGTGTGTAGTCCTGCACATTAATACTTTTCTCTATGGTGAATGCACATCAGGAGCTGGTGTATTACCTATATATTTAGAGTTTGCTTCTATTCTTACCTGGCTGTTCTTGTTTACCATGATCACAGTTTGGAAGGTGTGAATTATTTGCAATGCAAAAGACACGAGCCTCTCCAGGAAATAATGCACTCATCAGACCTACATCTCCACATACCAGATCTTTTTGACTCAGCTTGCCCCACCCTGTCCCTTTTGCTACACACCAGTGGTCATCACAGGCTCTTCTCGGCAAGAAGGAGGGTGACAGGCTGTATGTGCCCCATTGCTTGTCAGTTTATGGAGGAATTAGTAATTGAGATCTGATGGTTTAGGAGAACAGGCATAAAGCAATACCAAAACAGGAGAAATGATGTCATTGAAACATCAGCAGCTCTAATGCAATTATTAATGAAGTTATTAAACACTTGTTTAGAGTGTACAGTTTAAGCTGTAAAACCAAACTGTTGTGTGTCAAAGCTCACTATGGCAATCGAGAACACTGACAAATGATTGTTACAGAATAAAAGGTGTACTAAGCCACACACTTGATCTTTGTTTATGGCAGGAAAAAGAAGTACCAAAGGTAAAGACCTAGCTTACCTATTAAAGGGTGCATAGTCTGTGCAGCCTCATTATTTAACTGTAAATTGCGTGTATTAAGGGGCAATCACGCTGCCGGAAGACATGCATTAAAGCAGGAGCAAGTGCCTTTTACAGCTATTCACGTGCATCTGCTGGATATTTTCTCCCTGTGTATTTTTTCAATCCTACTTCTTACTAGATTCCTACACATTTGCTATCTCATGTAAATGTGGTTCATCCACTGTATATTACATACACAAGTGGAAATTAAGTTGTAATTCTCTAAAAGTTAAAAAAAAGAAAAGTCCTGAAAGTCTAAACCAAAGTGCTACACCTACAGATTCACCCACAATCAGGGGAAGCAGATGCACTTCAACTTCTTTTCAGGTGGTTCCCAAGCTGGTTGAGGGCACACACTCGATGGTCTCAGAGACACTGGCATGCAAATCTGAAGCTGGCAGGACTCTTACACATGTTTGTCCGTAACTCCAAAGGTCTTTTACCTGGTCTCATGGCAATGTTGTCACCAGTCCTTTTGCACTGCCAATTTCCTTAAAAGATACCAACTTCACACAGAAAATAGAACAACTTGCAATAGTACTGGTAAGAAAATCGAGACACTATTAACGGTCCTCTTGCAAATGAACAGGGTCTCAGGATTTAACCAGGTTACTGTCTCCTCTTTTTTCCCACCGGAGTCTTACTAGACAAGGAGCAGGCATATAACACGATTCTGTACTATATCACAGTAGAAAGTAGATTAAAGTTTTGGGATGTAGCAAGAAGCATGTTCTAGACTCACCATTCACCTAGGGCAGCTGCCTAGTGTGGGGTCCTGTGACACTACTGTCGAGGGTGAGGGATATCTTACCATGGGGTGAGCTACCCTCTGCCGGTGCTTGTCTCTTTTCATGGCTACCGGAGGAGCCGGATGGTGGTTCAAACTGGCCACCTAACTTTTGGTAAAGCAGATGAGTCCCACCTTAGTCTCACCTGATTGCTATCGCAGTTGAGTGTTGTACTCCTCTGGAGCAATATATGAAAAGATTGTCCCAGCTGAACATACCTGCCATTACTCCAGAAGCTCTTCCAAACCATGTCTCCGCCCAGCAGCCTGGGCTGGATGCTGTGTTCCTCTGGATTCAAGGTACCCTCCTTCTTCCTCTGAGAGACCCTCAGCTGTATATTCTTCACAGCTCCCAGCGGCACTGACTGAGGTAGGACTGATCTGGCTGTGGTCAGGTCCAGCCTCTTGCCCTTGCAAACAGCCCTGCCGCATCAACCTCTCCTGAGGTTGTCTTTCCCTTCAACATGCCCTCACACATGAAAACACGTAAATTCACCATTCCCCTTGCAATTCCAGCAGGATGAAAAATTAAATTGAAAAAATTAAACTGAGTTGCTTAATGCTACTGAAATAAACATTATCAGAACACAACTTGTATTTCAGCTGAGCAGAGGTTCATTTAGCACAACTAACAGAACTTACCCATTTCCACTTTGCTTTTCATTTTAGTTATTTGATCACTAAGCATAACCAGAAGAACAAAATAACTATTAAATTTCTTATTTCCTAGATTAGATTTCTAATTATAGTAAAAACCTTCTAAAAGTTGTGTATGTATCTCTTTACAGGGAAAGCTAAGACAATAAAAAAGCTGAGACATCATGATATTTAGTTTTATTGTATTCTTTTATAATACTGACTAGAACGCCAGATTTAATAATATTGGATGCAAGTATAAAAATAATCCAATCCTTAAAAATTATATTTTGCTACTACAGTACTGTATAATTAGTGGAGGCTGAAAATATGATACAACTTTAAATAATACTTGTTTGGAAACTGTCCTTAGAAACCCAGCAACATGGAAGCAAACATTCACAGATACAGGGAAGGAAACAGGGCGATGTCAAGGACGTAAAGCAGGTTTACATTCAGGTTTATAAAAGAAGCACAAACAAATGCTGAAAATTTACCTTTTGAAACAGAGCTCACAAAAGGTAAGCTTTTACTACTGCAATTCTGAAAGCTGCTCAAATAAACCATTATGATTCTACACACCCAGTTTGACCTTCTGTTAGGAGAAAGTCCTGTAGAACTTAACAGGGCTTAAAACAAATGACTGAGTTTAACAGAATTTCCTTTAAAAAAAGGAAACTTTTAGGTATTTATTCTGTTCGGGTAGTTTTTTTGTTGTTTGTTTGTTTTTAAGTAAACCCATCCTAGCAGATTTTATTGGAGACCTTTTATGTCAGGTGAAATTTATGTTCAAGAGAAGTGATCAGTTTTTACTGTATTCCACAGGACTTTTCCATATAGGATTTTGCAGATCTGGGGGCTACCTGCTGCAGCCATTCACCCAAGCAAGACTCCCACCTCTTCTAGCATTTTACTAGAATAAAGGCCAGGAGACTTAGCATTTACATCTTACTTTTGAGGAACATCAGGCACCCTCTCTAGGTTTTCCCTCAACGAGGATATTATGCACATGCAACACCAACCAGACACAGAATAGGTGCCATCCCGCATATGACCTTACAGTATAGAAGCCATACTCACCTTAGACATTTACTTCTGCAAAACAAGCAATTATATTCCTTTCTTTTTTTTTTATTATTTTTTTTCCCATTATTTCTTACCCCTAATGGATTTCTGTCCTGCTTTTCAATTTCAGCAGTTCAAGGGAACAAAGAATTAAGTACACATTGTAAAGCTCCTGGAATCTTACAAGCACACAGTGCATACCCCTTTTGAAACTGGGAGATCTTGACTCATTTCTGAAGGGACAAGTAAGAGTGAACTCCAGAGCAGTTCTTATCTGTGACTGCAGCAAGCACCTCTACGCCCCTGAAAAATCTGACACAATAGGAAACAGGTTGGCTGATCAGTAAAACAAGAACACAAAATTCACATTTATTCTCTTCTCAGGAAGGTGTTTCAGATCTTAAACCTGTTTTGTTCAATCTCACATAATACAGGTCCCGCTACAGAATAAGCATACTTTAAAAAAATAAATACAACATGGAAAGGCAGCAACAGTATCACAGAAATAGGCAGAACGCAGAGCCACGGGAATGCACATATGACACACAGGTGACCCTGGCGGTGGAATTATTCAGGCCTAAAAAAACCCACTTGATTAAAGTCCATAGGAGAGTTACTATAATTGATGCTGGATTAGGTCCTTTGTGTGTGAAGAGGAAAAAACATTAGTCAGCATAGGAAGAGCGTTTAAGTAAAATGCATCTGCTCTTGTTAATTTAAGGAAGAAAACTAAGGATTAAACATCACTATGAGGGAATCAGAAGTCCAGCTGGATTTGGAACAGATATGACCATTGACCAGCATTAGAGACAAGTCCTGGGGAAGCACTTGGTGTCTGCAGCAATTCCCAAGCCCACTTAGGTCCTGGCAACAACAGTAAGTATTGGCACAAACAATTCCACAATGACAAACACCTCTCTCTAACTGCAATTTATTGCTATTTTTTAAAGCCTTTTACTACCGCTCGGTGTGAAGGCAAATGGCTTTTAGAAGGCTGGCCACAACAGGTGACTCAGTGACCATGATAGCGGGACATAGGGGAAATGCCACAACAGCAATGAGATTCATTGCTGCCACGTTACCGAATGCTTTAAATGTGGAGGGCAAAGGGCACTGAAATGCCCCTGCCCTGGTCTTCCCCCATATAGCCCAATTCAGCAGTTTCAACAGTATGCAAAAGGCCCCTTAATTTTCCAGTGCAGCTGGGAGGGCTGGCCAGGGAGAGCAGAGGTGCGTGGCAGGGACACAGGAAGGCTGTGCACACGAATCTGAATAATCCCTGGAATCTGCATTTTGCTGCTCTGTTCACTGGGACTACCTCTCCTAGGCTGACTGCCAGGGGTACTTCTGTGGGTGAGGGGCTTCTGCCAGCACAACTAGCAGAGCATCATAGCAGCAAACACATGCCTCCTACATCTTTTCCTGTCAAGCAACAGAATTAGCATTTTTTCCAAAGTTAATCAGAAATACCCCTACACCACTGCCCACAGGTCCTTGCTGATTGCTCCTCTAGCTTTCCACCACAGCCACAGCAGATTTCTGTGCAGTGTTGATACAGTTTTTCTTCCTTTCCCCACACCTGGCTGAACCACTTGCATCCTCCTTACAAGAAACATGCCACTTCTATCTTAACCCATTGGATAGGGGACAGCAATTCCCCTTGGCAAAAACATCCAGCACGCTCAAAATCTGCAATTTTGGGTAGTTAAAAGTAATCTAAATAGTCTAAGAAATAAGAGGCATCCGCATTTGAAAGTGGGCTTGAGGACACATGGAGACTTCTCACATCAGACAGGAGCATCAAGCTCCACTCCACTGCCAGAAGGTGTTTCTTCATTTTTGGCAGACAGAGGATCCCGGTGGCAGCTTTAACAGGCAAGTTGCACAGAAACAGGCCACATCCCTGCTGTGGCTGGGCAAGCCCGCTGCTGCTGGGACAGAAGCAGTAATATAAGTATCATAAATTATGGCAAGACACACCGCGCTGCACCCACCCCTTTAGCCCTAGTGGAGCTGGGAGACAGTGGGGCTTGGGTGAAGGCGGAAGCAACACAGCATGGGGAGCGACTGTGCTGGGGGAGAACTGGGTGCTGAATCACCCAGGAAGCATCCGCTGGTTCCGCAAAGATTTCCTGGTATCACTGTGTGGCAAAGTACCTGCACTCACCCCGGTGCTGACTCCTGCCTCAGTGCTCTCCTGCCGGCTGAGCAGGGCCTCCTAGGACACCCAGAGACGGTGCTGCTGGTCGGGAGAGACCCCTTTCCTCCCTCTGTGGACTACGCGTTGGCTCCGCGACTCCCTTCCTACTAAGGCTAACAAGAAGATCAGGCTGCAATGAATGAATTCTCATAAGAAACTTCCAACTGTTTACTTGTTTTGGCAGAGAGAAGATTTCTGTGCAATAAAGTGTTCTTTTTTGAAAAAGGCCAAGTTTTGCAGTCCTCACTCAGCAAATCCTGCTGGGTTTACTGAGACTCTTTCACTTCAGATACAACATTAAGAAGAAGCTGAAGATCACTAAGACATGAAAATTAATTACTCGCAAACTTCTGTGTGATCTCAGTTAGGAATAGTCCTATCTCATTTCCACTCAAATAATTTGCAATTTGCTGTTTGCTGTGAGATACAGACCAGGAGTTTGTTCATATAGTCCATGTTAGTCTTTATATAGAAGGATTGATCTGCAGTTGTGAGCTGATATTTCCTACTTTGTCCTTTGTACTTGGCACACACAGGTAAATTGCCCAGTCTTTCAACTAACCAAGCAATTAAACATATTTGCCTGTAAGCATGTCCCTTAAGTCTTCCTTACCTGACAAAATGCTGCCACGTGGTTAAATCCTACCATCATTGCTGGGACTCTCCTCCTTCTTGCTAAGCCGCTTTAGTAAAAAGGGGCAGAGCCCAGTGCTCATCTACACACTTTGGATTTAGATTCAGCATCACTCCCATCTTCTCCATTTCTTTTCTAACATAGACAAAACCCTCCTCCATACCACGGGAAAAAGGCAGTCTTTTCTGTCCTGGGCACTCTCAAAATCAGAGGCAACTCACCGACACAGAAACAACCTGCCAATGTCCTCTTTGACGGATCCCACAGCACAGCAGAGCCAATCCCTTAGCTACCATCATCCAACAAATCTTGTGCAATTAAGATATCAGCTGCTAATGAAAGGGAGAAGAATATCGTTGATGGACGGGAAACACTGATCCATGTGGCAGGAACACCTAATTCTTGTGCTTTACCTGTTACACTGTTTTGGATACTGTAGCTACAGTTTTCCTTAAATATAGCTCCTTTAGGCAGCTGTACTTCCCATGAGCATCCAGTCATTTCCTCCCTACAGCTGAGACAAGCCACACACTACCACCTGCGAGGTTGATTATGGATCAGACAGCATGAAGCTGCATGTATCGTCACCGTAAGACCATGTAAGTGCAAGGGATACTGCCCCAGGCATCCATAAAGATCTGGGGTTTTGCAAGCCCACCCTGCTGCTTCTACATAGTAGATAAGGGGTGAGGTATATAAAGACACTGCGTTTCTGTGCTATGGCTGCTGCACCAAACTATGTCTTCTCAAGCACATTTGTGGTGCCTTTCCAGCCTTGCAGTTTTGAGAAAATAGACGTGAATGTGAGCAGGGACCAGAAACCTCTTATCCCACATAGCTAAAGAGTGCCTACTGCTAGCTCCCCTTCCTCTGGGGAGCTGTTGCACACTTTTGACAGGGAACACAACAGCCTTCAAAGCGCTGGGAAAGGATCTGGGAACTCACATCATCTGTAGGACACAAGTACCTGCTCACCGATGGAGGGCTCCTCATCAACCCCAGGGTTGCCTCCTGTGAGCAACCACACAACACGTCAGATCTGAACTGCTGCTCTTACTTGGGGTTAGGCACTTTGGGACATGCATCCTGTGGTCCTTAGCGCTTCAGTGAGATGAGCTCCCTTATGAACTTACTTGTAGGCACTGTGACTTTTCAAGCACGGCTGGGAGAAGGGAATATCAGAGGGTATGTGTCCTACAGTGAAACTAGCTTCTGTACGCGCTACAGAGATGGTGGGTTAATGGCTAAGGAATTGTGCTATTTGTTATCCTCATACAAGCAGCCACCCCGAATTAAAAGCACAGCCACATTCAGGGGAAGGATCTGTATCTGGACAGGGTTTGGATGCCTCAGGGTAATACCCAGAAAAGATAAGCAGTAAATATACTTCATTAATAAGATCTCTTTCAACACCCAGCTCAGAATACAGTCCATAAGCTAAGAAATGTAATAACTTATATTTTTCAGCTTTTGCCAGGGTGATTAGTACGTGGAAGCCTGTCTGGTCTGAATCACTCAAAACTCGGATGGGAGAAAGCAAAACACTACAACATAAGTGATCTTCGCTCCACTAGGATTGAAAGCATCATGGGTTTCTCTCCCTTAAATGCAGTCGACTGCAGCGAGCCTTATTTTCCAATGTACTGAAAGCCTCTACAGCTCCTACAGAAGCCAAGGTGGGCTGTGGAGGCTTGAAAACTATGTCCCACCTGCAGAGTCCAGGATTCAGATTCCACTTCCCAGCCAGGGCTATAGAATTATTGCTCCTTCCCAGATTCCTCATAAGAAGCATGCTGAATTCCCAGCTCATCTTTTTCTTCCCTGTGAGCAATTATTTAGCATTATATTGCTGTTTCTACATTTAAATCCTTGCAGGGAAACAGAGCCCCATAAGATCCTGTACGGAAGCACTATGATGATGCGTAGTAGCATCACTTCTGAATAACACTGGCTGACAAAAAAACCATACTTGGACTCTTCCCTACAGGAAGTTTTCAGAGTGGCACATAGGATCAATTGAGTTTTCTTTCAGTTAAAATTGCAGTGGTATGACTAACTTTTGGAGATAATCAACCCATGAATTCAGCCAACATGGCCAGGCACTAGGCTTCAGCAAGGATCCAGTCATCTGGAGAACCTTGAGCAGTAAGAAGGTAAGGGCCAGAGGATAAGCCAGCTTTTGTGTCATGTATAAAGTGGAAAGCAATGCAGCAATATAAAAGGGAGTGCACAAACTTGTCCTACCAAAAGCATTTGCACAGCAAATCTTTGCATGAAGGTTGGCTAAAAAGACAAGCACAGTCAACAGTGAAGAAGATCTGTAAACAAAACACTCCCTAGTGGTATTCAATGCAGAGTGCTGGGCACAGTTCGTCTGCCTGTACTGATCCATGCTTGCCAGGTAGCCTAAAGAGTGAAGAAGCAGCACAGAACAAAACTGGAGTGCATGTGTTAACTTCCATCTGGGTCTTTTAGTGATGTGCACCTTGAGCCTCTCCCTCCTCCTCTTCCTTCTCTCTGCTGCTCAGCAAGTGTAGCCATCCGTCAGGGCAGCAATGCTCAACATGAAGTTCAAAGTCCTTCCTGTTGAACGGGAAGAGCAAGATTGATGTAGGCTGAACTGCCCAGGAGACAGATTGTACCTGGGGATCAGGGGCCATAAAGCTGTGTCAGTCTTCCACTCCCTGTCCTCACTGCTAAAAATAGTCTCTTCTTCTGGTTTCGTCACTAATGAAGGATGGATTGTATTGTCCAGGGTAGATGCATGAATGTCGAGATCCAGGCAAACCAGTGTAGGGAGGATAAAGTCCATTTCTTTCCAGTTCAGGATTTCTCAGTCCAGTTGGCTGTATTAGCAAAAAAGTAAATAAAAGGGGTCTTATTCTCACAGTCAAATCCTCCTTCAGGCACCGCCTTACCACCTTTCCCAGCAGTTATTTCAGTAGCTAGAAGGAACTATGTGATCATGAATGATTTCTATAACCTAGAATGATTTTTACCGTGGGAGTTATGCATTGCATGAAGAGATTATTCTGATGCAATCTAGTTTCAACATCTTACCAATTAGCAGACTTAAAGTTTACCTAGCTCCATCAAGTGCAGTCTAAGTGCACAGTTAATTTTTAATCCAAGAGAATTGTGCTGATGAGTTCAGGTATTGAAACAACTCTCATGAAAAGGGTATTTTCCCAGAGTCATCCTTAAAGGAAATGTTTAGGAAATGCATTTACATTTCCAAATCTCTCATTCATACTGGGGTATTGAGTATTATCAGGAAGGAGGATTATTTCCCTTCATGCTGTGCAATGCAGTAAACTTTCTTACTGGAAAACTTAAAATACAAGCCAGAAAAAAAAATATTGCTCACTGTTCTTTACTCTGGAAAGCATGAGCCCAGAAGGTGTGTGGTTTGGGTGAAATCCTGCAACCTTCACTCACATGAGTAACCTCCTAAACACCTCAAGTACTTCCAGTATGTTGCTGTAGATTAGTGACAGACGATGCATCAGCATCACAGCTCTGGATACAGACATTAGCAGATGGTACCAACCATGACAGCAGGTCTTCTGCTTGTGTCTTTCTGTGCTCTGCACAGCCTATTACTCCTCCACCACTTCTTCCCTGTCACTTCTTCCCTCAGAGCTGAAAGGATGCTCCTTATGCACCCTTCTTGCTGCAAGAAGGGACCTGCACCCTGCAGAGGGGAGGACTGGAAGAAAAGAGTGACCTCTTTTCTATCTCACCTCAGTGGCCAACATCTTCCCATCTTGGGGTGAAGGCCTCTGTGCAAAGGTCTCAAACTCCCAGCATCATCAGTGAGGGTGACAAGAGAAAACTACCCACAGGGATCCCTAGCAGTTTGTGCAAAACCTTTATCTGTTCTTCTCTACTCTAGGAATGGTATTTTGGGGTATATACCAAAATATTCCTAGATATTTCCCTAGCACTCTTCCTAATGACATCCCTTTGTGGTATTCACCATGTGTAACAGCTAGAGTCCATAGGATTCCCAGTGCTTTGCTGTCTACATAAGTCATTAGCTTTGCTCTTTTACTTTGCAAGAAAGGGATCTGTACTTCCAAAAATAAAGGAATGTGTCTTTCCTGTATCAGGCACGAAGAGTTAATAGTTAAACTATAGATAGATACCGAATAATACACATCTGTCATCTGCAACAGGTTCTTGGTGCTTCCATTCTCCTGCATCTCTATGGTCTCTCTGCCCCACTCCTGTGCGCGGGGGTTCTTTGGATATTCAGCATACGGTGACATCTGGAAATCTCCACTCTTGAAAATGAGTTTACTTATGTCATTTTTATTCTTCCTGTTTATAAAAAAAATGGAGAGTGAAAACAGGCAACTGATCCTGTTATCTTGTATTCACTTCTGACACAATCTCAAGCGATTTACTTCATGTTTTGAACCTTGACTGGGAACAAAGATCACCGCAGAAGGGCTACAGTCCGATCTTCTGCTCAGAGGTAAAATCAGGTATGAGGTCAGACCACGGTAGCCAGGGCATTATCTGGTGGGATTTGAAATCTCCAAGGATGGAGATGGAATAACATCTCTGAGCAACCTGTTTCACTGCCTTACTGTTGTCCTCTTGGTGAGTTTTTCCCTGCATTCACTTTTAACCTCTCCTGTTCCAGTATATACCTGTTGTCTCAAAACTGTGTGTGTTCACCTAAGTTAATGCAAAAGTCATGGAAATTTAGGAAGAAAAAACCCCGTATGGGAGCCCCCATGCTATTCAAGTCTCCGTGTGCTTAACTATAGCACTTCTAGGCACTCCGTGAATTTCTAAGAAGGAAGACCTGCAAGGGGCCAGTCTGAATGGCACCAAATGCCCTTACATGACTCCAATGTTGTATGAGTGGGCTTTGGCGACACTTCCAGTTCAAAGCTGAGTACCTTCCAGGAAGTCACACAATCTGCCAGAGATGTGCACCCTGGAGCCCAGGGGTGACCTGGCCATCACACCTCCTGGCTGGGGCTTGCTGCTGCTTCCCTGGCTCACAACACAGGGGAATAAGCGCACACCACTGTGCCAACCAAACCACCACCACGTCTACGTCACTGATAAATCCAGCTGCTGACTTTAATCACAGGGCTTTGAAATCCTAGATCTGGGGGCTGGAATGGGGGGAGAGTGTGTTACTGCAAGGCAGCCCTTTTCACAATATACGAACCACGAAGCAGACCTCCCTCAGCAAGCAAATCTTGCCTCTAGTCTGAAGCTACTGGCTGGTACACAAACTATGTGTGTACATGCATGTGTGCATCTGAAAGGAAGAGACACAAAGTGAGAGCACATGCAGGACTTGTCCATAAAAGGAAATAAAAATAGCCTTAAATACACTCAAACCCCACTTGAGCAATGGCCAGTAACACCTCCTGTTGCCTAAGCTTCTCCTTTCTACTTAGCTTGCATTTTTGAATACTGTTCCCTGGCTGCTTCACAGCTCTGAGTGGGAAGGACTCCTTTGACTCTCCATCCTTAGAGGACATGATTGCCAGGCACGTCTTTAAAGATGCCCAGTTTGATTATTTTACCTGGTTACTGAGGCGGGGTGTGGAAAATACCCTAAATGAAAGCACAATCGAACACTTTAGTATCTCTGATTAAGCCATTTGCTTAGCTATCCTATGTTTTCACCTATGTTTTGGTCCTTCAAGATTCACATGTGGAGCACTAAGTGTGGTGTAACCCGCTGAGAGGATGCCACAGGTGAGCCAGGGCTGGCGGCGGTACCTACCGGCAGCAGGTGACGATCAGTGCTATGCCCATGATGAGCAGAAGTCCCCCTCCCGCAGCCGCGATCACCACAGTGATGAGCTGATATGCTACAGATGGGAAAGACAGACTCACTTAGAAACAGCGATGTAGTTGTACATACTAAAGTAAACATCTCCACAGTCCTCATGCAAAGGGAGCAGCTGCTTATTTCCCATCTTCCCTCCCTCTGTAAGTAATTTTGCCTTAAATTTTGAAGTGAAATGGATGAGTTGGGGATCTCCTGCTGAAGGAAGAACAAGCTCTTGTTTCCCTAGGAGATGGATTCCCTTCACTAATAGACCAGAATAATTCAAACAGTATTTCATGGATTCACCTCTGAATATCTTGCTTCAAGAGTGCCCACTATATGTGCTATCATGACAGGGCATCCAGAGAAAGGAGGTCTCCTCTCCTTAGGAGACAACGTTAAGTCAACTTTGTCAAAGAAGTTCAACAAAATAATTTTCAACAGAAAACGAAGAAACAAAAACCACTGACAAGAGTAGCATGCACCTACTGCATTTTAGACATAGTCACTTGCAATTACTTGTTTCAAATCTCTCATTTCTGACACCGTGGAAACTAAAAAAAACCCAAAATGCAGTACTTACGGTTTCCACAGTTGAATCCACCTAAGCCAAACGGGCAGCTGGTAACAGAAAACAACAGGGAGTTTCAGCGGCTTAGTTGTGCCAACAGGACACTAAAGCAACATTAAGAAGAATGGTGGGGTAGGAGGAAGGCAGAACAGCCACCATACCTCACACAGGTCTCATTTTCCAGTTTATATCCATCTTCACAGGCTGCAACCAGAGGAGAGAAGGGCCGTGAGCACCGCATAGTGGCACAGGGGCAGCAGCATTTCCCATCGCCGCCTCCCACCACAGCCTCACTCACCCCACACGACCTTGGGGACCAACAAGCCGGTCTGCACTGCTGGCACAGCAGGAACACGGTGCATTTTAGTCTGATGCAATATCTCCTCCGGTTTAGGTGAAACACCGCACACTGAAATTCACCTCCTGCCGGCTTTGATGGGACCGTTTCAGGACATCCCGGCAGAGCCAGCCTGCAGCCTAGCACAGGGTGGGCAGCTGGTCACCTAATTCCCAGTAGAACCTCTTCTTGCCCAAATGGAAACCCGCTGCACACTTGTACTGCTTCCCACAAAGCAGCAGTGTAAAAAGATCTGCAGGTGCCTCCAGTTTTTGGTTTGAAATCTCATTTGAGCAGTGTTACTTTATCATTGATGCATGTTATTAATTACTGTTAAATGTTAGTATTGCAGTAAAGTATTATGCAAACACAGTCAGGGTAACCCAAAGTGCTATGTTATGTTATGTTTTGCCTCATGTCATCCTTTTTTCTTGTCTTTCGAATTTGGAGCTAAATCAAATTTTGAAATATATTTTACTACAGAATAGAACTAAATTTACTAGGTCTAAAAACCCCAGAAAACTGCTATGTATGAAATATTGGTGAAAAACTGAAACCATTGCTTCAAAATAAAATAATTCCTGTGCTTATTGACAGCTATCTTATCACCTGAATTACCTGAGAATATTACACTATCCTTCTGATGAACAGCAAAGGTGGTGACACATTGGACATACAATTATAAGCTTCAAACTACTGATGAGATCACTGCTTTCTCAGCAATAATCCCACCAGAGCTCCGGCAGATCTGCTGCCTTTCGCAGAGGCAGAGAAGGTTGGTCGCTCAAGGAGTGGAGCAGCAGTGACACAGTCACTTTGGGCAGGGGGACAACCAGGACCAGCACATGCAGCAGTGCAGCAGCCCTTGGGGGTCTGCAAGACATCACACCGGAGTCTGGGAAAGCCCTGCAGCACACTCCACGGGGAATAAAACCAGATTGTTAAGTGAAAACAAAAATGCTCATGGATCTTTTTTCCCCTTAAACACTATATACTTAAAACTGGTGTGGCAGCAGCTCTCAAGCCCTCTCCCCTCTGCCTTGCACTCTAACTGCAGGGATAACCTGCAGCCAAAAGTCCGGGCGCTCTCTAAGCCCAGCAAGCACAAGGTGTTCTGCAGGGAGAAAAGGGTGTTTCAGCAGAGGTCCCAGCTAAGTCAGAGCAAAACCCTCACCTCCTCCTCCGCTGCTCCCAGCACACCAGATGCCTCTTCCCCTCTGGCACAGCCAGTAACTGTATTTTCAGAAACACTTGGCACAGCAGGGGAGGATGTAAGAAAAGAAGGACAAACGTGTAACGTTGTCTGTTAGGGTGGGCTGGCAATATCACAGCAAACCGAGAGAGAGCACTAGTATCTTGCGGCTCTTCCAGCACCAATAACAAGGGATACTGATGCCAGCAGGGATCAATGTGGTGTGACCTCCTCCCCATAATATAGGTCACAGAACTTCCCTAAATTTAATTCGAGTTTCAAATCAAATAGCTGAACTGGAGCTATATTTTAGAGAACCATCCAAGTTTGATTTTAATATTTTCAGTGAGAGACAATCAACCACAACCCTGGGTCAGATGCTCATGAAGTTAATTTCCCCAGCCATTAAAAACATTCACCTTCTTTCTGGTCTGAATTATCCCAGTGTCAAATTCCAGCCTTTGGATGTTTACTTGCTAGACTGGAAAAGGTTATGTGATTACATTTCTCCTTTTCACCACCAAATCACTCCTTTGCCTTTAATAACGAGCACTGAGGTCTTTGAGTCTTCCTGGTTATTGCAGCTTTTCTCTGAATGCTCACAGGTTCTCTTTGACCCTTTTGATTTCTGGTTCCCAGAAATAGATGTCACAAGGCCAGGGATAACAAAACCTTCCCTCTTCTGCCTGCCCATGACCCCTAAATGCACCCAGGAACCATACTAGCCTTACAAGCCAGAGCTGGGGACCTCTTTTTACTGGCCAGGCCCCCTTCACAGCTCTGCCCAAGTCTCTGCTTTCCAGGAGATGCAACCCACCATGTGCCTGGCACTCTGCTCTTGGATGCCTCGCCTTGAATGTGGTCATTTCCTATATACCATTTACTAAAAATCCCATGTCGCTCAGCATGCCATTTTCCCCCCAGGATGCGGGGATGCAGCGGAGTGATGCACTCACATCATGAATATTGCAGCTCTAGGCACAGGCTGGCCATGGCAATGGGCACCAATGATGATGTGGGAGCTGATGTCCACAGTAGCTGGTCTTGCACCACTTTCTCTGACCTATAGAGCCCCACTACTCCCCCACTGCCTCTTTAACTCCATTTATTCCCCCAGAGCTGGGGATTGGGAGGGTCAGGCTCTTTAAAACTCCCCCTCTGCTGCATCTCATCATGATGCTTTTTGCATTGGATTTATTTTTCTCTCTTTAAGATGGTTTCTTTGAAGTCAAGGAGGAGATCAGAGGTAGTTAAACAAAAGTTAAAAACCCCGCTCAAGTCAGGGATAAAGGGTAGTAAACCCCAAAGGATCTTTGCCTGGCTCCTTCACAATGCCGAGGCATGAGCAAAATGAGGCTGGGTGAGTTGCTCCTGTCACTCACTAACAAACGCAAACCGAAAACATGGAACAAATGTTCTACCAAAGCAAGCCGCAAGATGAAGCAATGACGAAATCTGCAGTGAAGGGGAGGGAGGCATCAACTTGACAGCTCGCTGCAGTTGCCTTCTCTGCTGAGCACAGCAGCCCCATGTACCCCAGCCCCATGTACCCCAGCCCCAGCCTGCCGCCTGCATGTTGGGAAGGCCTGGGGGAGCCTGCAGGCAGATGCTGGAGCCCAGCCTAATCTCACCACTCAGCCCCAGCACAGTAACATGTGTAGACACGTACACCCTGCGTGGAGCCGTGCCTGGGGCAGGGGCAGCCCTGGGACCCCCCTGGCACACAGCTGTCAGGCCAGGAGGCTATGGGGCAGCAAAGAGGAAAAGCAAGATCCTGAACATGCATCATCTCTCCGTCTTAAACACGCAATGCTCATCTCTTCCTCTCCTCACCCTGCCTTTTCCTGCCACTTTGCTTTCTCCTCTGGCATCTTTCCTGCTCCTTTGAACAAGCTCCCAGGAGAGCTTGCTCTGTCACACTCGCTCGGCAAGCTTTCAAACGTGAGCAGGGAACAGAGGAAAGGCTTAAGTGTCAGGGGCCAAGCAAAGCTATCAAGTTGTGCTTTTCTACTCGGGATTTCTTTGCCTTTGCCTTTCCAAAACAGACTCAAGGGTCTCTTTGGAAACCTGCTTTGCAGCTCCTTGCTTTGCTCCAGAAATAGCATGCCCTTGAAAAGCTGGCACATTGTCTTTCCTGTCGTTTCCCTGAAGATACCAGGAAGGTTGGAAACCAGCAACGACCCAGAGCTGACCTAACTGCACACCGAGAGGTACCGTGGCGAACATGTCAAAACTCCTGTGGCTCAGAGACCCCAACCTCCCCAACCTCCCTTGGTCCAGCGGATGCTTTTTTGAGCATGCTCCAGGGGACAGACACTGCCAGGCAGGATGGAACAATCCCTGGGGTCAGGGTGGCCAATGCCTCGTGCCCCAGCGGCTCTTCCAGCCGCTCTCCCAGCTGCACCCGCCTTCCCACAGGGTAGACCGGACAGGGCAGCACAATAGCCATTTCCCTCTTTGCAAATACTATAATTGGAGTTACCACATCGCATTTTCACAACGCACAATGAGGGTCAGATGCTCAGGAGACCTTGGTTCCTGTTTAATCACTAAGAGGGCAGAGATTTTCAAAGAGGCTGGCATATTGTACGCTATATTTATCAGAAAATAGCCCTAAATATCAAATGAGGGCCACAGCCTGGCTTTTGAAAAAGCCTTTAAAAATCCCAGCCACCTGGCTTACCCAGATGGGAACAAAGTGATGCTGAAAATCTGTTACCTTGCTGAGACATGGCACCATGCCTTTGGTGCTACCCTCATGCCACTGCACTGCTGCCTAAATCCCACAGCAAACCTGTCCTCAGACACTTTCAGGCTGGTCAGTAAGAAGTTTCTACTGGCAGCAGCAAGCTGAAGGTGGAACTGAGCCCTTACCCTGTGCAGGTAGGGCTTTTTATATTTTGCACAGCAAACAAGACCTGTAAGTAGCAAGTAACCACATGTACTAACAAGATGTTAGATCTCTTAGCCCTCTGCAACCATCACATCTGAGCGCCCCACAGCCTTCCAGGTATTTATCATCACAACACTGTTTGGCAAGAGACATGAACAAGAAAAACAGAGTGACTTGTGCTGGGTCCCCAGAGTTGATGATGGAGCAAGAACTGGGCAAAAGCCTCCCAGGTTTCAGCTCAGCACTCCACTCTCTGCATAAGCCCTTCTCTATCTCTCAAGGGTCAGTGAGGATGGGCAGTACCTCCTAACAGAAATCCTTGCCCCAACATGCAAGATGAGGGCAGGGAAGGAAAACACATAGGAGAAGAAAGGTTTTGCCTGCAGCCACAGAGCAGAGGAGAGGAAGGACCATCCCAGAGGCAGGACCATGACCTGCAACCCAGAGATGCCCATTTCCAAGATGTCCATCCCAGAGCCTGCAGCACATGAGTTATTTCCAGGCACATTTTTCTCACTCTCTGATCAGATTTGGAGTCAAGAAAGCATGTCCTCCTATTTCAACCCAGCAGCCATTGCCAGAAGCAATATACAACCACTACTGCAATTCTTATTGATATGTCATCTGAAAACCACATTTCTTAAGAAGCCCTACAACAGCTGCTGGAACTAGGGGATGGACACCCTACCCTGATCCTACAGAAGTCATTTTGACCACTGGCAAGCAGACAAAGACCTTGTTTAAAATGCAGTAAAAACAGATTTCATGACCTAGAGAGGAGTAGCTAAAAAATAATATAACCCTTAAGCTTAAAATTTATTAGGAACACAGAGGAAGAATAAATTCATAATAGTTTTCAGATAGTTATTCTTTAAAATATTGATGATATATTAGTATAAGCTTGTGAGTTTAAAGCACTTCTCCTAAGTTCGCTGAGAGTTCAGACAAAATCAAAACAGGCAAAGACACACGTCATCTCTGCTCTGTGCCACTGAACTGGAGCCCAAAGCCGTCAGGCCCCTTTCTCCCTCTTCTCAATCACTGTGACTCACAGCATGCTCCAGAAAGAGATAATATTATTCCTAGGGAGAGACTGTACCTTCAGCGTCTGCTGAAAAGTCCCCTAACTAAATAAAAGAAACTTGAGCTGCTAATATTTATTCATAATGTGGTGCTTCTTGCACGCACAGTGATACATGCGCGCGCGCGCACACACACACTCATTTCCTCTGGAAAAAAAAAAAAAAAAAGTTGAAGCAAAATTCAGGCAAAATACCCTGCATAAAGAGTAATACCTCTGCAGGAGTGGTCCATCTTGTTGTATTTGAAGTACCCGCTTTTGCACTGGCAGAGTGCGACCCCATCGAAGTCGGTGCATTCAGAAGTTTCCTTGTCGCACTCGGGGTCTTTCTGCTTGCACAAGCTGCCAACTGTAGGGAAGAGGCGGCCAACATCAGTGCGATTCTCTCTGAACCCACCCTTATGCTCATTTGCTTTCCCCAGGCATCACATTCAGCTCACAGGCTGCTTTAGTGTGTCCCCCCCCTTTTTTTTAATAATATTTTTTCCATTAGGAGACAGTCAATGTTACACCATGTCACCATTTCTTGCGTATCTACTGCTATTTGTACAGGCAAATGGGGGGAGAAATAAATGTTTCGGCTCAGAGGCAGGAAATTAAAAAGAAAAATTTGGTTTGGCCAAGCTGAAAAATATTCACCCCCAAGACAGTTCAACAAATCAATTTTTAAGTTTATATCAAGCAAAATATTTTGTTCTGCCCAGAACATTTTTTTTTCTATTTCAATATTAAGCACTGGATTTTTTTCATTTTTCAAAGAAATAATTTGTCCTTTCATTTACCTTACTTTGAAGCAGTGTTTTATTTTAGAAAGTGAGATTTGTTGCAATGAACACACAGCAAAACCGTGGATAAATGATGGAAATTGTGTCACGGAATTTACATTTTTTACTTTATATTTACATTTATAGGGAGGTCAGACTAAATGGAATGAACAAATGAAAAAATATTTATGAGGAATAGGATTTTATGGAAAATCTGTCACTTATTTGGAACTCACCTTTTATAAACCTCCCCCTGCCAGATTAATCTTTTTTTTTTTTTTATCTGACATCTTTTAAGTAATTACACAAGAGCATGATTTGTTTCTTATACTGCGTATTTCAAGTGAGAAGTAAACGTCACCAGAAGCATTGTGTCAGAGGTAACAGCTAGATATAATCTAAGCTGATCTACCAAAATAGGTAAATTCAATCCATGGTGGAGTGTGGCTTTAAAATATGGCACGTTAAACTAAAAACACACACATAAATTTCTCATCTTCATGTTTACTTTGCTAAAATGATCCAAGGGGTTTCCCACCACATCCAGGCTAAGCGCTGCTGCCCTTCATTCTCAGAGCCAAACCTCACACCCCAAAGTCACAGAGCTCCACACGCAGAAGTTTCCTTGCAGGAGCCCATCTTTCAGGGGTGCTTACACCCGGCATCCTCCTGGTACCTCTCATAGCTAAATCTCTACTGTTCCCTTGGAAATGAGGGCTGGGAGGTGCAGGGCACAGGGCCACCACCACCGATGGGGTCCACCTGGAGAAGGTCCTGCACAACACTCGCGTTTCCACAGGTCTCTCTGTGCTGCACCCATGTTCCCCTTTGGCTGGTAGAGGACTGGGTACAGAAATCAAAAGCTCTCGATTGTGAACTGTTTTTACGCTCTGCAACACTGAAATTGGGCAGGCAGGAGCGCGGGGCTCCCCACAGAAGCCTCCAGTAGCTCTGATCAACTGTACTGGGTGGGGGTTGACTCTTGGCTTTCACACCGATTCCCCAGCCCCCGGCCACGTGGGTAGAATTAAGACTTCAGGTTTTTTGATCTGGCCAGGGCCCGGTGTCACATCCCAGAGATGAAAGGCTGCCCTACAATGTCTCTAATCCTGTGCTGTCTGATGTTTTCACAGGGAGGCAGATCTCTCACACATGTGGAAAAGATAAGGCTCAGTGTCTGCATCCCTTTTGTACTGCAAGGCTCCTAAGATGAATCCCATTTAAATAAGATAAAAAAGATTCAGAGGGGTTTTTCCGAACATCAAAATCTTTCTCCCTGTTATAAAAGCAGCCAAATAAAACATCCCTTTCCCCTCCCGGCCCAGTCTCTCCAAATGCTATTTACCTCTGTGGAGTGGTTTCAGGCTGGAGATGAACTGGCAGGCTTCAGTGGGGGATTTGCAAGCTCGAATGTAGCTTTTCACACTGCTGACAACATCATAGAATGTCACGTTGGACGCTAAAGAGAACGTGGATTGCACTGAAACATGCACAAAATTTGTCTCCCTAACGGAAAACAAAACAAAACAGCCCTGAGTACCACAGATCAGTCTGATGTCATCGTTAGCACTTTATACATAGGACTCTCATTAACACAAGCAAAACAGCCATGCATTGTAACAGACCTTAAAAATGGGACAAACTTGCACACAGAGAGGGAAATTTGGGGCTGGAAGGATGCTGGTAACTCACTTTGAAACCAAGCATAAATCCCCCCTGGGCAGCTCACAAGCCTATCCCCAAGGCACTCAGGCCAGGAGGAGGATGCTGGGAGAGCCGGACAAGGTGGTCTGGCATTCCCCATGCTCTGTGCCACCACCAGGCTGGATTGCAAGCCCAGCACTGACTCAAAATGGAGAAAGTGGATCTCATGTTGAGTATCCCGAACGCTCAAGTTTCTCACTTTCCCCTGGTAGCCTTAGCCTTACCTGGTCACCTTAACTGCAGAGTGGTGGTACCCTGGCAAGCCCGACAGCGATGCGTTGAGCTGCAAGGAAGGAGAGAGCAGCTGTTAGTGCCCCAGAGGATGACAGAGGGAGGCAGCCCAGCAGGTTGTAGCACAGGACGG
>JAVJGJ010000061.1:32300113-32319993 GCA_035590215.1 Microhierax caerulescens
GCAGGATGTAGCACAGGACGGTCCTTCTGGGTCATGGACACCATCCCCTTCATTTGCCAGAGCTGTCTGCTGAGGCCAAGGAGGCTCTGAGCGTCCAGCAGTTCATCTGTTCGATAAGGAAGATACACTGTCCTGCTACCAGCAAGGGACGGCTAAAATCAGCATCATGCAGTCTTAACAGGAATGAAGATCTGGGCATTGTGACATGAGCATCTGCCTGGGGCCTCACTGTGCAACGACTGCAAAGGCTGAGGGTAAGCCAGAAACCAGCAGGGAGAGAGCCCTGTGTGAGGCTGTGCTCAAGGCGGCACCCTCAAAGACTGCACATCTTCCAAAGAGCCTCCCTCCCGCTGGATTTGGGCAGTTGTTTGTGTTCACTCCCCAGCACAAACCATGTAGGCAACATCAAGGTGACTCACTCGAGCTCCCCCATCCTTTGGTGGCATCTCCAAATCACCCGCCCCAGAAAGACCTGGGCTGAACTGCCGCCAGCCCAGGAACTGCTGACAGGGTGGACTCATACATGCAACGATCTGGCTAAAAAAACGCAGAGATGTACGTCCCCAGCCCAGGGGTCTTTTTGGAGCAGGTAATGGCACAGCATCTTGGGAAGCCACCAGCTCACCCAGCACTTGCTTTCAGCTGATCAAGGGCCACAAGAGGAAGGTATGTTTGGGTGGGTGCTGCTGCTGTGCTTCATCCCATGGGGTTTGGCTAGGAGCAAGGTGGCACCAGCCACTGTCCAACCCACCCCAGCACCTGAGAGATTTACCGGTGAAGGAAAAAGCCCAGGGTTACTGTTTTAATGCTTGACCTTGGAGGAGCACTAATGCCTTTTCAAGGTATGGAAAAGGCAATACAGCCAGGAGACACTAGGAGAGGATGGAGGCTACAGAAACGTGAACCCAGCCACACAATGAAAAGGGCTTCACGATTTTCTGGGCAGATATGCTGTCTGAAGCCCCACAGGAGCCAAACCTCTCCACTACAGTCTTGACAGCCTGGGTGGGACAGGGAAGAGAAGTGTGATGAGATTTAAAAGCATCCATCTCACCAATCCTACTTACACCAGACCAGGATGGTTCAATGATTGAAACAGCTAAATCCATGCTACAGTCTCATGGCTTCCCATGACAACTACAGGAGGAGCAAAGGGGACCCGTCCCATCAGTGTTGCCAAAGCCCCAGCAATGACACTCACCATCGCCAAGATTTCGTCCTCGATGTGGGGGAGCTCTGTGTACTTCCCATGGGTAATATTAAGTTTCAGAGGGACCTGGCCAATAAATATTCTTACTGAAAAGGAAAATAAGACAAGTTAGTCAGAGCACATGTGTAGCTGTGGTTTCATCTGCCTTACATGAGAAACTGCCTGGAAAACCCCTTCACGCAGAGGACAGAAAACTCATGTCTGAGAGTCACTGCCCCAGTAAAGCAAAGTCCCAGACTTGGGATTTTTCCAAAGAGTTGCTGCGATGTTCCCACAGCCCCCGTCAAATTCCAGAGCTCAATGCTCCTGAACAGCCACCATTTCACCACAGCATTCACACATTTCACATAGAAACGCAGGCTACTTTAAAAGGACCCCTGAACACACAGAGAGAGGGGTAGATTTGGTAACAAGACAGTTTCAGGTACCAAAGACATTTATAATATTTTGGGGTGAATGCGTCAAATCTCTCACCTCACCCTGCAATGGAAGGAAAGCAAATCAGCAAGTCAAAATAAAGCACCGCAGAAAGGACATTTTCATTTTTCAAATTGTTGGACAGAATGAGCAATGATATCTGAAAAGAGGTCCAAAAGATGGATTTTTCCATGCTTAGATTTATATTTGATTCATGGCAGCAGAATGCAATAATCTGAGTTATCCAGACTCGGAGAGATAATAACCCTAAATCTTGTATTCAGTGTCATGAGATACTCAGTGGAAATGAGAACTCAGGTCTCCAGTTTTATGTTCCACCAGCAAGATAAATACGGTTGCAGATGACATTACAAAGCCTCCAATTCTCTCCCATTTTTTCCCATCCACAGAGCCTATCTTCACCACAAATTTTATATCAGAGAGATCTAATGTAACAACTCCGGGTAAGAATAAGATGAGAATCACCTTCACAGTATTTACATAATCTGGCCATATCCCGGTTCAAGGCATAATCAAAACAACTCTTAAGTTAGAAGTTGACACATTCCAACTCAAAGAAATGTTTCAAAACACCCTTCAGAGACACCTCACCCATGTTTCCTTAGCAAAATTTCCATGCCTGTAATCCTTGCTGATTAAGGGTCAGAAGGAAATCTAGCAAAACAAATTTCCCTTTACAATGGGACATTGTAAATCCTTGAGACTGAGAATCCTCTAACAGAAAGGAGGGGTTCAGAACCTGAGATCCAACTAATAACTGTGCCGCATGAAAAATGCTAGAAGGTACGGAACAAGACCTTGATCTCACAAAGACTTTCACGGCTGCTTAACTTTCCGCACATGGCTGATCCCGCTGAAGCCAGGCTGCACAAGGGCCTCACTAACATCCCAAGCCAAGCGCTGCCGCCCAGCTTTGCAGGGCTGGGAGCTACAATGAACTGCTTTTGGGGGGGCTGTAAGACACATCAGGAATAGAAGAGGCACATCTGTGCTTTCCTAACCAGCCTGGCCCCACCACTCTGTTGCTGTGTTTTTCAGAAACCCTCAGCTATGAGCCTGCTCCCCAGGGCAGCCCAACACGACAGGCGTTAGGCCCTGCACTGGTATAAACAGCAAAAGGCTCTCATTGAAAGTGGTGGCTGGGAGGAACATTAAGCCCCTGAACTAGTCTGAGCCTAGGTTAATTTATTTTAGAAGATTACAGATAATTATTTCCATCTTTTTCTCCCCTGGTTTTTCACTCTTGTTTTCTTACCTAAATTGCACTTTCCTTTTTCCAGCTCATATCCAAGAGGACACTGACAGATATAGGAGCCACGGGTGTTGTTGCAGGTGGCCAGCGCAGGACAAGGGTTGGAAAGACATTTATCAACATCTACAAAAGCAGAAAAAAAACGAGACTATAGTTAAAGAATCACAAAAATCATCATGAGATGCTCATTTTGTTGGGCTAAAAAAGGTCAGCTTGGCCTCTCTTCTGGGACCCGCTGAGCATTATCAGATGTTTCATTGCATCATTTGCACTTACTGTTTATCCTGTTCTTAATTATTCTGTTGGAGCCAAAAGAATAAACAGAAATCACATTCTCTTGAATATTCATTCAAAAGCCCTTGGGATCCAGCGTTGATCCATGTTAATATGAACACCCAGCTTGTCTACAGCACTGCTTCGCTGCACATCTCAGGGTGCTTTTCACAGACAAACAACCCTACAGTTATGGATGGAGAGACCGAAGAAGGGACCTTGACAGCCAGAGCTGGACATGGGAGCACGAGCTACTTCACCAAAGTCCTGTCCTTTTCACCCAAGCATTGTTTCCATGATCCAAAGCTCACGCTTGAACACTGATGCAGTCTGTAGGTTACCCAGTAATGGTGGAGACAGCCCTGGCTGCTGTCACCTCCTTTACCGGAGCTGCAGCTTCCTCAGTGCCAGGTTGGGGACAGCCACAGCAGCAATACCTGTCTGTGCCACCGCTCATAATGCCCTTCCCTCTGGGTGAGCAAGGGCTTGTGGAGCAGACACCCGCCGAGAAATACAGAGTATCTGGGAACTAATGACTGTAGACTCAGATGCTTCATAGATTAGCCAACTCAAACTGCAAATTCTGGGGAAGATATCCAATACTTCCCTTTGAAATAAACCCATGCCCTGCTCAAAAATGCTCCCTCCTCTTGCTGTGTCTATGACTCACGAGCACAAGCACACGTCACACGTGTGTGCAAGGGCAGACTGTAGGCAGGACTGTGGACTTGTTGTCGACAAGGCACTACAAGGCCAGCAAGGCAGCTCACACAGCACCCGTCCCTATGCTGCGGCTGCAGCGAAGCACTGCAGCAGAGGCAGGAAGGATGGATGGGATTTGCAGGCAAAGCACCAAGTGTGAGAGCAAAACCCAAGTGTGCGTTTCTGACGGCACAGACCAGATGGTCCCGAGCCGAGCTCCACATTGGGACACACCATTTGATGCAATCTCCATGTCTCAACCAGCCTGGCACAGCTACCTCAGCATCGGCGAGAAGGAGATTTCATGTTTCTGATCCAAGCAGCCAGAAATGAGTGGGTATATTTTAAGACATTGGCTTTCACTTTGCTGTCCTTCAGTTTGAGTTTTGTACAGTGGGGGGGACCCAGGGCAGCTTCTTCTCTCATGGCAGTGAGCGCCTACGTACAAAGCACCATGTCCGAGGCAGCAGAAGGATCTTTTGCATGCTGGTAAATGGCAAACCGCAGTATTTAAAGGAAAGAGTAACTTGGCAAAAGTGTTAATCAGTTGGTAAAAAGGATATGTTACCTTAATTTTTCTACTAAAAAAATGTATTCCCCTACAGTGAATTTTTTTTTGCAAGAAGTCATAGCTAGAATTAAAGCAAATTAGCCTGAGAAATAACCTTTAAATATTTAATTATTGGATGTAATATATACTGTTGCCAGTATTTCACTGACATTAATGCAATTAGCAGACACAATATCCCACAGTGGCAGGAGGGCCAGGCTCCTGAACTTTCAACACACAGATTAATTCCCATTAATATAAAATTTCAGTCAATACATTTACTTGAGAAGAAAAGGAGCCTGGCAGCGGTAGGAAATGGCCATAACAACACACCCATCAGGACTATGATATGTAGCCTAGAGAAGCAACAGGCCCTTGAGTAGGAGATTATTTAGTGGAGAGAAAATGACCATAGGTTGTAACAACAGAAGGTGTTCCGACAGAAACACCAAGTGCTGGCCAACCTCCTTTCCTCATGAATAAGATAGATATTGATCAATATCAGTCGATATTGTCAAACGATCAACAAGTATAAAATGCATCCTACATTTACCTGGAAGGGCAGCTTTATTTTCTTAAAATTCTCAAATTTCAGCTTAAAGTTTCGATCAGAAACGCTCACCAAAATATTCACCCTCTTCCAGCAGTTCAGCTTGGTTGTTAAACTCTTATCTTAAAAATATCAGCATGGAGACCGAGCTCTTACCCTCAAACCCTGCTGACAACAGACCTGTCATACATACATACATAGCCCTTTGATGACCCTAGAAGTGGGAGCCAGGCACTCCTGGCCCCCTCGTCCCTGGCCCCACGACTGATGAGCGCCATTAGACATGTTACCTGTGGCTGGAGATGACATCCTCATCCCAGTCGTGCTGCTTGATGGAGGAATGGTGGTTGGTTTGGTAGCAGCCAAAGTAGTTGCAGTGCTCACAGTGGTCTTGCTGGTTGCAGGGGCTTCAGAGGAACTCATAACAGGGGTGTTTTCCTCAGTGACTTTATGAGGCCTTGCAGTGGTGGGATCCACAGCTTCTGTGCTTTCACCAGTGGTATACATGTGCTTCGTGGCAGCGGGTGTTTGAGCGCTGTGGTCTTTCACAGTGCTAGCATCACCTGAGGTTGGCTGGTGACTGGCCACCGTTGTCAGCACAGGAGGTTTCACCGTGGTCTGTGCCACCACAGGGACAACGATGCTGTGGTTTGTTGCACTTGGTGAGGGACTAAGGGGTGCCTCCGTTGGTCCAGACCGTGGGGCATCACTGGCCACGGTGAGCAGTGGCGTTGCTTTCCTGAAGCTGCCCCCCTGGGCAGTGGTGGCTCCCAGCGAGGCAGTCTCCTTTACAGTCGCAGGAGTGGACATGGACACAACGCGTCCACCAAGCTGTTCCATGGGCACCGTAGGGAGAGAAGAGCCAGCGGAGGTGAAGGTGGTGCTGTTTTGGAGCTGGCGTGTGACATTGTGTTTGCTGGTCCCTCTGGGCGAGCTCCCAGCCACAGCAGCTGTGGAGGGCACCTGCCTGACCACAGCTGTAGCTACAGCGGTGCTTGCTTGATCACTGTCATTGGACTGCGAGATGGATGTTGGTGATGAAAACAGGGGTAATAAAGATGCTAATGAATAAGATGGGGAAAGCAATGAGGAAGTGGGCAAGGAGGATGACAAAGCCTGCAGAGGGGGTGAAGATGCCATCACAGAGGACGAGAGTGGCTCAGATGATTCTGATGATGCAAACAGATAAGTTGTTGGTGGTGTTGATGACGGCGAGTGATGCAGCAGCGACAGTGAGGAAGAGGCTGGAAGTGCCGATGAAGACAGAGATGATGGGCCAGTGGTCAGCAGCTCAGAGTCAGTGTTGAAGAGGGTCGTGTTTTGTACACTGCCTGCAGAAGCAGAAGTCAACGGTTTCGAAGAGTGTACCAGCAATGGCTCTGTAGATGGTTCAACGAAACCACCATCAGTGGATACATTGCCCCTCCTGCCCTGTGCCACAGAAGATTTTGATGAATCAGAAGGATTGGAAATTTCAGAAAAAAAGGTGGAACTTTCTGAGGACTCAGCAGAGGTGCTGCTATTCGAGATAGACAGGAGGGTCCTTTCTCCTCCTCTGGTATATGTGGTTGAAATGTACGTGCCATCCGTATGGGAAACCGAGGTCCTTTTCTCAGCATCGACACTGCTGACTGGCTGATGGCTACTTGAAAAGCCTGGAGTAAAAGGACAAAATGTATTAGAAAGACAAAGTAATATGAAAGTATTTAGATGTCATATTAAAATCACTTGCTAAATACATGAAACGTTCTGTCTGTGAATTGACCCGTGCTCTTCTCAAAATTTGGAGCACCGTCCAAGCATGGTATCCAATTAGGAGTCTTCTGCGCTCTTACTCGATTGTAAAATGGTGAACTCGGATAGACACAAGGCTCCCATGAAACACGTAGGTTTCTAAAACACTGTTCTTCCAGTATTGCTTTTCTAACGTGATTGTGCACCTAACATTCCATGATATTTTGTGGCAAGCTAAGCAGAAAAACCCATCTGTTCTCTTTATCACTTATAATTTACAAAACTTACATCCCCTCCCTCTTATATTCCATTCCCAACTAAAGAACATCAGACTTATTCAGTCAATTTGTTTTTAGACACAGTGAACTTCATGCCTTTGCAGGATGAAATTATTACATTATGTTAATTTGCAGCTTATCATGAACTCATGATTGAAAACTTTGCAGTCAGGAAATCCTAAATGACTAGCACATCAGTCTGCCAAAAATTCAGATCATTTAGCATAAAAGGTGCAGCAAATCTTATATATTATAATACAAATTACAGGATGTACAGCTAAGTTCAGTAACCTTTAAAAATAAAAAACAAGGTATTGAAAATGTTAATTCTACAATTGACTTAGGTCACTGCAAAACTTGTGAAAGCATAACCCAAAAGAAACCAGTTGAGATGCAAAAAAATAATGTGGCCATCAAAACAGGAGAGCTTCCCTGTTTGGGTTCATGGGTTCCCTTCTGGAACAATTCCCCAGCTAGGTGGGCTTTGGCTTTGATGAAAACATCCTCGTGAGTGAACCTGCAGGAGGCATTGCATGTACTAATGAATGAGAACTTTGTACACAACTCCAGGAATTGTACCCAGGACAAAGTGAACTTCCCCGCGCCCCGCAGCGTACACTGGCAGACATGAGCTTACCTGTGAGATCGTTTTGGAAAGAAGAGTCAGTGGGTATCTCGGAAGAATGTGTGAAGAGCGTCTCCGTCGCAAAGCCCATGAAGCCCACGCTGCTGGCGGAGGCATTTGCTGTCCCACTCTGCTCCACAGCCACCAGCTGAGCTGACCCGGGAGAGCTGGTGGTTTCAGCGTAGGAAGTGGAGTGCTCCATGGCACCAGCCAGTGCATCGTCCGTCACCGAGTGCAGCGTCCTCTCCACACCACCGGCAGACGTGGATGTACCGTATGCAGGACCAGTGATGGGGCTGGACACACTTTCCCTGGCACTCAAGCTGCTTAGGGAGTGGTGGCTGCTGCCCACGGCTGGAACGGGATTGAAAAGCGGGCATCTGATTTTATCATCTCAGAGCAGAGAGCACTTGTGAGCTCTACAATAATTCTGTTTGCATATGCATATCAATAACATCGTGCAGATAAACAGATTAAATAGATCTCATTTATCTATCACCTTAAATATGGATTTAACACACAAAGCCTACTCCAAAGAAACAGGACTGCCCAAATACAAGGGGACAATCAGTACCATTAGAGTCATAATGGCATATTTATGTTATTTATCATTATTGCCCCAATACAGGCAGGTAGTAGATGTGTCCTACAGCAAGAAGCCACACATCGCATTCCTGAGAATTTTTGTTAAGCATCAACAGCTGTAGTTACACAACTCCAAGGAGCAGAATCACCACCACTTACAAATTCTGCCCATGACACCCACAACAGCTCTGACACGTTGGCAGTCATAGCAGTCCCAAGGAAGAGGGGAAGGGAGAGGCAGTGGGGTTTTTTTTCAAATTCAAATGCCATCCCAGAATTCAGAAAAACTCACTGGAAGGTTCACCGGTGGCTGAGAAGTAGGTAGAGACCCTGGATGAACTGGTGACCTTGGGCTCTGGGTACTCTGCTCGGCCAGATGAGACATGTCCCACTCCAGGCCATGCCGTGGAGGACAGGAGGGGGCCGGTGTGGGACTCCTCTGCTGTGTCTGGGTGAGACATGGGGCTTTGCACCGTTGTGCCCCACGTGCCACGGCCAGCTACAGCCTGAGATGTCCCTTTCTTGTGGCTGGAGAGTGTGGTTGAGACATACACAGTCTCAGTAGGAGCACCAGAAACTCTTCTTCCTCTCTCTGGAATTGTGAAGCAGAGATATACATAGCTATATACAAAAATACTTATTTTGTATATTAATAATACCTCTGAGGCCTGTATAGGGACTGAAATCTGAGTATTTCTATCCCCACACTGGAGGTGGCACTTGGTGACCAGCATCACTTATTTGCTAAGTGGTGTTCCCAGGCAATCTGTACTTTAACATCAGAAAAATAAAACAGACTGGGGGGCATGGCATTTCTGAAGGAGAACAGTGGCAGGGAGGTAGGTCCTGCCCTTGAACATCCTGCAGAAAATTCCCTTGGGTGGGCCAGTGGGTTTCAAACCAGCTCTGGTGTGACCCTGGCAGCAGAGCTGAGGCTGAAGCGCAATAACTGGGAGATAATGAATGGCAAAAAGTCTGTTGAGCCCCTGACATATCTCATGCTAGGCTCTCCCAGTTTGAGGGCTGAGGTCAAGGCTCCACGGCAGCCAGAAGAGCTGCCTGGCCATCTAGTTCCCAACAGGGGAAGCGCTACCCCAAGTGCTGTGAGGCGAGTACCTCACCAGCCACACAGTGCTCAGATGCCCTTCGCCATGAATCTGGCTTACTAAAAAGGCACGTCTAGTTTAAAGCTAGGAAAGGGAGAGTGGGAGCCTGGACTGGGGCTGAGGGGATGGGATGTCCTCCACAGCAAACTGGAAAACCACAAGACACACCTGAAGCACTTGGTGAAGGTGAAGGCACTGAAATTCTGGGAGAAAATGCAGGCAGCAGCTTTGTTGGAAGCTCACCAGGTCCAGCACTGCTCTGTGAAGCATTGCTCTGCCTCCCAGGCTCGGTTGCTGATGAGGATGGCAGAAGGACCACGTCCATGGAGCTGGTGCGGGGTGGAGCGGGAGCAGGGCTGCCTGCCATGCTGGATGCTGCACGGCTGTTTGACATGGGTGCTGTGCTCCTCTCCCCACCACTGGTGGTTATCACTGATCCGGGTGTACTGGTGAGAGGAGCATCGGGCAGGCGTCCTCCCGTTGCTGAGGTCCCTTCTGCTGGAAAAGGGCAAAGCAAAATGGATTTATACACCCTAAGCTAGAAAGAGGTGGGCATGCTCTCTTCCATCACCACCCTTAGGCTGATGGCACAGATGTGACATGACAGAAGATCTAAATCCAGAGAAAACGCTAACTGTGAAGACACAACCCCTTCTGGTGCGTGACTGTGCTGCTCACGGGAGGACACCCTGAAGAGGGCATAGAATAAGTCATGGGAGCTCTGTTGGTTTGACTGCCCTGCCACACCGCTTCCAGCATCGAGGTCCAGCCATGGGGCCGAGGTGCCCGCACTGCCACCACAGCACCGGCAGCGAGCGAGGCAGGGTCACAGCGGCACCTGACACCCCCGTACCCAAAACAAAGCACAGCAGGCTTCTATGGCACCAGTAAATATAGCGTTTGCACCCCTGGGTGGTAGTCAGGAATGACTGGTGTGTCCTCCTGCTTGGCCACAGGACTGCTCTTGCAGTAAGGCTGAGTTTTTCTGGTGACTAAATGCGAAAAACTGCTAATGCATTTTTTCTCTGGAAGTTGAAATTTCCCTCCATAATGCCCAATGCCATTCTCTAGCACCTTCTAGCATGCCCTCACTCCTCCATACAGAGCAGATGTTTGAGATCTACAGGAGGAAGCCCCACAGGACAGTCAGGGCTCACCTGGGGAAGCACTTTCTGAAGCAGTTGGTGAGCTTGTGAGCAACAGGTCCGTGGATGACACGGTGGCACCTCTGCCACCACCACCCTGGGCACCCAAAGAGGACCAGGTATGGTCTGGAGAGCTGACGGTTTCTGTACCAGCGGTGGAAATCTCTGTTGTTTGGGCCAGCCTGGTGCTGGCTGACAGAGACCTTAACGTCCTCCCTCCACCCTTGGTGGCTGCTGTGGAAATGGAGGCGCTGGTGATAGGGAAATCAGTTCTTCTCTCTGTTGACAGGATGCTGAGTGACACGTGGCTGCTTCCAGTAGCTAAGACGTGATAAACAATTTACAATTTTACACATGTGAAATTATAAATAAACATGAGCTTTCTTCCAGTAACCCCCAGAGGCAGCAAGTACATGCACAAGTAGCAAATAAAGAGAAGATGTCCATCCAGAGAAAATAGGAGATTTGCAAAGACATTAATCCTTCCTATTGAAATCTGTCTTCTAAAAAACATGGTTTGATGCTGAGAAAAGTGCTAATATATAAAAACTGTTGAACTTATAATGCTGTGCACTTGATTTTACCTTTATGTGCCCGAGTGCACGCCACGCTGCTAGAAAAAACAAGTGCTGTAATAACCCAGAAAAGCCTGGAAACCAGTTCAGACAAGGCACTACGCTGGGCGGCGCGAAGGCCTTAGAGAAAACATTTGAAGAGAGAGGATCAGGGGGATCACACCACTTCAGCACTGCAGCAGGGTCTTGGACCAAACTGTGACATGAAAGACCTCAGAGATCACATTCCAAGCTGCCTTAAATTTGTTGAACTGGTTCAATTTCTGGGAAGCAGCATGGTCCAAGGGGGTAGGACAGAGGGCAGGAACTGAAGTCCGGTCCCTGGGGCTGCAGGGATATGATCTAACCCTCATTTGCTTAGTACTCTTGCCTATAAAATGGAGATAACAACTGGAGATAGTAAAAACAGAACCGTGATTTGGAAGTTAATTATTTTTCTTGGCTTAATGAAACTTCCCACACATGTGCCCTTTGTGTAAAAAACCAAACCACGTTTTTTGGTCAAGCAAGAACTGAAATATTTCAGAGAAAAAATCACGCTGCATCCTTTCAAACAATATATTCTGCATAACAGAAAAGTCAGGCGAGTGCAAGACACAGTAACAGTCCTACTTTTGCTTACAGGGAAAAGGGTATTTCTCTTCTAACTTGAGCTCACCTGGGGAAGGACCTTCCGAAGGGGAGCGAGAGCGCGTTAGCGATGAGTCTGCCACCCTCTCAGTGAAATCCGTGATTTCTGTGGGTCCACGAACTCCGTAGGTGTCTCTCACAGAAGGCACGGACGAGGGCTGGATGGTGCCCAGGGTCCTGTATGTGCCAGTACTGGATGGAGAGACTTCTGCTGCCCACCGGCTGCTGCCTGTGGCAGACCTTGGGGACCTCCCGCCGCTGCCGGTGGCCGTGGCTGAGATGAAGGCACTGGTGGGAGAGGAAGCAAGGGGTTTCTTCTCTGTTGCTGAGCCGTCAGCTGCTTGGTGGCTGCTTCTGACACCTAAGATACAAGAAAACCAGGCTGGAATTCTACATATAAAGCTATACATTTGAGGGATTGTTTGTGTAATGTACAGTTTTATACTGTTCATTGAGAAATTGAATAGACCAAGTTCTCAAGCTGGAGAAGGCACCGCTCTGGAAGGAGGCGAATCCCTTATGTTCAAGCACATGTGACTTACAAAAGGCCATGACATCTCAACTTATACCCACGGTTTTGAACTGCAGGCTGTGCACAAAGCCTGACTTAATGCATTTCAGCTCTTTCAAGCTGATCATACACCTCTAACTTCAAACCAAATCTGGAGGATGAGCTAAAACAGGCCTGGGTTAGGTTTTCTAGTGGCAGGTCCAGAGACTCCAGCTGCCACCTCAGTGCCAGGCTGACGGCACGGCCATGGGGCTGAGCCCCTCACACAGCACCAGGCACACAGGGCTGGACACAGCCTCACCCGTATGATGCTCAGAAACACCCCAGTGCCCCAGCCGGGTGCTCACCCCAACCAGCTTTACCCCAAGCCTAGCAGGCATGCTGCCCCAGGGCTCCCCCACACCGCGCCGCCGGTGATGCCAGTATCTCACTAGCTCACCAGGAGCAGAGGCTGCACTACCACTTGCAAAGCAATGGGCTTAACTGTGAATTAACGGTGCATGGTGGGGTAGAGCTCACTATAGACCACTGCAAGGGCACCGGGCAAGTCAGCACTGTCGTGGCTGTGGGGACCCCCAAAATGCTGCCTCTCTTACAGACCAGCCCGCATGGGAGATACTGCGCCAGGCGACAGCTGCAAATCCCCAGCAAAAGCGTCTCTGGCAGGGAAAAAGTACATGCACATATTTCTAACCAGTGGCTGCTTTTCCCAGCATGGGAGTTTCATTAGCAGTGAGGACATCGATGTTTTTCACCCAAAACTGTGATCCAGTCCCACCCTTCCCACCAGCCCCGCTGCCAGCCCGACACAGCCAGTAATAAAAATATCCACGTATCCAATAGTGACTGGTGGCCATATCTGAAGAAAAACAGCACGGGGATGCAAAATCTCACCCAGCTCTGAAGCAGCCAACTTTCAGGCCAACAGATTTACCTCTGGAAGTACTTTCGGAGGCAGGGAGGGAGCTTGTGAGCAAAGGCTTCCCGGGAGGTGACGGGAGATCAGTGTCTTCCCGTGAGCTGTTAGGGTGGTGTGTCCCAGCCCCCAAGGGGGAGAAGGTCCTCCCCAAAGGGCTGGTGGGGTTGGTGCTGGTGACAGAGTCCCTTGCCACACTGGCTGTGTGACCACTTGCGGGGGACCCTGGTGCCCCTGCTGGCACACTGGGCATGTCAGCATCCTGGGTGTCCAAATGCAGGGTTGCCTCTTCTGCAGCTGGGATGTTCCTGGGTTCATAATTGCTGCTAGAGGCTAGAGAAAGGAAAAAAGAAATATAAAGCTGCATACACATAAACGAAAACAGCTGGGTAGGTTTCATCCCGCTATCAGTAGATGTAGTCAACGTATGTGTGAATATTCAATAAGAAAATATTTAATACTAGGAAATCATTAAGACACGGGGGAAAAAAAAGGTCTCCATATAGGAACTCCTGAAGTTACTGCTTGCAAAATTCAACTGAAAGTTCAAGGAAAATCTATCCTCCTCTTCCAACAAGAATAATATTTATCCATACTTTCATTTCTGTGAAATGTTTTTAAATGTACAGAATCTGCCAAATACAATATTATTCCTCCTTTCTTTAAAATAAAAAGGATGTATTTTGTTTATAAAGAGTCTTTAAATAATGATCTGAGTTATACAGCTAGCTATCAAAACTCACTCATGGAAGTGCTTTCTGAAGCAGACGGCGAGTCCATGAGCAGCAGGTCTGTGGTACCTCTGCCACCACCACCCTGGGCACCCAAGGACATCCCAGGGGACCAGGTCTGGTTTGAAGAGCCCGTGATTTCAGTACCAGAGGTGGCAATCTCTGCTCCATCAGCCAGCTTGGTGTCAGCTGGCAGAGACCTTAGTGTCCTCCCTCCATCCTTGGTGGCTGTTGTGGAAACAGAGGTGCTGGCGGCAGGGAAATCAGAAACTCTTCCCTCTGTGGCTGAGATGTTGGATGGCTCATAGCTGCTTCCAATGGCTACAGCACAATAAAAAAGTCTGGATTTATACATATGGAATTATAAACAGATGGATCCATTTTCTTCCCAGATGCTTACAGCGCACATATGGATATTAAGCATAGGAAGTTTTCAATCTGGACAAAGTGCTCTTTTGGAAAGGTATGAATCCCCTCACCACGGGAAGACCTAGCACAAAACCCAGGGCTCGCTGCCAGGGCAGCACAGCTCTGTGAGAGCCAAGGTGGCTCGGCCAGCACGAAATCCCACGGGACAAGGACTGCAGGGACTTGCCTTTACATCCCACCTTTGCTCTAAGACTCGTGGAAACCGGCCCAGGCTCTCTTAGTGTTTTTTTGTAGCTTGACCATGCATCAAACAGCAAATAGGGGAAACCTGCCCACGGCCATGTTCCCGTATGAGCCTCCAGCTCACTACACATCCCAGGGCTTAACAGGACATGGGGAAAAATGCTTAAAGAAGCACAAAATAGGGTAAACCAACAAATCATAGACTAACCAAGCTCCCCCGCGGCACTGCTTTCCGAAGCTGGGTGAGAAGGGGCAAGCTGGTGCTCCATGGAGGGCCTGGGGAAACGTCCCCATGCCGGGGCCACCGAGGAGGGCATCAAGGCTGGGGGCTGAGCTGCGGAGCCTGGTGCTGTCCTTCTGACACCAGACCTCGGGTTTTCTGCAGCCCTAACGCTGTCCCCAGCAGCTGTGACAGAGAAGGGATGTGTCAACGTAAGAACCCTGGAGATGCATTTGCTCCCAGGATAAGGACCTGGCAACATGGAGGTTTTCAATAAGTTCATGTGGAGTGGGGCAAAGTCTCCGTTTCTGAGAGCACCAGAAACTTCCTGCTTGAAAAGCAAATGAGGGGAAGCCACGGAGCCCAGGGATCCCGGGTTTGTTGTCCTGTACAGGCCGTTGAGGCACAGACATCTCACCCTGTCTAGCCAAGAGCAAATCCACCCAGCGTGGCCATGAGTGTGGGTCACCACCCCACCACCCCACCGCAGCACCAGTCGGGGGGGGGGGCACAGCTCAGGTGGGGCTGGAACCACCCCTTTGTTCTGCAGCTGGCACTGAACCAGGTGAGATGTTCTGCAGCTGCTGTTGCCCACCCTGCAGAAAACACAGCGATGAAGCCCAAAGACCTTTTTTTTTTCTTTTCACATGGAAAATGTTGGGGGTTTTTAGACCAAATTATGTTTCTCATTGCTTTTTCGTGTTTTCAGCAGGGAATTTCAGCTAACCATCCAAATAGTAACAAACAGAGAAAAAGCATGTGCAAAACACATCATCATCTCAGTTTCAAGAAAGAAATAACTATATAAAGGCTTTTTAAAGCTATAAAACAAAACCATAGGCCAGCAAAGCTCACCTCCAAAAGTGCTGTCCATGGCAGGTGACGCTGTGAGCGAAGGGCTTGTGTAGTCCCCTGTGACATCCCTGGGGTGTAGCATGATGTGGTTTGTACCAGGCTGGGTATTGGAAGCCCGGGGGGAGGCCTGGGGCTGTTCCAGAGAGCCAGGGAGAGGGGTGCTGGGGAGGGGCTGCAGCATCCCCCCACCGCTCCCTGAGGAGCTGGGTGAAGTGGCTGCAGTGCCCGTGGGAGGGCTGCCAGGCAGCTCTGTGCCCACCCAGCTGCTCACCGGTCGAGAGGGGCCACTGGTGCCTGCAAGGCAATGGGGGAAAGCAAATGAGAGGACAGGGACAGGCTGAGGTGCCCACCCAGCACCCTCCGCTGCCACCCTCCATCTGCCCCCACAGCCCACAGTCCCCTTGCCTGTACTCTGCCTGCAGCAACTTTGCGTTCCGGAGCTGCACCGATTCATTGATAATTTTCAAGGCCAGGAGAAGCCTTATGGATCCTTTTCTCCACCCTTATGCATGAAGCAAGCCAGAAGACTGCCCTGAGCACACAATGGGGATGGAGGGCTGGACCCAGCACACAAATCTCTGGCAGTGCAGGAAAGCCAGGCTTAACCAATGCCCAGTTTCCCCAGGGAACAGCATCCACCTTGTTCCCAGGCTGAACTGGGATGGCTCACCCGGGTGATGGGTCTCCATGGATGAAGGCAGCAGCACTGTCCTCATTGAGTTGTCAAACCCCATCACATCCCAGGCTCCAGTGCGCCTGCCCAGCATCCTCTCGGCCGAATCAGTGGGGACAGCTGCCAAAACCAGCAGCATCCCCTTGGCAGCTGCAGGGGTGCTGGGAGAAACCAGAGCCCTCTTGCCTCTCTCCCGGCTGCCCGCAGCGTGGTGCTGGCTTCCAGCAGCTGGAAAGCAATGCAGAGAGAGTCATGTTCCCCCTGGACAAGTTAATTTTTCTCAGCTGGGGCAGCAGCAGCATCACCTGCTGTGGTACCCAGCCCTACCATGCACAATAGGTAGGGTCACAGCTGCATCCCCCAGGTTTCCACTACTTAACACAGAGCACACGAGGGACTGCTGGGAACACAGGGTTTCTGTCACCAAAAATATCAGTATTTCAAAATTTGTCATCATTTGTGTGTGGCAAAAGAAATCCAGATTTGTTTCAAAAACAGTAAACATAGAAGGCAGTAAGGAGCTTATGCCAGGACAGCCAGCAGCTGGCAGCTTGGGCATGCCAGCTCCACACTCTAGTCCCTAAGCAGGAAAAAAGACTGAGGAATTAAAAAATCAAAGAAAACCTCTGTGCTCATAACTCAGCAAGACACTTATTTCATCTGGGACTATTAAGAAAAATCCTGAAGTGGGGACAGGGCAATCAGCACAGCCTTGTCCTGCTGGTGTGGGAAGCAGGCTTTACTTTAGTGCATGCTTAAAAAAGTACACGTGTTTGCTCAGGAACACAGTCCCACCAAATGCAGTAAAGATTATGAACGAGCCCAAAGGTAAGTGTTCATCTGCACGATTTCCATGTGAGAACCTCAGCTATGAATCACGATGCAGCTAGTCAGGTATTTTTAACTCGGGTAGTTATAATCTAGGTTGGGTTCACAATGGGGTTCAGCTCCTCCTGGGAGGACGTGGGGATGCCCAGGGGTCTCCGCTCTGTGCACAACCTACAAGCTCCATGGATGGGCAGGACTCTCTGGGGTGCTGCTGGGTGGTGAACAATGATAGTGGCAGCTCCCAAGAAGCAGTTTCATTGTAACATTGGGAAAAAAAAACCCAACAACACACACACAAAGAAACCCCAGCTTTCCTGTGATTTGATTTCTTCCAAAAATCTGAATTTCTAGCAGTGGGGCAGGAATAATTCCTAACACACCGGCTATTCTGGGTCCATGGGCTGGGTAGGGCAAGCAGGGGCTCTCACATCCATAAAACTCACCAGGAAGATGGCTGCGGGCAGGCAGGTGGGTGTCTGTCCCAGCAGATGGGCTCTCTGGGGGTCCTGCTCCCAGCGGGGTGGCATCCCCATCACTGGAGAGGGAACCAATGTGTCCCACAACCTTGTTGGCTGCTGGCATCACACTGTGTCTTGTAGGCAGCAATGCCCGCTCCCTGCTCCCAGCCAGCATTGTCACCAGTTCCATGCTGTCCACAAGAGCACCAGAAGTTCTCATCTCGGTGTCTGAACTTCTCACCTGATGGCTGCTTTCAATGACTGAAAGGAAAAACAAGAAAAAAAAAAAAATCCCATCAGCGCTGGACACACAGGCTCAGCTTGCTGTGGTAACACTGAGGCCAAGCTCTGATCTCATTTACACTAGAGAAAATTTTGCATAATCAAAACACAGACATGAAATTTATTTTTGGATTCACACCAGTGGAAATCAGATTGGTCTGCGGGGCCAAATGCCAAAACCCACCTTTGTGCACAAGGTTAATTCAATTCGGCACCCCTGTGTTTTTTTGGATTGGTTTGTGTGTGTGTGTGTGTGTGTGTTAGGAGAAAAAAATCTTAACAGGAGCAAAAAGAGAGTCTTAAACAAGTAACCAATGGAGATACATGCAGTGTGGAGGCCATGGGAGGCCAGTGTAGGTCTGCAGAGCTGATGGCCAGCTGGAGCCCAGCACAGCCCATGTGCCCCAACACGAGGCCGTGGTGATGGGGGGAGGGACTCACAGCTCTCCCCCCCGCTCTGCTCAGACAGTGCTGGCTGGATGCCTGACCTTGAATCCCATCATCTCCAGAGAGCTAGCACGAAGTTGGCCAAGAACCACCAGGCAAACAGGAGGGCTGGCATAAGCCATCCAGCCACCACGAGGCGCCGGGACAGAAGACATCAGCGTATGGTGTGGATTACACTGGCCATCCAGGTGCTGAAGCAGCCCAAGACGATGGACATTTTGGTGTATCTGACATCAATCTCCACCAGAACATAAGAAACAAGATGCAGTCTGTACATCATCAGGTCCATTTTCCGTAAGCAAACATGGCCGGAGCCCCTGCTCCATCCTGAAGTGCTTGGGTCTGTTCTCTTGCTCCTGCTGGAAGGCTTGCTCCAAACTCCCACCTCTCCCATCATCCAGAATAATTTTCTCATTTCATTAGAAAATGAATAAACACATTTATAGAATAAATATTCATTCCCAAGCCAGCATTACCCTTTAGCTTAACTAGCTCTTCTCCTCCCTCTACTTGCTCCCCACTGTGCCGATGTGTCACAGCAGTGATCACATCCCTTCTTTGCACAAGTTTCTTCTGCATTTCTACCATCTGCTGTATCTCATGGACCAAAAAATTACTTCTCCCAGGGACATCAATAGACATTACATGCTTTACAGATCTCCAAAAGCGCACAGATGGCTGTGTGCATCTCTAGAATACCAACATGTTCCCAAACTGGGCCCTAAGCAAGGACTGGAGACGTCAGTAGCCAACTTCTCAGCTCAATCATTAACATCAGTAGCCAACTTCTCAGCTCAATCATTAACATCAGTAGCCAACTTCTCAGCTCAATCGTTAACACAGACCACCAGCAGCAGCAGGACTCGGTGCGGCAGCTGTAGCTTCAGCCCTGGGTCTGCCATCCAGTCTGATGCCGCCTGGAGCAGAGCATCTAGTGGCAGCTGCCATGAGCAGTTCCAGTGAGATTTGCTGGAGGAATTGGGGCTTCAGCCCCCGGTGCCAGCTGGGGCTGCACCAGGACTTCCCTGCACATCGATCACACGACAATCAGCAGCGTCCTTCCCTGCCCTGTACATTCCAGCTCTGAGGCTTGGCCAGCACTGCAGCCTCGGATGCTCGTCAGAGCCCACAGCAAGTCAAAGCAAGTTCAATTAAGGGTTGTGTCACCTGAATTAGCAAGACCCCCACTTTGTCTATCTTCCTTGTAACCAACACAATCTCTGGGCTGGAATAGCCCAGTGCACACTCCACTGGCTGAGCGGGCAAAATAGGAGCCTGGCAAGGGAAATTGGAAAGAAAGTGAGCAAAGTCGCCTATTTTTGGGAGGGGAACTCCCCCCACTTTGCAGCTCAGAGATCCATCAGGCTATGGAACATGTCCTGCCTGTCACACATACGGCATCTCAAAGGGGACTGCAGATGATACAGGGGCAGCAGCTGAAGGCATCAATCTCTGCCCAAAAGGTCTGATGTTGAGGGTTAAGCCTTGCATGTCTGTCCTTCCCCTCCAAGCACTTTCTGTAAGAAAGCCTTGCCTTGGTAATACACTCACGGGGCACCCACCCCTCCTCACCTTGCCTGACTCCTTTGGGGTGGCCATACCTGCCACACCAAAGGTGGCAATTTGGAGAATGGTCTCGTCGATCCATCGGCAATTGTTTCAGCAGGAACTTATCAAGAAAAAAGAGATATGTA
>JAVJGJ010000061.1:32320093-32336941 GCA_035590215.1 Microhierax caerulescens
CCACTGTGAATTATCAAGAAAACAGAGATATGTAGGTAAGACAGTCCACATTTCATCCTGGGACTCTGAGCACCACAAAGCCCAAGGAGACAAGAGCTGCAGTGGAGCAGAGCCCCTCAGATGCCTTTACTGGCAGCCCTCAAGGCAGCTGTGACGTCTGCCATGCCAAGCACGACAAGGGGATGCGAAGTCACAGGGGACACTCGGCAAGCCAATACCCAGCCTGTAATTGTAGCCCACAAGTCCATTTATAGCAGCCCTGATGCTGAAAGATTTGGGTGTGCTGGAGGGCGGTGCACTGAATTTCTCCCCATTCCCCTCTCACAAAAAGCTTTCAGCTGTGCATCCAACCCATGCTTACTGTGCCCCAGCAGCCAGCTTTGCTGCACAGAAAAAAGGCAAAGCAGCAGATGCTTAAAGAAACCCTTAGGGGATGAGTATAGACAGAGGGAAATTTGCTTTCTCAGGTTGCCAAGTCATTTGTTAACAAGGGCTCTGGCCAGGCATGCTAAAACACATCGTGGGGCACTGCAGCAGGCATTTAATTGCCACTTCTTCAAAATAACCCTGGAAATGCCAGCAAGCAGTACCTTCAGCTATGGCCCTTGATTGAACACAACTGGTTTGAAAGTAAAATGCTGCTGGTTGCTTGTCTGGTCCTTGTTTGCCCGGCAAATTCACCTCGGAGTTCTCTCTGTCCTCTTTTGGCTCTGCAGAGCTTCTGGGAATAAACTGAAGCAAAACCCTTCCCCTTACCGTGGGCACCAGCAAACCTGGCTTTGAGTGCAGTCAGGGAGCAGACAGGCTGAATAAGAAGGTACTATTTACACAGGCTTTTTAGAGTCATCAGGCATTTTTATCTCTGCCCTGCAAGGTATGCCAGGTCCTGCTGCAGGAAGGAAACCTTCATGCCAGCATGGGCTCAGCTCTGCCATTTGGTGCCAACCATCATGCTGCCAACCCACAGCATGCCATAAGGAAACGCAAAAAAATCAGTCTCTTCAACAAAACAGACAAGAAATCTCAGCTCATCACACAGCCTTCCAGAAGCGCCAGATCACTGCAGTCTCCTCTTTGACATCCCTGCAGAAATTAGCCTTCAAAGATGACCCTCCTCCGCTGGAGTGAACAGACCAGATGAAAACTTCTTCCAAAAAAACCATCTGGCCTCCCCTGATGCATTAAAGGCTTAAAGCTGAGCAGCCCTTTAGCTCAGGTACTGATTTGTCACTAACAATTTTGTCACATCCTAAGCTGCCAGCTGCTTTCCACGGTTTAACTCCACACGACCACAGCTGTCGAGTAATATTTGACTTCCAGCACAAAACCCTCCTGCCACCCGCCGGACTGGTGTTTTCCTTCCCAGTTAAAACTAGCAGTGATGCTCACCAGACAGGTCGAGGCTCGGAGTTACTTTTTCTTCACAAGCATAACAAGCCCGTGGCTTGCTGGGAGCTGAGTTATAATGCAGCCAGGACAAACAGATCAAGTTCCAGCCGATTTCTCAAGGCTTTGGGTTTGCCCCTGGCAGCCCAGCTGGATGTCTACCTTGTCAGGCTCCTGAAAAATCCCTTGTGGACCAGTGATTTTCTGTCTCCATCCCAGGGCGCAGCACAGGCACTGCCCTGTCCAGGAGGTGGCTGCTGCCGGGGCAATGTCACGGCAATGCTCAAGGCTCAACCGTGGGACAGCACGACACCAAAAAGCACAATGCTGCAACTTTTCAGCAGTGGCTGTGATTGCTCATAGACATTTTAGGGCAGGCAGTGAGGAGGGATGTGTCCTGCTAACGGATCCCCGCAGGCAGCATTTGGCAGGAGCATCACAACCAGCCAGGGCACACCATAAGCTATGCCAGCCCCGCTGCTTTCCTGCAGAAGGGATTTATCTCCTCAAAGGCCACAAAAATACCCACTTGACCAAGGAACACAAATGTAATGTGTGTTTGCACATAAAGAAAGCCAAGAGCAGTTGCCTGCCTGCCCAGAGCAGCCCTTCACCCCAGAGCAGCGACTCCTCGGGAGGGTAGCGATTCCCGGGGGACCGTTCCTGGTACGGCCACCGTGGGAGCATCCCATACCGAGCAGAGCGCGTGTAAAGCTAAAGCAGGCTCCTCCCGAGGACAGGCAGCTATAATTATAAAGTCCACATCTGTTAACGTTGCATAATCTTAACATCATCCGAGGCTCACGGAGGGGAAAAAAACCAAACCCACCTCATCTCAACTTAGAAAACTCCTTGCCGGCTGTAGGAAAAGCTTAGGAAGAAAGGCAGACGGCAAGGGAGAAGAGGCAGGGAGCAAAGCCGGGGCTGCCGGCCCCGCAGCGGGTGGCACGGGTGGCTGCCGCTCCCCGCCGGGGTCGAGGCCGGGTCTGTGCCGTGTTTTGAACGGCTGCTGCGGATGTCGGGATCATGGGTGGAGGCCAGTTAGGAGCCAAGTGAGTTTGTGTGAACAAAAGCTACAGCCCTAAATCTGGACCGTCCAGGGCTCTCTGGGATTTTCAATTTCCTTCCTTGTTCTTGCCCTGAAAGAAGCAGTTCGAGGAGGGAGGGGGGAACGGGGTGCGGGGAGGGGGGGGAGGGGACGGAAATGGAGCTTAGAAAAAAAATATTCATACTTGAGACGGGTCAGTTGAGCGTAAACACGCTGATAATATTGCTCAGGGAAGGTCCCTCGTGTGCACTAAGCACTGGAAGAATGCGAGAGGCTTTTAACCACATGCAGTCAACCCTTTTCTGCTAATTCTTTCAATATTAATAAAAGGAATTATTCAGGCTGGATGAAGAAAGGTGGCGAGAGAGGGTGGATGGGGAAGAGAAGCGGTGCGGGAGCCCTGCTAGCACTTCTGTCCCTGCTGCAGGGCTCGGTTTGGCTGGGGTGCCCTGCAGACACATCCCCTGGTAGCGCCTTGCTTTGGTCCTCGTGCTCCTCATCCTCTCCCCACCATCTGCCAGGTAGAACAGGACAGCAACTCACAGGACTTTAAATCATTTTAACCACCGTACAAAGGATTTATGCAGCCATCAACAGACTAGAGCTTTAAGAAGTCAGCTCGAGAAAGGTGAGGGGGGCTTAATGCCAGCAGCAGACCCTGCAAGCTCAGAGTGCCAGGGTGCAGGTGGTAACGTGTGCCCACAGGGCTGGGGACATCAGCGTCGCTCTCAGCCCCTCCCATGCCAGGCCATGGCACTTTGCTGGCACTGCGCTTCATGAGACAAAACCACGCTACTCTTCCACACCACCTCCCCTCTGGGACCTGTAAAACTGCGGAGGATGCTAAAGGTCATTTTCAGTTCCTACCCCTTTTTTTTCATGGTCCCAGAGCCTGATGCTCAGAGATGCAATAAGCATAAAAAAAAGGATCCAACTACTGCTCTTAAGAGCGGTACTCTAAAGCAGAGAAACAGGTATTCCAAAATAAAGACCACACAAAAACCTGTGGTCCTTTCCAAAAGCGTGGGATGCATGCATACAGCTTGCCTGCAACCAGGGATAAAACCCTGTGCAGGGACAGGACATCGTCCTGCTTATCCAGTGGTTTCCAGCCTCTTACATTTGGTGTCCTAACATTTCCTTGGGGAGGTGCAGGTCCCCAGATTACCAGCTCAATCCTACGAAGCCCTGAGCTTCTTACTCATCTTTCTTGGACAGCTTGGGTTCAGTCCACAGATCCCTGGCACTACACGGACCCACGCTCCCTGAAAACCACCAGCCCAGGGCTCAGAGCAGCACCTTAATCCTCTTTTCATGAGCTTTTGGTTTTAAATAGCTTTTGGCAACCAAATTGAAAAAAAAAGTCCTGTTTTATTGTCAAGTCTTTGGAAAACACGTTCAAATGCAAGTCCACTTCCAACAGGGATAAGCTGTCTCATGATTACCCATACGCCTAAAAAAGCCCCATAACCATGCCAAGGCTCCAGTAAAATCCCGACCCAACCATCCAGCCACCCAGTGAGGAGGGGACCAAGGCTGCGGCCACAGAGAGCTCGCACAGGGTCCCACCAAGACTCATGTCCCTGCTGCCTTCCCTGAGCAGAAAGCCTGAATTAGCCGTATCTGCCTGCATGCTGGCTCGTGTATGTTCTACCTCAGAAATGTCCCAGGTGTTAATGTGGGAAAAGCCCCTGCAGCCCCAGGGGGGGCGGAGGCAGCTCTGCCCCAGCACCAGCTGATGGGGCCCGGGAGCACTTACCAAAGGGATTTCTTTCTCACCATTTTCAGTAAACATTAATAAAAATCAGCCAAAAGAAACCTCCTGAACGGCACAGCTCTCTAAGCACTCACACCTCCTCTGTGCCCCCTCTCCCGCTGCCCTGTGATGCTGAAATGTCTCCAAGCACCCTGCCTGCACCATGGATCCTGAACGCTAAATCCCAGCACCACCGCATGCACTTCAAAAACCCTGCAGGCATTTCTCCAACGTTCTGCAGAATCATTACAGAAAATATCACCCACGCAGCACTTCTCCTTCCTCCTTCCAGGGTTTTTAAAGTCACCTGGAAGCTTTGCTCGGTGGGGAGGCAGCAGTACCCTCCTCACCTGCCCTGGCGGCCAGAGCAAAAGCCATGCAGGGACCCAGCCCGGTGTCATTTTAACTTCTGGTCCCATGCGAGGGCAGTGCTGCTGGAGACTGTCAGACGGCTCGGGGAGGAAGTCTCCTGGCAGGGCTCCACCAAAGTGGAGTTGCTAGGTCACTGGAACAATAAAAAGGCAAGAAAAAACATCCTGGCTGCAAAAAAGAAGGGGAGGGGGGGGAAGGAAAAAAGCCATGGCAGTGTGTACAGTGCTGGTTAAGTGGAAAGAACCAGGGTTGGAGAGAGCAGAACGATGATGATGCTGGCTTTTGTAAGCACGTGACTTAATTTCTAGTGTGAACCTTTCTCCAGAGCTCTCACACAAATAATTCCAGAAACACAGAATCTGACTGCAAGGTAAGCAACTGCTAAAAATCTCACATGGGGCAGTATTTCCAGGGAAGCTAGCCCACTGCTGTTACAGAGACACTAATTACCCTTTTCATGCTAACCAGGGCATCCCAATCCACCCTATGACTTTCTCACCCCATCACATGCCCCCAGAGCTGCCTGTGTTCATTTAGAACCGGTAATGTCAGAAAACTGCCTCCAAGCAGGGCTAACCTTTGGCAGTCGGGGGGTGAGCAGCCTCACAAGGTGCACAGTGCTGTGCAGCCCTGGGGCTCAGGCTCCTCGGCGAGGAAAGGTGCTGGCAGCTTAGAAGCTGCAGGGTGAAATTTTGCTTTCTGAAAAGTTTAATGTCAAGGCCAGAACGGAGCATTAGCTCATTCTGTCTGACCTCATGTATAACCAATGTCATTCCATGTAGCTTATTTACTGCCTGTGTAAGTTCAGTGACCTGTATTTGATTTAAATGGATCTTGCAGAGAAAAATACCCAAAATATTGGTATTAGCGATTCGGAATTGTACTTAAAACTGAGAGAACTACGGGCTGAAGCAGAGATTTTTCTCCACAAAACCTCAACACACATCAAAGAGTGATGCCTGGCAGTGTGAAGCATATGTGCAGCAGGAGCCGGCTGCCCCAGGAGTGGAGGACTTTGGCCCTTTGCCGACCCAGGAGAAAACAAGGCGGTATTTTCATGTCAGACTCTGGGAACAAAATGACAGGTCCCTGCTCCAAAGTGTTCTGAGCCCAGGACCTGCCTCCCACAGCCAGGAGGGGATAATAAATACCGGGAAGACAGAGTAGGGAGTAGGAAAAAGGGTGCTGCCATGCTGAGAAGCTATGCCAGGAGCAGCCAGGGCTGCCACGTGTCCCTGGGGACTGAGCGATGCTGCCCATTGCCGCAGGGTGGGCTTTGGTCCAGGTGCCTTGACCAGAGCCTCACTCCAGCAATGCACTTAAGAAGAGCTCCCCAGGGAACTACTCTCTGTGCTTAACACTAAGCACGTGCCAAAGAGCTTTGCTGGCTGATGGCCACACCAGGGATGATGACCAACCTGGGAACTGAGCAACCTCTCAAGGACGTAGTGAGGATGAGTAGGATGAAGGGCTCTCTCGGCTGCAGGAGGATCACAAGGCCACCAAGGGGTGGATGCGGTTTGGTGACACACAGATACAAGGCTTGCTGGATTCTACCCTCCATGTAGACTAGAAAAATCCAACCTCACCCCAGGGGAAAAGTGACAGCAGCCCAAGCCTTACAACCTGCTCTTGCCTCCCAGCTGAAGGTGGGATGCAGGGCATGGTGTCATGCCAGCGGGAACCATGGATGCTCTCATGGCTGCTACTCTTCCAGCAAGGGACAGCAAGCCTTGAGAGAGCACAGAGTAAAATGCAAACAGGCAAAAACTAAAGCAGCTTAAAGAGAAATCCCCAGAGGAGATAAGGGCCCCCACCTCCCTTCCCCCATCTGCTGCGAAAGGATGATGATCTAAATCGCATTTCCTAGATGACACCGCACCGATCTGCTGCCGGAAGCCGCGGTGGCCGTGCTCAGGATGGCGCCCAGCCTCCTTCTTCCAGGGCACAAGCCAGGTCCTTCACCGTTGGCACCCGCCGCTGGTCACCACTGCCACGGCGAAGGAGCAGCCTGCCCTGGGGCGGCTGGAGCCAGCATCCCTCCCGCTGCCCCACGCCACGCTCCCACAGCCTCTGCAGTCACACGTTTCCTTTCTAAGAACCACAGGGGAAGGGATTTACCATTTCCAGTGCCTTTCTCCTCATTTCAGGGAGGCTGAGAACAAGGTGCCGCCTTTTCAGCTGTGTGTGGGTCCCTGCTCTGCAGCAGGCAGCCTGCGGCCAAGCCCCGCAGCCAGCAGTGGCCATGGGTGATGGAGAAGGGCAGGACTGGGCTGTCACCCTCTGAGCTGTCACTGAGGACACAGTCAGTGTCAGGTCACAGCCTCCCTTGATGCGCACAGGCACAGTGTGCCGAGCAAGGCAGAGCAGAGGATCAAGAGGCCAGAAATCTGTGCCCAAACCCCAAACCCCATCTGCCCATACACTGACCCATATCACCCAGCACAGAGCCACCTCACACAAACTGCCTTGGCACTTTCTTGCCATGAAGTGACCATCAACTTTGGTCTTGATACAGCACGTGATGTTTCTTACCCAGCACCGTATGATCCAGGGGTACCACCAATTTGCAGGACAGGATTACAAGGATCTCTGTCTGCAGGGTACGGACTGTTCTCAGAGGCCATGAAATTGCTGGTACTCACATTTCCCAGGTCAGAAGCCTCCCGGCCCTCATTTGGCTTTCTTCATGCATCATATTTGCTGCATGCCCCTCAGAAAAGACCATCTTCATGATTATTCTGCACTCTCTGATCAAGTTTCTCTCCTAAAAAGCATCCTTTCAAAGCACTTTTATCTGCAGGGTTGGCTGCCAGTCTAAAACTGCAGCCCCATTCTGTATTTGCTGATAACGTCCTAAAAAGAATTAACATTTAGCTGTTAGTCCTGTAACTGAATCTGAATCAAACAATGATGACCGTTCAAATGCCTAAAGCTACTCAGGGGTATTTTCCTTTAAGCTCTTCCAAGCTCGTACCAGGAGTAAGGAGCTTTCTAAAGATGCCTTTGTGAGCACCAGCTACTGAAACCCTTCTCCTTGTCCCTCCAGACACAGATAGAATTATGCCCAGCTCCGGCACAAAGATAAAGGCTGAATTACAAGAGCAGTATTATGCTCCACAATCGGGGTCCTTGATTCCAATTGACAAGGAAAGCAAATCATGCGCAGTTGGTTTGCTGATATTTCCATTCCTGGAAATTCATTCCTACCAAAGGGATAGAATCAGTTCAATACAAAGGGTTACCTTTTGTGTTACCTCCCCAGATTGCTAAATCACCTTAACTTGTCAGTTCGTGATCTTACAAGTTATGCAGGGTCACACCTGGCCGCCACTTGTATGGGATATCTTTCTTTGCAGAAGGTTTAACTACCAGGCTACAGTTTCCTCAATAAGAAAGTGTTTTCTTACCTGTAACAGCACGGATGTAGTGGGACAGCTATTCAGAGATGCTGTGAAACCCTTCTCTGAAGTAAATTTTTTAAAACGTATTAGAGAAACATCTGCTGGTGTTCCTGCAAGGGAAGAAGCCTCGACATCCCTGGCGAGATGTCTTGAGATCCCTTTCAGGCCTGCCTTGTACTTTTATAGAGCACTCAAAACCAAAACCAAATGAAAACCCCCTCAAATATCCCCACTCCACCCTCCAGCCCTCCAGCTTAACACATACTCCAAAGAGTGCTGTCCTCCCCCCCCAAACAGATCCTGCCACCCTGGGTGGGCAGCAGTACCCTCCAGCTAGGCTGTCACAGAGGGTCTCTTTCCAATAATACACTGAAGCCAAACCTTCAGTTTGGGGTGATTCATCCCCGCTTCAGCAAAGTTCAACAGAGCATGATGTTTCACGCCGGTCCTCGGGGCTCGAGAGATTTTCCACGAAAGGAAGGGTGTTAACGCCTGTGTCCTAACAAGCGGTGACGTGGATAATTGTGCTCTGTAGATCCAAATTCCTCTTGTCACTCCAGATGCAGAAATGCCTTTTAGCATGCTCTTCAAGGAAAAAAGGGTGCGCCTTTGCTACTGGTAACCCAAAGGAGCCTGTCCATCAGTCCAAAACTCATGCACGGGGTTTCTTCCATGGTCTGGAGATCCCTGAGGGAATCTGAGGGTGGGTTCTGGTAGCAGAAATGACAGTGATGACCATCTGGCAAGAGGCAAGAGGTCAGACCGATTCCTGCAATGGCCTTTAAAACCTCTGCCATCACAACAGGCTGAAAAATGCTGAGAAAAACGCCCTGAATGTGTGTGCAACACGATGGATGTCCTCTGGGAGAGGCAGCCTGAGCTGCACCCCTGGGACAACGGTTAACCCTTCAGGCACAGTCTTTATGCCTTTCTATCAGACCACTGCAAATTCCTCCTCACTCCTTTCCCAGCTGATTTCATCTCAGAGCTAAATTAGCTCAGGGTTAAAAAGAAAAGGGTATTTTCTCCCAGCCTTGAGCTGCAAGATCTTTGCTGCCATCTAACCACTGTGCAAAAGGTCCCTCAAACATCTCTGTGTTTGCCTTGGCGAAAGAACCGCAAAGGTCACGGCGTTTCCAGAGAACTCTGCAAGCACTGACTGGGGAGCCCAAGATGGGGTGCTCATGCAGAGAGGCAAAGGGAAGGACCTGCAGCATTCTGTTGCGTTGCGAGTGACACAGTCACCCTCAAACAGCTTAAACTGGCCAGACCTCAGCCACAATGCCACAAAAGCAGTTTTAAAAGTCCTTCTAGCTTCACGTCCTTGCACAGAATGAAAAGGCAGGTGGAGCTTGCATCTCCCAGCGGAGAGTCAATCTGCCAAGGTCAAGGCGCTTGCACAAGGTATTCGGATAGCTGGACAGAAAACAACTGGGTTGGCACCCAACTGTCCTGCTGCATTGCCCTGCGCTTCTTTGTGCACCCCCTCTTTTCCTAGCAAAGCGAGACGATTAAGATGGTTGCACTTCTGCAGACAGACACACAGGCAGAGCCTTGCCAAGCAGGACTGTCTGAATCGGCCCCTGCGTCTGGACTCAAAAGCCTCTGGAGATCAGCTTTGAGCTAGCGGCATTCTTAAACACAGCCAACCCGGACTTCTTGTGTGTCTCCTGGATTTGCAGCTCACGTTTTCGAGGGGTTTTTATCTACCACCTCAACAGCCAGAAGCTCTTTTTCTCCCCCTCTAAGTGATTCTCTTGCAACAACAACTCCAGGAGTTGGGGGTTCAAGGAAAGACAGCCAAACCTTAGGAGGCTCTCAACACAGATCCCGACTTCTGGCAGCAGCACGCTCTCGCCCACAGCCGAGATGCTGACTGCAGCTCAGGAGATGCTTAAGTAACCAACTGCAAAACTATTTATCAAATGACTCCGAGGCAAGGGCACAGCAGATGCAGAAGCAGATGTAACCCTCCTCGACAGCCCTGCCTGCGCAGAGGACAGGCAACGGGAAACACCTTCATCCAAAGCCATGAGAGGGACTGGGGCAGCAGCACCGGAGCAGTGACAGCTTGTAGCATATTTCCTATAAGCACCTGCTTACAGGAAATAGGTCGGCTTTTCCATTTCAGGCACATCTTCAATTATATTTTTATATCTCGTACGTTTTATACTGGTTTCTGAAGAGATGAAGCTCCTGAAACAGCTTTCTCTGTCCTCCTACATCGAAACAAATTAGCCTGGATGGCAGATGCCTCCAAGACAGCAGGTTGCTACAGGTTTTACAAAGACCAGCACTTTTCTAGAGAAGACTCCAGTGAGTGTCCGACTTGGGAAGCTGCTGCACCCAGACCAAGGAGGGTCCCTGTGGTTTGGTCCATGCCCTGGCCATGGGACCCATATGCACTCAGCACCCACAGAGCCCAAAATGAGCCACAGCACACATTAACACCACCCACCACGCTGTGGCGAGCAGAACAGCAAACCACAGGTACTGCTCACAGAGTGGCTTCATCACATGTACCTCCCTTGCATGGGTTTGCCCAGACACTGACAGCTCTAAAAATGAGCCTCTTTCTCCCCTGGTTTTACACAACCAGACTTTTGACCCCAGTACCCCAGTGAGTGGAAACCTCACGTCGTTCTACCTTCCTCCAGTTGACCCCTCTGCTCACCCTGGCTCTGCCTGCCCCTTCTCTGAGCTTTTCAGGACCAGGGGTGACCAGCACCCCATCCAGCACCCAGCTGAGATAAACCACAAATTAACAGCAAAGAAGGGATGTGACCCAAGATTCTGAAAACTGTATTATAAACATCACAGTATTCAGATCCTGCGAGACATCCTTACTTTAAGCGGGAACTGGTTCTTACTCCCTTTTCCCCCTGTTCTCTCCTGAGCACTTCAGTAGACTGGGTCTGACAGCAACGTTACTCTAGCACAGGCAATAGCTATGCTAACAGCTTGGAGGAGCCGAAGTTTACAGAGCTTCCTTTACTCGAGGGAACTGCATTTTTCTAAGATTATATTATTACTTGGGCTGGTCGCTCAGTAATGCAACATCATTTCCCTTTTGGGTGGGAAAGTTCTCTCCTTGTCCTTGGATGCGAATGATTTCAGCCTGAAAGGAAGAATGCGAACTCTGCATAATCAAAGAGCCACAAATGAACCATGCCCCTTGCTGAAGCAGCACGAGGTCATGGTATAACGCGTGGGAATTAAAAAAATATATGGTGATGGGTGCACATGCATCAGCTGTACGTATGCAGAAAAGGGTGAGAGGGAAGGGCGTTCAGATGGGACAAAACCATTTTCACCTTGTAGGCACCCACAGACTTCGTTCTTTCACCAAGCCTGTGCTTGTAGCCCTCTTGCATCTGCTCTGGATGAATATCCCAGCAAAAGAACCTCTAATATTTATGGAAACATAGAATTGCAATGCAAATGTCACAAAACTGCTCAGAGAAATAAAAATTTGAATTTATAATCAGGTCTACTACCACCAAAAAATTGGATTCTTTGAGCCTTTTATGCTCAGCTAATCAGGAAAGAGAAAGCACATATCATATGACCTACATCTTCAATCGAATGTAAATAACAGGGCCTGTGCTTGGGGTATTAAGGCCTCGTGATGAGCTTGCTCATGAGCTGCAGACTATGGATTTTGTATCGGACATTATCAGAGGATACTATGAATAACCAACCTTTACTTTGCTTGGAGCTCCTTCTGACCCTCTGGCTTCTCAAACTGCCCCGAAAACTTTTTTTGTACCATTGTAACGGCAGGACACCACGACAGGTGCCAGGATCTGGCCATGCCTCTTTCCAGAGGAGCTCCGTGCATGTCCCAGTGGATCAGCCCAAGCGTGAGCAGTGCCGCTCGCCTCCACAGAGATGCTCGCCCACCCAGACCCTCCTCACCCCTCACACCCGAGAAACTCTCGAAACTACGAGGGGTGCAAAGCCAGGAGACAGTGGCTATGAGCCATCCAGCTCCAGATCATTTCCTCAGGGTATTTAGGCAGTCGCAGCTCTGCCCAGAGCATCCCACACATGGCAGGGGCAGCCGGCCGGGGTGCAGCGTGCCGTGCCCTGCTCCTGCTTCCCTGCAGCAGCACAGACACAGGCAGAAAGAGCATTTTCTGGTGCAAAAAGGCAGCAGGCTCAGCCATAACTGAGCCCTACCACCTATCCTTAGTTTGGAAACAGTATGTAGCTTTTGACCACCGATGGGAAATCCATAGCGCCAGCCAAGGGTCCTTCCAGCAGCGACTCCAGAAGAGCTGCAGACTTTGGTGGTGCCATAGTCTCTAGACCGCAGCGCTGAAACACCGTTGGTATGCTGACTCGTTTTATTGGCTTGATTAACTTGTTAATTGCGATAATTCCTTGTTCTGGGGTCTTTTTTATTAACTTGGATAAATGCTTCATTAAAACCATCACAACCAGAGCAATGCTACCAAGGCGTCGGTCCTACCACTTCCATAGGGTGCGGTAAGAGCAGCGAGCGGGGCCAGACGCAGCGCCCGTGGCAGCCACGTGTGTCCCCCGAGCCAGGGCTGGCGGCAGGCAGCACCCACACAGCACGCACCTGCAGTCAGCCAGGCTGTGGTCTCCACTTTCACGCAAGGGACAGCTCAGTGCCCGGTTTGGCAGCTAGCAGGACCCTGCTCCTACTGCCCAAAAAATTCCCGGAATGCCATTTGCGGGACTGCCTGAAACGGGGCAGGTTTGACGCAGCCGCTTTCTGTTTTGGATGCTGAGCCCCAGCACCAGCCATGGCAGCATCCGTTCGAGTTCTGCACTACAACCACCCCAAGACCAACCACCTTTCTCGCCCGGTACCACACCTCCTCTGCTAAACGAGCATAATCCTCTGCCACCTCCAAGAGATGTGATGGGGATGGAGCCACCAGCCTCCGCACGGCACTCGGTGGCTGTGAAATGCCCCTCGTAGATGAATGGGATGGGGAGGGTGGAGGCAGCACACAGAACAGCTGGGGAGCTCAGTCAAGGAGGGATTCTGACTGCTAGCTCAAAAACTGGGATCTATAAGAGCAGGTGAAGGAAGTGAATTGTTCCAGAAACCCCACACTCCTCTAAACTCATCAGTTTGTGCATCTTTTGAGACTGAAAATAATATTCCCTGAGGAAGACACCCCTGCACCAGCAAGGCTGGCATCAGTCCCCACAGACACGGCAGCAACCACACATCTCCCTTGTCCTCCTAGCCACGAAAGAAAAATAAAGCAAATTAAATTATCCCTCTGAAGTGGTGAGGGCTGCTGGAGCAGAGCATGCTGCTGCTGCTGAATGGGCACAGGCTGGCTCTGGCTGTTTGCGACCGGGAAATTAAACTTTACAGAGAGCCCAACAAGGGGCTTTAGCTACAGCAGCTATCCCCTTCCCGCTGTGCCCTCGTCACAGCTTAGCGCTCGCGTTCACTGCGTACGGAGGCGTAAATCAATACCCATCACTACGTGCTCCCTGCCAGCCCGGTTACACAATTACCTCTCCGACCGCATTCATTTATCACTTAAATATCACACAAAGTGCCTTTACAAACGGATACCAACCCAGCCAGTCAGTGCATGACTCTTGTTACCTTCAGGGGTCTGGGATGGGGAAAGGGCAGGAAAGCTGATCCTTTATCTCCCTCCTTTTCTGAAATGCTTTTTTCCCCTTCTCTTTTCGTATTTGTTTATGTACCCCAAAGGAGCAGAGCTAAATCTACACAGCTCCAGGGACTTCATGTCCAGAGTGCACCGACCAAACCCACTTACAGCTCACAGAGAGGAGCAGCGAAGATGCCCGAGACAGGAAAACTCTGCAGCCTGCGGGTCTTTTGATAGCAACGCGGAGGCACGGGAGGCGATCCTTCCTTGTCCTTGTGCTGCAGGGGGAGGAAGCATCCTTCCTGCACCACCCGTGGTCACCTGAAATCACATCAAAGCTAAACAGCAGCATCTTACACCTCTCAGCAACGGTGTGACTGCACAGAGAGCCAGGTTTCTGTCACCCAGGAGCCACAAAATACGGTGAAATTTGAAGCAGGTTTGCAGGAAACACCGTACTTTTGTACGAAGAAGCATCCTCACCATCTTCTTCCCTTGCTCCTAAATCTGCTTCCTCACACGGACAGTTTCAAAGATAGAAAGTTAAAAAAATAACATAATTAAATGCAAGCTGTTCTGCCCTTGTAAGAGGGTTGGGAAGTTTCTCCTAGCAGCCAGCCTAAACCTCCGCTGCAAGCTAAGCTGATTCCTTCTCAGGTGATTTCACAACTATTTCCAGGGCTCCCATTGTCGAAGCTACAAAGGTAGGCATCAGCTGGTATGGGAGAGAGGGAGAAAGGACACAAGGACGTGCACAGATGGCAGAAAAGCAGAACTCGGGGCCAGCCCATTGCTGGCAGCCCTATGCTGTGCCGGGCAGCCTGGCAGGGCACCGGTGCTGGTCAGAAGTAAAGGGAAAAAGGATGCTGCAGACACAGGGGGAGCACCCCGGCTGCAGTGACCTTGTTGGGGGCTTGGTGCCACCCCCAATGTCCTCGTGGTGTTACTGGAATTATTCCCATTTTACAGGTGGGAAACAGAGACCTGCAGGAGGACAGAGCTTGTAGCCAGACCCCTGCCTGACCCAGGCTGGTGGCAGACGGTGCCTTCGGCTCGCTGGGCGCCCACGTGAAACAGCCGCCAGAAGAAATTTCACGGAGGGGTTTCATGACGCTTGAACTTTACTGTCACCAACTTTCTTGCTTCCTACTTTGCCTATTTTTTTTCTTTCCCCGTGTTCCTCTCCCCCCGTTCAGCCTGTATTTTAAACAACACACAAAAGCCATCTGTCCTCGTTTCTTCACCACACAAGCCCGCGGTGGGTTTGGCAGGGAGGGGCGGCAGATGTGCTCCGAGGCGCAGGCGGGCTGGGGAAGGCAGCGAGGCTCTGTGGGGCAGCCCATCTCCCGCCTCACCCCACGCTTTGTGAGAGGCTCAAAAGCCCCAATTTCTACACCCACTGCCTCACCATCTGCTTGCTAAGCCCTGCCTGAGAAAGGGCTTTTGCTGCCTAACCTCAGACTTGCTTCAAGTGGAGATGTAATCTTCATTTCCACATAGCGGCAGGGTGATGGGTTCACAAAATACACACACACATACCCTTCAAGCAAGTGTTTTCAAAGGTGAAAAATATCTTGGAGGGGCAGAGGCAGTAGCAAGACAAACAGGGATTTCTGAAGCGTCTACAGCTCAACCTGAGAGTGATTCAGGAGATCCCATCAGCCCACGCCTGTAACGCCAAACAATTCCCTTGACTGACAAGCATAGAGCTGTAGCTAACAGCAAGTGAATCGTGGCTGTCAGGACCCAGCGTAATTCATGATGCTGTTTGCTAGGGAGCAAGCTACTGCCAGGCTATTTATCACTCCTTCATGATGCATCCCCCATTCCTTCTGGATGGGGCTGACACAATTCACGAGCACCTGTAGCTGCTGAGCTTGGGCTGCATGGAGCGAAGCCCGGGCAGCCAGACACTGGTAGCCAGACAAATGGCTTTTCCAGCATGTGGACGGATAGTTTGAGCTTTTCAGACTCTTAACAAAGGAAACGCATTCCTCTACTGACTCTCAGGAGTCATCAAGGTCACAGAAAAAGATGCCAGATCGAAAGCTGAGATGAAATGAGATAGTTTTTTCTGTCCACCGAGGAATTTGCACAGCTCTCGTCAAATAATAGGCGAGCACTTTGCTGGCAAGTTGCAGATTTTATCTTCAGACAGCTGACAGCAGGTAAGGCAGCACTATTTTCTCCCAGTTTGGAGGGCAAATGGACACCTGGAGCGCCACAAAGAAGTGGCTGAACTGGGAACAGACCCAAATCTCCTACATTTCGGTTCAGTATCCTAGTCACCAGGCTGCTCTCATACAAACAGCGTTAGTCAGGAGCCTTCTAATCCTCTGCAGAGTACATTCCAGTCGATATCCCCAACTGTACATTTGGTCTAGTGTGGATACATCTCGCAAAGGCACACCTTGGGTTTGTGAAGAAAACTAAAATGCTATAAATGTAGTATTGTCACGTTTCCTGAAAATGTATAGCACCATGAAAATAACTTAACCCCAAGTACCAAAGTATGAGATTCAGTCTACATGAGAAATTAAAAGTTGCAATTTGACAATCCAGCTCAGGCAGGTGATCAAGCCTAAAACCTACTTAAAACGTACACAGAACTTATTTGACAAATTGGATTTCCTCGTACCACCTGCAGACACCTAGCACTTTCCAAACACATCTAGAATTAGTCATACTTAGAGCTATGTGTCTTCTTCAGTGAGTAAATGAACCAGCTTACTGGGTGCCACTGGAAATGAGCCCTGTTTGTTCTGGGAAAAAGATGGTTTCTCCTGTGCTGAAACCAAGTTCAGCATCATTTGTAAAGCACCAAAGCAGTTATCGCTCCTGATAACGGCACCGTAGATGCAGCATGCAAGAAAAAATGTGACTTTATACATGACTAATCTGACAGTCTGTAGGCAACAGAGAGAGAGGTTATTTATAGAGAGCTGATGGCACCTGTCCCCACACCTGGATGTGGGTCAGCACCTAAGGCGAGATGAGGGCATGTCCAGAGACGAGCAGCAGGCAACTCAGACCCTGAAGACCACCTATGGGAGCCATCGATTTCCCACCTGGGAAGCATTTTGGCGGGTGGATGCAGGCTGGCCATGCCCCTGGTACCCACCAGCGCCTTCCCCAAGTTCCTCTGTGAAGTTTCCTCCACTCACCTTCGAGCCAGTCCACGCAGCTACAGCGTGTTTACAGTTTCCCACCCACGATTCCCATCCCCATCCTGCCTGCACCACCGCGGGCTGGGCACGGAGCAGAGCGGAG
>JAVJGJ010000061.1:32345287-32376313 GCA_035590215.1 Microhierax caerulescens
TCCCCTGTCACAGCCCCCTGCCTCTATTTCTCACCAAAGGAAAAGAAAACCTTCTCTTCCCCATCCTCCCTCCCTGGATCTCCTGATTGCTGCCTTATTTTAAGAAGGGAACTAAATTGTTTAGGAGCTAACAAAGAAGATAACACAGGAATTTCTCCCCATTAATCACTTCATGCCGTGCTCTCAGGTTTTCTTTTGTTCAACTACAGAGAAACACAGGGCTGGGCGATCCCTGTCTTGGCAGAGAAGTCACCCCACAATATTTTGATGCAACAGGACTTTATGAAATACAAGATTTTACAGTAATGGCATTATGGTTGCATATTAAACTGTAACAGGGAATAACACAGCACCATGCAGCCTGCCACTGGTGGATCAGCACTGAGGAGTGTTTGAAGTTTTGCGTAACAGCACCAGCTGCCAAGGGCAAGGATGCTACAAGCACAAAAAGGGCTCTCTGGAGCCGCTGGTCCCAGGGAACCCAGGGGAAGCTTCAGCACGGAGCCAACAGCCCCACAACAGATCCAGACTCTTCAGAAACCAAAGACAAAAGGCAATGGCAGGAGACAACGCTGGCAGAACTGTTTCCAACACAGAACAACTGATTTGAGGTGGCTCAGAGCTGGCCACACAAGCATAACTTCCCTCTTGCCTCTGTTGAGATAATTAAGGTTGGAAACACTTAATAAAAGACCTGCAACTTTGAAAAATGAGCACACTTTCTGCAGTGTGCCAGGATCGTTCTCTTCTTCATCTCAGCAGAAAACCTCCTTTGCTTCCCCCTGGAAGAAAAATGGAAGATCTAAAGCTGCAGCTGGCCAGACCACGAGGTGGGACAGAGAGGGTGCCCCCACAGCTGGCAACGCCAGGGCACCAAGTGCTGGCAAGTGGAATGGTGCTCAAAGGCATCGGGTGTGCCCACAGAGAGCACGGAGAGGAGGTCCCGGTGTCTCGAGCTTTTATTGCATCTAAAGGCTGAAACAATCAGAGATGAAAGGAAGGGAAAGGCAGCGATTTCCCCCCTCTCTGTAGCATCAGCACTGAGCTGTGGTGCTGGGGCTTGCCTCGTCCCAGAGCCCTCCCTCGCACCTCTGCGGGTCTCTGTCAGGACTGCTGCCTGCAGGCAGGACAGCACACTCCACGCAGGGGTTTTCCCTGGGGGAGCAGAACCAACGGTGATGGGGGTGTCCATGTAAGACCTCACCCCACCCCACTGCCACTGCCACTGCCACCACCAGCCCTAAGGGCTGCACAGGAAATCCTGCAGCGTCCCCAGCTGAACCTCTCCCATCTCAGATCATGGCAGTGGGAGAAAGGGCTCCTCGTGGGTGCTCACTATGGGATGGGCTGTAAGCAAAATGAGCAAAGGTGAGGTCAAATGTATTCTGTTAAAGCATTTCTGAATCATCTGTCCCTTCAGTCAGGAGATGCTCTATTTGGATCCAGCTATGTTATCAGCTCCCAGGTGTCACATGAGAAAGGACGTGGGAAATCACTAGGAACAGTTTCTAAGGCATCATTTCACAGCTTTACAGCAGAGGTCATTATACAGCATTACTGCACCAAAATGTGCAATTCCAGTTGTGAATATATTTCATCATCTTCTCACACTTGCCACTGAATTCTGGCCTGTTGTCTAATGCCTTAAAGTACTTTCTAAGACCTTGATAATTGAAATGCTGAGGTAGAAAATTACTGTATTACAAACAGGCAAATTCATGCCGAGTGGAGAAATGAATTGACCTGGAAGGTCGCACCCATCCGTGGCACAGCCGTGAGCGGGGCACTGCCTCCTGCTGCTGAGGTCACCGCTCCCAGGCACAAAGCATCCCTAGTCACCTAGAGGACATTTGAAATGGGGTGTTGTGAGCTTTTATAGCGGTGATGGTCTTTAGAACTCAACAGTGCTTATAATTGAATTCTTTAAAAGGATTATATTGTCCTCAGTAACCCTCATCGCTTCCCTGGACTGGCCCTTTCATTTGCAGCTTTCCCCCCTTTGGGTAAGATATGAAACCCAGCAGTGGTGTAGTTTGCATAAACAAACAAGCCTGGAATATTTAAATAATTATTCACATCCTTTCCATATATATTCAAGTATTTCACCAGGCACAGTGGCAGCCATTAGCATTTCTAAACGCTTTCTGAAGTGACAGCTTGATATATTTTTTTTTTTTTGTGTCCTTTACTGGAATTGATTCCCAAACTCCTCTCTGCTGATAAGCGAGGACTGGTGATAGCGGTCCCTTGAGGCAAAGTCTGTGTTCTCCTGGGTGAGCTGCGTGGTCTCCATGCCAACTGTTGCAAAGGACGGTGTCACCACGATCTGCTCTCGGGGAGATGGCCTTCTCCTGCAAACAGAGAAGCAGAGGCGCCTGCATCACCCCTTGTTTGCCATCCATTAGAGCTGTGCTCTCGGCTGTGCAAACAAGCCAGGGCGCTTCAAGAAGAGGCTAAACCCTTCTCAGCACCCTTGGGAGGAGTACAGCGGATCTGAAAATATTTTTCTTAGAAGGCACACAAAAAATACACTCCCTTCCCCCAGCACACACTGGAAAATATACATTTTCTTAACAAATAAGTCTCCTCTTTGGACATTGACTACGGCAAACACTTTCCAGAAGGAGCACAAACCATTTCTGATGCAAAGTACTCTTCCTATAGTTTCCTAAGCTTTAGTGTACAATTATTTTTGTAATTCTTTTAAATGGAAGAGGAGATTTTCCTGCAATCTCTTTACCCCAGAGGCTGATTTTAAGAAAACTTTATTGCACATCTGCAAATCAAAACTGTAAGAGCTTATAGCACCGACTCAGACCTCACTGAACACCTAAGAGCCTGAGAGGTGTCAAGGATCCTTGGTTGCCTCCAACTCTCTTGCAGTCTAATGGGATTTTTTCTTTACCTCCAATTCACTAAAATATCTTGCCTGCATTTCAAGAAATCAGAGCTTGGGGAAAACCTGTAAATGACTTCAGGGCGATTTCTCACAACATAGCAAAGGTGAGCTTCAAAATGACACACACAATCCCCAAGCAGAGCCAAAATTCTCTTTGTGCCAGCATGAGCAGGAGCCCTGGCATTAGCCGGCGACCCAGCCGGCTGGCTGACCCAGAGATTGCACTCTTTAGGAGAGAGAAATGGGATCAGTTTCTGCCTTGGGCACTTGCCAGCTCCCCACTCAGCCCTCCCTGGCAGGGTCCTTGCTCATCGATGGCACTGGTGGAAGCACCAAGGACTGTGCTGGTCTGGGAACCCACAGGATAAAGTGCCCCGACAACAACAGCACCTCTACCCACGAGAAGCGGGGCTGCTTCTCCAGGAGGGATAGTTTCTCCTTTTCACACATGGTAACCCTTCATGAAGCCTCACATCTCCACCAGATTCCCAAGGGGAACCTCTGAAAACAGGCAGGAGACAGGGCTGAGATGCACCATGGGACCACCATAAGGAAAATGCTCTACCATCACAGTTGTGCCAAAATAAAATGACCTGCCACAAACCCTCCCCGACGCCGAGGTGGAACCAGCCAGGCAAGTGCCTGGGATACAAAGCAGTGGGGTCTGACTCAGCACCACAAATGATTCTGGCAGCACTGCAGCATGGCCCCACGTGCCCTTTCCCACCCTCACCTCCTCACCCTTGCCATGGGCTCATGTCCCAGCCCAGCAGATGCTGTGAAAAGGGGCAGGGAAAAAAAAACCTTACTCCAAATGACATATCCAGAAAACCAAGCGCACACCCTCCACACCCCCCACTCCTCTTTTGGGTACTCTGCCTAACCTGGGCTCTCATCCCGAACGCTTAAGCAAGTGTGCAGCTTTGTACCACTGCCATGAGAGGCAGCAGTAGCTGTGTGAACAAAGCTACTCGTGGCGAGAGGTGTGCAGGGCAGGTGGGTCCTCAAGGACCCAGTCCCGTATTCAGAGACACCGACTGGTCTGGTAGAGAGGGACGGATGTGATGTGGGAGAATCGACTCGTCTGCTCCCGGCTAAGCCACAGACCTGCAATGGGGACCTGAGAGGTCCCGTCACCCCCAGCTTCTCTGCTACCAAAGGCATGTGGCCATGTTAGAGGGACTGCAGGCAGGGGCAGGAGCTGGCCAGACAGGCACAGGCACGTGCCAACGTGCTTAAATGCCTGGACTTTCATTTCTGTTAAAGGAGCCCCCAAAGCTGAAGCTATAACGCCCGGCAGCTCGTGCTGTGCAGTCCTTACTTGGTGTTCACCTGCCACAACAAAAAAGCAACCCAACAGATTGAGAACCTCAAATCCCATGGCATGGCACAGATGGTCACAACCTGCTATGGGAAACCCAAACATGATGGAATTAATAATTAATAGGATTAAAACAGATTAACAAAACTAATTAATAAGCAATCAAACAAAACACTTAAGGTCTCCTGGGAAGGAAAACCCCAAGACAACACTGCTGTAGTCCCATGCAAACTCAATACTGAACTGTTTCACTGTACTTGCCCCATAGCTATAGCTTTCAGTTGATGGTGGGTGGAAGAAATGGAGTCTCCCATTTCTTATTTTCTACCAGATTTTCCAGTTCAACCTCAGCCACAGAGGCTGGGCACAGACCCTTGGGGTAAGGTAAAGCTTCAGGCACCAAGATATGGGTGTCAGTTGCCGTGTCTGTGCACCAGGCAGAGGAGGCTCCTGCTGCCCCACTTACATGGCCTGCCATGTGCCAGGACAAAGGGAGCAAATAGTTATTTTTACCATTAAGTAAGAATAACTTTGAGTATGGAAGCAGGGCCAGAGACTGCTTAAGGCAGTGAGCAAGCCAAATCTTCCACCCACCTCTGTGGACATTAGTGGGTCACGGGAGCAACAAGCACTGCTTTGGTCACTTGCCAAGTGGCTGGTACCAACCTGCACAAGGTGATCAAAACCGACTTAATCCAGCCAAAGAAACTGAAATTTGCTGCTGCTCCTGCAGAGAAAAGGCACGAGAAGTCAGTACGCTGCTAATTCTCTTATAATAGTATTACACCATTCAATTTTTTGCACAAAATCTTGAACCGACTTGCTTATTATTAGCCTTTAGTATCCAAAGATTTCGTGATGGTGAGAACACTCCTGTGGCCTTCCCACACACTGTGGCTTTTAAACAATTGTCAAGAAATGAACCCAAATTCCCCACGGAGAACAGCTATCCCTTCCCAGACCAACAGCTTGTTAAACCCCAATAAAGCTGTGAGCAAAGCCCAGGCACCCACTGGGGTACCTTTTTCTCCCTGGACCGCAAAGATTGTTCCCACTGCAGGGTTGGGGAGACAGGAGGAGCCATTCAGCTGACCTCAGCCGGGGTGGCTGTGATCTCACCATTCATTCCCTCTTGTCTGACCCTGTGGCTGGCTTAGCTTATTACACCGACACTTTTTTTTTTCCTGATTTCTCTGTAGAGTCATGCAGTGGCTCATTGCTGGGGCAGGGAAGTGCCAGAACTGGCAGCAAAAGCAGCAGGAGAGGTTTGTGGTGAGGGACAGCGAGGAGAACTGAGACCCAGCAGTGCTTGCTGGATTTGGCTTAGGCTGCTGGGGAGCAAGAGAGAGAAGAAGGGAGTTGTCAAAATCTCAGAGCGCTTCTGCTCCCAAGGTCTTCATCTAGTCCTTAACCCCGAGCATCTCTTGAGCTTCCCAATGACAGGAGGGTCATCCAGTCCTTTGGAGAACAAACTCAGAGATCATTGGATGCCTTGTGACTCACAGCCAAATAAAAATCAGACTGAACTTTGAGCGTTCATTTCTAACTTTTTCTTTGCCATGCATTGTTTTACTGTATGCATGTGAAAGCATGTGCAACAGAAACCAAGACAAAAATGTCTAATCATGCTGCTATTTCTCAGATCACCTTCCAAAATCCTCTACACACTGACTGAGAAATTCTTTTTAAGGTCATTTTCTGTAAATATTTCAAAAGCAGAAAACAGGGCTATAACTTAGTGAATATACAAAGGCAAAAAAAACTCCAAAGCCTGAAAATATTAACTGTGTTTTGTTTAATATCTGGGGGCCATGAAAAACTTTGTTAAAAGAAGTATTTCAAAAGATACAAATTATCAAGTACTACCTACCATCACAGCCCCTTTCTACTATCCCATACAGATAGGTACAAAAGTCACTGAAGAGTAGAAGGAGAATTGCAGAGCTATGTTTCGATAGTTAGGTGAATGACAACTAGTTTTTGCTTTCTCATCGTCTGGGTTTCTGAAATCTAGTGCCTGCTTAACCTAGAGTCTAATAATCTTTCATCTAAATAAACCTGGGTAGCTATTTCTGCATTGCTGAAAAGATGTATGAACTCAGGCTCTTTTGACTTTTTTCATCTTGGACAAAAAACGGCCCATCCACGTGTGCAGTTATTTATGCCTGCAGGCACCTACATATGTATGTGTGCACCTACACCCGTACGTATGCTTCAGGACATGGGTACGTGCACACTGTGTGTGTATTACTCTCCCCCTTCGGAGACACAGACCAACGCAAACCCCTCCCATGGCCGTGCCAAGGAGCTGTAGGATCTCACGAGCCGCTTTCTGAATGTGCTTCACTGTTCAATTTTGAATTTGTTTAAGCCGATCACATGCACAGACCTTTCCAATGCCCTCTGCCTTAAAGTATTTTCCCAGATTACATTCCCAACGTATTCAACCTGGTTAGTTCTGGGATCAAAAGGTTCTCTTGTTCTGCAGTTATGAGTGCTGAGATTTAATGAGATACTCATCATAATCCCCATTTTTCTTGAAGTTTTCTCAGGTGGGTTTAGATTGATTAAGTTTATTAAAATGTATTTACGGCAGATTTTTCTCATTGCTGATACATTTACAATCTGCCATCCCTGTTAAGTTTAGTACTAGTAGCTGGGTTTGCCATTTAAAGTGCAATATAAGAAAGCAATAAGCACAACAATCAAACTATCAAACCAATGCCCATTACAGGTAGAATCCAATACAAAATTAAAGAGTCAGAGAGAAAATGTATTAAAACTAGCAGTGAAACAAAACCTCATCTTCACAGTGTCACCTGCATATTAAACACAAGAGTTTCAACTCCTAATTAAGTTAAATTAAAGATTAATGATTTTTTAAGCAGGTTTAATAATAATAATAAAAAAACCAGCTCACCAAGGGGGAGTCCTGGGCTCGCTTGGCCGATGTAGAAATACAGAATAACCGCTGCACCCAGGCTGACGAGGGTGTAGATCCACTGAATGACAAACATTATAATGAGGGACACGACGGCCTGTTGGAAAGACACAATTTGAGGTTACCCCAGAGTCCATAGATAGTACAGTGATAACAATTTGCCAGTCCTTTGCCTGCAAAGCCCAGGGGCTCCACCACCCCCGTGGCAGAGCTGGCAGTGCAGTGCCCATGAGGGGCTGCTGACCTTCAGCCCCAGCCTGACGCCGGGTCAGCAGCTTGTTCCTGAGCCTGGCAAGATGAGCCTGCAGCTCTAATGGAAATTCTCTAAAACTGAGGCAGTGCTGGGGCCTTCAAGTTGTTATGCAAGCACCAGTAAATGCTCTTTTTTGTTGTTGTTGCCAGAAATACTGCATATTCATTTTAAAGGCATGCAAAAGCAGTGGTTTGATGGCATCTCCATGTCTTCTCGGGAGAGAAGACTGCTGTGTAAGGGACATGCACTGTCAGGACCCAGGAAGCTGCTGCTCAGAATTATCCTGATGAGTGTTTCCTTGTAGGTGTCTCCCTCCTAGTGATGTCCCGGGATGGGGACACCACAGAGGCCCTCCTTGCACAAGACCTGCTGCACAGCCCAGGTCCTGCCCATGGGAGGAACGATGCCAACTGCAGCCACGTGGGTGGATGGATGCTCTTGGGCACTGGTGGCTGAGGCTGGTTGTGCAGCAGGACCCCTGGGGAACCACACACTCTCCTGCCTGCAAAACACTCCATGGCACGTGGCTTTTGGCCACACACAAAGCATTTCCACCCAGCATTATCTGAAAAGATTTGGGTATGGCATGGCTGAGGTTTCTTGGTAATGAGGTTCCCGTCACAGGGAGCCTCATTTGATCTCACTGTTAAAAGGAGGGACAGCACAGGTTTATGGTGTCATCTTCAGCAGCATTGAGGTAGCAGTGAAAGTGAGCTACACCAAGTCCTAGAGGCAGCATGGTTCTCTGCTTGAGCTGTTCCAAGAGGAGTATCCGGAGGCTCACCAGCTCAGGAGGCAGATCTGGCCCAAAGCGCATATAAAAAGGGGCAGGGGTAGCATCTTCATAGCTGAGGTTAGGAACAGCATGCAAAAAGTGAGCTAAATGAGTCCAGGCTGACATAACAGTGAAGCTCAAAAGAGGTCAGAGGGGAGAGGAGCCAGTGATTTTATTTTGAATCGTTGATCCCTTTTCAGCTCTGCTGCAACCTCCTCCCAGGTCTGGTTATTGACAGGAAACTAAATCTGCTTTAATGAACACGTCAGTCATCTCCGTAAGCAAATTCCCCTGCGAAGGCAGAGAAAGCTGCCCGCTCCGTGATGACAAGTGCTTGGGAACCACGTTAGTTACCGAGCCCAGAGACAGCATCATCACGCAGCCTCCTGCAGATGCCATCACTAGAGAAGCCTCCACACCCAGCCCACCGCTGGTGCTGCGACCCCTTGCCAGGAGCTGGCTGCTGGCAGCCACAGCAGTGACTTTGGAAAGCAGGTGTCAAACTCCATCTGAGGATTACACCAAAAGGGTTCCGTGGTGTTGTCTGGGTGGGTTTGTTACACTTTACACACAGCTATGAGATGCCTGTCTATGCAGCACAGCCATGTGGTTCATTCACTACGCATATGTGACACTTTCCCTGTCATCTGCCCAATAATCCATCTTCCCAAAAAGAATTCAAATGTCTTAAACTCCTCAGCGGCTTGAGATAGAAGCTATTGAAAAGTTATTTATTTTTTAAAGTAACGTGCTGGAAGAATGCTCTACTTTCCTCCCTCAGAAGATGGAATTTCACAGCTGGGCTGCTGGTATCAGGAGGTCAGCACTAACGAAACCCCACCCCGAGCTTGCAGAAACTGGCTCATAAATAAAAACAACACAGCTTTGAGGCTGATGCCTCACTCCATCCCATGGCAAAAAAAAGCCAGCCAGCACAGAGTGAAAAAAGGGATGCCGATTTTTTCCCAGCCAGCCATGCATCTCTGAAGTCCTAAGATGACAGATTTTGAATTTGTAGCTTTTGGGGTTGGTTTTTTTCTTGGGTTTTTGTTGGTTTGTTAGGTTTTTTGGGGGGTGGGGGGTGTTCTGCTGTTGTTTTAATTAATGCCATCTGTCTTTCTTTGAATTTGAATTGCTGGATGCACGTTACCTTGAATCCTTAACTCGGGTGACCTGGAATAATAGAATCAAAAGCCATTTGAGTGTACTAGAGTGCAGTAAGCGATGAATTTCCTTCTTTTTTCTACAATCACAAACCAGTGCTCTAAATAAAATTACTTACACCAGCAAAGGAAACCCAGTGATTGCAGAACTTGGAGTAGAAGGATTCTGGTATTTGCTGAATTCCCATCTCTGGATTTTGTTGCTTTATAGATGATTCTACAGGGAAAAATAAAAATAATAATAAAAGAAGAGACATCAGAAAGGAGCTATAGTGTGGGGCTTTTTCTCCTACTTTACATTACCAGATTCCAGAAAACCAAATAAGAAATTCTAGTTGACAGCTGGGTATGGCAGAGTTAGACCAAAACCTCTAAGATGAAAACAGAAAAGAAGTGCAAGGAAAAAAAAAGAAAGCTGCCAGCTTTGGTACCAAGTCCATTGGAAGGCCACATCTGCCTGTCTCTGCCTCAGTTTCCCTATTTGTGAAAAAAGAAATAATACTTTTCTCCCTTGGAGGGGTTTATGAAGCTTAATTGTCTAATCGGTGATAAAACACCACAGCACTGAGATAACAAACTCCAAGCAAAGACAGTATCAAGTACTCACATCACCAACAAAACAAATTCAGACTCTTAGCTGCAGCTGTCAAACTACAGACTCCACCTGCGGTGTGGGGACCGCTGCATTTTGATAGCCTGAGTTTTAGACTTGCACGACTCCATCCCTCCTACCCCACGCCAGGATGAGGGAAACCCCAAGATACACTCAAAAACCTTTTTAAGGTAGAGCATTAAGTGTGCATGTGTAGAATAATGAGTATATAGTAAACAACCCTACACTAAATATAGTCCTGCCTGCTTTCCTGTGATTAATCTTCCATAGGAAATTGCATTGGAACTTCTCCTCTGATGCATTGCAATGAACTCTACCCTCACCTGGAATAAATGATATTACTGCTATGAATCACTGAATGACAGCCCCGTATAAAGCTAGTTTCACACCTGCCTTCAGGAAAGCACCAGAAGGACCAAGGTTATAAATCATTCCCCCACGAGCATGGAGATGTCCATCTCCCACAGCTCTTACCTTCTCCCCTCTGGCCAGGGAGCGCTGGCACCTTGCTGCAGAGCTGCTCCCCCTGCTCCAGCAGCCTGGGGGACCACTGGGCATCTGCAGCAAGTGATGGGCACGGATTGGCATCACGCTGACAGCCCTGCTCAGCCAGGTCCTGCCAGCTCTCCTTGCGGGGCTCCACAGTCTCATCCCAGCTGTACTGAGCCAGAGGAGCATCATGATGGAGATCCAGGAGAAAGCTGTCGTGTAACATCTGCTTGGCTGGCTTCTTTGCCTTCTTTTGTTTGAGCTTTTGAGTTAAATTCTCAGCTCCTCCTTTTTTGCAAGTATCTTGCTCACTACGAAATGGTTTAAAAAGCTGGTCCATGTCTTTTGTGAATTCCAGCAAGGTACCATTTGATCTGCTTTGAATTACTCCATCTGCTTCATGGCTGGAAGGCTTGTTGAAAATTAAAGGCTGGGAAAAGTGAGCAGGTCTAGCATTTTCCATCTGGGTGTTGTCAGGTTTCTGCTGAAGCTCGTAGCTCAAGGAGACTGAGAAATAGGAATAGTCTACAGCAATATACGTCAGCATGAAGTTGATGGTGACTATGGGAGCAAGAACATTCACTTGCCCAATGAAGATGAAAGCCATGGTGATGAGACTTGTTAAGCAAATCGCAGCCACTGGAGTCTTGTTGGGTCCTTTCTAGTTCATAAACGAAACAATCTCACATTTAAATCAATAATCACGAGCCTCACCATGAGGATTCCCCACTTGCTCAGCTGCCATGAGTGGTTACCTCGGCGGTCTGCAGTACACCCTTAAGTCATGAAATACGTGCATGCATGTGCAAGCAGAAGCTCACCAGCTTAATAAATTCAAGAACAGGCTGGAAGCCAAAAGCTGCTGAGCTCCCACCTCACCTCCAAGCCTTACTCAAGCTTTGCCTTTGGAAAATTCATCCACTCTCACTCCATGCCTCTGCAGTAAAACAATGTCATTAAGGCAGCAATAAACCTTCAGAGAGATTTGCAGGGCCTATGGGAAGTCTGGCAATAAAACGTGTTAATTAGAGGTAACTGTTCATCTCTAATTTCTCTACAGGACTCCACACTGCTGCCTACCCAAAAGGCTCCCACATGCTGTCATCGGAAAGGCTTCAACTGCCAGACACGGTCAAGGAAGGTCTGCCTGCATGGAGCAGGGCCGCCTTCACATCAGCAGATCCTGGCCCTGCCCTGACACAAAGCTGAGCTAAATCCATGGTCTGCTGAGCCTCTGCACTTGGGGTTTCCCTCCTTTCATCCACCCAAGCCGCACCTGCCCAGCGGCAGGAGGAAAGCAGCAGAGGTTAGGCAGCCCAGGGTGCTGCAGGGTGGGAGTCAGCCCCCAGCGATGCCGGGTGTGTGTCAGGAAGGCAGGCGACCAGGAGAAACACTGCCTGCTCTTCTCCTTTGGGGTGGGGTGAAGGCAGGGAGAGGAGGAGGAGAAGAGAGGCAAAGCAAAAGGCTCTGGGGACAGAAAGATTTGAGCCATCAGCTCATGAACTTTAATCCCAGGCTAAGGTGCCCTTCCTTGGAGCAGGCACTGTCTTCCTGTACCGCTACCCAAGGAGCCTGTGCAGGCTGCTAAAGATCTCGCTGGAAAATGTCTTACAAGATATCTTACAAAATATCTTAGGTTTGCACTTACTGCACGTGCTGCTTTAATAAACACACAGCTCAAATGGAAACTATTTCTATTTCCTTCACTCTTATTTATTAATAGAAAAGGGGACCAGTTCTGGAATTTACAGCTTTTCATAATGAAACAGAAATACGTCTCGGGGACAAGGGAACATGGCTCTCAGAAAGCATCTTCAGTATCAGAAAGATGTACAGAGACAGGGAACAGATGGGACGATCCCAGGATGCCTCTGGCTTGTGTTTAACTCTACAGAAAACACTCATGTTCTTCCCATCAGCTGGGGTTATGGTGACTACAACACTTTCCTCAACCACAGAAAAGAACTGATCTGGAACAGATCGGTAAAGGCAAACTAAATTTATTAACCCCCCATAAACCAAATTTAGACAATTTTCAAAGGTGGCAGAGAGAAGGAAGGGGGAAAAGTGATCTGCCTTTGACATCTCACTTCTTTTTGAGCCTTTCCCATCATGGGACTCTGCCCGGACAGAGTTCAGAACAGAAAATCTGACACAGAGACAGAAAATTCTCAGGGAGGTGAGGGGATCAGCTTTACAGTCAACATTGCTAAATCACCAAGAATTTCACAAGGGTTGCCAAGGGGAGAACAGTTTGTCCTAGGATCACCTGACAACTCCTTTCAGGAGCTGGAAGTTTTTGCTGTCATTATTGTTCCTGTTTCCCCTATATTTATTACTATTTATGATTATTATTGTTATTAATATGACTTGACTTTTACTTTGAGAAACATAAAACAAAGCATAGAAAATTATCATACTTATAAAATGTTTAAATATTTTAAAACATTCATAAATACTAATATTGTAAAATATTTTTCTGTATTTACAAGCTGCTTTGAAGGAGCAAAACATTGTAAGGTTTATCCAGCCACCTGATACAGACAGTTAGTGTAGGTTACTGATAGCGGTGGAATTATTTCCTCTCTGTTTACAAGAAAAGAAAACCGTTAAAAACAGTTTGCTCTGAATGTATAGCTCAGGACTACGAAGTCCTTAGTGACTGGTACTTTGATCTCAGTAGAACAACTCATGTGAATAAGGATTATTTGTGAGGACGAGGACAAAGCCCCTTGTCATACATACTCAAAGTAATACTTTGTTTCAAAGCATATCTAAAGCTTAGCAGCCCACTAACTTAACTGTCAAATCTTTGTTTTTATTTTATAGTGTCCAAAAGGCACCTTATCTTACAGAGAAGTGCACTCTTCTCCAGTGCACACAGACCAAACCCACAGCACCACGACTAGTCATGTACTCAGCTATGAGGTTACCAAAGAAGATAGGAACACATTAAAGAAAACATGCAGCAAAGAAGAAGGAAAAAAAAAAAAAAAGAAAAAAGGGTAGAGAAGCAGTTACTCTCCATTTCACCAAGTGCTTGGACAAAAGCGTCAGGCCGCTGCCCTGGACAGGAGAGCAGAGGAGAGCTACATGTCATGGTTAGGATCAGCACCAGTGTAGGTAAGGCATTTGCAAAAAAAAACAAAAACAAAAAAAAACAAAAACCCAAAAAAACCACAGGCAAAGTTATAAGTGGCTCTTTTACGGAGAACATCTCAAAGAAGCAGGTCCAAGGGAGAGAGGGGACCAACAGCATCCCAGGAAGGGCTGTCTGTGTGCAGGGGCAGGACGGACAGCCCCAGGCCAGGGCAAAGGGTGGGTGAGTGGGCTGCCAGGGTGAAGCAGGGCTGCTCCTGCACGGTGCTGAGCCCCACGGGAGGGCTCGGGGCAGAGGCGGTGCAGCACAGGGGACAGGCAGGGGAAGGACCACAAGCAGCTGGACTCTTGTTTTTTTAATAAAGCCACCCATTTCCCAGTTTTTCTGACTGTGCATAGGGTACCAGACCCCAGGTCTTCCCCTCCCTGCATTTCATACACTTCCCATCTTACCCTACAGACACATAGAAATCCTGGCGTCTTAAATCACCAGTTTTCCTTCAGGTGAAGGTTTGACAGCAGTGCCAGAGAAAGGATGACTAACCCCACGTCCAAGGAAGGCGAGCATGGGGATCACGTTCTCCTGGGCAATGCACTGCAGGATCCTGGGTGCTCCATATAGCCCTCCCATGCAGGAGGCCAGGGATGAGATGTACAGCCCTAGCAAAAACAAGAAACCCACCAAGGATACCTGGAGGAAGCAGAGGGAATGCAAAGTTAATTATATTGTTCTTTAAAGATGCCTGAGCAGTATTAAATACATGTATTTTAAGAGATCGCATATATTTTGTAACATTGCTAAATGAAGAGAGCAAGCCCTGGGAAAGCACAATTTAACTGGTCTGTGGCATAAAGTGCAAGCAATTAATACAGGAAAATTATCCCATTAAAGTAATTTAATACTGAACATCCTGTACCAACAGAGCCATTTGACAAGCTCATATCCAAGAAATTCTTTGTCACTTAGAGCAATTGCAGCAAAGCAGCAGCTATTAGATTCCCCTTAAGTGACTGGAAGTGAGTTTATTTCAGGAGGGATCACTTATATACAAAGCACATCATACAGGAAAAGCTGCCCAGGCTTCCAATCATCCAAAACAGGAAGACAAATCCCTGTGTCCCAGAGGGGAAAACCAATCCTGAAAGAAAACCCACAGTAAAACCAAATCAAAATTGCCACTTAAACAAATGGCATCTCAAAAAATATGCTCCGAAGGATATAATAGAATGACCTTATTTTCCTGTCTTCAATGAGAAAAGAATTTCCTTTGGCCAACATGAAACTTTACAAAAATCCTTAAAGCCATACTGCTAGCAAGGCTGGGTTTATTACTGGTTTCCAGTGAGCACCCTTTTGCACAGGGAGCATCTCCCGCAGGCGCGGAGGGACAGGAGGGCAGCTCACGCTCTATGCCACCAAAGTGAGCACTGGGGTCTCCCGGCACACGTCCCCACTGTCAAGAGCCGCAAGCACAGGCAGCTTATCTAAAAAACCCACCCAGATATGCCATATCCCACAACATGGACACTGTGCAAGAAAGCTTTGAAACAGGAGTGCTCCTGGTACCCTGGTGTAACGACGCCGGCAGGCACAGCCAAGAAGATTAAGGTCATGGGGCACCTGAGCTGTCCCCAAGTCCTGCAAGACCACACAGACCTGACAGCCAGCAGCCAGGCACAGAGGAGGGCAAGGCACGGCGGGCAACATCAACACAAAGGCCAGGCAGGGAGACCCCCCCCCTGGTTTTGGTCCAGACCCAGCCTGCCCATGTTCCACTGAAGCGAGCTGCCAGCGGTGCAGACACACACCTGTGGCAGATGTCACCGAATGCGGGTCCCCGCATCCCACCCCTCCTCCTCTCATGGAAAATAAGGTCTAAATGGACATGGGTGCTCCCAGCTTCTGCCCCTGTTGAAGCTGGGTGGCACGTGCTTTATTAGACAGAATTACAGAACCGTGCATGGCTGAAGATGATTCAAGCTACATATGCCTTTTCCTCACCTATGGCATCTGCACGCAGCAAGAAGGAGGCTGGGTAACAAGCCGTACAAGCCTTGCTGTTTGGGGAAGGCACGTCAAATTAATGTCATGGTCCAGAACTGGACAAACTTCCCACCACAACTTTTCTCCTCCCCATGAGAATCCACTTGGCTTTGTGAATTTTATCTTGTGGGACAAAAGAAACTTGAGGCAAAGATGAGCAGATACCAGCTTCCATTAAACCAACAGGCAGACGCTCAACGGCAAATCTTCCCCCTCCTCTAACCCTGCCCTGCTCTGAGAAATACTTGGAAGCAACAAACAGTTGTGCCAGACATCATAGATTATTTTAGCTGCCCAAAATGCTCTCATTTAAATGCACTACTTGACATTCAGATCAGGGTTAGGGGGGAAGAGTCCTTTGTACAGAGGCCAATGAAAGGGTTTGCTGGGGGGTTTGAGCACGAAGAGTGTGAATACTTCATAAGAAATTGGCACTTCGAGCTCATTAGAAGTAAAATGACTGAATCTCATTTTTATGTTTACGAAGCCAGACAATTATTGGAAGTGAGACAAGCACCCAAGCAGTCGCTCACCTGTGAGTGACACAAGGGAGAGTTTGGGTGTGTAATGATCTCTCCCCCCCCTCCCTCTCCAAACAAAGTCATTAAAATCTAAAGCAACTTGTAATAACTCAAAGAAGCAACGTGAATATTGGGACTGCACAGAAATTGTTTTGTTCCATACTAGGGAAAAGAAAACTGAATTTCCTTTTTTAGGGGATTTTGTTTGTCTGTTTGGTTTTTTAAATTTAACATCATTAAATATCCTTACTGTCTTTACTGGGAGATTTCTTTTTTCCTCACCCCAAGGGTTTTGAAGTTAAAACATAGCTTTAATGATCTCTTTCTCTTCAGCTGATTCATTTCAAGCTGATCCTTTCAGTTACTGTACTTTTTGCTCACTGACTCACTGACATACAGAGACACTGCCTTAAAGAAGGTAGGCTCATCCTTTTTCCCCCTGAAACAGAGATGATTTTTTTTACCTTAGCAGGAAGCCCCACCAATTAATGGTTTATTTGGGGGGCTGAAGGAAGTCTAGAGCTACAATTACTTAGAAAGAAACAAAGCCAGACTTTCAAACTTATATTGTAGATTAAAACCATGTTACAAATCAAATAAACGACAAACATCTCAACTTTAAATTCATCAATTTGTCAGATATGGTGAACCCATGATTTTGGATAGTGCTGAATAATAAAAAATTAGCCCTTACATATCTCATTTAAAGTAAGACAATGGCACACACCAGAATCTTTTACTCTCTCTTTAAAGGCCTGCAATGATAAGGTTCATTGCCTGTAACACTACAAACCTCCCTCGTGTGTATACACCCATGTGGAATGTCTTGAGTTTAATAATCCTATTGCTCGCCCTGCAATTACAGCCTGCTAGATATGGAAATGTAAGCTTCGCTTGACTTAGTAAAGATAAGCACCGGGGTTCTTTAGAGATTTCAATTTGCTATAAGCTTTCAGCAAGAAGAAAGAATACATTGAATAAAATACAGCATTTATCATTAGACCACATTAGCATATTTCAGCTCTTAAAGCTATTGCCAGGTGATTATGCCAAGATTCAGCATTACTGGACATGCTGGTGAATGCAAGGCTATTCAAATCAATTGTGCACCGGGAAATCCCCCTGAATTTCAATGAGGGATGTGTACCCAAATTCCTTAGGCTTTCGGAAAATTCAAGCATTCAGTAAGGCAGATGGCAACCCGGAAGCACCATTATATAAACCCACGCTGGACTATTTGAACAAATTACCTTCTCTGCTATCATGAAGTCATAGCGGAGCGACTGACGGGTACAAATGGCTCCCAGCAAAAAAACAAAGACCATATACAGAAACCACCTGCAAACAATAAAAATAAACATTATTTTTTTTTCCAGCAAGACAAAACCATTGAGGATTCTGCCCATTAGCAAAGCCAGGAGACGGGCAAGTACCTGCAAGTTGGCTCTTCAATCACTCTGCGTGGGCTGTTCCTGCACGATTTAGCCTCAGGGCTAAGTTTAACAGCAGCCCACTTAGTTCCCCACTGCAAGGTGCCAGGACAGCTTATGGTACAGCACCCCTGTGGGGAAGCTGCCTGCACTCTTGGTGTGTGCATGGGGGGAACAGCCCCGTCCTGGGGACAAGCCTTTTAGCAGGGCCTGCAGCGATAGGACACGAGGTAATAAAGGGTTTTAACTAAAAGAGGGTAGATTTCAGACTAGATATAAGGAAGAAATGTTTTACAGTGAGGGTGGAGAAACACTGGCACAGGTTACCCAGAGAGGTGGTAGATGTCTCATCCCTGGGAACATTCAAGGTCAGGCTGGACGGGGCTCTGAGCAACCTGATGTGGTTGAAGGTGTCCCTGCTCACTGCAGGGGGGTTGGACTAGATGGCCTTTAAAGTCCCTGCCAACCCAAACTATTCTATGATTCTATGACTCTGCAGGTACGCAGGTACTCTCAGCTAGCAGCAACATGAAACACTACAGCCAGCTTGCTCCACAACCTCAGTCATGATCCTCCTCTGCTGTCTCTGGCCTCTCCAGCACCCAGATGGAGGGATAAGCAAGTCTGTCTGCAGAGCCCAGACAGCAGAGATGTGAACGACCACAGTCCACCCATCTGTGGTACTTCTGCATCCTGTGGGATCCCCTCCCTTAAAACAAGCACCAATTTCAGCAGGACTCCTTCTAAACTGTGAAGATCCTTCCTTTCTGTCTGAATCTTGGTACTCAATTAAAAATAATCATTTCAAAAGAAATTTAGGTGGCAACGAAAGCAGGCAGGAAAACCTACTGAGGTGTTTTTTTAAAAAAATACGTAACAGTATTTCACTCCTGGAAAGCAGCATTTCCCAGGGGAGAGGACTACTTGGGAATGCAGGGCTCCTGTGTTCCCCTGGTCTTGCAGGCAGGTAGCTAATCTCACCTGTCTTGACCCCATTTTCCCAATCAAAAAAACTATGGAGTTTTTTTTGTATTTTATTTTTTTATATATATTTTCTATTTACATAGAAAAAGAAAGCACTTTGAGATCAATAGCAGTAAGTGACAAAACCATACACCCCAAGCCTTCGAGAGGTTTGCATCCTGCTCTGGCACAGCCAGGCTGCAGCAGCACAGCCGCTCCAGCACCAGCACACATCCCACCCGGTGGAGGAAGGACTGATCACATCCACATTAATGAACCTCTTTTCTAACCCACCCAGAGTAGGTGGCAGTAATGGATGATAATTTGAACAAAAGCCAGACTTTCATTTTCCAGATGGCTGAGTAATAAAAGGTTGATGGGAATATGGAATGGATTGGTCACACCCAGGGCAGACTCCAAAGAGTAAATCTTCCCCAATCTACAACTTACGAGGTGCCAATAGCGGCCAGAGACCCCAGGGGGATGTTGGTAGCAGGTTTCTGGAGATCTCCACTCATATTGAAGCCAGCCATTACACCTGTATTTGGTAGACATAAATGCAATTTAGAGTCAATCTAAGTTACAGCATATAGAATACACATTACAATACGTAATATAATCTAATCAATCAGTTAATTGATTGTTTTGGAACAGTAACTATATCGCTTCAATGCACCACCACACACACATACTGGCTCACATCGATTGCTTGGTAAGAAACTGCTCATGCCTTTAATAAAAGCAAGCCACCGCTAACATGTCTACAAAGCACCCTTTGTCCAGTTTGAACAATGCTGGGGAGGGGAGGAAGCAGAAATCTGAACAAAACCCATCTTATCTTAATGCAAACCTCACAGAAGACAGTGCTGTCCATTTGTTGAGAAGAAAAATGCCACCGTTCATCACGGCAGCGCATTCAGCAGATGGAACAACCCCCCCAGACTAGATCCATTACAGGTCCCTGCATTCATGGGGGACAAGCGCTGTTACAAAACGGCCTGGCCTGGCCGTGTTTGATGACAATCACATGCACATTTAGCAGAGGGAATAACAGTGCTCAGCACGTAGGTGGCACCTTCCAGCCAAGGGATCTGCTTTGGCAGAAGGCATTATCTCTACTTTGCAGATAGGAAAACAGAAGTGCTGAGAGGGCAAGTGATTGTCCCAAAGTCACATAGAAAACACGTAGTAAGACTAAGAATAAAGTACTGAACTGTTATTTTAGGCCAGAGTACAGGGTATCATACAATCAGGGACACTCCTTAGCTTAAAAAATTACCATCTAAAGATGCAAGAAAGGGAAACAGGATGGAGCAAAGGATTACAGGCTCCACACAGAGGCTAGGAACCCAAGGTAAAAACTGATTAAAAGGCTTTGCCCATAGCTGAAGGAGGAGTCATACCAGACTTGGCAAAAAACCCACAACTTCTCTTGTCACATTATCCCAAAACTTGCCCTAGAAGACTTCATATATATATATATATATTTTTTTTTAAAAAAAAAATATCTGTGATCTAGAATCCTGATGAGAATTTGGACAATTTGAAGGCAGGACAGAAGAGCCTCGTTAAGATACTAACTGCTGCCCATCACCGTCCCACCCCTCAGATGTCAGACTAACATCTTCATAAGGACGTGTGGGCCAGCAGTGCTCCTGGGATGGTCCCTGGGAGCCGGGATGAGATCACCACAGAACAATGAGAAGGAGGATGCCAATACCGCAGCGCTCCCAACATCTGCCAGCCCCGGCAGCAGGGGACCGGCCGTGCATCGGTCTGCCACTCGGCTGCCAAATCCAGCAGTCATTCCTCATTTTCAGAGGGTACAAGAATGACTAAGTCAGCCTCTGGGGCTGCAAATCTGAGTGTCTACAGCTCTAAATCAGCAATAACTCATTGCATTTTAAAGCTCAAGCACTGATTGCCGCTTGGGAGGGTTTTCTCCCAAGACAAAGGACAGACGGGAGCTGTGGGACAAGCCCCAGGGTAAAGGGGACGAAGCCAGCTCAGCCAGATGGATGCCCTCCCGACAGACCTTGCATGGCCACCGACGGACTGCCAACAGGGAACAACAATTGCTAATCAAGGTTGCTAATCAAGGAACTGGGGCTCATCTCCCTGCTCTGTCCCAGGCTTCGCTGTGCATCTTCATAGCTCCATCTCCCCGTCTGCTCAGTGGGAATCTTAACACCTCCCTCCTCGCTGTGCCGCCATGCAGATAGCCTGTTAATGAGCACGAGGCGCTCACATGTTGCCAAGCACATCAGCTAAGCATCCAGGGGGTTATTTATTTATTATTAATATTTTTTTCCTCGATGATCTTTTTTTCCCCCTTGATCATTCTGCTCAGCAGCCATCTTTTTCTGTCCTCCTTCTCCACCATGGAGCCAGAGACCCAACAGCGCTGCCTGGTCCCCACAGGCTCCTGGCATTCCTCAGCTCCTGGAAGAGCTGTCTTCCAGATTCAGACCAGATTTGAATCCTTGACACCATACCGAAAACATTACAAACCAAAATGAGTTCTTAATTTTCTCCTGGAAGACTATTCTGTGGACATACTTCTGAACAGTGCTGCTAAAAGCCTGTCATCGGGTGCGCTTTTCCCCAGATAAAGCTTCCAAGCACTGTTCAAGCACTGCTCCTTTCAAACAGCTACACAACAGGCTTAGCTGGAGCTGAGAAAAGTTAGGAAGGCAGAAGTCCATGGAAATGGTCGCAGACATCACACTAAATGAAGTCTCTGTGAAGCACTCTTCAGTGATACGCTACTTTGCAATTTGGGGGCAAAGCAGAAAGCTGAGAATAATCTGAGTTTTTCTTCCAAAGGGAGCAAACTATTGTCAGAAGGATAACTGTTAATCTCATGTGCCTCTTGGCCAGGCTTCCCAAACATCTGGCACCACCTCTAAATCTAAAGCTAAAACTAAAGCTTGAGCTTGACTCACCTCTTCCTCATCCAAACTCCTGCCTCAGCAAAGCACTGGGGAAACACCAAAACGGCGTTTTTTGGACTGAATATGAAAAAAAGTCGAAGACACGTGAGTCATCAGCACAGTGATGACTTCAGAGCCCAGGCCACCTCACTGCCTCCCTCCCACGGACCCAGGCGTACTCAGGAGCAGCCAGATGACCTGTCAGAGCCCACATAAACAGGACCTTGAGACCGATGACTGACCTCTTGCCCGGCAGCAGCTAGGGGTCAGACCCAGGCCAGTGCACACCACTACCTTCTGCCAGGACCCCCAGGAGGTCACCAGAGTCTCATGGCTTCCACTGCCAAAGGCCAAGACCACCACAGAGGGGACCAACGCAGATATTCTCAGCCACTCAGGCCAGCGCCTCCTCCTCCATGCCACAACTATGCCTCTGACCTGGCTAGCACGGAAGTATTGACCATCTGGTAGTACAGAAGTATGGACAATGCCAAAGCCACCACCCAAAAAGTAATTTTCCACACAGGATGACAGCTGCCAAAAAGCACTGCTGAGAAGGTCTTTTGTAAGCAGCAGTCTAAACACCCCGCTTTTCAATGAAAGAACAACCTGATTAATTTTCAGAAAAAAACTGAACAATCTCCACCATCCATAGCCTTGGTTGCCCCCTGCCAGAGCGCTGGTCTGACTTGCTAGTAGCCATAAATAGCCTTTCCAGAGACTCTAGCTACTCAACAGAAGAAAAACTCTACACTTGCATTATAAAATTCAACATTAGAGAAGTTGGGACATTCCTTCCTCCAGATAGAGACCTGTCCCTAGGGAAACGGCCAGTTCCTTCTGAACTCAAGCAATCGTATCTGCAGACTGTCCATGGAGAAAATTATCCACCTCTCTGTTTCAATGAGATAGCAGGCTGGATTTTCCACACTGGCTATTATCTCAGAGAGCAGCAGATAATGACAAAGCTTCTGGACAAGGAAGCATGAAAACACGGTCAACTCAGCCAGGAAATTATGGCTGAGACAGTCTGTACATTGCTGCTATTCCCAGCGTAATCCAGTCCTGGGCATCATCCAGGCAGTGGATACGTGCATGTGGGGACCACCTACACTGTACATTAGACACAACCATCAGTTCCACCAGCTCAGGCTTCTAACTCCACCAGCTATGCCTTGTAGCTGCAGATATGACTGCTTGCAAACACCCATTGCATTTTCCAGTGAATTCACTGTAAAATATAAAATGGTAGTTTTTTTCTTCACCCAAGAGATGAAGAATGGAAAAACTTAGATAAGAATTGTAGCTAATTTTTTAAAAGGGCCAAATTCTCCACTGATGTAAGCTGGCACCTCTCCATAGACTCCAATGGAGTTGTGCCAGTTTACATCATCTGATAACTTAGCCCAAACTTCTAAATCTACGTGCTGTCATTTTGCAAGTGCCAAATATGGTTTATTTCAGAACTGGTTTCAGTGCAATGATATTTTCCACTAACACCACTTGAAACGCCGTCTTGCTATCACATGACAACACACTTCTTTCATTAGACAGAAAACCCGGGAGATTTAGTAGAAAAAGAAACACATTCTCTCCACAACAGAAACAATGTTTAACTTCATTTAAAAACATGCACTGATGGTTGTGTGGTTGCTGCTAGGAGCTGAGTGTGGGCAGGCAGCTCCCAAGACTCCTTCCCTGTGCAGAGCCCTGGCTAGATGGATAGACGGGTGTTTGTATATCACAGCACAGCAGCAAAACACGTGCATTAAGACAGTATTTATAAACAGACAGAAAAACATTTGGTTAATGCACAGAATTTCTCTAGGGGTATGTTTACATCTTCCATAGTGAGTATGTTAGTCTTTTTGATTGAAGCCAGCAAATCTGAGTCTTCCAAGCCCATGCGCTCCCATTTAGGCCAGCTCTAGATGTATATTTTAGATCATCCAGCTATTCCTCTATCATTAAATGAAAAATGTGGAGGAATAAAGCCAGCTGCACTGCACATCCAGCTGAAATGGTTTAAGCAGCTATTACCCAGAGAATAAAATGGACCAGCCTCTGCTTACCACTGCTCAACCGTAAAACCAGGGTAACTTCACTCTTGTTGCTGGAGTCCTACAAATAAAATACAAAGAAACAGAGAAAACAACCCATCCTGGAGCAAAACGATCCAAGGAGGATGTTTGTAGGAGGCAGCATGTCATTACCAGTCTATGGAAGGCTGGCTGGGATGACCACCCCATCACCTCCACCTGAAGCACACCTGGCTGCTCCTCCTGCCCGTTCCATCCCAGCAAGGGTCTTTGCTTTTACAGCTACTAGCCTGTATTTCTGAAGTTTCCTTTTCACTGCCATTTCTGGTGGAAACGGGTAACTTAAAACCACTTTCCAGTACATCCCAGAGACAAAACTTAAACCAGTTCAGAAAACCATTTCAGAGGGAAAGAACTTATCCTGAAGAGATCAAAATAGTTTCACTTCAAAGAAGAATATTTAATCTCAGAAAGACCCAAATATCGTTTCACAATTTCCTAAACATTTCTTTAGAAAACTTTATCAAAACAGCATCTTAGATTGTAAACTAGCATATGCTAAAAATTAAAAAAGAGTAAACACGACATTTAATAATTAAAGATAAACAGAACACTGCTTTGGGTCAAAGAAATGTTTCAAACTGCTTTGAAATAACCCCTCAAAACTAAATAACATACTGTTTCGCTGAAACTGTCCCCAAATTTCTGTTACATCTTAACACAAAGGATTTTGCCTCCAGCTCTTCAGCCGGGTCACTGCGGCGCTTCCAGCAGAGGCGGGTACCACCTGGGGAAGGTGCTGGGCAGAAGCAGGAGTTGACAACCTGGGAGTGATGCTCATGTGTCCCTGCCACTCCTCCTGATGCGGAGGTGCTGACACTGGCACTCACTCACAATCTGCATCATGCTACCTGCCCTGCATCAGGGGTCCTGGCAATCCTATCGCATCTCTCCAGCCCACTACTAATGTCACGGCCAAACCCATCCCTGAAATGTCATCTCCAATCTCACAGACTGCCTGTCCTGCTGGCAGGCTTGGGTGCTGCCTGGATATAGCCCACAATGAGGTGGGAAGCAGCTCTGCTCCAGCATGCGGGACCCCAAGAAACCCGGGGTCACCTCTGCAGCCTGAACATCAAACCCCCATCATCGGGGAGGAGCCAGCATGGGGCAGGTGGGGCGGGGGGAACCAGCCCCCACTCATTGCTCCAGACTGAGGAGATGTGAGTTTTATTCCCACTCCTGAAGTTTCTCCAGGCTCCCTATTTGTCATCTGCAGCAGAGAAGTCTTGACTCCCACCTGAAAAATTTCTTAATCAGATCACAAGTTCTTCCATGGAGAGCAACGAACACAGTCCTATGCTTTATGAGGCTCCCAACTCCACAGTGCTACAAACAGCAATAACAGGAGCAATAATGATGCTATATGGTACCACTGGCACTGCTACTCCAAAGGAATAATTTAAATCCTGTAAATAACCACGCAATTAAAAAGAACACATGAAAAAGCTGTGCAGCAACTAAAGTAATTATACATCAGCCCAAACTGTATTTTCAGAGAATATTTAACATAACTACTGGTATTACTGCTAACTAACTGAGCAACAGGCTGTCAGGGCTTTAAATGTATTATATCTATTAGCTTTGGCATTCTTCCTAGCAGCCAAGCATTAGCAGTGATGAAGAACCATTTAATGTGGCTAATCACGGTACGTTTCTGCACAGCTGTGTCATAAGTATTCCTTCTTCTATAAGCAGGGAGCTGGAAATAAATGCTTTCCTGCATCAGAGGCAGGGCTTACGAGGAAGGTCTCTTTATTTGGCTGGCGGACGCGCTTGGGCCAGGCAGAAATAACAAAAAAAAAAAAAAGAGGGCAGAAGCCAACTTCTCCACGGTACCAATAGTTCGAACAGGTGAGCTTTCCAAGAGGAAGTGTGCACGGAGGCAATAGCCAGCCTGACTGGAGGAGCTGGGAGAGAGGATTTCAAAGGCAAATTTGAAGGCCTGCACTAGATGCACCTGACAAAGTGATGCCTTCTGCTACCAGACCATTCCTCCAGTCCCATCTGCTTCACAAAACCCTTCAGTTTGTCTCCCAGTACCACAGCAAATCTGAGAACAACTTCCAGCGAATTACTTAGAGTTAATCCTCTGAAAATTCATTCTGTAATCCAAGGATTCATCGCTATGGAAACTGCTTATAATCAGTACTTTTTATAGCTTAAAAACCCCAGCATCAACAGAAGGTATTGTAACTCCACTTGATCGCTATTTCTTTCCCACTGGAGATTGGCAGCTTTAGGAAGGTGACATGGATCTTCCTGGTAATTAAAGGGAATACATAACGTGAAAGCATCCAATTAAGCTCATAAAAGTGAGCTCTGCTGACATGCCAAGATGCATCTGTGAGACTATACAGAGAGCGGTGGGTCAGCATCAAGAGCGATGGCATCAGCTCAGCTCAGCCACCTGCCTGTGGTAAGGATGGAGGGAAAGCCCTCCTTGTCTTCTTCCCACCCTCCCAGTGCAATCAAGCCATAAGGCTTAGCTAATAAGATAAATCACGATCAGCCCTTTTAAAAAGGCTTGACACCTTGTGGCCTGACAGCGCTGGCCAAGAACAGTGCCTGAGCCTCGTCCTTGGCAGGGAAGTATTTACACCACCACGTCAGCCCATAGAGTTGACCAGCATTTTCTGACCACAGAGAGATAGAAGAGCATGTTCAAGTGAGCAGGACAAGAGCGTGCCAAAGTTTGAGATGCTGGAGGAACGCTTGAACATTTTGAATAGACAGACTGCCTGAATCTGCTACAGTCAAGTATGGTCCCGCTCGCCTCACCTGGCAGCCCAGAGGAACCCCACTGGCTTCTGCTCATCTCCAGGATGTGACTGTGGGTCGGCAGGGAAAGAGGGAGGATAAAACTTAACTGTACCTGTGGCAGCTGGGAAAAACACTCCAAAAACAGTGAAGAAGGACTCTCCCTGGCTGTAGTCCGGCAGCGTGTTGTTGAACATAAGCTCTTCAGAGTAGCCGACAAAGCCATGCTCTGCAAAGACACGGAGGGTGAGGGGAGAACCTCAGAAACCACAGGGACTGTAGGAGACCCTCCCGCCAGCTCTCGGCGACCAGCCGTCCTCTAAGCGCACGCAACAGCAGTGGCTGTTTCCAGGGATACTTTGGAAGGATGAACGCCGATTTATTTGGTGGGGGAGAAGGCTGAGAAGAGGGCAGTGTTGTTACGAGGGTGCAAATGCCAGGGAAAGGTGCAGCAGTGCAGGCCACCATGTTGAGAGGCACCACCAGGCTGGGCAGCTCTTGCCAAGCCAGAACAGGTCGTACCGAGTCCTGCCTGCGAGCAAGCAGGACACCTTCCCCTAAAACTTGCCCACGGAGGAAAACTGCCTTCAGCCGTCAGCCTACATTTATACTTATTTATCCAGGCCACTTTAATCCTTTATCCAAATAGAGCAAAAATATGCTGCCGTAAGGAAGCTGCACCCCTGAGCAAAGCCCTCGCACCGTATTCTGTGTTTCTGCCGGTCAAGTGTCTGCACAGACAAGAGCTGAGATGTGCCCATGCTGTCAAGCTGCTGCCAACATACCCACCTCATACGCCAGTTGCTAATGAGCCCAGAGCCAGTTAAGCCAGTTGCAGGGTGGGCTCTCCTCTGTGAGATGGGTTTCTCAGTGGAGAAGGAGTTAGGTGCTCTAAAACCGCCCAGTGCCGTGTTGTGCGCTCACCCTCTCCTGTTGCTGCATGATCATCCCCAGAGCAGGGCCAAACACGGGGCTGTGATCCTGGCCAGCCGCCCGCCTCCCACATCTTCTGCAGATGTTTATCACAGCGCAACAAGGAGCCAATGCCGAGACCTTGGGCTCTGCCCTGCTCCCCACAGTGACTTCTGCCCAGTCTTTCCAAGGTCACACACACACAAGTTTTACTCTCCAAACCAAAAGTTTTACAGAAGATGGGAGAGAGGGGAAAGCAATGGGTAGGATATCAACATCACGCAACAGGTTTACTGGGCATGTAATGGAGGCTCCTGCTCTCTCACTTCACACTGGAAGGACAGGTCAAATTCTTCCACAAACGTGGATTTGTTAGCAATAGTTGAGCCCATCAGCTGATGTGCTGGCAGGGCATTAATTAGGAAAGGTTTTAGATGCTTATAGGAAGAGAAGGTAACTGATGAAAGCAGGTTAAGGAATTCCTGATATGTCTATGACATTAATAACCTCGTTTTCAACAGGCGACACTGCTTTTTAACGGAGTACCTTAACCTGTGGAAACTTCTCCTCCCTGTCAGGAGTACAAATGCTTGTGCCAGCTGGGGGGTGGGAGGTGAGCAAAGTCAGATCCTTTTTTTCTCCTGCCACTACAGTCGATTTGCACAAGACATGTGCCTGCAACTTGAATTTTCTTTTTAGTAGGCAGGATGTTGTTTATGGCTGCAGCAGGATGATGGCCAGAAATTTAAAAAAGACTCCATCAAAGCTGTCACGTGCTTCAGAGACAACATTAACAATGTTTGGACAGTAGATTAAATCAGAAAATTAAGTCAGAGCTCTAAACACCAGATACATCCATTTAAAGTCTCAGAATATAACTAACCACAAAGCTTTGAAGTTGCCGCAGAAGAATCCTATAGATAATCAAAAGTTTCCTACTACATCTGCATTCATTGTGTTGCCCAAACATGGATGGAAACACGCTGATAGAAGAGGTCTCCTGCAGCTAGGCTTTTTAAAAGCAATAGCTATCTTCACTAGGAAGAAGTCTCAGACAAGATTTAAAGGGAATAAGCTCAGCACAACACACTGACCTCTGCATCTCACAGATGTCTGCAGAAAGTGCAGCTTCTGGAGGAATAAAGTGGGGATTTTGTGTAGGCTGTACATTCCCGCAAAAGCAGACCTGAGCTCCTTCAACTGGAATTCATGCCTGTCACAGCACAGCACATGGGCCGGCTGCAAAGCTCCCACCAAACGGTTGGAGGAAAATTTTGGTCCCTGACCAAGGGGTTGGATTGTTTTGGGTTTTTTTTATACAAATTATGTGCTCCTCATAGAGATGTTAATGTTTAATTAATAAAACAAAAGGAGTGAGCAAAATATTAATCTCATCCCAAGGAGATCTGCAGACCTTCTGCAGCCTGTGCTTGACAGCAGCATCAGCATCAAATACCCCTATGTCACTCTTGAAACACGTTTGTCTCACCAGTTCTCAAAATTCTCCTGAGAAGGGGACTCTAGCCTCTCTTGACTCTCATATTTCCCTGTCTTTATCATTCAGGTTTCCTCTACTGTCTAACCAAAATCACCCTGTTTGAAGTTCACGATGCTATTTCTTGCCTGATCCATAAGCTATTTGCATTTTTTAATACCCCATTCTTTCACCTACTGGAAACAGTCCCCATCCTGCAATGGTTCAGTCAACCTGTTTCTGCCAGGCTGTAAAACTTTCTGTTTGTCTTTATCAAACCACAAATTGCCCTTTTCACACCACTTCTCCAGCTTGTGCGAGCTCACCTGGAAGTCTGACCCTCTCAGCCAGGCTGCCGAGAGCCCTTCCCAGCTGGGGGGTGTCTGCAAATTGAATCTATATATTCTCTTCTCGATCATCCAAGCAGTTAAGGAAAATACCAAACACGGCCAAACCAAAACCAGACCCTTGCAGAACCTCACCACAGCACCCTGCTTTGTGAATGAACCACTTCCAGCCGCTGTCTTCTAACTGGGTTTGGGGCTGTATAATTCAATGATGGGCTGATCCAAGCCCTTTGTGTGCCTTATGTCTCCTTTCTCATGCAAAAGGCCAAGTAAACCAGACTACATCATTTGTGATACCGTTTTGGCCATACCATAGCCAAAGAGACTGAGACCCATGAGTGTCACGTCTGACCTGCACCTGTGTGCATCTGACCCCTATTAATCTCTAAGAAGCCAAACAATCCCTTGTGCTCCATCCATTCATCCCTTTCCTACTTTATTCCCCTTACAGTAAATCCTAGGTGGAAGAGACCAAGCCCAAAACCATGGCAGATGTCACTGGAACCACAGAAAATGACAGCTGTGGACTTGTTGAAAGAGCCACAGGATGCACCTACAACTCTATCCCACTTCTGCTTCCTTTCCTGGAGGCACTGGCAGGCAAGAGGAAGCCCAGCCATTAAACATTTCCCCTTCATACAGAACCTTTCTCGTCTATGCAGAGCTTTCTTGTCTAATTAAAGTTCATCCAAATGTTACTTGTTATTGCAACCTCATTTCTCAGTCAATCACACACACACACACAATGAAGCAAATCTCACATCCCTTTTGATCAGTTTTACACCAGGACTTGCAGTCACCATCAATTTAAGCCAGCCATCAGCACACGACCACATTGCTGAGAACATGCTGTGAGCATCTCCTGGCTGCCCTCATGCCTGTGACCAGAGCGAGTCATCTGTGACCTTTCAGCTGTCATATTAATGGGACTAATTGTAGCTGATGGGGCAATTGGGCTGAAAATCATCCAAAACAAAACAGGAATCAGTAAGTGAGACCAATCGGTTAAACCAACAGAACACTCGGACGGTTGTTCACAAAGTCAATTAACCACATCCCATTGAAAGGGCACTTCAAAAGGATGGGCTTCGGAAGGAGGAGGGAAGGAAACACCATAGGGTCTATATTTGGCTCTCTGATCTCCAAACAAGGCAACATTTTTTTTTTTTTTTGGTAAGACAATCTTTTCCTCCAGTTATTGCTGGGTACATGAGATCCTAGCCAGATTCCTCCCTCTTCATTCATTATAAAATGTTTGCCTGACAAATTTTGCTCTCAATTAATTTATGCAACCCCACAGCCTCTAAATCCTGCCTTTAATGATCCTGCTCTCAGATGGCTTGCAGAGGGCTGGAGCTGAAGTGCTATAACAATCTTCCCAATGTCATGCTAGAAGGAAAAGAATCCAGTTCCTTCTCTGTGCCATGGCAGCCTTATGGGAAATGCACAATGAAGAGCGGTAACAATTTATTTTCATCATTAGATACTCAATAAGGACCAGGCAAATAATGGGTTTCTCAAGTGGTTGAGCTGAAGTAAATAAACAATGGGGGGAAAAAAATTACTTAGAGCAACACCTGAATTACTCCTGTGATTTTTGACAAATCAAGTTCTTCCAGTTGCCCATATTAAAATGATGTAATAAACAACAAAAACCACCTAGCAAGTTTCAAATGGAAGGGCTTCTAGGATGAGCACCCTCCATTCAAGAGTGCAGGGGAACCAGAGGGGGCAAATCAGCCGGATGCAGGTGGAGAAGGAGACAGAGAAGGATGGTCAGTATTCCCATGTCCTCCTGTCCACCATGGATGCTTGGAAGGAGGCACCAGCCTTTGCCTGGTTGCCACTGCTGCATCCCCCCTCCACCCTGGCTGGTTTCCATGTTTGAACTTTTATTGCACTTTCTCCTATCTCTCACGCTATGGAAGAGGATGAAACCCCTTTGGGACAACCTCTTAGCCGGGTGGCCCCTCCATGAAGCCCAGGGTTT
>JAVJGJ010000061.1:32385980-32400735 GCA_035590215.1 Microhierax caerulescens
TTGGTGGGGGGTGTATGTGTGTGTGTGGGAGAAAATGCAGCGGGAAGCCCTGCTGAGAAGCCCCCTTTTGTATAAACACGCTCAGTCCTCAGACTAAAAATAAAGGCAAACCACAGGAAGGGAGTGAGTGCTTGGACAATATCCGACTTGGTGTGCGCCTGGGTGTGAGCTGAGGGAACGGGCAGAAGAGCCGGGGACCCCACCCAGCACAACCACACAAAGGCAGCCGTTTAAGACCTTCAAGATGGACAAGCATTCCTGGAGATTATTTAAATCCAAATAACTGCTGCTTGGCAGATGCGCAGCCCTTTGGTATGTGCGCAGCACTTGGAAATGTTAAGTGAGGGAAAAGGCTGCCATGGTGGGAGCAGGAAAGGCAGGATGGCTGCACAAAGCCCATTTTACAGGTTCGGAGACTGAGACCTGAGGCCATGACTTGAAACCCTATAAACCTGTCCTAAAACAAAGGAACAACCCAGACAAGATGCCAGCTGAAACCTTTCCAGCGCACGGGTCCATCCTCAAAAATTACCTCTCCCTGCACACTGCCCTTTGCATCTCAGTCACCGCTGCAGCCGAAGAACCAAACCCAAAGCAACCGCACGTACATGACAGCACCACAACAGGGTCTCAAATGCTTCCCCAGGTGCTGGGCTCAGACGCACTGCACCCCACCATTGCCATCAGCCAGCTCCTGGGGACGGAGCTTCCCTGCCACCTGCACGTCCCACCCGCAGCCCCCCCGCAGGAGGGATGCTTTGCTGACGGGCGCAGTCGCACCCAAGAGGCACGCATCGGTCCATGCCGTGCAGAAAGCGGGCAAGGCGAAGTGAGGAGGCTTCCTGAACCCAGCGCTCACCGTTGGTGCTGACACACCACTCAGAGGCCTTGCAGGGAAATGCAGGACTCGAGGGGAACCCACCGGGCAGCCTGGCTCCACACAGTTCTCCCACATGGAAGCGGTCTGTACGAGCAAACGCCACCCCCCCCACCCCCCCAGCTCTCCCCAGCCAGCCTTATGGCCACAGGTCCAAACATATGGGCAGTGCTGCTTGGGGGAACTGGCATCTGGGGTTTGGATCTGGCCACCATCAGCCCAGTGTTCTTCCACAAACTGGAAACCCCCTTCTCTTCAGCCAACCACCGCTAAACTGCAGCATATGCAATGCTCAACCTCCTCGTTTCTCTTCCTTTCCCTATTTTCTTGTCAGAAGAAAATGACATAGTGCTCAGCAGTGGAGGAAATCAAAGGCAGCTACGTTGACCTCAACTTGGGCACGTTTCCTGCAGACGTTTGTATTCCTCTAATTCCCTCCTCCTGGTCCCATGTTCATTTTCCTACCATCAGTTCTCACCCCAAGTATTCCTTTTCTCTCTGCTACTAGAAAGGTCTCCAAGTCTACATTAAAGGTCCCCTCTGAACACAACTGAAACGCAACCCCCTCCCATTTCCTTTAGAAAACAACCTCCTGTGAAACAGAGCTGTTCCAGAGCAGGTCAGTTGCTTTCTCTGTGAAACACACACAACCGTCCTCACTCCATTCTCATTTGCACGTATCTGCCGAGAGGTTTACCAGCTTTCATTTGGGGCATTTCTTACATGCTAAATATAAACCACAAACGCCTTTCCACAAGGCTGTCTCTGAGAGGGGAGCAGCTGCTGGTGCAGCAGCTTCTGTTCCCAGCCCGCTGTCCTTGCACACCGTACCAGCAGCACCAAGTGACCCAGCAGCACCAAGTGACAGGTGTGCCATGGGCACTGCGAGCACCTCTGTGACTCACCTCCTGCCGGCTGGCAGGCAGCTGAATCCCAGCTGTGAACAAAAACTGAAAATCTTTCCTCTAAATTGCCTTTAGCAGGTGGCTTGCAACCCCCCAAGATGCTGCTGGACACAGAGGAAGCCAAGAAAAAAGTGACACCTTCTGTTTACTCAGCTAATTACACTTTGTTATTACTGGAGTGGCCGCTGTGGCCTTGCACCTTCCACCACAACTCCCCACGTCCTGAGATGTGTTTCCCTGAAAACACCCCTCGGGGATGAGGATGGAGGGAGGGGAAGGGGGTGCGGGGTGCCAGCAGGACTGCAAGTGGGAGCCCTGAATCTCTGCCCTGCCCAAGCTGGAGCTGCCGCTGCAGGCTGAACTCAGGCTGGAGAAGGTTAATGGGGGACACCTGCATGCACTGCTCCTTGAAACCCCAGCAGACACATGCCCCAGCCCACGCAGTCCATCCTTGGCTCCCCAGTGTGACCCTGGGCAGCAGATCCAGCGGTGCGCAGCCCGGGGCCACAGCCGGGGTCTATGTGACCTCAGGGGTCTCTGGCAGAGAAGCTCCTTAACACAAAGTCATAATCCTCTGGTTTTGTGGGCACCATGCTTAACCTGGAGTTAGACAGCAGAAGGCTGCAAAGAGCGATTGTGAACGCAGCCACTCTCTGTTGTTAGAAAACCTCCAAGCGCAACATAAGTATAACAAGTGCACACGCGGGGAGCTTGATTCCTGAGGTCAAACACCTGAATTACCGAGACATCTCCAGCCGTGCTCTGGAAATACTCCCTGCAAAATTACAGGTCACCTCTAAAAGATCATACCAAAGGACAGGGGACACGTCTGGCAGTGCTGAACTGCACCTCTGCCTAGATGTGTAACTTCACAAAGACACCCAAGGAGAAAACCCCAAGGGATTAACGCCTCCTGACCCCCATGTAATGAACCCCCAGTTCTACCTGGATCAAGGTGTGTAAAGGACCCGATGACAAAGTCCAGTGTCGAGACAGCCAGCAGGAAGAGCAGCAGGAGCTGGAGCCTGATGATCCACTTCACCCCGGCCAGGTTGATCCCCAGCAGGCCCAGCAGTACAGCCAGGGAGATGCCGCGCACTGCCCAGATGTTGCTGAGGCTCAGGACGTCTGCGATGGACTCTGCAAAGCCAGTGATGTACATGGCACCTGCAACACACTGAAGAACAGAGCTCTGTGAGTATGGGAAAGCAAGGGATCCCCATCCACAGCCTCCATGCTGGGCTGGCTGGGGGTCCCTGTTCAGACAGACATTTGCTGTCACAATACAATCTTTAACGTTACTCTGGCCTACAGGGACTGAACCTTATTGCTGTAAGACAGCACACTGCCAGGGCAGCACATCTACTGCCCGGACAAACAGAGAAGGCTGGGTGCTAGGGCCAGCAGCCCAGCAACTTCCCATGGGCTTTAAAATCCACCCCATTAACACTTCAGGAGAAACCACACCATCTTCTCGAGGGAGAAAAGGATGAGTCAACCTTAAGTGTCTCCCCTTCTTCTGTTTCTCTGAAGGAAAGGGTCTCAATTCAACACCTGCCTGAGGAATGGCAGTTTGCTTCCCCCTTCATTGCCTCCCAGGGGCTATTTTTAGCTCAGTGTTTAGTTTGGATGTAAAGTCTGATGTTTCACTGGCTCCCCATCTCATTGCTGGAACGAAGCCTGCACTTTTGAGGAGAGCGTATTGTGCAAGCCGTGCCCCCCGAGCTCCCAGGAGCACCGCTGGTTTGTCTGGCTGCGGGGAAGGACGCACTGCCCTGGGTGGTGGAGAGCCTGCAGGACGGGACATCTGCAGCACAGGTTCAGGCCTCAAACCCCACTGCGGGGCAGCAATCCTAAAAACCAGCACGTTTCCCTCCAGAGGTTCCTGCTAGCTGACACATCAGCAACAACCCTCTCCAGGGCACGGTGTCCCTGGCGAGCCAGGCTGGGGCACTCAGCTTCACGCCAGCATGGGTGCTGTGACCCTGGGGTCCTACGATCTCACTGTCCCCATCCACAGGCAAGGGACACGCAGAACAGCCCCCACATGACTGGAAGGGAAAAAAATCACCCAGGCCATCAAGCGTCAGAGCAGGCCCCTGCTCCACTGCAGATCTCCTTCAGACCACGCCAGCACTGCTCCACCGAGGGTGTTCAGGACAACCTGACCCATACCCAGGAGCAGTGGGTTCCTGCACAGTTTTTGACAAGCCAGGTGCATGGGAGTCACCTGTTCAGATCCTTACACCTACAAATTGGAGATCCTACAGAAGGATTCACTTCCATCACAGGCAGACACCTAGCACAAATGGGGTGAACTACACCCTGACAGTCTCCCTTTCTGGCTGGTAGCCCCACTGTGAACGCCTCCACCAAAGAAGCCTCAGACTCTTTAAGGCAGCCCCAAATAATTGGAGGTATTCTTGTTTACTTGTGTTTAGCATGGCCTACAGCAACACTGAGTGGACCACACACATCCTACATGGGTGCTCTCTCTGGGAAACAGGTCCCTCCTCAGCTAGCAGAGCACAACACCCCGCGCCTGCACAGCTCTGCTTGGGACACCCACAAAAACGGCATTTCAGATTTGAAGCCAAAAAAACCCCCTCAAACAGAACCTAATGCTAATAAACACATTAAACCCAGGCGCAGTTCTTGCCTCTCACATGAGGAAAAGCTCTGCGGACAGAAAGCAGTATCACCTAACCCCAACCCCCTGTACCTGACCAACGTCAGGTCTTGAAGCAATTACATTTTCTTAACTAAGAAGTTTTCTTTCCTTTCACACCAAGGATGACAATGTTCAAGGACATTCTGAAGGGAGCAGAGCTGAGCAAGCTTCCTGGAAGCCTTTCCTCTGATGAGCCATGAGCATCACCAGCAGGAGAGAGGAGCTGGGTGCCCCCAACACCCCACTGCCCCATGCACAGCCACAGCCAGGGCCCCCAGCAGCACGGTGATGTGGGCTGGTTCCTCATGAACCAGCTGTCTTTAAATCAGAACTGCGTTCTTGGCTGAAATTTGCAGAAACCGGTTCCTTATGAGGGATTGGGCGAGGAACATAATTGATTTTCAACACCCAGACAAGTGCTGCCACGATCTTTGCTTTGGGGATTTTGGGGCTGGACCCTGGAAAACCTCTGCTTGCACAGACAGGGCTGACTGCAAACCACTCCAGGAAAGGAGACTGCAGAGAAAAGCAGCAAACCCCAGCTTCACGATTAGAGCTGTGGTGACCAAACACGCACTGGTCTCTGGAGGACCTGGTAGACGTGTGCTGCATCATTTAGGGTAATTTGATTAAGTCTCTTCTCTGGAGCATCCCAGGAGGACAGCAAAGCCCAGCTGGGTCTCAGCCCACCTTGGCTGACACAGCAGGAGTCCATCTCTGCAGCAGCCCCAGGGCACTGAGCCACCTCTCACCTCCCAGGGCATCAGCAGCATGCAGCCACTCATTCCCCACTTGCCCCAGTCGGACCAGGAAATGGGGAATAACCCCATTTCTGGCCAGACTCACCTCGCAACAGAGGTTACAGTGCTCTGTCAGCGTCTGGGAGCGGAGGAGCCGCCCACAGCTGGTGCAAAGCACGTTGGGCAGAAAGCAGAGCCAAAGAGAAGGGAAAGGCATCGCCTTTCGGGATCAGGCAAAGCATTCCTCAGCGAGCTGCCAGTCCCACCCCGCGGCCCCCCCCCCCGTGCGCACCGGGATGCCTGGGCAGGGGCCGGGGCTGCCGCAGCCTGGCTTTTACAACCCTCAGGACAGGCTGCAACCTGATTGCTTTCCCAGACGGGGTCCGCTCGGAGAGTGAGAGTGGAAAATATGACAGGAAGGATTCTCATGTGTGGCCCATTTCCATATCTTGGCTTGTAACTGCGTTCAGTTTGTATTTTATGGGCACTTGCTTTTAATCTGGAGTGAAAGAAGAAGAGGGGATTATTTTTGGTTTGGGGGTTGTTAAGGGTTTTCAAAGATTGCTGTAAGCCAGTCAGTTAAAAACAAACCTCAATAAAAATGTTTCTCTGCTCACCACATTTTTACTGTTCATAACATCTTTATGGGGGGAGGGGGTTAAGTTACTGCAGGTTTAAGAGATTACTTTCCATTCTTTATGCTTACTGCTTGTGTACGTCGGTGCTCCACCACCATGACAGGTCCTTGGGGCCTTTCAGAAAACCCAGAACTGTGACTTCTGGATCTCAGCAAGTCAATCGGCCGCGGCCCTTATGCTGCCCAGCTCTCCTCCCACACCAGCTCCCCTTCTCCCGGCTACCACAGAGAAGCAGCCAAGGCTTGCCCGGTCCCTGAGGGCATGGGGAGCATGCCAAGGCCAACCTGCCGTCCCACAGCTGCTTGTCATGCTTTAGGTGGCCACCCTGGCCTCTCCCGCTTCGGTTTAATTGCAGTCTCTCACCAGCAAGGGCATGTCCTGGCAATGGGGGTAATTTGGGATGGGAGGGCATGTCCTGCACAGTTTGCTTGTTCAGACACCCAGCTCCTCCACCACCGTGACCCGTGCCAGGCAGCGTATCGCCAGGCATGGGCTTGCTCTTGGGGAGCAGAGCAGGGCTGAATGCTCCCCGTGTCCAGCATAGTGGAGCATTACTCAGATTTTACTTCCTGCAGCAGGAAAGCACAGGATTATTACCTGCATTGCAAAGTTTCTAAGTTTTCTTTCAATAACTTTTTTTTTTTTCAATTACCTGGCCAAAAATATAAAGGTGGCCAATGGTCCCCCCTACTTGACCTCCAAGGACAGTAGAAATCATGGAGTAGACTCCTCCACTTCCAATGCTGCACTTCTCACACACCCCAATTCCAGACAAGACTGTCACCAGGGCAACCAGGATGACAAATGATACCAGAAACATGCCCATTACAATGCCAGTGTTTCCCTGGAATGAAAAAAAAAATAAAAATAAAGATCAGCTCACACCAATTCTGTTGAGACAGAAAAAGGACCTATGCACTTCTAGTCACTAGTGATCTATAAATCTGGAGTTGCTACAGATTAAAAGAAAAACACACACCTACCCCTACTTATCTAATTAATGTAATTGACTGCCAAATTTACCATTCCTGTTAGCACCCCTACCTTGTCCTGGGGCTGGACCAACCTTTGCATGAGCAGGTTGAGCTCCATCACCTGGCTCCTGCATGAATCACTGACTTCGTTCTCTAGTTCAAAAAGAACAACGTCATCAATGATTCAACTGCCACGGGCCGGGGATCACCACCTATTCACATGTTTTAGAATGACATGTTTAAAAAAAAACCCAACACTTTCATAACAAAAAGTAGTTTCAAAACTGAACCTCTGGGATGTGCAACAGCTGATTTCTTAACAGCACCGATCTCGCATTTTAATTTTTCAGAACATTCACCTTTAAAGGCACTGATCCTCCCAAACAACGAAATACCAAAGAACAAAAACTCAAAGGCAGCACAAGGTGTAAGATAAATAACACTCATAAACCAGCACCCGCTGGCCCTTATCTGCAGAGGTAACGCCGAGCAGCGAGTGCCTTTTGCTCTCCCCGTACTTGGGGAGTTTTGTGCAGAGGGTTCAGCAACCCTGAAAAAACCAAAACCCCTTCCCGCCTGGGGTGGAGGGAGGGCCCTGGGAGGAGCTGCTGCACCCACCACCCTCTCACTGTGGGGTGATGAGCAAAAGCCTCTGAACAAACCCAGCTGCAGGTCCCTGCTGGCAGCTTTAAGGGCCAGCGTAATCCCTGGGTTTGGGGGTTCAGTTTGCCATTGATGTCAGATTTTCAGAAAGAGAAGGTGCTTGGTACCTCCAAAAGCATTTAAGCACCTCTTCCAAGCTAGGGACCTTCCAGCCCTCTCACACATGGCTGTAATTTATTTTCCAGGGACAAAAGTTTCCCCTTGTGCTCCAGCCCACCTTCCCCTGCTGACAAATCGCTCAGCCTGGCACTCAGTGATTCCAACTGTAGGATCAGAAATCCCCAGCGCCCAGCGCTTCGTTAAGTCTGGCTTCCCTTCCCCTGCCTTGGCTCATATTACAGGCCATGTCCACATCCCTCCTTCCCAACCTCACTCCAGCCATACTCCTTTCTGAGGTCATGCTAGCCTTGACGGGGTTTGTTTATCACCAGCGCTAAAAGGCTGCTTCTGGCTCTGGGGTTGGTTGAAGTCCCAGATCTTTTTTTTTTTTTTCCTCTTTTTTTATGAAAAAAACAGAAACATATCCCGGATGTTGCTATTATCATAAAATCCTATTTTGGTTCAGCATCCCGCTGCCTTTGACAGGGGCGTTATCTGGTCTGTGGGGAACAGAGCCAAGGTTTGCTATAAAAACAGCTGCTGGCTGGGTCAGCACCACAGCCCACCACAACCTGATACTCCTTTTTAAAAGGACAATTGTTCTTTTTCTTCAACAGTTTACCCTCAGGTTAAAAGGGTTAATAAATCTGACACGCTTCAGTTAAAAAAAAGAAAAGAAAAAAAGAGCACACATACTAAAACACACACATAGCGCTGGGCTTTTCCAGAATCTGCTGGTGGCACCAGGGGTACGGCACGGCAGCAGCTAGCTAATGGGCAGTTCAATGGTTCCCACAGAAGAAAGGGTTAACACTAAGACCAGGGAGGACGGCTGGACCCACAGCAACAATAGCAAGCAGAGAAAGTGGGAAGAAAAAGCCCCCATTAAACACTGATGCTTATTTATGCATGCGTGCTGGAAGGGGTTAGCGAAGCATTACAATAGTTGTTGAGTTGAACATTTCGGCAAGATTAGGATCCCCTGGAACTGCAAAGCTTTACCAGCCCTGGCTCTGGAAATTTATAGCAAAAGCCTGACTCTGCAAACGGCTTGACATCTGACTGTCCTCTGCCAGGAGAGCTCCCTGCCAACCCCAACTTCTCCACCCTTCCCTTTTATGCTAGCTTCCAGCTGTTTCAGTTTTTCTTTTATTTACTGGCTTTATTGATATTTGCCTTTGCTCCAACAGTCACTTGCTTTCAAAGGAGATGTGGAGGAAACAAGATCAGGAGGCAAAGGGAGCCAGGAAAATCATCATGACTTCTCCACCATGACAACTGCAGCTCCCCTCAAAGCCTCCAGCGAAGCAATTTTCAATGCAGAGCGCAAGCGTCTTCCTGCTCCTTTTGGAAGGTGTCCACCGTGCCTGTGACACGAACTCTGCCTGAAGCTCAGATCCCACCCAGCCCTGGGGGAGCTTTCCTTCTTCTAAGGGGAAATTTTTAAGGGACAATGCAATGTTCCGGGGGGGAGCAGAGGCACTCTTCCAGGCTCTGACCCTCAGTGAGATACTATTCTGGATCCACAAGTGGAAGTCCCTTTGGCAGCAGTGACAATTTCACCTGACTGAGGATTCTCCATGCAAGGCATCAGAGACCACAACACTGGCATGTTTGGAGGAGACCTGTTTCAGTGGTTTGGGAAGACGGCCAAGTAGCTGTAACTACAGCAATACACTTCACCTGAAAAGTGGTTATTTTGTCTCAACGATACAATGCAAGGGTGTCCCTGTTCATTGGCAAGGTTGGTTGTTGTCATCTTCTTTTTCTTTCCTAAAGCTAAAATAGGAAGCGACTTACAAAGACCACTTCAGCCTTATGTTTTAGTGGAACTTTTTGAAATGCTGCAAAATACCAGAGGACAGAAGCAATGCCTACAATGAACAACACAGAATCCAAAACACTTGGGTGGTGATAGAGATACAAGGTAAGGAGGGAAATGCCTATTTAGACATTCAACCAAGTCAGCACGCACTCACCACGAGCCATCCTGTCCTCAGGAAAAGAACCACTCCAAAAATGTTGATCATGCAGGAGGTGAAAACGCCATCCCATGTTCCAAAAAGCACGGGCTCCCACACAAACAGCTGGATCTTCCACCAGGGCTTGGTCTGTGTTTGAGATACCTAGAGAAAAGCAAAGTTTTCCGTTTTACCTTTCATGTTTTATAGGCAGGCTGCAGAAATAGTGCAATAGCCAGCCACCAGCAGTGGGATGGCCACCAGCAGCTGCTAAGACACCATCTTGTTGCTAGTTGTCTCTAAAATGAAGGGGCAGAAGAGCTGCTGGGATCCCTGGGCCCTGGAAGAGAGGGTTCCCTGTAATACCCCATTTGTATTCTTATAGGATAAGCAGCAACAGTGAATTCCCCCTGCTGATGATACTCCATGAACCGAAAACACCATTCAAAGGGTCCTTTATGGAGCTTGCAGCTATACATCGTGCTTCTCCTTCTGTCCCTGCCAAGCACCCCACCAAGACAAACAGGGTTCTCAGTGCACTGGAGAAGTCTCTTAGATGAGATGACAAACCAGGCCAGGCCAACTGGGACTGACAGAGGAGGTTAAGATGGTCTTCCCATCACACACAGTCATCTCTGATCAGGACACTACGTTTCTAGGGGAGACATGGGACTCTGTTACTCGGGGCACCAGTGAATTTCAGAGCTGCTGGAATGGAGACCTGAAACTCCAGGGCAACTGCTGTTTCCTATTGCAACTGCTCCCTCCCACCCTCTGGAAACCAAGTCCCCTCTCTTCCTTTCTAAATAATACACCTCAGGTTTTGGTAGCAAAAAGGAGGGCAGCTTTGTCCCCTCAGCCCTGTTTAACTGCGCTCCAGGAGGAGGTGCAGAGACCTCAGGGATGGAAACTTGGGCTATGAAAGGAAATGGCTCTCCGACAAACCTGCTGTGCTTCCTCATGGAATAGCTCTTGGACGTAGCCATCATTTCTGGTACTGTTCATGCTGGACATCACACCCCTTCACGTTGCCTCTGCCTGCCCAACACACAGCTTATCGCGACGGCAGGCGAGGCCGAGCAGAGCGCGTCAGCTGTTCTTCTCGGTCACATTCCTGCAGTGCTGGATCCTCCGCTGCAGGAGATTCATGGTTTTACTGCACTTTACTGTGAAAGCAGGAAAGATGGAAGACACGACTGTTGCCACCTTAGCCTGCAGAAGCACAAGGCTACCGCCCAGACCGAGCCAGCAGTGGCTCGTAGCAGATGCAGAACCACAGGGTGACAGCACAGCAAGCAGAACGCAGTGCTCCCCCAGCACCCTCCCAGGGCCTGCCCATGCACAGGCTCTGTCATCAGCCCTTGATGGCCTTTTCTGAACCCCTCCACATCCCTGGCAGCCTCAGCACCCTGCAGCACTAGCTCCCTGGTGTGCTGTCTGAGAAATGTATTGCCTTCCATTGGTCCTAAATCCAGTGCCTGGTAATGTCATCGCATGCCCCCGTGCTCCGGTGACATAGGGCACACGGACTGTTTACTTCCCAGCATCACGAATCACTCCACAGCCTTGATCACATCCCCTTCAGCTGTACCTTTGGCAGACTAGAGTCCTGCCAGTGTAAACTCTCCCCTGACAAGTGACCTCTGCCCCTCTCCCAGTATGGCACAGAGATGGAACTGGAGCAGCTGAAGGTGTCCACACCACAGACCCACACTCTGCATTCCTGACGCTTCCAGCCACATCCCCTGCACCGACATACCCTGACCTGCCTTTCTTCATGGTCATACCCACCTTGTCCGCAGCAGCCCGACTTGGGGCTTGTCCCTGCCACAGGCAGACTCTGGCAGTGGGTCAGGCTTAATTCAACACCATGTGTGTACCAGGAAAGCAGCATCAGGCTTTATTTCAGGGATAACTCAGCACAACTTCACAGAAGGGGAAAACTAGCACAAGCATTTCAAATAGCTGTCTCAAAATAGCTGGTTCCTCTACTTCTTGGGGTAGTTTTTATACAAAGTTCTCCCTCTAATTGTGGAGGGCTGATTTTATACACCTCCCTCCAGCTGGCTCCAAGTTCTTCCAAATCGTCTTGTGATGGCCATCAGCCATTTACCCTGAATCTACCACACCAACTGCCAACAGAGCCTTTCTGGCCATTCCTCAGCACAGCTACACCATGCCTGGGTAAGGCAGAGGGCTGTAGCCAGAGGGGAGCAAGACATGCTCCATGGACGTGGAGAGGGCGGTTTGCCTGGACCGTTGGCTCTCCTGGGGCTGACAGCTTCCTGGCCAGTCGAGCTCACATGCTCACAAGAACCAACTGTGATCACACAAGGCTTGTACCAATGGTTGGACACCTTACTTGGGACCAGGAACCAAATTTATCACAGGCACGGTGTAGGAATCTCTGACTCTTCAAGCTTGCAAGCCACTGAGACAAGACAACCAACAGAAATGTGCTTTTCCTACCACACAGGGATGGAAGCATAGAGAAACCACTTTGGGTCACTCAGGATTTCTGCATCGGGAGCTGAACCCCAGCTCCCAGCTCAGCACTTTCACCATCCTGCCTTTATTATTCTCCTTTTAAATACGCAGTAATAAATAACCACCGCTGCTGCTGCTCCAGCACAGTGTTTCAGCTGCAGCAGGTCTCCTGCAGCTGCAGTACAATGCCCAGCACGGGGTGTGTGTGTGTGTGTGTGTGTGTGTTTGCCCTGTCCATGTGGCTGGTTAAGCAGCACCAGAGCTGTAAGAATTCACTGATTCCGCACTTCTCCCTCCCTTTTTTTTGAAGCAAATAACCCTTCACAATATCACAAATGGCTGCTGTTATAGGGAGATTGGGGCTTCAAGCCGGGCAAAAGCAGCAGGAGCAGATGAACACTAAAGAAGCAAAGCTCATGTTTTTATGCAAATAGCCACAGTAATAAAAAAGGAAAAAAATACACGTCGTGAAACAAGATTATAATTGAATAGCCATATTCTCCTAAGATCCCCCAATGCAGTCCTTCCTTGCCAGAAACTTCACTCAGTGAACTCCTGCCTTTCACAGCCGCTCGAGCTGGATGTAGGAAGAACAGGGAGGCTGCTGCCCTGCAGCCCCCCGCTTTCCTCACCCACTCCACCAAGGCAGCCCCAGGACAAGATTGTCCCAACCCCCCTGCAGCAGCTTTGGAGCACCTGAAGCTGCTGGTTCAGCGTGCCTGGTGTGGAACCACAGGAAGGTTTGATGAACCCGTATTATCAATCCGAAACTTGCAGAATCCAGGAAGAAGGGCTCCACACACAAATTTCAGACCTGGAGCTCACCTTGCAGGAAACATTACCCTCCAAGACATTTAAAACCCCCTAAAAAAAAAACTCGCACAATTTCTTCCTCTTTTTTTTTTTTTTTTTTTAATTCTCAGCATTAAAACCCCTTCTCCCGCCCTTTGCTCCCATGTCCTTTCCACCCAGCCCCACTACCGCTCGCCTCGGTGTAAGAGCTTTCTCCTCCATCGCAGGAAATTGCCTCTCCGCTATTGCTCCTCTGTGGCATTTCCAACCGCCCAGTATCTTATAACTGAATTATGCAATTGTTTACATCCCTCCTCGATGGCGGATCCATTCAGCCCTACGAGGCAACTGAAGCAAACACAGGAGGGGGTATAAAGCTCAGCACCGAGAGCTGAGCAAACACACCAGGGCAACCACCACATGCACCGCCACAGCCCAATCCACACAATGTACGTGTTATTTTTACAATTCAAGGTCTGAAAAGTGGCACGTCCTGCAGCCAGGAGCCTTCCTCTAGCCCCATGCAGCACGCCACCAGTGCAGCAGTTTCTTAACCACTGCACAGCACAGCGATGTTTTCAGCAGCATCATCTACCTGGGTCACCAACTCAGCAGAAGCTTTTCTGCTACATACACCAGTCTGCCAAAATAAACCCGAACAGGCACCATTTTCCCCTAATATAAGCGAGTCTCTAACTCGAAAGTTAATTGATACTACTTTTCCTAAAGTTTCTGCCAAAGACACTAACCAGTCTATAAATTGAAAAAGAATGGTTGCTTTAATCTTTCGATACCATTTAGCGCTCGAGAGAGCGGAAGAGCATTAGCAAACCTCTTCAAAGAAACGTTACAAAGGCTCATCTCCTTCTCCTGCGACACTTCTAGATTTAATTGCAAAACCAGATTCCCACAGATGAAATTTCCGTGCCCTCCACATCCTTTGAAAGCAATAATGTTTTATTAATTGTCACATTAAAGCCATTTCTGAGCTAAGCGTTGCTGCTCTGAGCTACTCACCAGCTGGCTGGGTTTAGAGGGAAGGTTAACGCCTTCCCAAGCCCGACTGTGTGTGGTCCCGCGACCTCCGAAGCCTCATCCCTGCCAGAAGAGGCACTTCCAAGCCTCCCTTGCTCAAGGGACCGAGCAGCCAGCAGCACTTCAGTTTTAATAAATCCCCTCAACTCCTCTCTAGGTCAAGTTCTTAAAAACAGCTAATTTAGGGGACCCCGAGGACGGCAGGAATTAAAAGAGAAATCAAGCAGCCACCAGTGCAGCGAAGGTAACGCCACGCATCAGAGCACCTGGTTATTCCGGGTTATTCTTTTACTGCCAGAACCAGGACAAACACCGGACCCGTTCTGGTTTTACGGGTCTCCGCAGCGTAACTCCCGAGCCGGGCGTGCCGTGCCCCGGCTCCCCCCGGCTGTGACTTCCCGGTGCGCTCGGGCGGCCCCGGTGCCCACCCGGCCGCGCTGTGCCCACCCTCCCGCAAAGGCTGCCGCTACGGCTCGCCCTGCCTTTTGCCTTTCGCCTTTCTCTCCCCACACTTTTTTTTTTGCCTTTTCTTTTGCGCTTTTTTTTTTTTGCCTTTTTTTCCGCTTTTTCTTTTTTCCTTTTCTTTTACCTTTTTTCTCTGATTTCCTTTTCTTTCTTTGCTTTTTTGTCTTTCCATTGTCTTTTGCCTTTCTTTTCTTTTATCGCTTTCTTTTTTTTTTCTTTTTTTTTTTTTTTTATCTTTGTTCTGGTCTTTTGCCTCCGTTTTTTCATATTTTTTTTTATTTCTTTTCTTTTGTTTTTCTTTTTTTTGCTTTCCTTTCTTTGTATTACCTTGGGTGTGTTGGTTTTTTTACTTTTCTTTTTGTCTTTGTATTTACCTTTTTTCCTGTTGGCTTTTTGTTACTTTCTTTTTTCGCTCCCCCCACCCCCCTAATATTTTTTAGCCTTTCTT
>JAVJGJ010000061.1:32402115-32412583 GCA_035590215.1 Microhierax caerulescens
CTGCCCACAGCACTAGAGCCTGGCCTGCCCACAGCACTAGAGCCTGGCCTGCCCACAGCACTAGAGCCTGGCCTGCCCACAGCACTAGAGCCTGGCCTGCCTGGAGCTTGGCCTGCCCACAGCCCCAGGGCCTGGCCTGCCCGCAGCCCCAGAGCTTGGCCTGCTGGCCCCTACTGACACCTCTGCAGGCTAAGCAAGAGCTCAGCAAGTTCCCTGGTGGGGTTGCCACCACTACCTCCTGCTGCCAAACACTCCTTTAAGTGATCCTGCCTTGCCACTGGAAGTAAGGACCGCAGAAATCCAGCAAAAAGTATTTTCAAGGGGCACACTGACACAGTAAAATCACCAAGCACCGCTGTTAAAACACACTTTCAGGACTGCCTGGTGTTGGTCTCTGTCTGCTCCTATTTAAGTCACAGCAATTTTTAACATTTTCCCTCTCAGCAAGAGAATCCAGCCAGCAGCACTCCTTCAGTGGGGCTGCCTGCATTTCCGTCCTCGCCACACCAGCAGAACCACAGACATACACTGCTGCTCCTCCAAGGGCAATCACCAAGTGGCAGTCATGTGCAAAGCAGTTTGCTCTCTTCAAAGAATATTGAAAATAAAGATGTAACCCAAACGCAAGAGAAGTGGCTCTAACTTAGATTACTCGTAACAAATGTGGAATGGTACAAATTTCCCCAGTGCACGCTTGGGATGGCTGCGTGACTCATGGCTGACTCAGCCACCAGCATGTCTATACAAGCCTTCCTCTGCACTGCTCCGAGGTTTACGCCACCTTCGAGGAAAACCACTGCAAACCATTTGAGAAAGGTTTTTAGAAGTCCTAATTAAAAAATCTCTCTCCTTATGCCAAGTACCTTAGCTCTACTGGAGAAAAAAAGGGGAAGAAAATGCAACTAAGTTAAAATTGTTTTATCAAAGTCCAATTCTTGGGTGCTTTCAGGGCTAGAAATGAATGCTGCGAGTTCCACAGACCAGCAGGAATCCTTTCCCTCAAGTCAGGTAGGTCCTCGAGACCATCAGATGGACCATCCGAAGCCCAGCGGACCCAGGCACTGGACATCCTGAAATGCGATTTAAGATTTCCGATAGCCTGCATCACATCACTCAGTGGAAACTGCTCCTGGGGATGGAGTCTGGAGATGGATTTAAAAGAGTGAAGGAGGTGACAAAAGGTTATGTGGGATAAAAGAGGTAAAGGAGAAATTTAGAGGTGACAAAGGCATAAAGGTGGCTTCCAGGATCAGGAAAAGTAGCAGCGCAGAGGTCAGTCAGCAAGAGATACAACTTTGGAACACCCACAGGTCTGAGCCATCCCATGAAATATGGGAAGGACGGATTCTTAGCAGAATGGATGTTAATTATCACATACCTCATCACCATCTTCTTCGGTTGCCAGACATTTCCATCTCTCCTAATGCAGCAACACACAAGCCCATTTCCATGTACACACAGAGCAGGGACTGTGAATGAACTACGCAATTTAGCTAATCACATCACTTAATGACCTACAGACAAAGCCCAGATAGTAAAACAGGCTGTTCCACGTCAGGACTCCGCTCCTATACCAAATGAAGAGCCAGCCTTTTTCTATTTGAGTTCACTCAGTTGTAAACTGCAGAGTACTTTGCTTTTAAAACGCATCTTTACCTGATTTTGTTCAGCGCATAACAGCAGTTACTGGTACAGTACCTGAGCATCACCACAAGCAACATTCTTGCTTCAGTTCCCTAAAACGGACTTCCAGGCAACAGGAACAACTCTGAGAGCCAACACTGCCAAAGCCCATTTGCATGCCTGACGTGGGGACTCATGCTGTCCTTATGACTCATTTCCAAGTAGCTGCAACATCCATCACCGTAGCTACGTTGTTTGACTGGGGGACCGATCGCCCTGTTTACTTTGATTTGATTTGATACTTTCCTTTAAGCTAATAAACGCTGTCTTAAGAAAAATCCTCCCAAGTCCTGTTTTGGAGGAAAAGAACACACCAGCACGCTGGTATCCTTGCACTTGCTTATCCATCCTTCTAAGCTGCAACTTTCTTAGGTTGCTCTGATCTGTCTATAGTTAGCCATATAACAAAGATGATTTCAGGAACTGGCAAGAAAAATGGAAGAAAACACAGGACTTGAAAGAAAACAAAGTCATCGTTTGAGCTTCTGATGACATCCTCTGCTTTGTTCTTGCACATTTCTGCACAGTCAAGATTACCTTGCAATTACCCTGAGCATATTCCCAGCATTCATAGTTGCCGCTTTATCAACCCTCATGACTCAGACAGACCAATTAAGGAACTACTGCTCCTGAAGAACTTTTAGAGTATAAAAATTATACATTTTGAACAGTCATTATTCATATCACAAGACATAAACTTTTTTTTTTATAAATTACACTGCTAAAATAATGGAATCCTCTGGGTTTCACTTAGGCCAGGCTCATGTTTTTTATCTGACAGCAGTTACAAAAGCTCTGTTACTTCTGCCTCTCTGAAATAGCATTAATGATCATATCTGACCATCAGGAAAATAAATAAAATAAAATATGCAAATAACAGTGAAAGTTAATGCGTTCAGTGGCACGGCTTGCACTTCCATAGCTGGGCCAGCTTACCCCTCAGGCTGTGCAGCCGAGAAGGCATCATCTCCTCTGAACAAAGGCAGCTGCATACAAGGTACTGCCAATGCACTGACCTGTCAGAAGACATCAGCACAAAGCTTGGTTTGGGACTAGGCACCCACATTTCTGGCCGAGAAGCTGGAAGGTGCAGCCACTGGCCAGACAAAAGCCAAGTCGCTTTGCTACCAGCAGGCAGCAGCGAACAACCATCAGGTAGGACCATGCCTTGGCTCTCCTGTGTAAGACAGGTAGAGCTGCCCCAGTAGACTCCCACGTGGAGTTACTTGTACACCCAGCAAACATCCAGAACTAAGTACAAATAACGGAGGGAGGAACTGGATCTCATGCTTTTAGCATGACGTCCACAGCTGCCGACTCTGGCGAAACCGATGTAGCTGGCTGGACTGCAGAGAACAAACACAGCCCCCTCACCGAATCACCACATTTCATTTCTGCCAGTCGCTTGTACATGTATGCATTCAACTGCCTTTGAGATTCAAAAGCTAGACCAGACACTGCAGCAGGGATGCCAGGAACCTGACGAGCAGCCCTGATGTGAAAGGGGAAGGATGCTGCCGAGGAGGCACCTTACCTGAGCAACCAGTGCAGGGCTGCCAGCGTCTGGAAGGACAGCACACATGGGCTCCGCTTGGACACCGTGCTCCGGTGGAAAGCTCTCTTTATCTTGACAACTAAAGCAGACAAAAAAGCAAATAATATTCTATAGGAAACTGTCTTCTGTTGATTTGGCATGTGCAATGCAGAAGACAAGCAACAAATTGGACACTCTTCCAGACTACCTCCCTAAACCAACCTCCAAATCTCTCCTTTCATAAACTGCTGCCTGTCCTGCAGCTACAATATAGTTTCTCTTGTGCAGGGCAAGAACATTATTAATTTGAGAGAGATTTTTATTCTTCAGCCCTCTAAATAATCAAACAACCGATAATTTCAACAGAAAACTGTTTCCTTCTCCTAGCAAAAAATGAATGCTAATTTAATAGACTACTTTTCTCACTTGACACAAAATGTAGGTTCTGGCAATTCTTTTTAACATCAAAATGTCTTCTTTTCAGTATCACTTTGCTGTTTGACAATTTTGATCATGAAAGTCAATAAAGCAGAAACTATCAGTTTTGACTTCTTATTTCCACTGCATAACTAAATAAAAATCAGTATAACTAATGAACATGAAGCTAAAAAGAAGCAGGATGGTCGAGTACACAGACACTACTTACTCAGGCATATTGCAGAGCGCATCCACAATTTAAAACTATTGAACATTAAACTGTTAAAGTTACTATACTGGCTGGACGTTAACATACCACCTTACGTTCTTGATAGGCCATTTAAAAAAAAAATACCAAAACATGCAGACTGGAGTAATACTGAAACAAAGTCATATCAAGTCACGTTGCTTTATTCACGCCATACTTCAGAAGTGTAAAGGCACAATGAGACAGCAATGCCTATGGCCTCACATGGCTGAGGGGGACCGAGTCAGGGCACCCTTCCTAAGGCCAACCTCAGAACATCTGCACTGTTTTAACCCTTTACTGCCATGCCTGGCCATCCCTGCTAGGGCTGCTGGCCCAGGGTGAGATGAGAGGCCAGAGCACATGTGGAGTGCCCTTCCTCTGCTACCATGCAAATTCAGTCACTGGGTTAAACACCCTCAGAAGGGGTTTAGGCTAAAGGCGGACAGCAAGCTCCCCTCGTGTGGCCACCGCTTCCCAGAGGCAGCTGGAGGAGCGTGCCCAGGGCTCCAGGACCAGGGCTGTACCGCCGGCAGGATGCCGCTGACAGCCCAGGCTCACACAGCTCTTCCTGCACGGCTCCAGCCTTAACACAGAACGTCACTAGGTTTTCTACTCTTTAAAAAGCATCGTTCAACTTTGAACATTTTCTCACACAAATTCTTATACAAAGTAAAATCAGCAGAGCCACAGGTTTCACAAAAACCAAGTCTTCATCAGTAGGGACCCTACCAGAAGATTCAGGGAAAACAGTGCCTTTAACACATTAATAAATAAAGGCAAGAAAATGAAATTATCAGTGATTAATGCTTTAGGGCACATTTGTTGTTTTTTAAGTGCATAAATGCTATGATCTTCAACATTTTTTAAATACTTGCTTCAATAGTAGAAAAATCTATGTAACAAATACTCTGTATACTACTACACACGCTACAAAATTATGTAGTGCACACATGGCATATTGTTACCTAATAGACTTGAAAACTTTAGTCTTCAAGTTCACCTTTCCTACAACTGCGATTAAAACAGTCCTGATCTCATTTACATGAAGAGTTGCTGGCACTGAATAAATTCCCTTTAGTGCAAACAAAAATCACAAAAGGAAAGCTGGCCTAATACTAGGTGTTTCTATTATAGTGATTCTGGTGCAATCTTCTAAAAAGACCAGGATTAAAATTAAGGTCAGGTACTTTGTTTTCTATAATCAAAAGATGCAAGGAGATCCAAAGGGGAAGAAAACCCAAATGAGTTTTGTATGTCCCAAATCAAATATTTAAATATTTCATTTAATTGTTGAAAGTATCCACTTCAGTTCTTGCATGATATGTATCTTTACCTGCCTTCATCTGTCTCACCAAGAAAGCAGATTCTGTTTCAATATATCTAACATGAAAAATACTGCTAAGTCTATTCATAAAACAGTATTCTATATTTTTATTTTTCAAACAGCAAGTGACCACATTTAAAATGCATCATTTGCAAATATAAATTATCAAACTATTAGTTTAATTAAAAATAAAGCAAAAACATAACTTCCCTTAGTATCACAATACATAGAAGGGCATTATAAACCCAAGAAGACTAAGTTAACCATAAGAAAACAATGTCAAAAGTGATGAAACTCATTAAGTCACTTAATGAATAAATCAATCCTAATAATACAGTATCATTCATTATGATTATGTAAAAAAAAAATAATAAAAAGCGCAATCTTTCATTGTATTATACAGATAAAACAATCCAATCCTTCATGCCACATTTTGTAAACCAAGATATAAATTACACTCACAGTCAATGAACAGGAAGAGTAACTCCCAAAATATTTTAAGTTGCTTTTAGGGCAGAAATAAAGGCAGAAATAGAATCATTTAAAATATATCAAGTTTAACCAAAAAGTTCATTTGGTCAAGCCTGCTATCCAAATAGTTTTGTTTCCTGCAAAACTATTTTTGACTTTTTTGAATTAGGAAATTTAAATGTTTCTTTTACTCACTAAATGTAAGTCATGTTGAACTACATTAAATCCTTTTATACTTGCATCATTTTTGCCATGACACTCAAACATGTTTCATACACCTACATACACACACACACACTCACACTCTCTCTTGCTCGCTCGCGATCAGGAAATTCCTCATTTCACAGGAATAAAGCAAGACTTATGTACTCATTTCTGTCAGAAACATAAGGAATATACAAATTCATACTTTGCAGACTCCTACAAAACCATCTCTCACCTATATACATACTTTTAATGATGGAATTGAGGTTATGGTCTTTTGTCTGATAATAAAGGGACGGAATAGATGTTGTAGAATAAAGAAATACTGTCTAATCATTGAAATAAGCCTATCATCTTAAATTTATCTATATGGATTATTTTTTTTTTTTACTAATTGAAATACAAAGAAGGCATATGGACTTCAGGAAAATAACACTATATCAGAAACGCACTGTAACAGTGTTGCACTATATATATCATCAACACAACTTCTTCTGTACACCAGATTTTGTACTAATTCCTCTGTCTTCAAATTCATCATATTTCCAGATCCAATTCAGCACTACATAGTATGCCTTCAAAATAAAAGGAGGTCACTTGCTTTATTGAATACCAAGTTCCCTTCCAGACAGCATTAAAAGAAAGACAAGACTACACAGACAAAGTCCAGTATAATTCATTTCTGACAATGAAAATTTCAGCCCCTCATACTGTTGCAAAATTCCTCCTACTGAAATGCTTTACTACAATAATAATAATAATATTATAATAATAATAATAATAATAATATAATAATAAAAAGCATACATTACATATAAAAGATACCAGTGTACTAAAAGTGACAGAAGTGGACTAGCAAATCCTTCAAAGCACATATTATATAAATGACTAGCATTTAAAAACATTTTTTTTTTCTATAAAATGTAGGTCATATACATTTAGAAATTGGGGGTGGGGGTTCTAAAGCAGTGGTGACTGTTCAAATAGTTATGCTGCTCTGTACAGTCTAATACCTATTCAATTCAAACTATAAGTTTGACATTTAGTTTATTTATCGGAATAAACTCATCATCTCATAGCTCATTATTTGAAAAGTATGCAACTCAAATGAAGAGGTGACTTGTAAGTTCACTGTTTATCTGCATATGAAATAAGAAGAGAACTATTCCTTTCTACTGGAGGCCCAAGTCTCATCAGTTCAATATCAGGACTTAAAGACTCCAAATTTAAGTAGAGGAATTGAATTGTCAGGAATCAGCACAGAAGCAGAATAGTATCTCTCATCCTTTAGAGACACAGCTATTCAACTTTTGCAGTCTTCCTCATCTTGCAGAAGTGCAGCCAAGCCATTCATTTCTTAAAATGTGTACAGATGAAGCCATAGATCTAAAGACTGTCCCCTCTGTGACTGAAATTGTGCTGTGTAAACAATGTTATATACTCCAGCAGGAGGACATTTGAATTTATTTATAAAAAAATTATTAAGAATATTAATTAACTCAAACAAGGCTATTAACTCCCAAAGTTATTTTTGGAACTTATCCTTATGCTACTTGTAAAGTTAGCGCTGTCATGTATTATTGCTTACAAACAGTACATCATCATATGCCTTCTAACAGAGCGGTACTGTGATCAGTTCGTATGTATTTACAGGCTTTTTTGTTTGTTTTTAAACGAGCTATAAAAACATTACATACTTTACAGACAATACAAATACTCAAGTCAAACAAATGGAATGCATAACAATAAGAAACGTCATAAAGGAAGACTGACATAAGTCCTTGATTGTCAAGACACATTTATATTTATATATAAACTCTAGCTGTGCAGAATCAAAGATTCAATCATAGGTACATCCTTATTTGATAAATCATATTTACAGCATGATATTGCATAAAAAAATAAAATAATGTTGTTTACACAATATTACCTTTCCATCCATTGGATTAAGGAAAGCAAGAAACAACTCTTAGAAATGTTTGCTTGCCTCAGTTTGTGTTTCCTACCAAAAGATGTAATTTTAAAAAGGAAACGTAAGGTTTTAGATGCCAAGTAGAGCAAAAGCGACTATAATTTATTTCCCTGACACAAAGCAAATTAAAATTGAACAAAACTTCAAATTTTAACTTAAAGACAGGTCTTTTCATTAGCAATAATACTTTCTAGTATTTGTCCTTTGCAAAATGAGCTTTAGCTAAATGCATTACATGCCTAACATAAACATGCATTACCGTAAGTTGAATGAACTTTCAAAGTTACAAGGCTTCAATTTAGTGAAACATCGAACACTGGAAAACTGTAACATTACTCGTTTGCGTCAGTACCAACCATGTAATTTGAAAGTTCCCATGTGTACTGGTACCAACTGCATAAGCATATTTCTGTCTGTTAAAATTTCCAAACAGATTCCCAGGAGTATTAGGATTTTCCCTGTGATTTGTAATGGTATTAAAACAAGCAAACAAAGAAGAAAAAAACCCAAAGCTCTCAAAGCCAAGAAAATTTAGTTAGCAAATATACATACAGAAAGTAATCCAATGCTGCAAAATTCAGAGTGGATTCATCCAAATATTCTGGTTCATCTCAAATAGTTACTACATATGATACAAATACTATAAAAATATTATGAACAAGCATGGAATATACTGTATCTGTCCAGGTGGAAAGTTTTCATAGGAGAACATGAATACTTTAGAATAAACTCCAAAAGTTACAGTAGAACCCAAATAATTCGCAGCAATGCCTTAGAAACCCTTTATAAATGACAATTTTGAAAATAGTGAAGAAGCAGGCAATAAAAGCAAGGATGTCACGTCACAAAATGTACTTTGTTCATTTATTTTGACAACTGTAATTTAGTTTTCAATACTTCTTCTACCTCCCAGTATACTAATATAGATTCTGTAGTATACTTGGGTGAAGTAGTACAGTATTACTAAAACCAGACCTCGCTACAGTACTTTTTAGACCATTGCAGAGAGGTGGGGAAGAGACCATCAGGGATGTATAAACCTATCGGATGCTCTGATTAGTGGTCAGCGAATTAGCAAGATTTTACTGTACTTCTCAATTAACAATGAAAAGCTCCCATCATCCAAAAAATTGACAAGTACAATATAAAAATAATACAAGTGTTATTTAACATGAATACTTTTCTTGTCCTATGTTCTTCTTGAAACACAATTTTCCTAAAGACAACACTAGGAGACACAAGATCATAAACATAGTTCTTTTATCATCCAATTTAAATTGTTTATGTTGTTATTTGTAAACCAACATACAGTAATACACATGGTTAATCCTTCTCCGCAAACCTTGTAATTCATGATTAATTCATTCTCAAATCAAATAAAGAAAATGTAAATGCCTATTAGTATACCATTACAAGCTGATTCCTTCATTGTCTGTTATATTCATGGTAAAACATATCAAAGGATTCATGCTAAAAGGGACACTGTCAAGTAATTTAGGGCCAAAATATGGCCTTTTAATATGTGCGTGTATATATATATATATACATGTATTGCATATATATATAGTTTAGTAATAAATGTCATCAATTTCCTCTTTTTTAAAATCATCATTGCTCTATCACTAGGAGATATCCCCAAAAAATTCCACCTTACACACACACAGACACACACACAGACACACACACAGTGCTTGCAATACCTTTCAGTAAGAACGTCTGTTGTTAGCTCTGTGGAATATAAATGCTCACCCCAGCCTTGCGCTAACCAACTGAACAGTATCAGTATAAGAACAGAACAGAAAACCAAAGTTGCTTTTTTCCAGACATACACGGAAAACTAACAAAAATGAACACTGACCAGATCACAATGAACAGTGTGCATCTGTAGCAGATAAAAGCAGCAAAACATGAGCAGTGGAAAATATTATTAAATAATGCAATTATTAAACAAGCAAGAGCTTTTTACAAGTTAAACCTCCCAGAACTACTTACACGCTTAGTCCAGAATAAAAGGGCATGTACTCAGGAAATCATAGCAGTATATTTGGTTAAGTCCTCCAGTACAGAAAGCTTTGAGCATCAGCAGATCAACTACCCATGCCACCACTTTAACTGTACATGTGGAAGAACCCTATGAGATAGTCCCTGTGGGCTAGACCAGGACTTCACAACCTGTCCTAAGGCACAGAGTATAGCTGTACTGGCTCAGCAGCAGGCTAGGGGATGAGCTGTGACACAAGGACTAAGTTCCTCAGGTGACTCCCACTTTGCTCCAGGGAAGAGCAAGTTCCTTTACTCTGTACAATAGCTTGCTCCCTCAAGCACCCAAGCAGCATTTCCTAAGTGTGAAGATGGCATAGGGCAAGAGCTACTCCCTTCTACTCCTCAATCACTTCCTCACAGCAGAGAATCAAGACAGTAACTCCTTAAAATAAAGCTGAGTCAATCTCCTTAGGAAGAAGGAGGCTTTATTCCTTTTACCTCCCCATGGGGCCAGAGAAGTGCAGTAATAAGCTAGCTTCTCTTTTTTTTTTTTTTTTTTTTTTTTTATTTTGCTTGTTTTTTTATTTAAAAAATATTAATATTAAATGCCATCTAATTTAAACAAAACGA
>JAVJGJ010000061.1:32412683-32422765 GCA_035590215.1 Microhierax caerulescens
TTAGGAAGAAGGAGGCTTTATTCCTTTGACCTCCCCATGGGGCCAGCGAAGTGCAGTAATAAGGTTGGTTGTTTTTTTTTTTTTTTTTTTTTTTTTTTTTCTTTTGCTGCTTGTTGTATTTAACAAATAGTACTATTAAAGGCCATCTACTTGCAACAACAGGACATTAGAACAAAGATGCCAACACAGCACTATTCAGGCAGCACAAGCTAGGATGTCATGGAAATGAAACACTGCAAATGAAACATGCATTACAAGGGGTGGCTTCCTGGGATATAGGGGGTCATATGTATTGTGTCTGTGCAACATAGAATGGAAGGAAGAAAAACAGAGACATGAATCAGTTTAAAAATATTCTTTCAAAGAAATCTCTTTACATGTATCATTAATAATCCATAAGGAATTCTCCCCTGATGCTCATTCTTTTTAACTTGGGGCCAAATAATTCAGACAAAATTACCAGTAAGTCATAGCACACAGAAGCGCCTTCCTATATTATAACACAGGGTCAATGAATCAAAACAGAACCTGTTTCCTTATACAAAAGTATTAAGTAAGAAGTTTATGTAAACTGTATTTCTTGTCAATATAAGAAGCAAGCTATGGATAACATACACTTTCTCGCTCAAGTGTACCAAGTTAGTGCTGTAATAGTGCTATGTAAGGGAGAAGAGAGAGTGGGATCAGCTTCCTAGTAATGAAAATTAAGAAAAGTATCGCAACTGCTTTGGGAACAGGTGGGAACCATTGTATGCCCTGCTCAAGCCTTTTCTTAAAAGACAGGATATACCTTAGCCCCCTGAGGCGGAGTCTTTTCTCCTAGCTGATGGCTTCATCTGAGAGATATCAGCTAGCAATAGTGCTGTAAAAGGATGTATGTAAAAAAAAACCAACACCACCATATACATATCTCTCTCTATAAATATATATATGTGTGTGTGTGTTTTTCCCTGGTTAATCAGCCTACATTAGGCTTAAACTGCCTTAAACTACCAGACAGTGTCCCTTTAGGGAAGGTGCAATAGAATGAACATACAGTTCAAAAATCTGTAACTTGTTAACTTAAACTACACAATAATTATGCTACTCAAATCTTACCACCTTAAAAATGCACACAAAACTACTTATCGTACCATACTGTATACTTGAAGACAAAGTACTATTCAAAAAAACATATTCATGGTACAGGGATAAACTTTGTAGTTTATTCATACTGTGAAATGCAATGAAAACTGATCACTCTTCTATGCTGGAAAAAGAAATCCTGTTCGCTAGCATTATTCCAGCTGTTTTGGTTGGTAAAATTGTAATGACTTTCAATAAGCAAACACTAAAAGGATAGGGAATTTGAATGCCCACTTCTTCAGCTTTCAGGGATATTTCAATAAATTTAATGATCTGAATTGTCAAAATTCAAGACAGAGAATTAAAACAGTTTTTACAGAAGCTATGAATACCCAATCTTGAATATATTGAAAATAATTATTGGAGCTGTATGAGATGAAAATGATGCAACCATATCAAACCTAAAAATGGTTTTATTTTTTTGCAAAATCAAAAACTATCAAGTTGACTAAGTGCTCTGTGTTAACCATTATGAGTATGCATTTAAATCTTGGAATACACAGTTTGTGTAAGCATTATGCAATTGGGAATGTCATCTACAGAGTATTTTAACTAAAACTTCAAAATCTTGCTATCTGCATATGAAAAAGTCATTAAAAAGTTACATCTAGATTCAGCTGTACAAAGAAATACACATTACTTCAGGAATGAAGTAAAGGCTTTAGCAGTTAGGCATTTCGCTTTAAAAAGTGTTTAAAGTATTTTAAATTAATTAGACTTTTAAATAGTAGAGTTAGTCTATCAGCATTCATTTTTCCTCCAAACACAACCCAAGGTAATGCAAAGCAGAAATAAAAGGCAAATGGTCTAAAATTATTTTTGAGAGAAATGGATGAAGGATTATTTTTCTGGAAAATGCCATCTTTTAAAGCCATATTTGCTTGACTTGGAAACTTGTTGTTTATTCTGTGTGTTATTTTGTGATACATGTCGATTCCCTGCTGAAGAACAATGACTATGCTGACAAGCTTAGAAATGACAATATGAATAGTATCAGACAAGAAGCTGTCCTTCCAAAGCGTAAAGGAAACCAGTAAGGAAACAGTCATGGGGGGAAGTTTTACCTGGGGATTTTGTTTATTTTAAATTTCATAGAAGGTAAAGTATTTTCTGGATTCAAACAAGTGAATAATAAACTGCCTTTGATAGGGGCACCAACATCAGGCAGTTCAATGACTGGTGACTAACCAGGAAAAAAAAGGAAAAAAAAGGGAAAAAAGTAGCAGTTATTGGTCTTGCTAATATCAGCTTACTTTTGTTTTAACATAGCGCTCTTAAAAGCTGTACAGAACTCCATCTTACACATAGCAACCCCCTTTTGACAAATGTGTTCTAAAGTGCCAGTATTATTTACAAAGATTTCTTAGCCAAAAGTCTGGCCTGTTGTGGCATCAGGTGAAGAAGTCATCCCAGCTCTGCTATCATTTACATTCACCAAGGGAAATTCTGGGAAATCAGCACTTGTCCCTGGTCCCCGAAGGTTCACCTGTCCATTGGCAGTGCTAAACTGAGATGATATTCCAGCTCTTGCCCCATGGTACTGAGCTCTAAAGGGTTGCTCAAAGGAGCTAATTTGATATGCTTGGTGAACAGGCTGTGCCTCTGCTTTCTTCTGAGAAGTTACTTGATCCAAGAAGTCCTGTGTAGAGGAGGAAGAAGAATGATTTGCCTCATCACCTGAAAAGGGAAAAGGGTGCTGCGAATCACCAACCATTAGTCCAAAATGAGACTTGTCTGGAGTTGTTCTTAATGGAGAGTTCATTCCCGATCGAAAGCTATTGACTGGTATAGATGTGTAGACCTTCTCCATGGAAGGAAATGCTGGCTGGGTTGTAAGAGTCTGGTTATCAGTCACAAAATTAAGGCTCGGGTTGTTCAAATAGGCATCATTTTGGCTAGTTCTGTCCAAAGCTTGTTGTAAAAACTTTGAATATTCTTGTAACATACTAGCTTTATCTGATGAGGAAGCTTGAGAGCTTGTTCCAACTGTCTCAGATTGAGTGACCTCAGATACTTCAGAAGAATTGATTGATATACTAGAGGTCACCTCAGTGTCAGCCACACTGAAAGATATCTCATGTTGTCCATTAGCCTTGTGTGAATAATGATCTAACAGAGTTTGCAGTACCTCATCTGGAATGACATTTTTGTCATGGTTACCTTTAATTTCAACATTCAGTGCCTGTGTGTCTAATATTGAGGCTGTAGCAGTTTCATCAATGACGCTGGCCACAGCTGCCTGTGTTACTGAAGGCTGAGATGCTATGGTACTTACATTCAAGGCATATTCTCTACTATTATTACTAGCTGCTTGTAGATACCTCTTTTTCTTTAAAAACTGCATTGCATCATCATAATTAGTGCTGCTGTGTACAGGTTTACTGGGCCCTTCCTGTAATGTGTCAACTTGATCAATGTCAGCATTACCTTCAGAGTCCAGTAAACTTTGCTTATCCACAAGATCAAAGGCATACTTTGAAACTTTGTTGTCTTCATATGTAGATAAAGGTGAAATGGTTTGACTTGGCTCAAGTGGCTGTTTTAGACTCCTCTTGCTGTTAACTTTTTTGAGAACAAGCTTAGGTGGGTGTATTTCTCCAGAATTTGCTGCTTCTAAGTGCGTTCCACTGACCGAAGAATGTGGCATCTCAACAGCATATTCCGCTACCATATATTCATCTTTTACTTTAGTACTAGAAGAGTACAAAGGCAAATAGTCATTTTTGTCCTTCTTCTGTTCCGATTTATCTGTACTTTCCTTATCCCCAGATTTTGATTTCTCCGTTTTCTGCCTTTTCTTCTTTGGCAAGGAGCTGTCTTTCATAGGCGTAGGGAAACCAGAATCTTCCTCTGATGGCAAAAAGCCAACTTTGGTGGCACTTCTGTTCGGTTTCTTGTCACGGTTCTCATGGCACATACGTTTATGTTTCAGCACACGATCGGTCCTGGAGAAAAACTGCAAAAGATTTTTTTCACTATTATTATTGTTGAAAAATAAATATATTCTTACAAATATAACTGACAATCCATCCACTTTACCGATTTCTAATGAAGTGTGAAACAACAGTATATAATCAATAACATCAAGCACAGACAGTTGTGACTCTGCTCTACCTGTGCATCAAGACTGCCCACCTTAACAGAAAAAACAGTTGTTACACATTTATTTGTATGCACATGACTACAACACCTGGAGAAAGTCCCATCTGTACTACTTGAGAATTGACTGGTGTTCTGTCTTTCAACTGCAAAAAGATTTCTCTGAGTCATCTCACCTGCAAACAATATTCACACTGGTAAGGCTTCTCTCCACTGTGAGTTCTTTTGTGCCTTTCCATGTGATACTTCTGAATAAACCTCATACCACATTCATCACAACGAAATGGCTTTTCACCTGATAAAAAAAGCACACAGCAATGTTAATCTAAAAAAATAAATTTATATTCTACCATACAATTACCAGGTCAAATACTACATTCTTTATTAGAAGTAATAAAGAAGAGGATTTTGTCTGTTGCTATTGAAAAACAACACAGGGCTTGCTCACACTTCGTCATTTTCCCAGTACTCAGTAGCTAATGCCTCAAAATTATTTTCAGCTTTTACACTAAAAAAAACCCCAAACTTTAAAACTAAATTCTTACCCCCTCTTTCTAACATAGATGCAGATACCTGTCTTAAACCTAACAAATGAAGAACTGCAAAGATATCCTCCCCAAACCACTGCTACACCATATTTTTTTAGGGCACATGATTGTATAAAAATACCTCAGTTCTCTGACCAACTCATTAACTCAAACTCAGCCCTTCTAGACTAGAATTACACATTTCCAAGCTTTTAATTTAACATTTTTGCAAGGTGTTCTATTTTCCAGATTTTTTTTTCCCCTTATCCGGAGGTAGAATCGAAATAACTCTCTGAAAAAAATCCTACTATTTTGGTTAGAACTCACATTTATTTATTTATTTATAAATTAATTAATTTAACAATATTTTACTTTAAAAATTAAGCTCAAAACAAGAAACCTCTATAGCTGAACAGGCATTTGCACACTTACAGGTTTTTCTGTTTGGTTGCTTTGTTTGGTTCATTTTGGGGGTTTTGTTTTGGGGTTTTTTGCTTTTTTGGTGGGTTTTTTTTACTTTCATAAAATATTTGCTCAGACAACGTTCATTGCCCTGAGTTCATCTTCCCTTCTCCCCTTATTTTTCCTCACAAAGAAGCCTTGCAATGATCCTTTCAGAACACAAAGTAACTCTGGTTTTATTGCTTTTAACTTTTGCCTTGCATTTTGCATTTTCCCTCTGATATTTTTATTTCCTAGTTTTTTCTGACAAAACCTAAAAATCCCTAAGTGCACTGAAAGTTAGTTTCCCTTTTACAGAAGTTCACTATTATTTAATAGAACTCACCCTGAACAACAGTAATCTTTCCTCTTAATATTTAATATGAAATCTTTTGAACTGACCTAGAGATCAGGGATTGTCTTGGCAGCATCTGTCAACATCCTCTTTGTTCTGGATACTATACTATACCGCACTGATTTTGGGGATATAAACCTTCTCTCTTTTGTTTTCAGAAATACGTAGACTGTTTCTATTTTTATGAGGTAGTTTTATTCTTTAAAATTGTTTTAGTAACTGATTTTATTAAATTATTACTAATAATTAATTATTGAAATGTTAACACATTTTATTTTATTTTTCATTTAGTAATAGATACTTAACCACATCCTTCTGCAAATGGAAATACAGTACCTTCAAATAACATGCCAGTACTTATACAAACTAGAATGAAAAATATATCAGCCACACATTTGCTCCCAGCCAGATCATTAACACTCAAGAGTTTCAACCTTCCTAATTCCAAGCAATTTCTAAATCTCTGTCTTTGTAAGCCTATGCCCTATTGCCAATTATTAATTCTTACCTCTCCATGTAGCTTCCAGCCAATCCCCTTCTTGGATGAAATTTTTCCAGTTTATTCTCTCCTAAACCAAATTATCTCCTCTCCTAATATCTCTCAGCTTCCATCAGTTCTTTTTCTACAGGCTCACAACCTCAGCAACCTAACTCTTCTTTCACATTTAGCCAGAGACTAACTTTTACCATTTCTTGCTTATTAATAACCACCATAAAATGTTTCTTTTTTTTCTGCATCCTTTATAAATTATAACACCTATCATATAATCCTCTCTAGTACTGTGTATAAGCAAATCCTCCTCTCTGGCCTATTTCCTAACTTTCAAGCTCCATTTTCATTCTTCATGTTACCTTTATTCGTTAGGTACCCTTACTACTAGGGTGTTTTAATTGCACCAAGCCTGTTGAGACCTTCTGAATCAAATTTCAATCCCTGTCTTCACTTTTAAGGAAGATGAGTCAAGACATTTAGGTTCCATTGTTCTTGTTTAATACACAGGAACTCTTCCATTCCTTAATCATTGCTACTTACTGTTGTCCTTACTATTCTGCTTGGTGTTTCTTTTAAACTCTCCCTTCGAACAACTCTCCTTACATTGTCTGGAAGTTTGCTTTCACACTATCTTAGATTTTTGTTTTAGAGAAAGAGGCAGCTGTTTGGGACAAAAACCATCCTCAGCCTTGCAGAAGCCAAGCCAAGTCACAGAAGCAAGACAGCTCAGTCTTGTCCTAGCTTTGAAAAGCCCTCTAAGGAGCTACCCTGCTATCCCAGGAAATGCAGAACACTTCTCTAATGCACTTACCTTCAGCCTTATACCCATTTCTATAAAAGAATGGTCATAGGGTTCCTTAATGTTTGTCTACTCAAGCTGGCTATTTGCTGGCAGAAAACTCTCCCAGCTACCTAATTCCCACTTCAAGGCTTCAATAGGGCCAAACATGTTCCGAGGTTTTTCACTGTAGAGTATTACCACCAGCGGCTATTTTGGAGACTTTGAGAGTATATACAAAGGCAACGCTGGCCATGCCTCAACAGGAAACAAAAGTCTGGGGTCACTGCCATTAAATTACTCAGCACAACACAGAAAAATAATATTTTTCAGTACTATTCCAAAAAACTCTGGAAGTAAGATTAAGAAACACTTTGTGAAACTGATACCATACTTAAGTTTTGTTTTAGGCTTCATAAGGAAGGTAATGTTAGAAAAAGATTAAAAATCACTATGAAGATACACTTCCTATAATAATATCTTCCTAGAAGCCTGGAACTTCACATGCCTTCTGCAATTTTGTTGTACTTTTCAAACACAATCTATCACAAATGGAGGAGATAATTAATAGCAATCTTTTGCTAAGGTAGGGAGAATCCAGGATGTACTTTTCTGAAATGTGTTGGTGAGTGGGAAAGAATCAGATATAGGTAAAAAAAAAGCCAAAATCAAATAATTCATATAATTATTGCATTGTATTTTTAAAGAAAACAGCCTACATTTTGCTTCTATGTTGGAAATTTATTAAAACTGAGCAACAGAACTATTTATAAAGTGTAGTACAAATACTATGTGTATGAAGGCTGTAACAACTATAAACCTCCAGGCATTTTAAGATCTAAACAGACAAAATACAAATTGTAAAAAAGCAAAGAAGGCGATAAAAAAGCAGCATGACTGAATAAGAAGGTGCTTAAATTGTTAGCCCCAATGTTGCTTTATTTTTTTTCAAATGTAATCTCATTTTTTGTGTTTAAAATGGAAAGTAGGGTGGGTTATTGAATTAGGACACATGAATGCATGAGCAGGTAAGGTGTATAGAAACAACTCTAAGCAAAAAGAAAGCAGACATATTTTAATAAAAACAGCATCTTCTTAAGTCTCAAACTCAAACGATGAAAATATTGTGTACGAATTACTCTTCCCTCTCAAACTGAAATGGCGAAAGTTTAGCAGCAGGGTTCTAGCACTGCTGCCCTCCTCTAAGTACAATTACTTCTAGTAAGAGAATTTTGTATTAATGCAATGTCTGCTTTTAGATGCAACTATTTAATTATTTACACAGAATAAGACTGTTCATTGATTGCTTCCTAACTCCCTCGTAACATTTCATTTGAAGGAGTGGTTCAGAGTACTGAATTCAAATCACACTGGAACTGGCTGGAGAATCTGTAAATTCAAGGCTTGTAACAGGCATAAAACAGGGCTTCTAAGTGTTACCACTGTATTCAATTGACTTAAACTGGAAAATTTGATAAACATCTTTAAAAGAGGGAAGAAACACCCTGTTCTTCATCAGTGTTTTCAACACTGTACAAAAGCTGGTGCTAAAAACGCAAAATAAAAAGAAAAAATCACAGTGTTGAATTTATAAAGAATATTTCTTAAAAGAGTATGAACAATATAAAGAGCTCTCCTTTACTTCCATTAAAGTGAAACAGACCCACTGCTCATCTTCTGGTGAGAGAAGCAAGCTGAAATTTCAGCTTTTCTTGCATGGGTTCAGTTATGCAGTCCTGAACAACAGAGTAAAGCTACACAAACAGCTAAGGCCCAGGACCGAATATTGTCACATAGAAGTGAAAGCACAGGCAAGTATGTAGAATTAGCTACACTATAGCTGGGCAAAGCCAAAAAATTAAGCACCAGTCAATTACTTGCTAACTAAATGGGACTTCAAAAAAGCTTTTTCTACTCCTGGAAGCTGGTCTTCCATGTTTTCACCTAACCATCTACTAGCTGTCACCTAGGAAAATACCCATAATTCAACAACACAAGCACCATCTTCAATTTTCTGAAAAACAATAAAGCTATACCTCGGGATGGTGAGGAAAGGAGGAGAACATAGTTATCTAAAAAAGTCAGATAAAAATACGGTTAATTTGTTACATGGCAACTTTTTCTCTGCTAAACAAACACTTGTATATGTAAGAGCTGGCAAAAAAAACCTGCAGGCCCCTCCAAAGCTTACAACGAACACAGAACTCTCATTAGAGCTAGAAGCTGAATTTAAAAGGATAATTAAATCTATTTATAAAATATTTTCAAGTGTTAATTAACTATATTGCCCAGATTCTCGTTTTCAAAGCCACGTACAGGGAATAATCCTTATTTTAAAAAAAAAAAAAATTCTGAAAAATGTGAAGACTGCACTTAAATTTTTCCCTTTGGTGGGGGGACAGAGAGATGGAAGAGAATGAATAAGCATTCTTTTCAAGAATAGTATCTACACAAAGTGGAGGCAGCATGGTTCATCAATTCAGAGCCAGAGGAAAGACTAGGAGCAGAACAAAGACACTGGATAGAAGAATGGAGAACTCTTCTGTGGCTGACTGGCTGAAGGAAACCTACTTAGTCTGGACTCATGGCAACCTAGGATACAAAAATCCTATAAACAACAGGGCATTTGTGCATGTAACTCCCTGTACACTGCTCTGAAAATTCATTTTGCAGAGTTTTTTCTCCCTCTCAACTCTTACACATGCACACACTGCACTGTGTGTTAGTAGCTTTCATATCCATTTAAATGCTACAGCCAAGAAACACTGTGCACATTCACCAGCTCTGCTTTTCTGAAAAGGAGGCTGAGAAATTGGCATCTAGTCCAAAGGGACCATATTACAAAATATTTAAAGAGGGACTGAAAGGCCATGCACCAAAATGCCAAAAACCCAATGAAGCCAAACCTGTTAAAGAATGTGGTTTTGTGCGGTGCAAGAAGATTAAAAAAAATAAACATGTATAAATTTTAATTCCCTTTGGCTTAAAACTTTGGGCCTTATTTGACCTATATTGCATATTTTTAAACTGAGGCTCTTATTTTTAGAACAGTACTGAATTAAACATTTAAAAAAAAAAAAAAGTGAAAGTGAAACTGATACTAATACCTTTGGGGTTAGGCATTTTGGCCATTTTAGTCCTGGCACTTTTCCATCAAATTCCAAAATAAATAAATAGATAAATAAATCTACTGAAGTGTAATTTGGAAGTCCCCATTGTCTGAATTAACTTCATACAACAAAAGATAGAACTGTTCAATAAACC
>JAVJGJ010000061.1:32422865-32441928 GCA_035590215.1 Microhierax caerulescens
CCTTGACTTTTACAAACGCACAAACTTCAGGATTTGCTACTCTGGAGTTATTTATAGCATACTACTTTCAGATTTGCTTACTAGAGTTTACACTCACTTTACAGCCAAAGAAAAGTGGAGCAAGTTGAAAGCACAAAATTAATTTATTTTTTAAAGTTTTATAACATCTGTTAAGTCAAAACAAACTACAACAGGGTTTTAGGCTGCATACTTATTACCAGAAATCTTGCCTGAGTGGGGAAACAGTTTTTAAGCACGCCAGTAAAGATACTCAAGGCACTATACTCACCAGTATGAATCTTCTCATGCCTCTGTAGCAGGTACTTCTGTATGAAACGCATGTCGCACTGACTGCACTGAAATGGTTTTTCACCTTGAACAATATAATTCCACATCCATAAGTTAATAACTACACACTGTTGTTTCTGATAACTACTTTTGAGGAATATTAAAATGTCTATCAAAAAACCAGCATCTGAGCGAATTCCAAAAACTCTAATACCAAAAAAACATTAGCCTTACTACGTATATGAACTGCAAAATTCTTTCCATGATCCTAAGAGTCACATTAAGTCTAGCAGGAAGAGTGATCTGAAATGGCTGTAATTTCCTCATGAACAAGATCAATCATGATACTGGCATAAGACTGCATTCAGGATACTGGCAAGCTATTATAATGGTAAGTACCTTTTTCACTTCTCCGAACCAGAGAGATACCTCATCAGGCAAATAAGCAGCCGGAGCACATTTTACAAAGGGGTCAATTATGGCACTTAGGCTACAAGTCAACCCATTACTTTCTGATAAAGAAAGAAAAGAAACCTTGTAAACAGTTAGGTCTTCAGTTTATTAAACATATGTTGATTATTTTTTTTGGTATTCTTTTGACACTTTGGTGCATGGAATCTCTAAGCTTAGATGCCAAGTTAGCTACACTCTTAAAACTGAAATTCGCATAGAGCTGAAAACATATTTAACATAAGTAAACAACTCTTTATACAGTAGAAAAGACAAATTTGAAGTCAAGCAGTACCTGTATGAATGAAGACATGTCTCTGTAAATGGTAGTTGGTTCTAAAGGCAGCATTGCAATGCTCACAAACATGAGATTTGTGGGTTTTCAGACCAAGTGATCCATCCTCATTTATTGTAAGGATCTATTTTAAAAAGAGTAAAATTTGTTCTCACACTACCCTCTAAAGATGTCTTATTAACTAAAAAAAAAAACAAACATTATTTTTTTTGATGCAGAAAATTTAAATATTTCAGGTAAAACAATGCTAATCTCTACAAAGCTATGTGTTAGGCTTTTAGTATACATTTCCAACTGCAGACCAATCCAACTTTTGTCTCCTTGTGTATTAAGAGATATTTCAACAGGACAAAGACAAAAGCAGCTCATGGAAAACCAGCTCAGAGCTCCCCTATTCGCAGCTGAGTCACTTTATACGCTACTGTTTACTTTGTCTGTCTGTTGGAGAGGATGCAAAGTAATCAAACCACCTCTGGGCACTGAACCATGGATAACCATATTTTAAAGCAAAAATGAAAAGTTATATATTCTTTTTTCAAATCATAACAGTAAATGTTTGCTAAAAGGCATTAAACTTATCCAGGATAGTCATACAAATTATCTACATCTACACAGTAACAATTGTCTCAGAGGCAAAATAGTACTTGAAAACCAAAACCCCAAAGCCAAACAAACACGAAAATACTATTATTCTTCTCCCCTTTCAGGTTTCTTACTCAATAAAGTATTGCTCACTCAATACACATATTAGAGCATCTCCTTCACAAATTCAACTTGCCATACTTGCTTTGCTGTCAAACAAGACTGCTATTTTCATATAAAGTTGAAAAAAATTAAATGAAAAAAAATTGCACCATATCTAACTTATTCAATAAAGCTCATAACAGGTTTTCTTTAATTTCTCAAAAGAAAAAAAAAACAACAAACCCCAAATGCTCTACTACCTCTGGCAAGAGAATAAGAAAACCAGTAAACAAATCGCATTTCCAAAACTCTTAATTAACTGGAAACAGAACTATAAAGAAGAGCTTAAGTAACCTTAAATAAAACAGTTTAGTCCCTTGTTATTAACCAAAAAAAAAGTCTGCTGGGGAAACACATCTGCAGTTTGATTAGCTATGATGTTTTAGGTTTTATGATAATGACAGTGATGAGAAAGAGAGAGTCAAGAACTGAAACAGTATCTCTGCAATAATAGCAAATACTGTAGGATCTACTTAAACAATTTTTAAGCCTACTGCATCAAAACTTGGCAAGAGTGAAAGTCTCAAGCTAACAAATTCTTGTGCATTCACTCTGAAGGACAAGAACATTCATACGTTTGTAAGATTGGTATGTTACAGGTCCAGTAAGTCACAGATAGAGACAACTATAAAAACTGTTCTGTAACAACATACAGCTAATGAAGCACTGACTGGTTATTTAAAATAAATTTAAATACATGTTGTGAAATGCTTTCCATATATTGTATTGAAATTTAAAAAAACTGTGCAGAAAATACACTTAATTTCATGGTTATCCTAAACCTGAGCTCTTCTAATGCATCCATTCATTATACTACCTCATAAATGAAGAAAGTTAACTTTGTCAGTGTGGTTTGCCTAATAAAACCAACAAAAAAGCTTGTGTGTGTGTGTGTGTGTGTGTGTGTGCATGTGTGTGCATGCATGTGTATACACGTGTGCAAATGTCTGTGTGTGCATGGAAGAGGGAAAAGCAGAGGATTCATAAAAGCTAATTAATTTTTATTTATATGATGACTATATTAAAATATAATTCAAAACGTTTCAGTATGTTAATTGACTTCCATTTGTAAAAGTCCCAGCTGCTGTTTGGATGGAAAATCAACCCCATTACTCTGGGAATACTAACTTAAACTGCAGTAGACTCTCACCTACATCAGTCCTTCAGCTTCTTTCTGCCTTTTTACTCTGACAAGCTGGTAAAAAAGGGAAGAGAGACTGAAAAAACAACCTGTTTAATGATTCTCCTGATCTTTTCTCCATCTTTTGTCATCTCAAAAGACTAACACTGACAGACTGGGAGAAAAAAAAGGAAGCATGCAAGTACATGCTGTAGGAAGAGGGACAAACGCCTCTCCTACCTTGCCATGTTTCCATGGAAGTGATCTGTGGACGTACTCAACCTAGACCTCCTTTTTCTATCAAAGGGAGAAGTACCTTGATGCATAGGATTTGGAACTTGCTTCCATACCCAATCTGAAACAACTTCTCAACTTTCCATGAATACTACAAGTGCAAACTGCAAACTAATTTGGCAGTGCTTTGAGGAGGACAGAGGGCTCCCACTCCCAGGCCACCAAAAAGGAGGTTTTGGAGTTTTTCTTGGTGTTAGGGTGAGTTTTCCTTCAATGAAACCAACCCATAGGCTGGGTTGATTTCAGAATAAGTTTATTTTGATGCTGCTATGGGATAATATGTAACCAATTTTTGCCTATCTGAGCAGCCTGTATATGTTCTATTTTAAGTCTGAAGATTAATACTGATTTGGGGAATTACCAGAAGATACAACACTGCTGCCTCATGAGGTGAAATGATTCTGATTTTATCTGAAGTGTGTCTCAATAGAAGAAAATTGTTTTCAGACATATAGGGATACACACTCTTCATGAATGGATCTACAAAACAAATTTTGAAGTAACAAACCAGCAGCTATGGTAAGAATTTTTTTATATAAAGAAATACATATATGAAGATGATTGTGATCACAGGAATATTCCCTACCAGTAAATTATTTTATATATATTAGTAAACTTTTTAGAATTTTCAAAACTACCATTTTAGATTTCTTTTTAAAAACTTTTCACTACTATGCATGAAGCATATGAAATTATCAGGCTCACAGAAAAGCACAGCTATTATTAGATAGATACAGAGTAATGATTTATAAATTGTCTACAAAGCTACTGACTCATAATTTAAAAAAAAAATATTTGGAGAGAGAACTGCCTGGAAAGACAGATGTTAAAATATATCAAGGGTTCATGTTGCTAAAAAGAGTTCAAAGAAAAACACTGTTATCAGGTTTTGTTTTGGGTCTCTGGTGAACTTCAGAACTGCATCTTTACTGAGCAAACAAACAATTTCCAGCCTAACTACTTCAAATGCTAATGAAATTAGTCATAGTCAACCAAATCTTCAGGTTCTTTTAATCTTGGTTTTGCCAAATCAATGTCTTACTTTTGCTGGTGAACGCTGTTTTCTTTTCTTCTTTTTCTGCAAATCTACTGGCTCTCGTATTTGTTTTTTGTCTCGTTTCTGTTGTTCAGATGCATCAGTAAAGGTAATTTCTTGCTTTACACTGATCTGTTAAGATACCAAGTGCCAGTTTCAGGTAAGGTTCTCACTACAGAAAAGCAATTTTTCAATTTTAGAAGATGACAAACTGCTGAAACAGAAAACCTTTTTCTAAGGGAATTATCTTGTGGCTTCATTCTTTCAGAAATTTAAGTGAAAGGAATAATAAGTATCTCAAATAGAAAGGGCATAGTTAATTTCTACAGTGACATTTTGATGTATCCTTTCATTCATCTCCCAAGGTCTTTTTTCGTCCTGACCTGTGGTGATTTTGAGATCAGTTCTTATATTAAAATCACTTCCATCTGTAAAACCATTCAGTTTTTCATACCTATTTTACTTTAGTCCATGTTGTTGTCAATGCAAGATTTAACGGAATAGTTTATTATATATTTAAGACAGAAGTATTTTTTAAGAAAAAAAGAACAGTACTAATGAAGTTCTTGGGAAAAAAAATTCTTGATCTAATGTAAACTTTAATAAAAAGCATGATACTCTCACATTTTTTCTGACACCTGAACCACCTGATCTACAGCTAACAAGAACAGTGTTTTAACAATGCTACCTTTCTGAAGATTATTCTTCGTGTATAAGGCTATCTGCTTTTTAAGTCCTGGTAATTATCCTTTATGTTTGAAGGGTAACAGTGATGATGTGCTGCATTACAGACAGACGCTCTGTTTTCAAAAGGAAGTCATCTATATTCTCTCTGGGAAAGCTGAGGTACACCTTCTATTAGATATCAAGGAGGGGCATATTTATGGTCATGTATGAAGTGTCACAGTCCAACCTGCAGTGTGAATGCAATTGCTAAGCGTCCACATACTTTGAAAACGTACAAGATGCTTCCTGTAGCAAAAGAAACTAAATAGTACTATGAACAGCATAAACAGTATGCACCTTTTCATAACGCTACTTATTCTGTTTTGTAGTTACCCTTGAACATTAAATATATTTAAATGAGCACATTTTAACGCATTAATTCTATGGTAACAGCCTGCTTATAAAATATTTATAAAACAGATACTTAAAGACTATACTTAATCGGCAAAATTTATCCACAGCCAGAGGCAAATGACATTTTCATAAATAGCATCCATTCATAAATATTTTGATAATCAAAATCCAAACAAGAAATTAATAGATTCTTGCCAGAGTAGGATTAGACTACCAGATCAATCTTCCTACTAATTTCTCCAATATTTCACAAAGAAATTGCTTACAGGGACATTAACAGCATACTGTAGCCCTTGAGGAAGTCTATCTTGCGTATCCATGTCATCATCATTTTTTACCGTCTCCTCATGGACCATGAGTTCATCATGTGAAATCATCTCTTGTTGTCGAAGTTCACTTTCCTGTAACACTTCATCTGCTGCAAGAATTTCTTGGTGCGCCATAGTCCGATCTTGAAGCACCGCTTCTTGCCGTTCTCCCGATACTCCAGACTGGTCAGATACTGCACCCATCCCTACCATAGCCCTGGATGACTGCATTTGGTCTATGCCACCACATTTAAGAAATAATCCTCCCAGCTTGTCTTCAATGTTCATTCTTAAGTGCAATAACCTACAAAGAAAGTTTTAATAGTAAACATCTACAATTGGTGCTCTTGCTTAAAATTTTTTTACTTAAAAACATTTTATAAGAACTCAATCAGTAGTCAACATACACATATACACACCTAAAACTGATATCCAAATAAAAGCAAAATGTTGGATATCTTGCTTCAACGTGAAAAGATTATCCTTTCATTTACATGCATGTGTACACAATTGAACGCTTTCAAATAAAAAGTTTCAAATCCAAGTGCCTTCTGATGACTGGCAAAACTCTTGTCATTAAATGACAGCTAATTCCTCCTTCTCATTCCTTAGAAAATGTGTTGTGGGTTTTTTTTTTTCTGTGCACCCTTTGCACTCTGTTCCCTTTTTCCATTTTGACTGTCTTTTACAAATGCCTCTTTCATATTGGTCCTGTTCCTCCTAATTCATTGTCCTTTAAGTGACCTTTCACTGCTGCCACCCCAAGGCATATTGTAGCTGCTGGAACATCTTAATATCCACAAGTGAGAGAAAACTGAGCTGCATCAAAAAATGCATAGCCAGCAGGCTAAGGGGGGTGATTCTGCCTCTCTACTCCATTCTGGTGAGACCCCAGTTGCAGCACCATGCCCAGCTCCAGAGTCCTCGGCACAGGAAAGACACGGACCTGTTGGAGCAGGTGCAGAGGAGGGCCACGAAAATTATCAGAATGATGGAACACCTCCCTTATCAGGAAAGGCTGAGACAGTTGGGGTTGATCAGTCTGGAGAAGAGAACGCTCCAGGGAGACGTTATTGTGGTCTTTCAATACTTAAAGGGGGCTTATAAAATAGATGGGGACAAACTTTTCAGTAGGGCCTGCTGCAATAAGACAAGGGGTAATGGCTTAAAACTAGAAGAGGGTAGATTCAAACTAGGTGTAACGAAGAAATGTTTTACAGTGAGGGTGGAGAAACACTGGCACAGGTTACCCAGAGAGGTGGTAGATGTCCCATCCCTGGGAACATTCAAGGTCAGGCTGGACGGGGCTCTGAGCAATCTGATGTAGTTGAAGGTGTCCCTGCTCATCACAGGGGGGTTGGACTAGATGGCCTTTAAAGGTCCCTGCCAACCCAAACTATTCTACGATTCTATGAAAATGCAACTTTCTGGCTAAAGGTATATGCCAAATAAAGGCTATAGAGTGGTCAAATCTGGTTGTAAAAAAGCATTCACTTTCACACCCACTAAGCCAGAGCATTAGCCAGGAAATATGAATTCAAGTCAATGTAATGGTATTGCTATTCATGACTGATGGTACGCAGATAGATATAAAATAATATTCCAAAAAGTGTCATAACATTATTGTTTTTTAACATAGGGTAGCAGCCTTTTGTGAAGCTGGAAGTGGCAGTATCTTATTCTACTTATTACTATACATGCAAGACAGTCCTAAGATGACTCTTCTCCTTGGTGTCATCCAGTCACAGCAGTCAGCCTCTTCACCCTATTCCCCCAGCCCATACCTCCCACCCATTCCACAGTGCTCTGGTCTACTTCAGACACACAGTGACATCCTTCCTTCATCGCTCTCCTTCCCACAGCTGGAGAGTAAAAACTATACAAAGGCTATAGCAGACAGAGGGGTGGGAGCAGCAGCACAGCAGAGTCGGACAATACACTGCAGGCTTAGTCAAAGCACAACAAGGGTATCTTGGGGAGCATTACGACAGCATCAGCACCTTTGATTTTGATGCATCATAATTATGATATGGATGGGATGTTGGTATTTTGCTAGTCATCAGCTTCAAATTCTGTCCCCCTAAGAACGCAGCATCTGTGAAAGGATCCATCTCCATTCAAGTTTTAAGTCAGAGGCTATGCTGCTTTCCCTGCAGCTCTCAATTACAACTCCTAACCAAAGAAATCAAGTCTCTCTGCCTAGAATTGGCAGGGCCATCACCCTGCAGAACTGCAGCATTATAACCCCCTGCCAGTTCAACAGTCTGTCAACACGCAAAAAGACTGAATCAAAGAAATACACATGAAATGCTTACATTTCAGTTTTCAGTTTGATCCATTTGCTCACTTTCCAAATGATTTTCTCCACCAGGAAAAGCTTCCGAAAATTCTCAGTGTACCTTAAACATTTGTGAAGATTTGTTTACAGCAAACTACACTGAGTTTACAAAATAAACAGCAGTCTTTCTTCAGGTGATATCCTAGACTACTTGGTCAGAATGCAAGCCACCAGCAGAAACAGCTGAAAAAGACCTCCTACATTATACTTTGTTTCAAATACTACTATTCATTCTTAACCTTCTGGAAGTAAAATTCACTCAATTTCTTAAAAACAAACAAAGAAACAAACCAACCCACCACACACCTCAACAAATAGTAATAATAAAAAAACATTAACACCATATTTTAGCAACTCATGTCATATAACTCTTGTGAAAGTGAAAGAATATTCATCCCTATTCTCTATCATGAGGTGTTCTTAATTTCTGAATACATCTTATAAAGACTGACAGGACGGTCTGACTTCTGAGTTTCAAATATTTAAGAGGCATGCCAAACAAAGAAGCTTTTCAGTCAATTAGGTTTTGGGGTTTTTTTTAGTAAGCTTTCCTCTGCTGGAAGTCAGGAGGACAGAGTCACCAAGCTAAATCTGCTTATATATGACAACGTCATCAAAATTTTTAATATTCTTCCTTCCTACGTAAGAAGCACATTCTAGGGACCAAAAAAGCCAGTGACAGGAGCAGAACATGGGAAAAATTACTGTTCAGAACATTTATGATTGCAGTTTGCCCTTTCTCATTCTTCTGCAATTCTAACGTAAAGAAGATTTAAATCCTACTCCTAATTTTCAAAGCATCTGTCTTCAAATATGAACAACAATTCCTTAATGTCTTGAGTGAGCTCAGGTAGTGCTACATGACAAGTTTACACCCAAGTTAATCTACTTTATAATAAAAAAATGAGATTCCATGCCTTCAAGAGAAAACGCATGTCTGGTATGCCACACAGCCACCTGCAGATATTATATAATCTACGAAGTAATTTTTGGAGGTAACTGGGAAACCATACTGATAGTTTCTCAGCAATAACACAAACAAACAAACAAAAAACCTGGCACAGCGCTAAGGCTGTTATTTTTTCCATCAATGCAGATCTCCCAGAGAGATCTTGCAACAACATCCTATAAGAAGAAAATGAGGATGAATTTATCATCTTATCTATGTGGAATATCCTGTGCCAAGTAAGAAATGTGAGAAGGAACTGAAGTTCTTAAGAATCTGTCTCACATGGAGCCATTATTTGATAAGAGATGGTGCAAAAGATCTAAGATTAAGACTGGTTTCTTAGGTGTGTGTGTGTGTGGGGTGCATTTTAAATATGTAGCTTGAAAGACAGACTCCAAGGAAAACAAGCAGATATATTTATTAATTTCAGCCTTTATCCCAAGTTAATCCATACTCAGGGTACATCTCACACAGATTGTCATTCACTATGCTTTTGTTTCACACTACAGAAATATGACAGCATATGCTTACTGCAGATCCTTTAGAGAAATGATACGGACAGGTACTAGAATACAAGACCTCAAGATGCTGGAACACATTCAAGAGAGAACAGACAGTATCAAGTATGAGAACACGGTGGCCCTAATCTGTCTGCTCAAGCCACTGATGAAAACAGCACAGAAGTTTGTTCCACATGGAAGATACTGCCATATCACTCTGAAATTAGGTATGAATTGTGGAAATCCTGTATTTAAAGCTATTCCATAGCAAGAAGGTAGGCAGGCAAACGCAGAGAGAGGGACTGAGTGCTTAACAGTGCAGAAGAGCCTGCTGCTCCCACCAACAGAGGCAGGAGGACTCGTGACATACAGAATCTTGGGAGAGCTGACAGGCCCAGAAGACAGGCTAGCAGTTTACTGGTTATTTATTGGTCTTGTTAGCTCTCCCAGATGTCAGGGATATGGAAACTTTTTCTTTCTTACCCTAACTAGCAGACTTAGCAGTCATGCAAACAAAAGCACTCAAGGTGTTTTCCAGTCATGATCCTGAGTCATATCAGAAGCTCATACAGTGAATATACTGCTTATTAAATCAGGCTTTCGAACATCTAGCTTTTAGAGAAAAATAATGAAAACTCATAGTATTAGGCTGCATATTCTAAGTGATGAAACACAATGTAAGTTATATGACACAGAGGTATGATTTTAAGATGAAGAACCACAAACAAAAACAAACTATTAATCCAAACAAGAAGTATCCCAATTGCAATCAATTCGGTAAAACACATGTAATTTGTCAACTCTCACCTTTTGGCTCACATAAAAGGAATACTATAATCTGAATTGAAGACGAGGAGAAGTGTTGGAAGGGTGACAGTGTGATAAAGAAAATGTAAGTTAAAAAAAAGAAAGAAAATGTAAGTAAAAAGCTCACTTTACCAAGCCTGCAAAGATTAAAAAAATATTTTAAGTGCAAGATGCATCTGTGAAATAAAGATTGACTTATTTTGAGATTGTCTTGAGGGGGAAGCTATAATAATAAAACCCACATATTAATACACTCAAGCATGTTTCTTGGCATAAGACATTGTTATCCTCATTGCAGAGACATTTTCCATGGAATTTCAGAACTTCTATCAAGCTCCATCAAATAACCATATGATTTTTCTTTAAATATATACTTTCTCTATAAACTGACAGAAAAAAGAGCTGACAACAAAACCTTTGAAGTATTCATTTTGCTTGGTAGAGGTTCTCCTACCAAGATTTCACAAGAGACATCTACAGGCAGAACTTCCTGGGTACACACACTTTTGGGGGGAGGAGAGGGGGAAGGGGAGGGACTGCACAGAAAATGTCTCACGAGATCATCCCAGCACCTTCTCTTTTCACACAGCGCTCCACAGCTGCCTGCAGAACATCCACAGCCAGTGAACCATGTTGCTTCATTTCAAAAACAGCTGCTACACCAAACCCTACGGCAGTACTTCAGAACTATTCATTTCAGTAACCTTGACATCAGTTTTTCCAAAGATTACTGGTGCAAAAAGTTGGAGAGCTAAGTGGTAAAGACAATATTCCTAACCCAAGGAATAGCCATTTAAGCAAAAACAAACTAAATGAAAAGCATAACAACTTTTCCAATTCAGAATAAAAAATTAAAATACAATCAAAAGAAAACATTAATGGATTTTTAGGAGTTTGCTGGGATGGTGACTGCTATGAAGTAAAACTGAAGAGAGACCCTGAAATCAAGTGGCAGCACTTGTTAGCCACCAGAGTACAACTGATGGTCCAGCTCTTTTTCTCCATTTCAACTGATGGGTGGGGGGTGGGGGGTGTATGTGTGTGTAAAGGTTATTCTGTCTTCTCCCTTCTTTTCTTAAGCAAGTAGCAAAGCATTATCTAATTTAATGAGCAAGCACCCAGAGATACTAATTGGGTTCACTTTAAAAATGAAATTAATAAGTGCAGTACTTGGTTGAGTTTCTGTAGTTAGGATTTAAAAGTTTATTTATGAGACATAAAAAAGAAAATATGCTTAAGGATTAAAAACAGATAGAGAAAATATGGAAATCACCTACATTTTAATATCTATTTGTAGAACAGAATTAAGTGGGTTTGCTCTGTTTTTTAAAGATGGACTTTTCCTATTTGTAGATGATATCCCACAAAAGTCTTCATTGTTTTAAGATTTCTACTTTTTTTAACCATTAAAAAGCAGGATTTGCTACTTTCTATATCCATATCCACTCTACTTTCCTATACTAACTTCTTCCTGGTTTTCCAAGCCAAAATGGAATTAAAGAAGGTTGAAGGAAACAGGAAAAGAAACTTTGTTAAAACTTCATTATTTTTCTGGCTTCAACCTGAGTTCTTCCTGAAGGATTTTAACAAAGACTTGAGGAAGAAATACTACTTCCATATAGAGCCATAAACTCCCTTTGACCGTATTGTCTAAGATTCAACAACACAAACACAACAGCCAGGATGCACAAGGGCAATTCTAACGTGCCTTTAGCAACTTGATACTGTTCTGATGAAAACATCTACCTCTAAGACTCCCATCACAAAAGCTGAGACTGAGCTCAGTTCAAGGTGTTAAATGGTTTCAGGGTAACCTTACGCTACAAGTAGCCCAGCGACATTATTTTAGTTCCACATTTTGGGAAGTGTGTTTTCATTTGAGGTAAGGCAAGGCAAACTTCCTAATGAACCCAAAGGTACAGGATGTGTACCTGCACACATCCCTACCACATCCTTGCTTCCACAGCCTCTGGAAGAAGGAGTGCATGCAGAGTACAAACAACAAACTGTATCAAGGCTACTAGTGCAAAATGTACACATAACAAACTTTTAAAAAGGCAATCTATGGAAACCCCTAAGCATATCTTGCTTCTTAGGACTCATCTCTATGGTCATACTACAATGATTTGTGCTAAACTGTAACCTTAAAGGAATACAGTGTATATAAATCTACAAAACTCCCTAAGCAAACATTCTTAGTCTAGCATGGAATTGACTTTTTCTCCCTTCCCTATTTAATGTAATTCCCTTTGGAAAGGTTTATTCTAAATAAAAAAAAAAAGCCAATCACTATATAATCAGAGCAGTTTTACTGGCACAACTAAAATCAACTACAACTGCTAGCTACCATGCCAAGATAGGTTCACATTCTCCTATCAGAAAGTGAAGATTAAAAGAAACCCTTTATTAAATTCAGATCAGGTTAGATTAGGTTAGAGCATACAGTGAAACTGCTCCACAAATACAATGCGCACACACAAACAAACAAATTACAGTTGCCACACAGACATATCTAACAACTATGACAAATTTAGATCAAGGGAAAAACTTTGGATCTACAGTCTCAAATACTTTCTTCCTAAAAAGGGAATATAAAAGTCACAAATAATTCTGCAATTCTTAATGCTAATAAAGAGACAGCAACATGACTTAAAATCATATTTAAAACTACTACTTGAGCACTACCATGAATAAAACTGCAGTCAATGCGATCCTCTCCAAAAGCAAGAAAAAAATAGAACTTGATGGGTTCATAATGTCCACTTAAAAACACTATCAGACCATGAAACATGTTGAGTATTTTTATGTCAGAAAATATTGCACTATTAAAATATGGATATAGTCCAATATAAAAGGAAACACAGCTAGCTTTCACTATATCTAAAGTCCAATTTTTTAAGAAACTGCGGAAGCCCAAAAAGTGAAAAATACCTTACTTACTGGTTCTAAATAAAGAAAATTAAATTATCTCTTCTCCCTACTCAGAAAAATAAGACAGAGCTAGAAGAAGGATTTTGAAATTAACACACAAGTGTTTGTAAGAATGAATTAAAATGTGTTGACTTGCAAAAAAAAATCAAACATCAATCATTATGAAAAAGCTCACAGGTCATAAAATCAACACATTCTAAAATGTAACATATGATACAAACACTCTTAAGACTTGTTACACAGTTATTTCTAAATGTTCCATGTTGCTGAACACACACCAATACAGGGCCTGATCCCACAAAGATTTACACTCATACTGAGCTGTGAATAGTCCTATTAGGATCAACAGGATTACTCACAGAAAATCTACTTATGCATAAAATTATCTGTGCGTGAAAATCTTTGCCACCTTGCTTATGCTAAAAATCACTATTAGATCATCACTAGCATAACCATAATCTAGTATCAAACATATATATCAGAAAGCTTTCAGTACTATATTAACAAAGTCACAGTTACATGTCAAAATCCACAGGGATGCTGTCAGCATAGCAAGCATACTTTAAATACTCCAAAAATTACAGGCAATGTTACTTTCTATCTGGAAAAAAAAAACAACCATTGATTTTATGGCACTAATTTATAAATTACTAGAAAATGGTTAATTTCGAGAATTTATATGGGAATTTCTACCACTATAATCTCAAAAGAACAATACACAATTTCTGCGCTTACATATGAAACTCAGGCACTCAAAATTGCTCACTCTGGAGACATCCTATGAAATTTACATGCAGGAAAGAAAGCACTACACATAAATAAGGTACCCAGCATTTTCTAAGTACTTCTGGAAGTTTATAACTTCAGTCCAACTGGTTTTGTTTTGTTTTTTTAAAAATTTCATATATCACATGCATGTCTCAAACTGAATCTTTGTAAAAATATTTCAGATAATGTATCAAATGTTTTTTCATTTGACTTTGATAACAGTCAGCAGACAAAACTGAGCCAATCTAACAGCTAACTGTTATTGAAAGGGGCAATCCTGCTCCTTCCCCCTAACTGTGAGAGTGTCTTTTGTGCCTACTCTGATGCTCATGTCAAGACATACTGGTTTATACACTCCACCAGCCTGGTAAAATTGGGAGGTTTTCCTTAGTTATTAATTTTCTGCCATTTTAACTCTATGTCTGGATTTACCAGGAAGACAGTGTGTCAGAAGCAGCTCAAAACAGGGTGCAGGAGTGGGCCCTTCCCCGTTCAGCATTCACAGCCTAACTGTCTCAGCCCATCTCATATAATTTCACCTTGAAAATACAAGGAAAAGAAAAATATGTTGCTTTTTAAAAACAGTGATTTTATTTTTTTTTTAAGCCTTTAAATTCCTTGGGTCTCACCACTCCTCTATTATCTGAAAGTATCTGTGAAGCATCTCTTCTAACCACTAGCGCCAGTGTTACTTTACAGAAGATGACAACCTGCTGTTGCTATCAGTTACCCTACAGGCCCAAATGGCAAAGGTGTGTTTGTGTGTATATCTATATATATGTGTGTGTGTGTATATATATATATACACACATGTATATGTATATATAAAACAGAATTTCTGGTGTTTCTTTCCAGATTGCTTTTTAAAAATCCTTACAACATTATACTTATATACTAAAACCCCTGGAAGAATACAAGGAGTTACAAACATACAGAAGTTTCAGAGACTACCACAAGTAAAGTACCTTTGTGCATCATAATTTGCCTCTCTAGCCTACTGGCACTGTGATTTTATTTCATTTTTAATAAAAAGATCATACATGTCTCTGTGTGTATATGTATATACATATCTTTTTCTACAAAACATCGTTTCCTTCAGCACACTGGATAGAATGCTCCATAGGAAAAGGTGAAACTAGTAAGATGGTTTGTAATATCCTTGCTCTATTTATTGCAAGGGCTGAAACATGTAAATGAGACACAGCAAACAGGAGAATAAAGTCACAACCATTTAAAAAGTTGAATGCCATCTTGCAAAACAGGATCCTATCTTTGATCCTTCCAGAGATCTTACCCAAGTCTACATAAGCCATTTCTACCAAACTTTTTTAAGAACAGGTGATCAATAATTATATTATTGATTTAATTTCTTTTTATTTAATATATTTAATTATATTATAATCAATAATATAATTATACTTTCCTCATTTTCTGGGTGCTTAGCCTGGCACATTTGGGTCAGATTTACCCTAAATGCTGAGTATTCACAATGACAGCAATACTTCGAAAATACAAATATGAATGCAATGCTGTATATTTTAAAAAAGAAAAAAAAAAAAAAAAAAAAACTCCTGAAGAGCTCAACAGGCATCCACACCAAACACAAATTTTCATCTTATTCCCAAGCATCAGTTCTCTAGCCATAAAATAAGAAATAACCATTTCCTTTCCCTGAGGCATAGTGACATACTTGTAATAATAAGCAATGTTAAATATAGGTCACAAGGGTGAACTAATCACTTTCCAGTGCTCTTGTTCCTGTGGCCAGCACATACAGCTCCCAAGGAGGAGCTGTGCTCCTCTCCAGGGAGGCGGCAGCAAAAGTAAAATGGAAAGGTATGCCCACATCCGTTACTTAGGTAACTACTGTGAGAAGGTGGGAGAGAGGAGTACAGCCTCTCCTGGCACCTAATCATTGATGCAAAAGCACAACCAGCCAGTAGGTTTCCAGCTGAGTAGCCACTGTAGTGAATCACTAGAGGAACAGAGGCACAGAGATGTAGGACTGCGATCAAGAAACGGTAAGCACGACAGTAAGACTGAAGAGAGAAACGCTGGTTACCCCCATGGTGTTGTAACAGAACTGTAAGAGATTTTGCTTCTTTTCTCAGCTCTGCCACTGCTGTTGGGCAAATCCATTACCATAGCAAAACATTCCCCATATTTCCACTTCTTTGTCTCCAAAACAGGAGCAATGAGCCACCTAGGATTTAGGTGTGAAGAGAGCAGTAGGAACTATCTATGAAGGCCTCACAAGCCTAGTGATAACCATTACAGAAATTTCACAATTAAATATATTTATTCTGCCTTCAGAGCAGGATTAAGCAGAGCACAGTAAGAGAATACAGGTTATGCAACAAGAAGAAAGCAAATTACAGAGCAGATGCTTATTCAATGAGTAGCATTTATCCTGTACACTCAAAAAGGTAGGGGCTTCCGTGGGGGAAATACTGTGTTCATGTATCACAATAGACTACAATATAATATTGAAGTACAATACATTAGTAATATAGTGAGGATGGTAAAATTAAGGTGACATAGGTAAAGCTCAAAGCTGCAAATTTAATGTTTGCATGCTTGACTTATACCTAAAACAGTTCTTTTAAAAGCAAGCTTTTCTTGCTTGTAATATCTTTACTTCATCCTCATTGTTTTCTAAAAGACCATCTACACACATTAAAGATAAATAGTAATTATAGAAAAATGCAAGCCAATTACTAATATATCCATGTAGACTAAGTTAACATTGGACAATAAGCTAACAAAAGTATAATCAAGCAGGTTTTGATCAAAAAAACTTGAAGTTAGCAGAAAAGCAGTCTCAGAGATTCTGGAAGACGTCTCTCATTTACATACATGACAGCATAAGGAAAACTTTCAGGAAAATACCAACACTAATCTAAACCATAGGTGAGAAGGACACGAATAATGATACAAAACAGATCTTAAAGAGCATAGGCAGTATTTCTAGATCTTACTTCAGTACTTGAAAGCATTATTTCAACATGGGCTCTCAGGTTGTGAGGGCATTCTCCTAACTTGCAATTTCAGTTTTAAGACATTGCCATGCACTAAGTACACATTTTTTCCTTAACTTCATTATGGTAAGCTTATTCAGGGTAAGATTACCTTCTGTGTAAGATCTAGAAACATATTCTGCAAAATATCCTTGGCTCCCTGTAGACTAACTTTTCACATGGTGATACTGTCAAGGAACATGTTCTCATTTAAACCTGCTGAGGAATCAGTGTCATACCCCAGCATAACTTCATTTTTAGCGGGTATGTATATAATTTCAGCTGTGTTTCAAACACACCCTTTAACTACACATTGAACAGTGACCTCAAAAAATCCAATTAGTCTGAAACATGATAGAATGAATACTTCTTTAGTAAAAGATTCACTGCAGACAGACCAAGCAAATCCTATGATTTTTATATTGTTTTTCAAACACCATGGCGTTACCTTCAGTGGCCATCTTTCTAAGCCACCAGTGAGTGGTCTAGGCCAGAAGATCTGAAAGGGCCCTTCCTAAAGCTCAAAGACTCTGTTGACTACTTTACTCCTCAAATGCCATAGGTCTGCCCTACCTACAAAAAAATATGAAAGCCTTTCAGAGACCTTTTCCACATGACTAATATGCCTAGTAATCAAAAAATAGGAAACTAAACATGAAACAGAAAATAAACTGCTTCAAACAAATATCTACTTCACTTTTGCTAACAAAAACACAACACAACAGAACACACACATAACAGCTTTAAAAATAAGCCCATATAATAATCGCCTCAGGAAATAAAAGAATCACAGGTGACAGTTACTAATCCTAAAGCACCACACATTTCCCTAAGGTGTTTGGACCCTTCAGTGATGGCAGCTGTATAAGAACGTAAGAATAGTGAAGTGACCATGATTTAGGTATTGTTAGAAGCAGCATCTTGGACAGTATGTTCTGGTGGTAGCCCTTTGTCTCCTTTAATGCATGATGAAAAACAAGAAGCAGAGGATCTCATGATGCTCCAGTTAGGGAGCCCACTGACCAACAGTGAACAAAACAAACAAACAAACAAAAAAAAACCACAACAAAAAAAATAACACTGTTCTTCAAAGTAGTCAAGCATCTTCATCAAAAATAAGCAGAAGAGTCAGCACATAAACAGACACATGTTAGTATTTAAAGACGGTGTGAAATCAGCCAGAGGGGGAAGGAGTAGAAATAAACTCTAAATTCATGGAAGTGAGCAACTAGGTCACTTTCTCAAAACTCCCTCTTGGAACAGAAGCATGTTATACAGACCATGCTAAGACAACAAAAAAGTTTTTGAAGAGTACACTTCTGTACAATTAGGATTTTTTTTTCCATGTTGTTGCAACAAATCCACCACCTCCCTACTGATAACCAACATTTGTGGTCAGATTAAATCAACTGAGAACTATTCCTAACCCACTTACATAAAATTCCAGAATTGTAAATCAGCCTCTTTTAATCTGGCTGATCCTCACTCTCAAGGAAAAGTCAAATCAAGTAACTACTAAATGCAGTGTGCTTCTGCAGCATATCCTCTTCAAAAGACTATCCACAAACCCAACAAGAACTCCCAGATGACTCTTCACCTTGATACTCCAAGAACAGTATGAGCAAGGAATCCCGCTGACTTCTACCACATACCCCAAGGTGATCACTCTTCATTAGAGTTTTACATTTCTCAAACAATTTTAAAGCACTTAAGCCAATTTTCAGATCAAGGCAAGCCAAAACATGAGATGTCTAGAAGCCATTTCATAAGAGCAATAATAACATAGATATCCTGGCCCATTAACTAACACTGAAAATAATCCAAAAAATAAAACTTGGACTTCTCAGGATTGTGCCCTCATGAATAAAGAGATTGTGGAAATTGGATTCTACCTCAATGACTCTGGTACCCTGCAGCTGATTTTCACTAATTAAGTGCTAGAATACACTAAAACAGAAATTCAGATTGATCAAAAGATATGATTCACCTTTATAACAACTCCTATAATCATTAGGAACAAAAATCTTGAGGGTTCTTGATGCCATTAAGTCACAGGCAAACAATTAAGAGTTACCATCTCAAACAGGTCTTAAATTTCTGACAACCCATAGTCAAATAACTTCATGATGAAGTCAAGT
>JAVJGJ010000061.1:32450078-32463061 GCA_035590215.1 Microhierax caerulescens
CTGACAGCCCTGAGCAGGCTAGAAACTGGACAGTAAGGGGATGCAGTGGGACAAGGGGATGCAGTGGGTCAAGGGCACGCAGTGGGTCAAGGGGACGCAGTGGGACAAGGGGATGCAGTGGGACAAGGGGACGCAGTGGGACAAGGGGACGCAGCGGGTCAAGGGGACGCGGTGGGTCTCGCTTGGGGGGCACAGAGCTTGCACGGACCCATCGGGGCACCAGAGCCCCTCCCCCGCTCCGCGGCTCGACCAGAAGGTCGGTGGTGGGACCCCAAAGACCACATGACCCCGCCCACGCGCCGTGGCCCCTCCCCGGCTCCGGGGCTTGGCTTGGAGGAACCCAAGACGTGGGGGAACCCATCCCCCCTCGCTTGGACCTCCAGGACACCCCCAAGACCCCCCCTTCCCCCGAGAGGCAACCGGGAGGGGGCTGAAGGACCCCCGGTCCCTGGCCGAGCCGGGTTCCCTCTCCTGACGCACCCCGCTTCTCCCGGGTGAGGCCAGGGCCTGCGGGGGGCCCCAGATCCATGGTGCTTACCCAGGTGGTGGCTGCGGGACCTCCAGGGCCTCCGAATCCCTCAAGAAGCCCCGAGATGAGTTTTCTGCGCCGTAATCCCCGTGACCATGATGTTCTCCGTGACCCTGCACAGTACACGCTTTGGAGAGCCAAACCTGCATAAAGCCCGCACCTTCCTTGGAACCTCTCTCCACCCAAACCATCTGCGCCTTTACAACTTCAGCTGTGTCTTGCTCTTGTGTTTCTCCACCTCATCTCTTTTAGGGGTTTCCAACTTCTCCACATTTCTCTAAATAAAGTTTTTAGCCCAGCAATACACTTAAACACATAGTTAACTAAATTGCTTTATGTCACTTGCTTATAATTAAGAATGTGCTTAAGCGCACTGCTAGATCGAAGCCAAAATCTGCATAAGCTCTACTGGGTAAAATTCACCAGCTTCATCGGGCTTAGCTTTGTGAGTCATTCTGTCAGCAGCAGCCCCAAGCTTTTTGCTACAAGCTTAGTTATTCCCAGGTTGTCCTACAGGATCACCCTGTCTCTGTGACAAGGCTTAGGCCCTTCATTTGGGTCCTGTTAGAAGTAAGATGCATCTGCCTGATGAGTCAGCTTCATGTAGGGTTTCTAGTCCCTTTAACGAGATGCCTTAACGAAGTTCTGCATCCTTATGCAGGTCATAGATTGTGCCATCCAGTTACAGTGTAATAAATTGCATTAAGCAGAAAATATTAGTGACATTAGGACCCAGTCTGAAGGTCTGCCCTGACTTCATGCAATACATATATTTCAAAATAATTGTGTTGAATACTCAATCTGTATGAACAGAGGAAGGAGTTAATAAAACATGGTTACATTTCATGTAGTCATCTACAATTTTACACAAAGACAAGAAGTGTCACTAAGCTGCTTGCTGAATAAAATGGGAAACTTTTTAATTTCCAAAAATAGAGTTTTAGAAATTGAGGGAAGTTGTACGTTTATGCAGCTTTGATTTTTTTTTTTTCCTCCTTCAAAGACAATTAATTTGGTGGCTATTCATTTTTACCTGTCAGAAAAAAAAATTTGAATTTCATTAAGTCTGAGTTAGGAAGCTCAGCCACTAAAACCTTATTTTAAAATACACTGAGGATTTAAGGCTTTCTGCAGGGTGAGCACAAGTCTTTCTCCAAGGACACATCAATTGGAACCTGCTTTTCAAAAAATTTGTTTGGCAATTAACAGTGTAATATGAAGAAGAAACACAGTCTTATATTTAATGCAAAGAAGTAAGACTCAGCATATTTGGCTTCTGTTCATTACTGTGCTGCCATTCTTCTATGACCTTAATCAAGACAAGCTCCAATTTTCAAACGTCAGTTTGGGTTAGGGTGGAGTATTCTGTTGTTGTTTTAGGAGGAACTGAGTACCTACAAATTGTCAAGTTCAGTGAGAAACTTCCAGTGCTTTGTTCATCTGGAAGTCTCCCCTACCAAGGCAGAGGCAGTGAAGGGACATGTCAGACCTTGCATCTTTGCTTCACTGCCACCCATATCTTCAAATTATGATAGCACCTTACAAGTCACACAGTTGTGGCACTGATGTTGTTTATATGAGTGGTTTGGCACACATTTAATATTGTGTTGTTTATTTATTAACATTAGTGTTTTCACATAACAAAATAGAAAACAAATATGTAAAGCCAGTAGCTTGAGTACCTTAAAGGACCTTTTTTTTTTTTTTTTTTTTTTCTTATGCCACTCTTTAAATAGCAGACAAATTCTGTTTTTCCCTAGGGAAAAAAATAAGTCTTTAATGCAGTCCTCCCTCTCAGCTTCTGAATTCCAGAAGTTGCCCACCCATGAGAAACCCTCTAAAACGCATTTGGTGTGCAGTGTGGAGCATAGTACATTTCAGTTTCCTTTTTTTTTTTTTTTAGGAGGCTTAAATAATGGAAAATGAATGGCATTCCCCCCTCCTCGCTGCCCCCTTTTTCTCTTCCCTTTTCTGTATAAATCTAGAAACCAAGAAAAAGAGGAAGCACAGGCAGGCTAGATATTAAAAAGACTGGCTTTTGGGAATCATTGGAGAGTATATGTGTGTTTTAAAAGGTCTCAAACAGGAAGTGGCTTCCAAAATAACTGTGTAGAACAAGCAGAACCATCTCGTTTGACCTCCTGCATGACAAACTGAAGGATTTATTTCAGAAATCTATGCATCAAGCCAGTAACTTCTAGTGAAGCAGGTGCTGATCCAGGAAGGTCCAGTCTGGGAATTTGAGAGGGAAGTCCACCAGTTAGGTAGGTTTTCAAGATGGGCACTTAGCCTAATTTTGAATGTTATGCCTTCATATTTGTCTGAATTAATCTAGCCTGAGCTTCTAATCATTAGTTTTAGCTATTGGGTTTAAGGACCATGTATCAGAATTTTTAACTCGCTTTTTCAGGTCTTGTTTTATGCTTGTAACTCTCTAAATACCTTCCAGTTTTTCAAGAAGTATTTTTTTGTTTGTTTGTTTGAAAATACTGCTAGTGTGGACCTACTGCTCTATCATTTAGCCCACAGACAGGTAAATCAGCAAAAAACAACTGTAGCTTTTTCCCTCTGCAGTTCCATATACCCACACAACCTTTTATCTGTGCCTTTTGGAGTGATGTACAAAGTCTAGTGATGTGGCCTGTCCTACTGACTCTGCCCCAGGTGAAGTTTCCTTGCTGCTTTCTGTCCTTCCTTATGTAAAACAAGTATACAACATGTCCATCTTCTCCCCTTCCCTGTGCAGATGTTGCAACTCGCGATTCATAGTCTGGTTCCTTGAAACACACAAGATCGACTTTTCTCCTGTAAACAAAACAAAACCAAACCTGTTGAACTATGTGTGTCTGTAGGCTGTTACGGGATCAGGCCAAAGGAAATGTGGAAAGCAATCTGCATGTCAACAATCAATTTTTTTTCTGAGTATTTTATAACCGTGCTAAGTCTCAAAAGAAACAAACTTAAGATTATCAGTGAAGAGTTCATGTCAGTGGTTTATATATGGAGAATGCTGCCTGAAAAATCTTTATGTTCTCAAAAAAGGTGTTTGCAAACAGAAAGTTCAAAACCAAGGTAAATCTAAGAGAAAGCATAGGGTGTTAGGATGTGGAAATACACAGTTCATCTTCCCCCAAAAAAAGTTAAACCAGCTTTTCTGTGCTTATGGAATCATCAAGCAATTAATGTTAATAACTTTGGTAGAGGATGAGAATAACTTGACTTTCAGAGATAACAGATGTGTTCTCCCCCACCCACTTCAGTTATTCTTTTAATGTGAATGTTAGTTTAAGCTTTAGTGTCTGTGTCTCACCAGCCTACACACTGGGCATGACCTGCAATTTTGCCTGGAAACCCTTTGACAAAAACGAGTACCAAATCATAACTGCATAAAGGAACAGTAATCATCATTAGGACTAAACCCAGGATGGATGGACAATATAAACCGGTTTATTGTAAATGGCTTATCACCACAGAAGTGGAGATAAACACGGCTTGGTTCTCATTGCAGATTTATGTCTCATTCCCTGTTCAGCAACAGAGCCAAGCACGTCTTAACTTCAAAAATGAAACTATCCCATTGAATTAAATGGAGCTATCAGATACTCAATAAGAAAACTAAATGCCTTCTTCAATTTCTCTCCTCCCCTCCCCTCCTTCCTTCATCCACTCAGGTCACTGTAGCCCTGGATAATAGTAATATGTGCCACTGATACAATGAATGATGCTTCAGAAATGCCTAGATGAATGCCTGACATTTCAGCAGTGGATGCAATCAGGGAATGATTGCTATTGTAATACAGAAAATCTCCTTCCACCCATTTTTTCAATTCAAATATTTCACCAGGGCTTTAACTAGCACAAACATTCAATGCAGAAAATTAAATGAGTCCATTGTCTGACACCCACTCACATTGTCTGTAAATTGCTCCTCTTCACCTCAGCATCCCTGATCAAATTTGTGTTTTAATTATTTTTTTTTTATATAGTTGGCTTTCAATTCATGATCCCACATAAACCTGACTTGACTGAGTTTGCATTGCCCAATATTGCTAGAAGATCAGGAATCAATCATAATGCCATCAGTCACATAGTTGTACAGTATGCTTGTCCTGTGATGATATGGTATGTCTCAAAATACCTGTGCATCTGGCGCTTGTAAACAAAAGTAATTAATTATGGAAAATACTGGTCAGAAGGAGAGGGTGCATGCAAGTCACCTGGCTCTTTTCCTTATTCCTGAAATCTTTTCTGTTCCCAGAGCTGTTCAAAGAACACTGTTCCACTTCCACCTGAGCCCTGAAGAAGTCTTCATTGCAGATTAGTTTCTAATGCCACAGACACACCTGATTTGACTCATTCATTTATTTTACAATAATACAACAGCTTGAAGTGCCTTAAAACTTGAGTTGAAGACATCATAAAAATCCCAGAGAAAATGAAAAGTAATGATTCAATGAGATATATATACCTGTCTGAAAAAAAGAAAGCTAGCAAGTCAGCGTCAGTCAAGATGGTTTTGCATAGACACAAGACACCGAGATCTTGGTCCCACACGGCATTCCTGTAACGTTAGCATTATAAATCTCCAGATAAAAAGAAAAGAGGATGTTTAACGTCTCGTGCTGAGATGCCTAATAGGCAGAAAAAGCAACAAAAATTATGATAATGCCATACTTTGCCTAACAAATTGTCAAATCACACAATGAGACAGAATTTAGAGAACAAATTTCTTTGCCTTAAAACACAAGTTATAAGCAGAGCAGAAAACCGTCTACTCTTAACTTAGATGTCTACCTAAGACATTTAAGTTGAATTAACTGCAGATGGAAAAGTAAGAGGGCCTTAAACCCCAGCATGAACATTTTAGGATTAAGCTCTTTAGAATTAAATATAAAGGAGACTAGGGATATTTTATCTGTAAAAAAGAAAGCATCCACACAGGATTTGGCGGGCTTTAACTAATGCAATTTAATGTCACACCTTTATTCATCTTGATCTTTCCCAAGCGTCCCACTGCAGCCGAGTTCTCTTGTTTGAAGTATTACAGTGGATCTAATTGGAACGACAGCATTAGCTGAACAATTAGGTAAAGGCTTGTCCATATGGGGAGGTTACTCAGCGCAGAGTAACCAGCTACTTCAATACCTGCTTTGTGTCAGCACTCTTAGTTTACATTAAAGGGTTTAGGCTGCATCGAACCATCTGACACTCACTGAGAGTTCATGCAAAGCAGCAGCTATTGTATTTTAAACACAGATTCACACCTCTTCACCAGTGTAACATTTACCTGACTAAAAGTGAGACTCAGAACTGGAAGAGCAGATAGCATACCAGACTGTGATGGAATGATAAAGATGGGAGATTGATACTTATTAACCAAAAGTTCAGAGCTAAAACAAGAAAATTAAAAATATTAATAAAAAAAAATAGCCTTTTGGAGATGACATGGATCCTGCTGAAAACAACAAAGCCCAAGAGGCTGTACATTCCCAGGGCAACAAGGATCAAGCCACGATGCTAAATGGTAATTTCCATACATTATTTGAGCCAATAGGAAAGCAGACAGAGTATAGAAAGCTGAATGTATGAAAGCTAGCAAAGAGGAAAATCTCAAATTTCAGTTGGCAGTGAAGAAAGAGAAAATGAGAAAAACTCAAATGGACCTTGAAGGCCAAATGGGAAGAGATTCTTGAAGTGAAGAAGTAAAAAAGCCTTGAGAGGCTGAAATTGGAACCCCATAAGTTCTCACAACACAAAAAAAAAAAAAAAAAAAAAAAAAAAAGAAGGGTTTAGGGGTTTGCAGTCTCATAATAAAAAACACCGTAGAGTTGCCCTGCCTTTACTGGTCTCCTTTGGTAGTACTCTCAAAAACTGAAACTGTTTCAGAACAAGGAGATGTTGGAACAAGACAGGCTATTAACAGTTCTCCAAATCACACAGAGCGCATCCGTGACTGTCAGGAGCTGAAACAACCGGGCTGCCAGTGAAACTGCAGCCACACATCTTTACCTGCAAATTGGTCAGAATGGTCTTTTAAAACATTTGAAAGACCATATTATGGCAAGTAAGGTTTTGTAAAGGAAAATCAGATCTCACTAATCTCTTAGAATTATTGATTGTATCAGTACGTTAAGGAATAATGAAAAATTTTGTTTACTTTGTCCTACAAAATATACGTAACAATTTACTATGTCAGAATTTGTCCAGGAGGCAGAAAGCAGAGAGGAGGGCTAGGTGGTCACTTGTCACTGGGGCATAGGGTGATAGTGAAAGGCCTCTGCCTTCCAAACTAACTCCCTCTCATGCTGTTTGTTACAGATTGGGAAAAGATGAACGCTAAACTAGGAGATATGATAGATATAATAGATATAAATAGAAAACATAGCTATGAATTTATTAAATTAACCAGGTCCCAGAGGGGAGTAAAGGAAACTTCAGAGACCTTTAAAAAAGCTAGATGAATAGGCAACATAGTGGCCCGGGAAGTTCGTTGTATCTACATGAAGTTATGGATTTATGAGAAAAGGCAAACTATCAACCAACCATGGCTAACATACAGCTTTATCTGTATAAAATGAGAAGTGGACTAAATAAAATGTCTCTGTGGGTGATGCAATCTAATTATTAAACCCTTCTTGAAAGTAGTTATGACTGATTTTTCTTTCAAAATACAAGAATGCATTGAATGGAATTGCCCAGGACTTGTAAAAGACTATTCAGCGGTTCAAGCAGAGGATGAAGACTGCTAAATTTTTCAGATTGCATCAAGATGGAGATAGCTGCAAGAATTGCTGGGGTCCAGGTTTAGGTTTAGCCTCTTCTTGATAATCTAGGAGTAAGCTGGAGAACATGGTGCTCAGCGCAGCGAGGACAGAGGGAAGGACCTGCACCACATCTACGGCCAAGCTACGGGACAGCAGTATTTCAGAAGATGGTTTAGTAGGGCAGTAGGGTTGTTCACAAGCTGGACACGAACTGATATGCACATCATGCTGCTATGTATAAACTGGCTGATACCTTGTAAGATGCAAAGGAATTGTTACCATTCAGTCTCTACAGCGTTGTTAAGATTTTGGCTAGAAATATTGTCTGGTTTGAGCCATGAAGTTCAGGAAAGGCATGGCCCATTCAGAAAGGACAGTAAGAGTAATAAGAGACCTAAGAAACATGACCAAAAAGACCTAAATGTACTGCATTTGTTCCCAAGAAGAATGCTAAAGAGGAAACATGATGAGAGTCTTCAAATATGTAAGAGGCCATTGCACAGTCAAGTGGAAAAAGTAGTTTTCCCTGCCCGTGGGAGGTATATAAGAGGTAGATTACAGCAAGGAAGCTTTAGGTTAGGTGTTTTTCTGTCTTTCTAATAGCAAAAGTCACAAAATACTGGGATGGCGTGTAGGGCTGTGCTGTCACCAAAGGTCTTTAGGAACAAATTGGAAAATATGCAAGAAATGCTTTAGGAAGTAACCTATATCATTGCCTTTGCCCCCAGGTGCCACCCAGTCTAATTTTCTGTTGTGCAACAGAAGGCTCAGCAACTCTATCCTTTCAGCGTGCAGATAAAATGGGATGAAAAACAATAAAAAGATAGAATATCTTGACATAAATCTGTGGTACAACCTCAAGCAGGCTGCTGTGGTCCAGCCATCTCAAAGAGACTGGGAACTTCAGACGATTCAAAGAGCAACAAGAAGGATCAAGGGCATGGCAATTCATGAAAGATTGAAGAGATTGGGATTATTATCTCCAGGGAGAGGCAAGTGAGATAGAATAGTAATAGCAATGTCTGGTTCAGACTGATCAAGAAGTTTTCTTCTTCCTTGCTCATACTGTAAAATAAAGGGACCTTCTGTGAACCATCAAACTAAAGGTGGGATATTTAAAACTAAAAATACTTTAAAAAAAACCAAACCACACCGGAGGAAGAACACAACAAGAGATTAAAACGGGGAGCTTCTCTACTATGGTACATCCAAAGCACTGAGGCTAAAAAAAGGATTTAGAAGGAAGATGGTTTACCAGCACAGGTATATGAGACATCTTGAAGTCTTTGAAAAAAAAATATCTGCTTCAACTTGCCTGACATCAGCCCTTCGCACCACACTCTGTTGTCCCCCATGGGCCCTTTACAGCTGCACTCCATCCACATGAGTCACAGAAGGAAGGATGCATGGCCTCCTGCCACGAGCGGCAGTGCTCCAGCCACCCTGAGGGTGATGGAGGCAAGAGCCACCGAACCCATCCCAGCTGGCAGCCCCAAAACCACGGGGAAGTCACACCGCTAAGCCAGCTAGCTGCTCACAGTCGCAGAACAGGTGTGCAGTGGGGAAAAGCAGCCAAAAAGCCTAAGTTTCAGATATTGCTCTTTTAAAAGACAGCAAAGGCACCAAAAAGGACAACGCTGTTCATCCCAGTAGGGCGGGGACTGGCTGGTCGCACTTGCGCATCGCTGAAATAACAGAGGACAGGTCTGAGCCAGGCATTTTCTTAGAGACGTGACATGTCCTGAGCCAAAACCACTGCTTTGCCCCAAAAAGTAACTTGAACAGACTTTGTAAATCATGGCCTTGCTATCATCCTAAGAAAGCTGAGCGTGGGTATCAAGGAGGTTTATGTAGCTGCTACTGCGTGTCCAGTTTATCTAGTAAAGAACAAACAGTGACAAAGGATCTCCAGTCCGGATGGCAGCACTGACAGCACCTATAAACAGAAGGGCAAAGGTCCTCATTGCAAAGTCTTACCCAAAATTAACATAACAAACCTATTACTGAATTACTGAATAACTCCAAACATAATTTTTTCAATTATTTATACATTTCAGCTAGTGCCTCTGAAGAACTGAACTTGAAGGAGGATCAGTTTAAGGACACTCTCAGGCACATGCCAGAAATTTTGCCAGAAATTTGTTTAAAACATAAAACAAACATCAAGAGACCAGTTTCTGGGAAGGAATGTGGTGCTGTGTGTGGGCATTAAGAAGAACGTGACCTTCGTAATGCTGATACATCACGGTATTTTACACAAGGAGAGGTCCTTCCTCAGCTTCTTCCCATGGGTCCACGTTGGTAAGGAAGGGATGCTGCGTGAGGTGTGGCTTCTCCATAGATGACTGTGTTAGTGGCAGCAGTTGTTTTTTAACGTTAAAGCTAGTGATGTAGCAACACCAGTCTGTTCTCAGCTAACAGCACTGATGCTGGTTGGAAAAGCACCACCTCTCTCGGCCTCCTAGAGCATCACACCTGGCTTGGCATTTGTGAAGCCCCTTTGGCACTGACATAAGCCTCTGAAAGGCTTTGGTGAGGAATAAGGAAGACTAATTGCATCCTGCGGATGAGAGCCTGAAGAAGGACAGCACATCCTCACGTTTCATGCCCGGGCAGACTGAGAAAGCCTGGAAGGTCAGTCAGGAGGCTGGCCTGCATAATGTCAGCTCAGAGAGCCTCCAGAATAGCAATTACTGCCTGCTTGGGAAATCCAGGGAGCTTGGCTGAGCTTTAGGGTCAACATAAAATGAAAGTGGTCAGAAGAACATCAAAACGTCTGTGGGCTGGGGATATCCCAGACAATAAAGGCTGTTTGGTAAATGCTGCTTTCCATCTGCAAAGCAGATGAGAGTTCAATGCTGAGGGTAATTTAAAAGTCAAATAAATGATTTTAAGTGGCTTGTAATAAATAAAAACGCGTTTCTTTGTAAAGTGCCCTTGTTTGCCGGCTGGATGCATGCACACTAAACCAGACAAGCAGATGAATTAAAACTGGTCCCTGGGTGGTAGGAGAGATCTGCCCAGCCTGAGAGGAGCTGCAGCGAATGGTGGAAGAAAATATCCCATCGGTGCTTCAAAGTGGAAAAGGTGCTGGAGAGGGGATGAAAGCACACAACTGGAGAGAACAAATAGCGACAGTAGACTGTGAGGTAACGCACTGGATTTTTTTCTGGGTCAAAGCTGTGGGGAAAAATGCCGTCCCAGGAAAAGAGGCAGCATCCCTTTCCCACAGCCCCTCTGGTGAGCTGGAAAGTGTTGCAGAGCTGCTGGCAGTCGTGCAGTTGGTCCTAACTGCCAGGCGAAGTTAACTCTCGGCTTTCAGAAGCCAGAGACAGAGAGGAAATAGATCCTTATAGAATACCTAGCTGATAACCTTGCCAAAATGGCAAAAATAAATAAATAACTAGGGCGGGAGATTCTGGGTCACTCGTTGAATATACAAAAGGGCCAACATCACAAGATGTCCCCAAATCCATGTACCTCGGGGTGGGAAATAGCTTTATTTAAATAAATAAATTTAAAAAATCAACATGTCATCAAAGACTCCTTATCAAGACCAGTAGATGCAAGCTGACAGGCTGAAATCAATGCCACGTATTGGAATGTGAAGGAATGATAAAAAGCTATGAGTTCCTTTGAAAAAAATATGTATTTAGATGTAGGTCGAGGATACTTTCATTTTTACAGCTTGGCTATTTTTTCTATCGACTCAGCATATTTAATTAAAGATACGATAGTCAATCTCATTCCTAACTGCATGCACGGTGGCGGTATTTTGCAGATCGGTTCCTGCTTGGGAAATATATCTGTTTGTAGTGCAGCCCACTTATCTACTAAAATGGATGCTTTTTCCCCACACAGTTTACAGAGAAGTTTAAAAAGCTGGAGCTGTGGAAAAATAAAATGTCCTGTGCTATAGCTGTGCATACTAATGTGTAGTTTTAATGATGGTGAATTTTTCATGTAGAAATCAGTAAGTCAATGTCCTTAAAAAGGAAGAAAACCAGGTCTTATTTAGCAGTAAAGTCGGGAAATAAAATCATCTGGGAGAGATGATGGGAAAAAACCCACAAAGCATGTTCAAACGACCATTTTTCTCTTAAATATAATGTGTTATCAAAGGAAGTTACGTTGGTAATACAGAAGTTACCTGACTCACAAATAAAAGAACTAAAAAGGTAGGGTGTAGCACAGGGTGAGACAACATTAAAATATTAAATGCAAAAGCAGCAAATGGGCTGGGTCAAAACAGAAAGGGCATTGCTGTGTCTTCACCACAGAAGCACCAATCTTAGGTATCTAAAACGGTTAATATTGCAGCTTCAAAGTTTAGTCTAGTAAAAGATTTTCATAGTAATTTGGAGTTATCGGAACATGTCCTTTGAAGCTAAAATGGAAAAAGGCAAAGGTACAACGATCTCCCTTGACTTTGCAGGAGCAGTATGCTGAAGCCAATGACAAACCCCAGCCGCTCACAGCTACATCAGGCTGAAATTCCTACAGGGTAGCAGCTCAGGGTGGCACAGGCCTTTAAAACAACACAGAGCAAGAAACCCATGGTTGCTTTATACGACTGGAAACCGCTAGTAGTCTCAACTTACCTAATCTTTTAATACATCGTTCCTAAATAATTGGTATTGCGGTATTCCAGCTCCTGCTGGAACTGAAGAGCTGCTTGTGCTGAACACAGCAGTGAAAAGCAAGAGATGTCTATCCATCCTCAAGCCTGTTATAATAATGTAAAAACACAACCACCAACAGGAATATAACATTCTCCATCTCTTGTGGCTGAATTTGCACATCTTCTTACCACTCCCTGTAAGATGTCTGGGTTTTATAGCTACAACTAAATTACCAAATGAAGGAACGTTAACCTTAAATTACCCACCGCAGCTAGGGAACCTGGGGAGGAGAGAGGGAGAGCAGGGAGCTGCTGGGATCCTCCCCTGTGATGCGCCTGACCCTAATCAGCAGCTCCCAGTAAGAGCACCACCTTGCACGGTCAGGCTGTCCCTTTGTGTTTGCATAGTTTCTAGTGAGGTCATGGCTTTGGTGTCCAGGAAAAAAAAAACAACCACCTTCACGGTGGAAGTTTTTTCAGATCTATAGTAAAGCCTGTAGCAGCAAAACAGCAGCAACACAGAGCAGACACCTAAACAAGTTAGGAAGTTTTTGTGATCTGTCTTAGATGAATCGTTCCCTTTTCTTAGTAGATCTTAAGTTTACAGAAATTTGCATCAGAGTGTGAAAAAGAAAGCTCAATTGCCCTCTAGCAAATGAGATAGTCAACATTAAACATTGCACTTCATTTAATTGTCATCACATTTCGAGTAAGAGCAGTCACGCTGGCACAGACTGCAGTTTAGTTGTTCACAAAATACTCAAACTACAGCACATGCCCCCATTTGATCCCAGAGGCACTGGAGCAGCAGCCAAGCCTTGAAATGTGCTCACAAGCCCTTTTGGAGGAGTAGCATCCCTGGAGCCAGCTTTGAAACACCGCAGTGGCCGTTATACCCTGTACGCTGCTGACTGAACCATGGCCAGGTCCTCCCACATCCCCCCAGTATGTTGTCATTCCTCCCCCCCCCCCCCCCGTCTCACCAGCGGTGCCACCACATAAGGACAGGTCCCCTACAGCGCATCACTTCCCACACCACAGCCCAACAGAAGCTACCGGCAACCCAGAT
>JAVJGJ010000061.1:32463161-32509636 GCA_035590215.1 Microhierax caerulescens
CACCACATAAGGACAGGTCCCCTACAGCGCATCACTTCCCACACCACAGCCCAACAGAAGCTACCGGCAACCCAGATTTATCCCTTAGGGACCTCTTCCAAGCTGGGAAAGGTGGGATGAGATTCTGCTCACTGCCACACCATTAAGCACAGTAACTTGTAGCTGGGTTTTATGCTAAACCCCTTATAAGGTTCCCCACCTTTGCAATTACTAAAGAACACCAACAGCCAGGGTACAGCAAACGTGGCACCAGGGACACAGGGCCACAGCAGCTGCAGCACCCGCTCTGTGGTAGGAAATCAAGGATTTCTGAAGGGGAGCATGAAGAGGTGGCTGCAGCCAGGAGCTGTACCTGGAGCACATGTGGTTTCGCAGGGAACAAGAAGAGGCAGTAAGGAAAGCAGAGAAACCAAGGGAGGCCAAAGCAGGGGCCAGCTAGCAGGCATCTTTTTGGAGATGTCCTACCTCCACCAAGCAGCTGCATAGCAATGTCCCAGCCAGGGACAGTGACAGTCCCTACACGCCAGCAGCTGGAGAGCCACAAGCAGCTGGAGATGGGAGGGAAGGAGAAGCCGCTGGGGCCGTGTACCATGCTAGACCACGCTCCGAGGAAAGGAGGCTCCAATGGCAGCTGGCAGGTTTTCCAATCCATCCCACACTTACCCTGGGAATCACCATATCTGCTGCTGGGGAGCACTGGTTAAACTGTTGAAGGGCGCTGGGGGAAAGGAGTTTCGAGTAGCTACCGCCTGCAGCAAGGCAGTCAGAGCAGGGCAATCCGCACAGAGAACACAACAGGGTGGTCTCAGCCCAAAGAGCCTTTTACCTGCCACCTTGTTAATTGCAAGCCAGTCACGTGCCTCGCTGCACAACCCAAAGTGGCACCCCGTGGCAGGGTTTCCCTCCAGATTCACAGCAGCCGGCACTAGGCTGGTACGAAACGCAAGTTTAGGGGACCGTGGTACACAGAGGGAGCTTGTCTCAGGCTTATTTCCTAAAGTGGGGAGGCTGTGGCAGCCACTGCACCAGGCAGTTCGTCTCTCCGTTTCCCTTTCCTCTTCCCGTAACTTCTGCCGCCACCCAACAGAGACGGTCTGCACCTCCCTGGCCCAGCGGGATGCTCCAGTGCATTCCCCATGGAACGGTGCCCAAGGAACAGCCATGCCAACCTTTGGGGAAAAGCCTGTACCCTGCAGAGAAGGACTCTCACCAAGGAGTGGAAAACTTAGAAAAAGTCAATTTTGTTCACAGTGCAGTGGGACACTAGTCTGAGCCCCTCTTAAAAGAGCGTTTAAGGACACCAGCAAGTCCTAGTACATCTCACATTGGCACCAACTTGCAACCATGAATTACTCAGACGTGATCAAAAGACCATGGAGGCTGTCAGTGTCCCCATCCAGGGGATGGACAGAGGAGACGCAGCCCTGGGTACACCAGGGAGTGACGTGGCTCTGCAGCTCCATGGACACCACAGCCACAATCGATAAATGCTGCTTCACCCCTCACCCCTGAGCTGAGATGCCCACAGAAATCGGGGACAGCCTCTGCCACAGCACCAGCGTCGTTTCATTAAGGGAACTGCCAGCAACTGGACCTGTTGCTCTGTCTCCTGTTTTGTGCTGTAGACACCCTAAGTGAAGGGTGGAGGTGGCTAACAGCACGTCCTCATCTCTCTGCTGCGATTTCTGATTCATCTGCCACTAACCTGCATCCTGGCAGTCCAGCCTAGTGATGCATCACTATTTGCACTGAGCAGATCCACGAGTGTGTGGCTGTCGCTAGATAGGCTTCTCCTGAATCGCAGGATTTAGGGATGCATCCACACCACCAGTGCCATGGCCAGGACAGCTCGCTCTCACCTGCAGCTTATCTCCCTTGGACGCTCTGAAAAATGGCAGAAATAGTAAGGATGAGGCAAAAAGCACATCACAAGGAGCTAGGAGATAAATTATCAAATAATTATAAGGGGAAAAAAAATAAAGAACCAAAGAAAACGAGGGCTTGACTGTAGCTGACATTATGCAAGAAGAGGAGGGGAAGAAGCGTCTCCCACTAGGCTGGAAGAAGTCAGCACAGAGGAGGGCTGTGGAAGAGAGGAGCACCTTGACTGCACACCCTCTGCCCTGGGGCGTTTTGTTTGTGTTTTTTTTTTATAACAGAAAATACAAGTCCAGACTCTGCTCCTGAAGCTCCTGTTGGAGATGGTCCCCAGCCAAGTGGGAGATCCAAAAAGCCTCTCAGAGCAGCTGGAACAAAGCTTTGCATCTGGAGCCATGTACGATAGAAAAACTCAAATCTGTCTGCTCCAAACATTGAGGAAGTTTGGATGGGGGTGGAAGCGTGACGGCCAAGATCTGTGTCTCCTCTGACAGGTTAGCCATAAGCAAATAAGTTATTTCTCTCATTTTAACTCTCCAGGCCCAGAAATGGAAATTCTCTCACAGACACTGTCCAGTAGGAAAAACTTGAACTGAAGAATTTTTTTTCATGGTTCTAACAAAAACAATATATCAGCTTGCAAGACAAGGCTAAGAGCGAGTGTGTATTTTTCATGGGGTATAGATGACGCTATTTTTTTTAGATGACATTTTAGGGTTATTTTTGTTTGGTTTCTTTTTTGGTTTACATTTCTTTCACGAGCCAGTCTGTCCAGCAAGCATCCCTTTCCCGTGAGTGCTAGTGAGCAGCAGAGGTGGCTGCTTCTTCCCTGCATTCCCACCACGCTGACCACAGTGGAACAGCTACCATTTGCAAATACTTCCCCCGTAATGCTGTGCAGTGGGCAAAGGGTCCCAAATTTAAATTAAAAAAATTCATAAGTGGCTTGATTTTCACAGAAAAGCTAAAGGCTAGCTAAGAAAGCCAAAGAAGAAGAAACCCAGAAACAGCCATTTACCTTGTGAAAAGCACATCTTAAATCTTTTTTTTTTTTTTTTTTTTTTTTTTTTGGCTTTGTTTAGTCTGGTTTTGGATTTCTCTGCTGAAACCTGCTGGATCCAAAGGCACTTGTTTGAACAAGGCGCACAGCGTGGGGTTGCTTCGTGCGCTCCCTCACAGTGCCACACGCGTGGTCCCCAAAGCTGTGCTGGGGGCTCACCCACGGCAGGTCATGTCAATAAGCATTTAAGCTAAAGCACTGAGGTGCGAGGGGGTTCACAAATACGATTGCACACTCTGGGGAGACGAGCTACGATGCAGCTGTGCATCGCACGCTTGCAGAGCCAGCTGGAGAGCGCCAATGAGCGAAGAGCACGGTGGGTGCGATGGGGCAGGTAAGCAAGTGCCGACGAGCGCGCAAGCGGAGAGAGATCACATCGCCAAACCGCGTATGGGCTGTGACACACACACCCCCCCAGCTGCCCTCCACTTGCACAAGATCCTCCAACCCAAGGAGCAACATTGACGCGGAGCCAGGCAAGAAGCACTGCCGGTGCCAGGAGCCTGCGAGCCGGCCCGGGCCAGCCTGACAGGCAGCGCTGCAATTTGGCTCCAGCGGGAGCAGACGAGCACAGGTAGGGACAAGATTTATTTTTCCTGCTGGAACACATCCATCTGCAGATCAGCAGCTGCTCTGTGCACGGGTCTAGATACCACCAGTTAACTCTTCTCGGCCAGCCTGCGGCCATCCCGCCAGGCAAAACACCTCCACAGCAACGGCAGCCAGCCCTCAGCCAGCATCTGGTTCCTCGGGGATTACTGTCTTGCCCTTCGAGCACATAAACACAGGTGCCAGAGGCACGCTGACCTGCAAATTATTTTTAGGTTGGTTTTTTTTTTATTATTATTTTTGAGGGAGAGAGGAAGAAATGTAACACAGGGGCTCCCTTTCCTAGAGAACAGCAAAGCTGGTGTTTCTGGACCAAATCCAAGAAGGCTCTGTAAAATTCCTAGTTTCTAATCTTTACGGACAAAAAGAGGTCAAAATCTTCAAAAGCAAACCCACAGCAATCCACTACAGCTTCTGTTCCTTATTTAGGGTGAACAGCATGTGAAATCTAATTATCTCTCCGCAACTCCCTGTGCAGCCGAGGCAGACAGAGAGGGATCTCCAGGGAGCAATTCCTTCAACCTGCCTTCAACACCAACCTTGAGACGCGACCAACTCCCTCTCGCACCCAGGGATGCTACACAGAAATAACTCCAGATCTCACCTTCAGTGATGGCAGTCAGACTGCACCTTTACACTTGGTAGAGCACTTGTCCTTCCAAATATCAGCCTCTTCAAACACCTGGAGGTAAAGGAACATCACCCAGTGCATGTTGACTCAAGGGACTAGCAGCAATGATAAGATCAGTCAGTGAGAGGACACAATTTCACAGCTTGTATTTTATTTTCCTTTCTTTCCCCAGATTATGGCAATCTAATAACTGGATTTAGACTTCCCATACAGCTATGCAACAGTTTGCCTGTCCATTCATTGGACCCAGAAACATCCCTTGTTCGGGGACAGCTACAGAGACACAAACAGAACGTGACACACTCTTACAGCTGGCCAGGGAAGCGCAGCTCTTGCTTGCTGCAGCATGCCACATCTCCAACCCGCAGCAGGAGAGGTTCCTCAGAACTGAGCACTGGTCACCACGCTACAGGGAAATCAGTGTAATTGGAAGGTAAACGTTGACACAGCAGCTGGAGAACTCTTGGCCAAGCGAGCTGAAGAGGACTTGCTGCTCACTTGGTAAGGAAGATGGGGGAAAAAAGAAAAGTGTCTGCTAGGGACATCGCTCGTATCAAAGCTAAGCAGGAGCCTCTTCAGTTTTTAAATATGAGGCAAAAGGACAAAGCCCTGATGGCTGGAGAGTGCAGAGGAAAAGGCAGAAAGGTAAAAGGTGAGAGCAGCAGCACTGCTGAACACGGCTGCTTGACCCAACCTGGAGGGCAATCCTCTGCCAGAGCACTTCAGCCACCGCAGAAACCCACTTCTTTCTGGGTAACAGAAGAGCATCTCTCTAGGGACACACTTCCTGCCTCTCTAGAGCCAATACATAATGTAATTAAGCTTAAATTTCCAGGGATGGCTGTTTATAGAGCCACCTGTAAAGAAGCAGCGCCACCCAAGCCAATGTACATCCAAGGAGACGCGACATGTTGGTGAGGACTTTAGAGGACCCTGCATGACAGGAAGCAGCAGATATCTCAGCAACACCTCGAGACCCTTCCCATCCTTAATTAACAGATAGGAAGAACAGAAAAAATATCAGGAATGCAATTGCATTATGAAGTGAGAGATTAAGGTTTTGTGGCACCTTCTTTCCGCAGGAGGGGAGGCTGTGTACTGTGGATGGCCACCGTACCAGTAACAGCCACCCCAGTTTTCAGAGCAGCAGGCGCAGGCAAACTAAGCAACATGAAAGGGATTGAACTAGAACAAAGGGAGGATGAAGAGGAGCCAAGACATTCAGAACAAAAGCAATGAAGGAAACCAGCCGGCTGCCTGCACAGTAACGCCATAGGATGGGTAACACGTAAAATCAACTGTTACAACACACCTGAAGGCACAAACTTGCCATGGTGGCATTACCAACACCTGGTGAAAGGTTCACATGCCTGAGTATTAACACCAATGGAAGGCAGGAAGGTAGGTGGCAAGAGAGAAAGGGAGGAGGCATCCTCTGGCAAAGGTGGTAGGAACCACTATTGAACCAACAGCTATGTCTGTCCGCGCAGGCAGCTCGATCTGCCCAGGACACCAAAAGGCGCCTTCTCATCCCACACAGGCCACTCTCACCTGAGGTGCCAGCTCCCAGCTCTGTCACTCAGGGCTAGGGCTCTTGCATCCCATATGCTGCCCCTCGGATGGAAAAAGCAACCCCAACTCATCTCCCAAGCAGGACCACCTCCCAACCACGGCAGGATCACATGAAAGTCAGTCCAGAGCTGAGTTTGTATTTGCCAAACCTGACCTTACCCAAAACTCCAGCTGGGTTTGCGGTGCTCTGTGATTGCATTCCCCGTGCTTACCTCCAGCTGTGCTACTGTTAACAACTAATTTCCCCTCTGTGTCCTTAGCTGCCTACTGAAAGTGGGATCTTGCAATGCAGAAGTTACCAGCTCCCGAGAGCAGGCTCCTACGGCAGCTCACCAGCCTTGGCTCCTGTGAGATCAGACAAATCCTGCCAACACCCCTGGACAAGGAACCTACTGCCCTGTGACCCTCCAGAAACATCTCTGTTAGACCCTGATCCCTGTGTGTTTGCCAGGGATCTCCAGTACCACAGTGCAAAAACCATCCCACTCCAGTGATGGGGCATAGGGAGGAAGGAGAAACTTCACAAATTCTCAAGGACCATCTACCGAGGACCACCACTGAGGCATCTGTCCTGCCACTCACACCTTTACTGACAATATGGCCCCTCTCCCTGTCTTACCATCCTTTTCTCTGAATTCCAGCCCAGGAAGCTCCAATAGTGGACATCAACATGAGAGGGGAAAAAGGAAATGTTTTCAAATATAAAAGTAACATGAAACTAGCAGCCAGTAAATTGCCTTGTAATTAAAATCATTATATTCATTGGAAGGAAACAGAAAAAGACCCAGCTAAGCACTGTGTATTTAGCATTTTAAAGCTAAAAATAGCAGTAACTACATCAGCAGGGAGAAGGACTTTGAACAAAAAGTGAGTGATCACCAGCAATTATTTCTGAATATATCAAGTGCCACGAAATTGGAGAAGGCAATACATGTTCATATCCCTATTCTGGTTAGAGGAGAAACAGAAACAGGTAAGATATTATGGAGAGGGGAGAAATGGTAAAGCCAACCATGAAGAGAAGTTAGAGGTTATGAAAGTTCAATTACCTGTAAGGAAGAGAGATACACTTAGGCAATATTTAACACTGAGAAGGATTTAAGATTTTGAAGGGAGGATTCCTCATGTCCTCTAATAGTTTGGTTTCCCAGACCACATGGTAACTCCTGGTCCACAAAATGAACCCCCTGTGCCAGTGAATATTCCTGACATTTTACATGGTTCAAAGGTTAATTAAGCACTTCATATGTCTGAGAGTTTGGTCAAACTTCAGCAACAGCATAGGGTTATAACGTATTAACACATTAAATTACGTAACGGTATGCTTTTCACTTCACTTAGGAGGATGCTAAATCTGAATCACACTCCATGGGCACTCCTCATCAACCATAGCTGTGCGTTAGCTCCAGCACAGGGAGATAACTTCTCCTGAGTCAGACCCAGGGTGCAGCGCTAGACATCAGTTTCCTAATTTAACACCTGCATCTGCAGATCCATATAGCTTCTTCTCAAGCTTATGCAAGTCCCGACAGAAGAGATCTCTGAACCACGGGTGCTGATTTTCAACAAGTCTTGAATTTCAGGAGAAATTGCACAAGGTGGGAAGAAAGCTAGTATTTTGCCTGTTTATAAAAATGCGTAGTTCAAGAGATTAGATTGTTATAGGCCTGTCAGCCTGAAAGTATTACCTGGGAAAAGGAGAGTTGATACAGGGAGCCCATGGCTCTTCCCTGCTGCCCCCGGAGCATCCAGTGTCTGCAGGGCCACCAGAGGTGAGCAGGTAGGAGCCCACCAACACTTTGCTTGTTGATAAAGCAGACAAATGAGACTGAAAACAAAGTCAATGCTTTTAGCCCCTGGACCAACTATCATGAGATCTGGCCTCTGTCACCAGAGAGGCTCAGAGCTGGGATCAGAGAGCACATGCTTCAGACAAAGCATTCAAAGCAGCACTGGGCAAGGGTGACTTTGCCATCTCTCACATTGGTGCGCAGCTTACATAAACGGCCACAGGTCCTTCCTTCTGACCATGCAGCCAGCAGGACTTCCAAGCAGTTCTTAAAAAAAAAACCCACGAAAACAAAACAAAAAAAAAACACCAAACAAATAAAAAAACCCAGATACTGCTAGCTCAGAAACCTGTGTTTTAAGTCCAGCTCACGGCAGCATCTGCACAGTGTGAAAGACACCTGAGGAACCTGCAAATCACAGCATAATACACGGCATTATTAATAGCAACCTGCAGCAAGACACGAAGTCATCGCTAAATCCTGCATGGACATCTGTTCCAGTATAACCATCCCTTTGTATTTAGGCATCTGTTACACCTCAGCTACTGGGATGGCCCTCGCTCCTCTGAGCGGCAGCAGGGCAGGAGGCGGCATCTGCTTCCCTCCTGCCGCCAAGTTTTATTCGGGCCCTGGGAGCTCGTGCTGGAGACCCACAAGAGGGCGGTCGGGGTTGCCTTTTCCCTCTGACTACATCGGTTTCCATCTTAATATCCTGGGAAGGTTCACCACAAAGTCGTTTTTCATCTTCTGTGGCCTCGCACAGCTACTTTCTGAAGAGAATGTAATTGGTGTTATCATATGCCACGAGATATACAGATAACGGAAGGTTTGCTGCAAATGAAGCCATTTCCTAATTATAGTCCCTGGGATGTCTGTGGTATGAGGAGCAGCCTGTTAGGGAGCTGCATCAGCCAGCAGGCCCCACATCACATGGCTGATCGTGCTGGTGTTTGTAGGAGCAAGGTGTCCACAAAGTTTATGCTGCAGTTAGGAGAAGAAGCTTCAGTCTTCCAATTTTATTTATTCAGAAAATTCAAAGCGATCATATTAAAAAGATAAAAAATGTGGAAAAAAAAATGAAATCTCTTCTGAGCTCAAGAGAAATGTTACACCATTATCAATGTTGAGCTCAGCTTTAGGACCATGGTCACCACCACAGGTTTCACTCAGACCTAGGTGCTATCATTACACTATCATTAGTATTACACAGGTGTGTCTTCAGCAGCTCTTGAAATTTCCTTACCCCCCATTTTCACCTCCCTCACTTTTTTTTATCCCTCCAAAACAAGGGCCACACAGTGCTGTTTTCCCCTCCTCCTGCACAGCCCAGCCCACAGGTACAGAAGCTTTCCATCAGCTCTCCTCTCCCATTCCCCTGCCCATCCCATCTCTGCTCTTCCTCCTCCTGTTTGCTGCCTCTTACCTCCTTATCCCCTTGCGTCTCTCTTAAAAACCCCATCTGCCCTCACATACAGCTTCAGCCCCCCTGGCCCCTCTCAACATGGTGCCATCTCCCCTTAGCTCCAAATACCCTGCAATACACTGTCTGGAATTGTTTTCCTCCAGATGCACCCAAGATACTTTCCAATTTGGCTTTGTTTAGTGTTTTAGGTAACTTCTACAACCAGTCAAAGCAAAAAGATATTTTTTTTTTCCTGAAAGAAAATGCAGCACTGGAAAGGCCAGTCTATGTAAGCCATTCAAAAACAACTGAAAGGAAACAAAATTAAAAAGTTACTCCTCTGCATTTGACCCTACAGAAGTCACGATTGCAAATTCCTTTTGATAACACCGTAGCATGCCAAGAAGCATCAGAAAACAGCAGCCAAAGACTCTCGATCCTTTGCTTACCCAGGAACTTGAGGCTCTCCAGCCTGCCCGAGGCAGGAGGTACTTGGTGCAGCTGTGCTGCAGAGGGGTCATACATAAAACCTCCACGTTTCAGCTGGGGGGACAACAGAGCTGCTGCCATTTAGAGACATTTCGCTGCCCAGCACCGCTGCAGCCAGCACCCTGCCCTCCCCGGTGGCTGCCCACCAGAGGGAAACAGCTCACTCATTACTCCTGCGGCGCAGGTGACTGCTTCTGCTGGCGATACACAGGTGTTCTGTTCTGCTCCGGGATTTGGCACCAAAGCCTGTGCTCCCATTTTACTAGCTCTCACTCTGCCGGCTTCGTTTCATTCCGTTATTCCTGCAGTAGTCCCGTACGAGGATTTTCATTACGTAGATGGCACCTCCCCACAGAGCTCTAGGAGCAAATACAAGACAGAGGCACCAGGGGTGTGCAGAACAGCCAGGCAGCATAAGGTAACACAAGTCAGAGCCCTGCCTCACCATTGTGTAACAAGTGTGGGCAATTAAGACTACTTCCTTCCCTGTAAACCTTTAGGGAACACGAGAAAGTGTTTCTCATTTCTTCAACTAAAGGCACATAAGAATTTCAGTGGTAGGGAGTCGACAGGAAAATAAGGTCTCTCCCAGGATGCCGTGCTCACAGCCCAGCCACCTGCTCTGGGACTTCAGCCTTGCTCCACTGGCTCTGCAGAGTGTTTGGGCACGGCCGCCTCTCTCCTCTGGCTCACCTGCACGAGGCAAGCTCCTCAGCATGGACCTGAGCTCCACCAGTTGCTCCGCACTCGCCAAGGCAGTCCCTGCACACAGCTGCTAGGTTAACTCTGCTTTGGCTGACATGCCAGATACTGAAATAATACGACGTTTAAAATAAATAAATAAATAGAGTTCACAAAAATACTTCATCTTTCCATTTCAGCTGGCTCCCTTACTCCAGCTACATTTCAGGAGCAGACAACAGTAGCAACTAAAATGTACTGACAAGTCAAGGTACTGCTAGTAATGGGGAAGGTCAGGGACAGCATGAGCAGTAATAATCCACCCAGCAAAGCTTCCTGGGACAGAAGTGACAGCTCTGTCAGCACATCAGATGATCCATGTAAGTAAACTCTTTTCATGTACAAGCATTTTGTCGAGATTAAGTTAAAACGGTCTACCTACCTGCTGTTACTCTCAAAGCTTTCCACCCGTTTTTGATGCTTGCAAAATAACTGAAGGAAGCTCACTGAGGCAAAGTGAACAGAGTTGTGGAAGCTAAGCCTGCACTGTAACTGAAAACACGCACACTTCACACGAGGGCATTCATCATGTGGACTACTAACCATATGCTAACAGCCATTAGCTAGGTAATTTCCCTTGATAAAGTTAAAGAGTTAAGGGGGGGAGAAGCCTTCACTGTTTGCTAAGGTCCACAAGTACACAGACTACATGCAATCTTTGTTGGAAATAGAAGTAAAAGAAATAAAGCTATTGCAAATTATCCTTAAGTCACCCTTCACCCAATTTCTTTCAAACAAAGCAAACCTTTTCCAAATACACCTTTTCTCACCTAGATAAGACACACATAAAATTCAGGCAGCTAGTTCTGTTTGGGCAAAACCAAAGCAGGGATCAAAGCTGGCCTGCAACAAGCATCCAGTTTTAGCCTTAGCACTATGCTCTTCACCTAAAAAGGCAAATCAGCTAGTTGTCCACAACTTACTACTGAAATTTTAAACCCAAGTTTGCAGGCCATTTGAGAGCCATGATGGACAAGAACTGATTTAAAAAAAAAAAAAAATAATCAAACAGCAGTCAGACTTGGGAAGACAGCATTTTTACAAAAAACAACATAACAAAAATATCAAAGAGCAATTTTATTTTGCTTATTTGGCACAAAACTTACAAGAACAGTTTTGTTCCCTTCTTCAATTTAGTACAACTAGCAAGGAAAAAAGGCATACTAATACATTTAATAAGCTGTACAGCAAGTGAAATGTGGAAAGAGGCACCAGAAAGATCTACCAAAAATCAAAGTGCATGAAAAATACCTACTCTGAGCGCCTCACGGTATTGTATTAAGGCACCACTCCTTTAGAAGGTTTACTGAATACGTCAAGTGTGCAACATCTTGGTTTGGAATGTAAGAGTCCTTCAGCCTGTATCAGAACTGCATACCACAACCTCTGAACAGAACAACGCTTCTCCTTGTAGATGTTTAAATGGAGAGACCTCTTTCTGCCCAACGTCATCTCTCAGCCAGGAGCGTCACTGTCACATGCCGTGAAAAAGCCAACACAGCTATAAGAGTGACCAGGATTTTACCTCAGCGTTTTAAACTGTAGTGTACACCAGGCCTATGAATTCTTTACAATAGTTTTATAGAAAAAAATGCTGCAGAGACAAAAGTGACATGGGACATATCAGTAACTATGTTTAGATAATTTATCAAAAGAACACTTAAGGACTTCCTGGAGTATCTCTTAAAAAAAATAATCAAAATCTGAATAGTGTTATAATCCAGAATAATTAAATACACTTCTCAACAGAATATTACAAACCTTCCTTCAGGACTAGCAGTCAAGTCTGACAAATTCCACAAGACTTCAGGAACTTTAAGTAGAAAAAGCCTGACATTAGAGAGTGGTTAAGTGGTTTTCGTAGTTGGAAACGTTTAATCCAAGTACCTGTAACTGCAAATCACGCTATACTGGTGTGCATACATATGCACACACTGAAACATCATGACAAGAGCCAAACAGACAATGTTGGTTCATTGGGGATTCTGTCCATCACTGCTCTTCAAGTACTACCGAAGTTACACCATTTTTTTTATTTCAGCATCTTCATTAAGAACTATTCTTTTAAAAATCAAACCGCTTCAGTTACAAGAAAAGGTACCACCGGCCAGATTCAAATCTGGTGTAAACAGGTTCCAAACAAACAGAAGTTGCATCCACTTCTTACCAGCTTTGACTTTGGTTTTGCTGCTCAACTGGATCACCAGTCTCCTTTACTTGCAGAAAGAAGTTTGAGAAGAAATCAATGCCCATACCAAAACTTAAGTAGGAACCAGTAAATGCAGAATATTGTATCAAACCATTGTACAACACCTCTACTGTAGAGAGTTTCAAACATCTCAGGAGCTTGAGACTGCTTAACCTGAACTCTGGAAAAGCACATTTCTCTACGAACATGCAAAGGCATTTAAATATGAACCCCAGGTGTTACAATATTTCATTTTTTGTCCTCTTATGGTGCAGACCTCAAGAACACAACTGCGTGTCCTACTATAAAACCAAAGCACCCTTTGGCATTAAAAATTCTAAACAGCAAGGGCTGAAGAGAGGAGCATCTGGAAGTGATCTACACATTACAGAGCATGGTGTTTCACAAGTCTCGGAACAGTTCAGTTCATACTGTCGGGGTAACCTTCCCTATACCTTTGCCCCAGTACAGAGCCATAGTTTTCAGTAACTCTCTTACCCCTGAATTATCTGCTACCACACATAAAACATGCCACAGAAGTGGCAGTCAGGGCTAAACATTTAATAACATGTCCTTTTTGTCCTTTATTAACAATTACAACCAGCAGAAAGAAAAACTATTCACTTAACTCATTTATTTCATGATTTGTATGTAAGTCATGTAGCAACTTAACATTGGTGTTACACATTTGTGCTTCCATTCTCTGGCACTTGGAGGAAAAATTCATTTCCAGATAATCACATCTTGCTGAAGCATTCCTTTGCATTTGTCCAAACTTGAATTCCCTTTAAAAAAAGTTAAAAATCAGTAGGTGGAAATGCACTTTGTTTGCAAACCTCATCAACAGACTTTCTTCTACGGAAGACTATAAAAAAATCCCACAGAACTTGACACAAGATTAAGGCAAAGACCACACTGGAATTGGACCACACCCACTGCCTGGGTTTATATATATATATATATATATATATATATATATATATATATATATAAAATACATAGAAATCAACATTAACATGTCACTCAGAGTAGGGAGGAGTATGCAGGAGGTTTTACACTAGTGACTTCTAGCCTTCTGTGACTGCAACATTCCTAGTTATTGGAAGTTTGCATCTGAACCCCTGCTGAGATGACAAATACACCAGCCTGGCCTTTCACAAGCTAAACATACCTTTTTGCACATGCTAATCTGCATAACAGCATAGCTTATAAGCGCCTCCTTCAAATCATGATTCTTTTGCTCCTTAAACCGTTCAATGTCAGCCCAGGCACTTTTCACAAAATCTCTGGAATTAAAAGCAATTTTTGTGTTAGTAAGTGTTTTACATGTTTCACCCTCAGCTTATTTTCCTTCCTCTGGACCCTCAGCAGAGAAGCTACGTATGACAAAGCACTCCATCTTGCAGAGAGTAATCAGAGTCCTATAATTATTATGCATCCCACAGTATCCTCATTTTCTAATTGGCACTGCTACCTAATTCTCCATCATCATCCTAAGGTTTTTAAACTAAAGGATCAGTTTCACAGGATACGTCAGGTTGGTTGTTTGGTTTTGGCTTCTCCCCCCACCAGTAAGCATCACTGCCATAGAACCAGCATAATTCAGAACACACTTTTTTCCTCAGATTCTGTTGGGGTGGCTGAGTATCTTTATGCTAATATTCAGCACACAACATCACACATTTCTTTTTCAATTGTCAAGTCAGAATATCCATCTTTCCCACAAGAAAACTCACTTGTCATCAGGATTTGAGACACTCAAGTACAACAAACATTTACAATGCAAATTTGACATGGACAATTCACTTTAGGAATTAATTTTGTTGGTTTGGTGATGTGTCTTCATGTCTCCTTAACTAAAATGGAGGTAGATTTCTGCAATTCATAGCTTTCATCTGTGCTGGACTACACATACAAGGCAAGTATTCACTTGAAAATTGCTTCCAGAGCTACAAAAGCACATCTCCAGACTTCTGTCAAAATGATTAAGAAATTGCATTTACTGAGCGTCTTGCTGCTCTGAACTACTGATGAACTAGTCTTATCTTTCCAGCACTAATGCTAACATATTGGAAGATACCACATTTACCCCTTGTGTTATATGATGAACGTGTTCTGACACAATCACGCTGCTTTAGGAATGTTAGTTCCTTTTTCACATTTGCATTCCTGAAGAAAATTTCATTAGAGCACCAAGCAGCAGTTTCTCAGAGACAACTTGCCAGAACTTCTAATCTCTTTCAAACAGGAGTCAGTTGTCCCCCATATGAGAAGTTGCAGAATATGAGTTCAGGAACCATACACAAACCAAACTAAATACTGTATTTGAAGCAAATCACCTTTTGAGTCTTAAGACTATTCAGCTGCAGACCTACAAGCCCACCTGCTAAATATATTACAAGCTGAACGTAAAAGCATGCAAGTCAGCCATTAGAGTGGGCTCAGTAACTGGGAAAGTCATCAGGCTTACATAAGCCATACACTCAGACCAGAAGCTAACTGCATGTACTGTACTTTATTTCACAACTTGCAGCTGACAGGAGCTTTTATAGACAGCTCATAAACACCAAGAATATATTAAAAACACTTATAAAATGCAAACACCTTCAAGAGCATCCAGTCAAGGACTTCTGCTAAAAACAAGCCCTGCGTTTTCTTTGAAAAAGTCAAGCCCATTTACCTGCCCTCCAGATTTTTAGACTTAAGTTGTTCTTCTCCTTCCTGTATCTGTTCTTCTAGAACTTTTATCTTGGCTTCCCTCTGCTCAGGAGTTTCCTGCCCAAAGAGCTTGCTGGTCATCCCTTTCAGGGAGAATGTTCTCACAGTCTACAAAAAAAACAAAGACACACAAGGTTTGGTATTCCTGAGCACAACCACAAGACATTATGCACTTTTCACCAGCATTTGGTCTTATTCTTATTATCAGCTGTTTTTTTGCTTTAACTTCCATTTTGTGAATTAAATTTTCATGAATTTGATGGGTAGCTATGGGAGGTATGATGGCTTGCATTAGACTGAGCAAAGTTGGGAGGAAGTAATCTGACATTCGAACTTTAAGGCTGGTCTGTGGACTGGACCATAAGCGAGTCTTTCCACGGATACAGGTAACCCTTCAGAGCAATTTTCCCATTGAAGTAGGAAAGAAACTAAGTCTTGTGTTCTGTATGAGCAAGGAAAGCCATAAAGTAGTTCTGTATAGAACATCAATAGACCCAACTGCAATATTAAAAATTCTAAACATTTAAGTTAACATTACTTAAAACATAATTTGAAAGTGGTATCTTCCAGACACAAAAGGGACTAACACCACATATCAGTAACTACCACCTTTCGAAAGGCAGAGGAAGCCTTTCAGAATTCCCAGTGTTTTGATCTTTAGCGTAGAGTTGTTTGTGTTATTCTGCCTCAGGTCGTATTTCCTGCAACCCTTTACTTGCTCAGTATTCAATAAAAGAAGTCTGGCACAAGCAGTTTATGTCACCAAGATACTTTAAACCTTAGATGCCTACAGTTCACATAACATCACTTCTCATAAGCAGCAGCCAGCTTGTTAGTGCCATTTAAATGTCATTCCAAGTAACTTGGCTCAAATAAAAAATAAATTAAAAAAAGAGACATCTTGGAGAAGAAAGTGGAAAAAGACTCACTCCTGTTGCCAGCTCCTCACACTGCTGTTTCTTAGATGTTAGGTCCTGTGCAGCCATTTCCAAGTCATATTGCATTAGTTCATGTTTTCTGCAAACTGCCCTGAAAAGTAACGAAAAATCTGTCACACAGTACTTTGTTTTGCTACGTTTTCCTCCACTTAAACTTTACAAATGGCATCATGGTTTTTCTTTTGGCAGGCAGTACATTCAGTTATCGAGCTCAAATTCAACAGCCTTATCACACAATGCATAACTCTGCAAATGCTATAGTTAAGCAAGCAAGTTCTTAGTACAGCAGCATTCTGGTTCTCTTGAGGCTCATTCCAAGACACTCTCAGCAATACAAGCCCTACTGCCTACTTAAGGACACCACTGTAAAACAGTTTTATTCAAACTATGTTTTGAGTTTACAGAAAAACATAGTTACAGAAAAATCACAACAATAACAAAAGGTGCCTGGAGATGGTACCTGTCACTGCAGCAATGTATCAGTCAATCATAAAATTCTTCACATTTTATTTTTTACACAATGAAACATGAAACCGTGCTCCTAGATTCATACAGTGCCTTTCATCTGGAAAAGAGAAGAGTTTCCTCTGACCACCTGCAGTAAGTCCCAGTCCTGTGTGGGCTGACGATGCTACATCCGTACTCCAATGCCGGATGCACATTCGTCTCCCAGGAGAGGCTGCTAGTGCTCGGGGTTCCCACACAGCAGCCATCACACTCGCCAACCCAATCCTCTACAGCATTACTGGACCTCTCCAAGAGGTTCAGAGCCAGCCCATGGACAGCACGCTAGTTTTAGGCATAATCTTACAGCATAAAGCAATATACTTCTGTATTCATGCTTTTAAGGGAGGACTGCCCTTATTATAAAGACTAACTTCAAAAAAAACCCCACCACACACACTCAAACAACACAAAAAAAAAAATCATGATTTAGATGCACAATACTGTACAGCAGATGAAAGTTACATAGGGCACTTTGAAACTTGCTGGAATTTGCAATAGCTGTAGCTGCTCTGTTAAGCCTATCTCATTTGAGCCCTGAAGCTTTCAGCACTTTGAGGCACCTACACCAGAAATCAAGGCAACAGAGTAACGACAGGAATAAACAGCATTACCTTCCAGAGAGTACCAATTCTTAACATTTCTGTCATCTCGCTATTGATCAGCTCAGTTATAATTTGTATTGCTACCCACGTGCCAATCAAATACAACTAAGCAAAATAAAATGTGACAACATGGAGATCCCACAACACTGAAATTTCCACTTCTCTGAGAACAGAAGAGGATACCAAACTGAATTCAACAAAACCACAATGTTAGAGGAAAGGACTACAGCTTCCATTTGAGCTATACACTTCTGTACATACCGTAGTGCTTCTGCATAGAAGAGATATTCTTTCAGCTGATCTGCATAATGTTCCTCTTCTTCCAATATGTCATCAATAGAAGCTGCATATCTGGTAAAAGACAGCTGTGGTTAAATATAAAGTTCCTTAATTTAACCTTTAAGGACTACACATACAGGAACAAGGGAGGACACCTGTTTGACAAACTCCAGAGTAAAACAGTGACAACCGCTTCCAAAAAAGGTTTTTCCTTTGTTTCTAATTAAACTCCAAAACAGCTAATATAAATGTTCCTGCAGACCTGTTTGCTTGTTACTACAAGTCTTTTCACAAGTACAAAATCTATCTTAAGTTTCCTGCTGAAGATGAAGCAGTTTTTCCTTACATGAAAGAAAAACAATTCATACCTTTTCTTCAGTGGGCTGTCAATAGGCAGCGCACAAGGCATGAGAGACCTGCAGAAGAAATCCTGCAAGGCTTAATGCATTAAGGCACAGGAACATGAAACACTATCTTCTGAAAAGCAAAGAGGCTGCTTTCATTGTTCTTTATTCAGCCTGAGTATGACAGAACTCACAGTGGTGCTCTGAACACCATGACATTAAGTCTTTCAGCTCCTTGAAAGCCTGTTGCTTTGCCTGCTGTGTAACTCAGGCATACCGATTCAGAGCAAGGAGAAGTTTAAACCTCCCTTTTATGGGGAAATCTGTGTACAAGGGCTTGGACTACCTCTGCAGCTCTTGCTTTCAGTTAAAAGCTTTGCCATTTAGGTTAATGTCTCCTAAAAATGGCAAAATGCACTTTCTTTTTCTAGTTTTATTGCTTTTTGGACAGTTCCAGATGACCGTGCTTTGATACATTCGCAGGGGAAGACCTACAGCTAAGAGGTAACTGCACATCTCACTTGGTCAGTGGCAGAAATAGGATGCCACTGTAGCCCACATGCCAATGGAGATAACCGAATGAGATCCCATCACAAATGCCTTCATCTATTCTGCTAACTTGGTCTGGATTCTCAAGTATGTTGCAATCCCTTTCATGGATGCAAGCTCTCTGAAGCAAGTGTATGTCCATGCTTGTATAGTCATGAGCACAACGTGACCCAAATGTCAATCACAGCACCTCCGGGCTTTGAACTTTTTGCAAAGTCTTTGGGTTTGTCCCTCTCTCTCCAGAAGTGGCAGCGTCCCAAGCTGAAAGCGAACTGGTAACATGACTTGGGAGAGAACAAGAAATTCATCCTGCAAGCTCCAGAAGTGACAACAAGGTCACTTAAGAGTCCTGGGAATCTGAGAGAGACACTCCTGCTGAAATTTATCACCCCCTCAGGCCTGCTCAGTGGGGCATGTGAACTAAGGCTCCTCAAAGCAGGAGCAGCTACTTGCAAAATAACTGGAAAAATGGGAAGACCGAGGAAGAGCTGTAGACATGCCCATTTGTTCATCAATCTTATGTCTGCAAGCAAGATGAGTTGTTTTGATGCTCCATGAAATCAGACATGGCACATCCAGGATAAGCCTTACCAAGGCTATTGCTGATAAATAGGCATAACATATGAAGTGACCAGCAACAGCAGATCAGTTTAAGTAGAAGGGATAAAAACTGGCAGAACAAGAATTCACATTATGAATCAAAGGAACAAGTCCAAAGTGTTGAAAAATATACTTGTTCTGAAAAAATCCTGCAGCCGTCTAGGTCATGAGTGGCTTACCCTCTCTATTTTTAAGTTCTGAAGTGCAATAATTTTTAGTATAGTGGTTAGCTTTCTCAAGGCAGCAGATGGCCCACATTTCAGTTTCAAGTATGTTCCAAGTTTAGAGCAGTGCTAGAGCTCATCTGTGTTAGAGCAACTCTCCAAAAACGAAACAAAAAAATGCGCTAAACAGAAATCTACCTTACCTAGACAGGGTTTTCATAATGACACTTAAGTTTGATTTGGGGAAAAAAAAAAAAAAAAGTAGTAAGACAAGGTGTATTACTGACTGCCTAAGCTAAAGTTTAACTACTGGCTTGTCCTAAACAGATAGATAAATGAGGGAAAGTCTTAAGGAAAAGCACTGCAGTAAGTTCTAAAGGTACCTAACATGCTCCCATTTCGTGGGAATCATCAACTAAACCTCTGCCTTAGTTTAGACTCATTCCACCTGCGATGACAGTCTAGTTCATACAGAGATAAAGGGTCACTCATTAATAGCATAAAGGACAGAAGTCAAAGGTCTGGCATTTTTTTCTTTCATCTTTTAAATGCTAGAATTACAGCCATTCACTTGAGCTCTCAGCATACTCTGTTGTTTTCTATCAAGTCTCATCCTGTTATACAGCACACAGCCAGAGAACCTTTGGGATGCCTTCTCCAAATATTAAGTGGTTTTAGATCATACTAAAGAATAACAACTCAAAAGTTTAAATAAACATCTAGTAAAGACCACAGCATATGGGGTAGATAGAGAATAATTAAATTAGTCTTGAAGTTTAACATCTATATTAGGCAGCCTTCTTGAAGTCACTTTCTGTTGCAAACTCCTGCCTAATGTTACGGGAATGGTAACTGGACTGGTAAATTATACTTCCAAGAGATCAGAGATATGAACCTTACTGGTAGGAACCATACGGGTCACTGAATGAGTTCCTGGATCTCACAGCTGCTGCTTCTTGCTTGCTTGTCACTAGAAGATTATTGTTGCACAAGAGTGCCGGAGCAGAAGAGATGCCAGACAATAAATGCTACCTCAGACTTCACACAGTGATTAAAGTTACCCAGCAACTCCCTGCCATTACCCTGGATCTTTAACCCTAACTGTGTTATAAACAGAAATACTAAACATCTTGGATGTGTGGAAACGGTTCAGCCTACTGACTTAGAAGTGAGACCCGCTTCTTCTAGTGGATTACACATTTCTAGGTGTTAAGACATCTTAGCGTGGTGTATCTGAACCCCCAAAAACCTACTTGTGCCTCCTTAACTTCTCTACGTTATACCATGTTTTCATAATCTCTTCAATCTCTGCATACTGCAGTAGCTGCCTAACATAGTATGCACCTCTACTTCAACTAATTTATTCTGAAAGCAGAATACATTCTCCATTTCTTTATTCCCACCAGAGCCCTCCACCTATAAACAAAAAAAAAAAAAAAGCTTTTTTTGGGTGCAGACTACCCTGTTACCCAAAACACAGAAGTGTGAACATATTATTCAGAGGGGTACAAATTCTTAAAGATCTGATAAAAACAGAATTATTCTGAAGAAGCTGAAGGCAGAGTTTGGCATATCCCTTCAAACCCTTCCACATGACAAGGCAGCAGTCAAACTGACAAACCACCAGGTAGTAGCACATATGTAAATCTGCACTGCAAACTAAACCAGATGAAGCGTAACTTGTGCGGAAGTAAAGTTATCAGTAAACGTATCGTGCGAAGAAGTGTCAGAACAGCTTCCACCTCCTGCTGGAGTTGATACTCATCTGCAGCGCACAATTATAGAAGAGGAATCAGAGTGATGAGAAATTAGTTTCACTTACTATATATGACTACCTGAAAAGCAGAAAGCACTAGCCTACAGTGTCACTTCTGAGAGCATTCTGAAGTGCTAGACCAGGGGTCCCCAAACTTTTTAACCAGGGGGCCAGCGCGCGGGTTAAGTGGCAGGCAGTCATCTGCGGTTGCTTGGTTTCCCCCCCAACCCCCAGCAGGGGGGTTCTGTAAATACCAGGGGGCCGGATTGAGGACCCTGGGGGGCTGTATCCGGCCCACAGGCCATAGTTTGAGGACCCCTGTGCTAGACTCTTATTTTGAAGGCTGTGCTTCTTGGACTCTGCCAAGTGACTCTAAAGATGCAAAGAGGGATGATTCTCTGCTTTATTACATCCAGTCAGTATTGGTTTCAAGAATCCATTGCAGTTTTGGTGTTCATTAATTAAATTTCTTAACTCTCTGTAATTAAGTCCAAATCTGTGTACCATCACTGCATGGTACAAAATGCTGCTATCAAAACCAAACGGATCTCATCAGGTCTGCAGTACATTAAAGTTTGTATTCCACCAGTTTCTGGCATAGAAGCTTAAACGAAAAACTGGAAGAATTCCAAACACTTCTACAATTTCAAAATAATAATAAAAAAAGAAACCCCTCTGGTTCTCCTGAGGCCTTTTGAGCTACTTAATACAGTACATGGATGCTAGAATTGTGCCTGCATCCAAATCACAGAAACACTGTATACCTAAAAACAAAGCACCCCCAACTTTCTCTACTTCTACGTACTTTGGGGTTGAGGGAACAGAGAGGAAAGAGGGAGAGTTCTACATCTGGCTTACATCAAACTATCAGATATTCAGTCAGTACTTACACATCCATGTGGTGGCCAGCACTCTGCAACCCATCCCCCATCTCCTTTTCTATTGCACTCCACTCACTGTAGGAAAAACAAACGAGAAACATCACACATGAAGGGTAAGGGAAGTTAATAAGCTGCATCCTGTATATAGTTTCTTTCCAGGTGACACCTGAATGGAAACTGCCTCAAAGTTAGACTTGGCCAAACTGTTTTCTTCCTCTAAGGAGCAACTGACAATGTGGCCAGGCTATTTACAGCACTGTTAAACAATTGTCCCTGACACCTAAACTCATCCTTACAAATATACTTAGTTTGGGATTGGCTTTGGGCAGAAAAAGTCTTGTTTAAATTGTTAAAACTCAATTTAAGAAAAGCCCACACACACAAAAACACCAGAAAACCCTAAACCATAGTACCTAAAATAAAGTGTGTGTGTGTGTGTGATGGATGATGCATATGCAGAGTGGATACAGGACAGGACAGGGATGACAGGACATAAAGGAACTCTAAAACAGAATTACAAACTTCAGTCTAATATGCTCATCAAGAGGAAGCTAAGCTTTCCAAACTCTCAACATTTCAGATTGAAGCCTCTCATTCCAAAAACCAAAAAGTAGGATTTGACATTTGCAAGCATTTTACTGCTTCTGAAACTATTTGTTGTATGTTGTTTTCTGTCTATATAGTTGACTACTGTTTAGTTCTATTCATTAAAAAAAAATAAATAATCAAATTACAACAGTCTTATTACTGTAACTACCTATTCAAATTAGGAAGATCATTTAGATTAATAAGAAATAGAGCTACAATAAAGATGGCATGAGACTTGTTCTGGACACCCATGCATGTACACTGCCATTTTAATTGCGTTCTCAGCTTTGTGAAACCTTACGAGATTTCTTAGTTACAAGAATTACATCCACAACTCTCTTTATAACAAAAAAGGGGGTCCCCTTATATTTCACATAGTTTATGTCTAAAGCATCTATGCTGTCCTTCATTTTTTCATAAACATTCCACTCTGCTGATGTTGACATTTGTTTGTCTTTGTGTTATTACAGAACTACACCTAATTTCATTTTAAACCCCCAATGAGAAAGACATCTGCAATCCATTAACCCAGAGAATTAAATTTAGCACTTGAACAGTGTGTAGAAGCAGGAGGTTTCCCTTAACCAGAAGTTTAGATTCTTTAATTCTCCAGCGAGATGGAAAACTTGAGCATGCAATTCACTCATATAAATCAAAAAAAGATTGGCAAATTCACTTTAAAAAGGTACTAACATTGGATATAGTTGTTGATTTTTAACTAGTAAAAGGACCTAAAAGCTTTTCAGAGACAAATGCATGAAAATAGGTAGTACATTACTTTCTGAAGAAACAGAATGCCAATGCAACAGCAAAAGCCCCCAAGGTCTGGAATACAAAACAAAGAGCTAAAGTCTTCCACTAGAGACTAAGCTCAGCAGATCCAGAGATCACTATATCCAACACAGAAATCTCATCAGTACTGCAATATAAAGTTTTTCAAGGTAGATATGGAAACATTTCTGATACACTTCAAGAGCGTAACAACATAAACAAGTCCCCTTTTCTTTCCCCACATCTTCTTTATGTATATATTTAAAAACTGGATGAACTCTTACCTGAATACTCTTCCATAGTTTCCATGGACTTTATAGACACCATAGAGCCGGTCTGCTACCCTCTAAAACATTTTAGAGTAACATTTTGGTCACCAACATTAAATTAAATCACTTTGTGAAAACACATGTACAAGCTTCAAGCTAAAGCCTTAATGTTTTTACACAGATAAACAAGATTAAGCCTAAATCTAATCTAAGTAATTACTGAAGAAAAAAAAAAAATCAACAGCATTAACTCTTTGAAGACTGAAGTCACAGTCATGGCTATATTGAAAAGTAGCATTTCAAGTCTTCCTTTAGAAGCACTCATTTACAAGATAAGCCTAAGGAGATCACAAATAACCAAGTTACATCTGGTTATCAAAAACTGAAGGTAAGGCATCCTTTACTCAAATAATGCCAAATTTATATACACACTTGCTTATTTAACATAGAGATGGCAAAATAAAAGTCCATCCTGACATCAAAATTGTCAGGAAACCTTGAATAAAACGCTAAAAAGCGACCTGATTTTTCCACCCAGCTTGGTGAAATGAAGGAAGGGAAATGAACTATCTGCTGCAGAGCTTACTGCTCAAGCTAGGTATGTCATTCCAGCTGTTTGGAGAGTCAGCACCACAATGCTGGCAACAACCTCAGAAGAAAAGACCACATGTACACTCTGAAGCGCTACTTGTAATCCAGATAATGCCCTTGTAATTGTGACATACCAATGAATGAGACTGAAGATCTGTAAGAGTTGTGTTATTGGTCTGTCAAAGCAGTAAAAAGGAAACATGAGCAAGTTGCCCATGAGATCTCACACACAGAGCTCTGAGAAAAAGGCAGTCAGTAGAACACCAATGATCAATCCTCTCAAGAGCCTCAGCTCAGCAGGGCTATCCATTACCATGCTCTCTGCTTCACAGTTCCCATCAAAAATTGAATCCATGTTGAACATACTAAAAAGCAGTATCACGCTCTCATTATTGGAACTGTAATTTGCTACTTCCTTTTGATGACTTTAAAGAAAAAGAATCTTCCATTCTCAACCCATAATATAATTGTTCTCCTCGTTATAAAGAACACTACTCATTATAGACTGAAGATCAAGCCAAAAAAAGAAAGAGTGTGCTGGGAAGCATACAGGATTCATACTACAGGCTCTGGAAAACAGTGTGTTTTATGTCTGACCAGAAGACTGTGTTTCGGGGTGCTTCCCAGCCCAGACATCAAGCAAAAGCACCTTGTCTGCCAAGTAGAGAAGCAGACATCCTGATCCTCTTTAAAAGACCTCCCTCTGATATGTGACCATCACAGGAGAGGGCAGATTAGCAACATGGATGCATTCATTCATTTCTCTGATAACTGTCAAACTCAACCATCATATTTGGAACTCTTTCCCCTCCAAACCTGTACAAAACCAGCACGCCCCCCTTGCCATCTGCTGCCCCCAGAGCTGGACTCCCTCAGGCAAAACTGCCCTTATTCTAGAACACCTATACCAGTTCTCTTGACTAAACAAGAAATACTGCCTTATAAATAAATTATACTATTTGTCACGACACACATGGGAAATACTTACAGCTCTGACTCGCAGAAGGTGTGATATGACAGACTGCAGTTCATCGCTATAGTGTTTTAGCTCAGTAAATCTCCTGGGAGCAGGAAACAGATAGTACATCATTAGCCATCATGAAAGCAAGCTTTCACAGAATGCAAGATAGAGCCACAATGCTACAAGCCAGTGAGACGGAGCCTGGATTATGTTGAAATCGAATTAGCTGAAGACTCCTAAAGAAATGACTGCAGAGTAATTTCCCCTAAAACAAATATCCCAACACTTGCATGAGTGAATTGTTGGGGTTTTTTACATACAAATGTTGAAGGTTCAGATCAGTTCAAGAGATAAAATTTTATGAAATAGAATTAGTTAGCTGAAATTACTACATCATTGTTGTTTGTTTGTTTGTTTTTTTTTAACTGGGTTTTATAAATGCAAGCATTAGAGCATAGGAAAGGTTCAAATAAGTACAAAACCAAAATCTGCTGAACCATGCTTCTTAATAAAGAGATGTTCACATTTCTGACCTGACAAAGATACTTTACTTTCAAGCTGCCATCAAGCCAGTTTTTGAGTACAGCCTTTCAGGAGTTCAAGGAAGCATTCACAATTACCACAATTTCTCCAAGGCTAAGCCATACAGTAAACCTAACTAGTTACATATAAAACCCTGTAGAGACCTGTACCTGCACAGGAGTCACACACAGCTAAAAGCCATCAAATCATTACATCTTAACAGGGTACCAGTCAGGTAACCCATTGCAAGTGATCATATGCACACTGCTGGCCTGCCACTACTGAAGGAAAGAGGCATTTTATCAGCCACCCCAGTTAAGTCTTGGTGGTGGTTTACACTGATACATTTAGCACATGCTAATAACAAAGGTGAATCAGTTGCCACAGTTTTGCTAGTGGCAGGTAACCAATAAAGCCACAGCAACAGCCATTTCAGTATATGTAAACCCTCCCTACCACACACAAGTCTAACTCATGACCTACTTTGGTACAAAAGAATGTATTTAATCCAGATGGGAAGCCAGAAACAGCTTTACCTAAATTACTGAACAGTGATCTGAGAATAAACACAACCAGAATTAAGGAATGGGAAACTAAAATTAGCCTTCCACGCTGATATTCAAACATTAAAAAAACCCCATACAACCTTTATCCTTCTCCCACAACAGAGCACACAGTCAGGCTTTGTATTTCAGAATAGCTTGTACCCAAGAGGTCTTACAGAAATGAGTCAGGTCACTTGTTTTGGGTGACCAAGTATAAAATTCCAGCGTTTTTCCATTTAACACCTCTTCTTCCTCTGCCAGGAAGTCTTCCACTAAAAAAATTCTCATCTTTACATTCAGGAAGTAGAAGTTTTATTACCATTTCTAGTATTTTTGATCTCCAAGAAGCATCTTTTATAAGATTACGACACACGGGGTTAAAGTACATAAAAAGATTTAACAGCCAGCAGAGAAACTGTATGGGAAAAATAAATGTAGTCATTGATCTGCACAGTGGGGTTTAGAGAGCAATCTTTTCAGTTTACACTTTATAAAATATGCACCAGGGCTGCATGTCAGACAGCTGCAGACACATACAGTGAAGATATTTGAAATAATTGAACTAAAAACAAAAGATTAAAAAGCATGCCTTCAGCTCAGGAAGACTCCCCTTTCCATTCCAGAAATTTATAATGAAAAGATTTATTTATCCTGGTTTGTGGCAAGAAAGCTTTTACGAATGCCATACTCCCTGAAGACAAGAGTCAGGAACCTAAGAGGACTTGCAGCATCCTGGAGTCCAGCAGCAATACATCTTCACCCATGCCAAGTTCTACTCCATTAAAAAAATAAAATAATAATTTTTAAAAATTAGTACTTCAGAACCAAGCTGTCATCTTTTTATTGTCTCAGAAAAGCATAAACCAAAGCAATGCTATGTTTTGCCAGTCTTCTGTGAAAGCTGAAGATTTTACATATATATTTTTACAGGAAAAAAGGTTTAAGAGACTGGTGGTGTTGCAGATTAAAGGTTTCTTTCCCAAGTATCTTGCTCAAGTCCTACTCATTGCTCATGTAAAAAAAAAAAAGTTGCAAACTGAGTTTCATAAGGCACACAAAGGGAAGTTTACTTTCCAGTGCATCGTAACAGTAGAAGTGTGAAACAAGACACAGTTCCAGCACTCAGTAACTGAGGCTTTTTTAACTAGCACTCTTCATTTAGTTTTACTGGTTCTGCAACATTGCTAGTTTAGATATTTGAGCTGTTACATAACATTTCAGACATAAATGAAGAACAGATCAAGTCACATTTCTGTAGGAACACCATCAGGTTTCTTCTCAAAAATATCTTTTAGGATAATGGCAAAGCAGAAAATTTCATTTACAGTAGACAGCATTTCAATATGAATTCTTTACTTTGTGCATTTTCCCTGGCAGTATTCCTCCCTACATCATGGAGGGCAGTGTCATTTTCCTGTTTTGTGAAGGAAGGTGTTACAAGAACAGAACAAGCCACTCATCTGAGTAACCAGATTTAAAAAATAAAAAATAAAAAAAAGAGCTACTTTAAAAAAAAAAACAAAGCAAAGCAAATCTGCCTTAGGAAAGGATTTAGTGTTTTCTAAAGAAATCTTTCACCACAGAGAAAAGTATTGTTTTGATTAAAGCACAGAAAGAAAACAAAAGGATGGGTGCCATGAGGCCAAATCGGAGAGGTCTGCAGTAGATAGAAATTTATCACTGAACACCAGAATACCATGTTTTTATTATCATATAATTCCACCACTAGGTATTAATTGCTTCCCACAGGAGGAGGTTTAGTTTTCAGTCTACATTTGAACTCTTAGAGCAGCAGCACTTCTAAAGCTTCTCATGTTGCTCTAAACTAAAAGGTATCGCTCCACAGCATCACAAGGCAATCCGGACCAGGAGTTACAGCAGTTCTTCACCTGAACCCCTCCTGGTCCAGGAACCTGAAAGCCTACACTCCACACAGTCAAGATTTTTTTTCAGGAAGGTGAGCATGCTGAACCCACTTTGCCACTCAGTCACACAAGCACCAAAGGTAATACATGAGGGGCAAGGCATCAAATTCCAGGCAGCTCAAGAGTAAGTGTGCCAGGTAGAGCAAGGCACTGTTCCTCCTGTTAAGAGCCACACATGCTATACTGAAAGGCTTTCCTTGATTTTTTATTTTTTTTTTAAAAAAAACATACCACACCACAATACTCAAGTTATTACACAACTTTTAGGTACAAGTTCAATTTGGAAGCTATATAGCTAGCAGAATACAACAGAAAGCATACGCCGTATCTCTAAGTGCTGTGAAGTCTCAGTAGAGACTTGGGGACTGTTTTTGTTACAAGCCCTTCCTCGAGTTTTTCTTGTATTCACTCCTTTCCTGCTTTTTACTGAGCCACTTGTCCCAACAGCTTTGCTTTCTAAAACATTGAGTTACCTTGAAAGACAACAGCACTCCTCATCTGAGCCTTAACCAGTCTTGCCCACCCATGCCTATAGTCAGGCTACTGGCAAACTCTCCCTGCTATGAAAGCAGAAAAGCTAACTCCTAATAGACAGACAACCAAGGATGAAGCATTCCAACAGGACAGTTTCACCTGCAGATACTGAGAGAATTGCTTTTGATCTCATTTGTGAATGTTATCTTTTACATTAAAACCTAGCCAAAAGCCTCCTTGCTGCCACAGAAGGCCATAAAAGCAAGTGTAATAAAAAAGGAGGAACTGGACCAGTTCACAGATAAGTCCATGAAGAGGTTCAGCAAGATATGTGATCTCTAATGCCCTTAATCCAATACCCATAGATGCTAGGGAAGTACAAAGGGAACAGACAACAGAAAGCAGTCAGGCACAGGGGCTCTCCTAAATAGCATCTCCTATTGCCACTGTTGGAGAGCAGATGAACCCAGAAGCACACTTCATACAGGTCTCCGCTAATAGATGGCAAACAGCAAGATCTCTTGACCCTACTGCCACACACCAATGTTTCCAACTACTTCCAACTCTCATTTTACCCTTCTCACATCACCTGGGGTGTGATGAACCTCCCACTACATACCCAGTCAATTCTGACTAGCTTTTTCATCCAGAAGACTGCTCCAATGCCTGTCCCAGAGCTTCCTAAATCACAACAGAGCTGAACTGACCTCTGGATTTCCAAAAGCATCTGTGGAAATTGGCAGCTTGAAGATAACTATGAACTGCATCATCAGGGTGCACGCATCCAGAACTGTACACTAGCAGATTTTTTGAAAGACCTACTATCAATCCGTATTCTGTTCACACTTGGAAATATTTCTTTGCAAACAAATATTAAGAGGTTCTTTTTCTGGGTCTGGGATTTTTCTTTTGTCCCTTCCTTTCAATCTAGCTAAAATGGAAGACTCATTTTGCATATAGTGATGGCATTTTCCTGAGTGTTTCCTGCTTCTTGAAACAGGATTTATCAAACCTTTTCACACTACCTCCTTACTGGGCTTCTGTTAAGATTTGAAGTGCAGAAAGATAATTTTTCTTTTCTGAATTTGTAATAAGGAGATGTAACTTCAGATGACAGAATATTCTATTTGTAACTGAAAAAGGGAAAGGGAAGGAAGAAGGATGTGGAATCTTACTTGTCTGGGTTTTTCACTCTGAATGTTGCATTAAGAGCTTTTAATCTGGAATCTGCCTGAAAAAAGGGGAAAAAAAAGCTTTGTTAATTTAATACAATTAAATTTCAGTGACAAAATCTCAGCCTTCTGGCAGCACCATTAGAAAAAAATCCTGCCTTCCTGGCACATTTAAATCTTCAAACATTGAAGAAGTTGATGCTAGCTGCCCTGCCCATCAGATTTTATTAAAAAAAAAACAAAAAACCCTAAGTTATTTTTGTGAACTAGGATGTAAACAGTATCCACAAAAATTAAGCTGGTATAATCCAAATCCCACAAAAATAGTCCCTTCTTAAAATGTTACATGAATCATGGAGTTAAGACACACAACCCTGCATTCTTTTTAGATGAAGCAATTAGGTAACATAAGACCATATGGACAAACTATTTTATATTTTTCAAACCAAATAAAACCGGTGGTAGAGTGACCTCTATATGCTCTTTATTACTAGGAACAACTCCCCAGTGAAATCAAAATCTTATATATGGTGTTCTCTTATTTTATGACTTGCTTTACAGAAAATATGTAATTTGTATATCAGAATAGACCCATTTCTAATGCAATGTTCCTTTTCTGTAACAGAGCATATACAACTCTCTACAGAATAAAGTTCAATACCCCATTAAAAAGGTAATTGGCAACTTTACTTTTTGAGATGCTGGTTTACCAACGATTGCAACAGCAGTACAGAACCTCTCTAAGGAGGTGGGGGTTTTTTTTCCAGTTTAATTAAACACTAAACTGTGCAATGGATATTTACTCTTAGTAAGACACCAACAGAGATGAGATATCCCAGCCTCATCCACAGAGGTCCCACATCACCACGAGTTTTCATTTCTATATGGCATTTTACATACAGCTCACTCAGAGTTCATCTAAACTGCATGAAAACTCCAACTCCAGGAAAATGGCTTTCGATCAAAACATCCCTCAATCCAGTGAAAGAAAAAGCAACACACATGTTTTGTGAGGTATATAAATTTCCTATAGCATAGTCTTTTAGCCAACAGACTGTGCCACAACTGCTAGCAGTAAGTTACCTCAGCAGTATTTGTTAGTGCTGGTATATGACACAGGAGTATTTTGTACGCTCTACAGCCAAGTCAGAGCTTGAAGAGCTATTTTGAATTTGACAGTGAAGGGAATTGTTTTCCCAAACCAAGAAGAGAATCCTTACTTTAAGGCCCTTGCAAGAACTTCTACACATGAGACAGGCCCAGTCTGAGACTGTTTCACCTGCCACTGCACTGGGGCTGAGCAGAAGACACCCATATTTGAGTATCATTGCAAGTTCCTTTCACCTGGAACCACCTCCATATCTGGAGGACACTTAGAAGAGCATCTGAATGGAGGGAAAAGCGGCTTCTTTCTTGCAAGCAGGATGACAGGTACTGATTGAAATCTTGATAACTTCTGCCTTCTTCCAATCACCAAACCACCAACACATAATCCACAAACCAAAAAGTAAGTGAATGAAACCTACAAGACTAAGACTGACTGATAGTGGAAGAAAACAAGTTGGTTGTCACTGCTATGTGTGGCAGCCCTCTGAGAATATCTTGCAAAGGGAAGACAAAGGCAGCATGTGGAGCATGTCCAAGATAGCATAAGGAATACAAAACACTGCAATAACTCAAAGTCCCAGCCTTCATGTATATTCAGAGCGCTCCAGAAGCTTGCATGCCCCTGGACCTCCATAGCTGTATCCCAACGAGACATTACACAAGCCAGTTAGATTTCAGGTCATTCAGATGCACCTACACATACTCCTCATGCATTCTCTCACAGTACAACCACCTAGGTACAGTGCCGTTAAATCAGAGTCCTTTCCTTTAAGTACCTATTTCACAGAATACTGTAATTATGTTCAAACAGCAGGCACTGAAGCCATTCAGGTTTGTTGGGAGAGCATACACATTCAACTGGTTTACACTTGAACAGGATCACTTCCTACATTACAGTTACAGGGCAAGTTTTTGCCTTTCGTTACAGATTGATGTAGTGCTCTGAAGGAAGAGTTCAGTAAGTATACAAGCACTGTCAGGCGGGAACCAAGATCCTGCCAATGCTCAACTGTCTAAGTGGGGTTATTTCCTGCTTGCTGTTAACAGCACAGTAACTCCCACACACCGCTTTTGAGCATTTGCACCACAGAGTTACGCTTTTAGAAATGTGTCTGTCCAATCTTAAACTTGATTTAAGAATAATTCACACAAGCATTTTAGAGATGAACTCCCCATCAAAATGAGGCACAGCTGAGTTTTCAGACAGTTAATTCCTACTACGATCCTATAATCATTTAAGTAAACTAAAGAGAGGGGAATTTTCTCCTTCCTAAAGGAAGGGTTAAAATCCCAAGTGACAAATCCCTTAAAGAACAAAATTAAGTGCTGGGGGTGGGAGGGGAAAGGCATGATTTAATGATACAGTTGGCAGAGTAAACAAAGTCTCCAACATCAACATTCAACTATAACATGCTACACTGCACTAATGCCTAATTTAAAGTTTAGTCAGCCTGGTTCAACTCCTTCGGGACAAGAGACACTTCCTGCTTTAATGCATCATCAGCAGACAGCAGCAGCACGTAAACTAATGGTCTGATTCTAGTTTAAGCCATATAGTGAATAGAGGTTTGTCCACCAGTGTAGTGCTAAAAAACTTCCGATCTTGAGAGGTTTCTACTTCAGATGTTGAATAAAGCAGAGATGTTTTTCCCAGGCTTTTGCAAAACATTATTTTTCTTTCCTATGGAAACAGAAACTGTAGAAGGGAAACTATACACACAACTAAATATAGCAGGAAAACAGGACTTGCTCATCTCTCTTGCTTTCAGGTAGGCAAGTATTCTCATGATTCTGCTGCGAGTTTTCTCTCATATACACACCATTGTGTGCACTCCTGAACATACACTGCCACTACACACTTTCTGAACTTCTGTGAGTGTAAGCTGAAAAACATGTGTTGACTAGGAAAAGACAACTTGAGAGCTTTACATTTTTTGCATTATGAATACTAGCAGTATGCAAGCCCTACCATGATAGAAGTACTGTCAACTTCTCAACATTAACTGTCAGTACCAGAGCCCTTTGGACACTGAGAATAAGAGCACCAGTGATTTTCTTTAGCTCTCACTATTCAGAATAACTCTTCATAATCCACCTAGTTTTCAGTTGTGATTTCCTGAGTGTTGATCACATTACAACAAAAGCTCAGTATTTGTCCCCATATAGTAACTTTTCCAGACACAACCCAGCAATCTATCAGCTTCTCACAGATTCTTGCTCTGTACAGACACACATCCTCTGATCTTTTATTCCTGCAAGTCTTCCACCAGTCTACCCAGGCACAAACTCGCTGATGTCACTGGGGATTGTACTACTTCAAGGCACATTCTGTTAAACAGTTAAGGGGCACCGAACTGATCTGTCTTAGACCCCTCCAGCGACCTATCCTTGTAAGAAAAGTCCTACAATTCAGACCCCTTTGCTTACTTTTTGTTGGCACTTTGCACCACTTACCTCGCTAAATCCAACACCCATCAACCTAAACTGACAACATACAAAAGCACTGCTATGGGCTCAAGTTCGCTAGTTTTAAAGCTCATAAAGGATCATAATTCTACATTACTAGCAGAATTACAAGGTTGAGCATCAAACATAGGCACATATTAACAAGCCTGCTAGAGAACCTAACAACTGGTCTTACCTATTACATTCTAGGAACACCATTATTTTTTGTAGTTACAAGTACACATAAAGCAATGTCTTTAACTCACTCTCACAGCAAACAGACTTTCATAAACAGCCTAAAATATTTTGCTGGAGTATTTCTGTGTCACGGTACTTATGAGACAAACAATTACAATGATTACCTTTAACTGAAATCCAGTCTCATTCACCATTTCTTTCCATCCACCTTCCTAAAAATACAGGAAAACAACTTTCAGTTAGAGTGATTTAAGTGCCACATTTTTCCAAGTCCCTGTATCAGAAGAGCTTTTTCAGGACACCTGGGTTCTGCCTCAGCTACCCTTCCCACATCTTTTCAAGAATGTGGGTTAAGAATAACATGCCATTATGTTGTGCTTACACATTAACTTCCCCCAAAAAGCTCTCTCTACTACTCAATTACCCTATTCTATTAACTGGGGGCAGAAGCCACACAGCTCTGCCCTTCAGAAAGGATAGTTATCTATTGCCTGTTAGATCCACAGCAGCACCAAGGACCTTTGCAGCTTGAGGTAGAGAGCATACAGAGAACACACAGGTGACAACTGTTTACAGTGCACACACAGTCATCTTGCTGATGTGTAGCAATTGGCTGTCCCTTGTTTCCAGTTCCCACACACTGGTTCACCTACATACCGTATTGTGCTGCTCAGCCCACTATTTGGGAATCTCTCAAAGCACAGAAAAAAAGAAAATCCAACATAAGCACTGCACAATGCAATGCTTTAGCTGACAATTCAATCACAAATTCAGTGATAACATATTGTACTGGTTTTGGACCACAACACTTATGAATGGCTTGCGATTCAAACAAAACTAAAGCAGCCATGGATATCCAAATAGTGAATTGGAAGCCAGTACTGCCTCTGCAGCCAGCAGTATCACGTGCTAACTATTTCAGCTTAGTCCTAGGGAAGCTTTCCCAATCAACATACATTTTACCAATATGCTGTTCCAAAGAGGTGGAAATTCTCTCTCAGAAGCCTTAAAACTAGACTGGAAAAAAGTCATTGGAAGGCCAATTGTACAACTGCAGTGGGCTGTCAAGAAGCTTTTAGATGGACAAGCCTTTTCCACCTCAAGCTTACTCATGTTGTCTATCCTTCTTCTAGGCACAGAATAAGCTACGGGTCAATGGGAGGGAAGAAGAGCAAAAGGACATTATCTTAAGTAAATAATCACTAAAGAAAGTACTTAAAGAGCACGCCGCTTTACTATACCTGTGTTAAAAATGAATAAAAGATTTTGTCTTGGCAAAGAACAGGATGTGAAGCCACACGTAACAAGAAGTTTTCCAAACCAATTCTTCTTCTTTCCACAAAATCTGGATCCATATTATCTGCTGATAGCTTATGCCAAACAAAGTCAGCCTATTTAAACAGAAGAGTGTTAATAGCAAATAAGCAACAAAAAATACAAAGCAAGCTGCAGCCTCAGCTTCCTTACCCTTTTTTCTGGCAAAGGTGGAACAACAATATGTGGATAGGTAACTGACAAATAATTCCTCAGCAACTCAAATTCACTGTAACGTCGCCACAGGGAGTCCACTGGGGCACACTGTCCCTCACTCTGGGACTCGACAACTCTGAAAGATAAACCAGCAGATTTGAGCATTATTAAGTTATCACCTTCTCCCTCATACCATCAGTACAATTATAGCAAAGACCCTAAAAAGTCACCCAGTAATGATCACTGCATAACTTGCCCATAATCTAAAGTAACTTTAATTATTTTAAAATTAAGTATGTAAACAAGAAATTATTTATAATTTCTGCCTGATAGCACCCAAATTTTTTAGGAACACAGAAAAAGTCAACCCTTCTCCATCACACCACAATCAGGAAGGTGACAGTCAAGTAAATAGTAACACAAGTGACTTCGTTCACATCCATACTGAATTAAGACATATTTCTCTTGGAACAGTTAGGCTCCAAGCCAGCACGATTTCACGAGCAGCTGAAGGATAGAGTGCATTACAAGAAAGAATTTACTAATCAATGGGAAAGGCTTCACTTCAGAGGTTAAAAATTGTCTTGCCTGTAACAGCTAGAAAAGTTAAAATACAACTTTTAAAATGTTAAGAAACTTTAAAGGATATTTTTAGAAAAACAGCAAATTTCAAAGCACTTTTTTGTTCAAAGTGGTATCTTTTTATATTTAAGGACTAAAACCATGTAGGCTAATAAACTAGATAAAGAAAAAGTAAACAGGTAAGCTGATACAAAATTGACACATCTGAAAAATTTGTTGAAAACTTAAAAGCCAACATCACCTAGCAAGTTATTAAAAGATTTTACGTTGCTATAAAAGGAGAAATCATGGAATATTACATGACTAAGAATTAATACAAAAAGTTGGAAAAAAATAATACTTCATACAAGACATCTAAAGCAATAGAAATAAGAAGTAATACAAAAACTTGGAAAAAAAATACTTCATACAAGACATTTAAAGCAACAGAAATGCTTTGCAATACTGTAAAGCAAGCATCACACATCAGCAACTCTTCTTGGCAGTTAACATATGCCAGAATAAACACCACAAGAGAATTCAGACAAGGCACTTAACAGAAACCAGTGATGTCTGTATCTACCTTAGCTCTTATATTAAGTGAGTAATTAGCATACAAAGCACTGGCATAAACCTACAGGAAACAGTACTAACTGTGTTACAAGATTATCACAGATTAGTTGAGGTTAGAAGGGACCTCTGCACATCCATAGTACAACTCCCTTGCTCAAAGCAGGTTGCTCAGAGCCACATCCAGTTAGGTTTTGAGTCTCTCCAAGAACAAAGACTCCACCACCACATTGGGCAACCTGTTCCCATGTTTGACCAACCTCACAGTGAAGAGGTTTTCTTACATTTAAATGGAATTTTCTATATTTGAGTTTGTAGCCACTGCCTCTTGTTCTCTCTCTGTACATCAGAGTCTGACTCCACCTTCTTCACCTCCCCCACCAAGTATTGATACACATTGCTATGATCCCCTGAGCTGTCTCTTTGGGAGGCTGAACAGTCCTATCTCTCTCAGACTCTCCCTGCACATTAGACACTCCATAGCCCATAATCATCTTCATGGACCTTCATCGGACTTGCTTTGGTATGTCCACATCCTTCTTGTGCTGGGGAGCCCAGAAGCAGGTACAGTAAGTTATAAATCACAAGTACTTACTCATACAGTACTCAAAACAGGTTAACCATCTTTTTTTTTTCCAGCAGAACTCAGGCTATACAGTTCTTGAATTCATAAGAACTTTCTGGAGTAAAGTTTTTTAAAAATCTAAATAGCACAAAAAATACTGACTTTAAGCTAGTCTTAACCTACAAGGTTGGATTTCTAATGACCTTACTGAAAAACAAACAATCCCACTCCAGAGGGACCCCAATATTCAAAACAAAATATAAAAAGCCTTTATCATCTATTTCTGAACTCACATTAGAGAGGAACACTTAATACATCCTCCGGTTTAAAAAAAACATAAAGCATGGTTACATCTTGAGGCTGATTTAATACCAAATTATGCAAAAGAAATTTTTTTTAAAATACAGAACATGTCCTGAATATCTATCCTTACCTTGTAGAAAGGACATTTATTCCAGGTGACTGAATTTGTAGAAAAAAAATTGACAAGCAACAAGAAAAGGATGTATTCATAATCATTCAACATGAACTGCTGCAGATTAAAACTGTTTGACACTGACTTTGAAAAGATGAGCACACTGCTGGCAGCCGCTAAGTCACACTGCCAACATCCCACAGCATTCCTCCCTATTGGAGTATTTTTATTCAGTAAAGTTGCAACTGCAACCACAGAGTTTTGATGAGGGTAAGCTCAGCTTAGCACTGGGCTGAGAGGCAGTGGGGAATTCCTCCCTACACAAACACTGCACAATTAGTGATAGTACTATTGCAGAGTTGGAGGTAAATGTAAATAGATAAAGAATTAAGCTACTATGACCTGGAAGATTAGTTGTTTAGTTGAAAGCTGAAGGCACAAACCTCACTTTCCTAGAAGCAAAACTCTCAGCAGGGTCTGGTAAGCAATCTGGTCATTCAAGACGCTCACACTGAAGTACTTCAGAACTAGGGATCCTTTTAATCTCCAGCTTCAGCAGCTATCAACAGATGCACTGACTCAGACCACAGGGTTCAAGAGCACTACTTCTGCATGGTTATTATCAAACCTTAAGCAAGGCTGCCACCATCAATACATTATAGGATTATGTGGACCCTCAGAACATACTGCACAAATCAACATGAACAGGGAGACAAGAAAAACATAGACCAGGACTGCCCCAAGAACCTAGCCACATCCCAGGAGAACCCATCTGTGCTGCAGATACAGATGCTGCTGCACCAGTAGGAAGACACCAGAGACTCACCTAGAGTTTGGAAGCACTGCACAGAGCAAAGCAGACTGCAGCTATCCTTACTCTAAAGGCAGGAAGATTACAGATCTAGATCTCAGATCTGAAACAAGGAGTTCTCCGTAATAGAATGGATGCTCTATCAGACCAGAAAGAGGAAGAAAAACACCAAAAAAACCCTGCAGGATGCATTTGGTCCATTGCTATTAAATGCCTCTGTCACTCCTGTGCATAACTATTTCCTGGCCACAGCAAATACAACCCTGGAATTGGCACAGGATTTGTGTTTAACTAGCTCTTCTTTCCAATTTTGATTTTTCTGCAATAGGAGAGTTTCATTTTTTAATTTTTTTTGTTAATGTAACTGAAGTTTAAGACTGACTGCATCACCTTGTAACTAGAGGCAGGCTAGGTGTGCACCACACTACTGACAGTTTATGGCAGCCTAACACATTTCAGACATACAGTAGTATTACAGAGACTTAAGATGTTACCACCAAAGATAAAGAACAGTTCACTTTGTTTTTTTTCAAATATCATTCTTACTTTACTTGTCAATATGAGCCCCTAAGGAAAAGTACTCTCACTACAATTATTTTTTTATCTCCACTTATTCTATGGGCTTATACTGCCATGGGCAATGACAAACAGTTTTTTGCCTCCTGAATATGAAGGACTTAAAGTTCATTTGGCCATTCATTTCAACACAGCACATACTTAGGTGTTGTCTTCTGCCTCTAACCCAAGCAATTTCCAGTGCAGTGCAAGTCTGAACTTGTATTTATCACTTTCTGAATAACCTACAACACTGATGAGGTCAGCACAGAGAAGAATGAAAAGGGGTTTATCTTAACTTTCACTGAAGTTTCTGGTCCAAACATTCCTACTCCATTTTCAAGTGCACTTCCGTAGAAATACAACTTCACAAGATGTTAGAAAAGAACTATCCCAAATTTTGGTAGCACGTGTTTAAGCGGCTTGATACAGCACTTGTATCAAATACAATTACAGTAATATACATTAGTAGTATAAAGTTAGGCAGCTTGTCTTCCATAGCTGATCCCTCTTAACTCATTCTGCTCTATACCTACACACACCCATTTTTGCCAAGTCAGCTTCATCATGTAAAAGTTGACCTGTATTTTTCTCAGAACTCCCAATTCCTGCCACCAAAAGAGCCACATTATCATTTAATAAGTTTCAACAGTTTTAACCCACAAATGTGAGGACAGAACTAAAGAACAGTGTTCTGCTACAAATGAACAGAAGAAAAAGAAATTAAATCAAAAAATGTCTTTAGAAATTTAAAAGTGACTTCACAGATTAAAGTCCGTTTGGGGAACTACATGTACTCCTGTAGTATGGATTACAGGTTAAGAAAATGAACTTACACTTCATGTTCCTGTCCTACCAATACTGAACGAAGGCAAACACACCAGGAGGATCATCACATATTTTAAAAGTGTAGCAGCCCATTTATCATTTGTAAGGGTTCAGGTCCACACACCATCAGTAAGCTGTCGCTATAATAGACCAGTCTCCTGACAAGAGAATGTTCCAGTGTAAATTACGTTCTTAATGCTTCATGACTGTTTTACAGAGTTAATTATAAACTAGCAGCAACAAAGACCATGTGGAGCCTTAACTACGCAAAAAAAAATCTCAACATGCCTGCTATATCAGCTTCATATCTGCCAGAATTAACAAGAACACAGCAGTTATTTAAAAAAACCAAAACCCACAATAATCAGAGCAGTAACATCTCAGTCCACATACACAAATACCACGCAGAAATTTAAATAGGAATGAAAATTTTTAAAAGGTCATCTAGGACTGTAGAACTTCAGCTGGAAAGGACCACAGCTTTACAGCCACCTAGTCCTACATCACAACAAACCACTACTATTCCACAATGGAAATACAGGCACCCTGTTACTTGAAGTTTTATGTCCACAAGGGGCCTCAAAAACCCAAGCAGGAAGGAAGCAGACTACCAGATCAGATCATGCCACTCACCACATCTTCACTGCCCACACTGAAGAAACTAAGGAAGTTTACTAGATCTAAAGTCTACTGTCAATTTACTCTGACAACGCAGATCTGCGCACAACAGGCTAGGCTTCTCTAAGTCTAAGCTGATCAAGCTTCACAACCCTTATGAGGGACACACAAGCCTTACATTATACCCTGAAGAAGACTACTAAATTACTACCTAGAGAACCTTGAAGGTCAAACATGCCTGCATAGTTTGTTCTTTCTTAAATAGACAGCATCTGATACAAACCTTCTCAACGTAGTCTGTGTTAAGAAGCCTGACATTATTTCTCTTCTCCAATCATACTTATGTCTTTTATTCTAATACGCATTTGTTCTTGCTGTCCTAGAAGTGTGAATGCTGCCTTTTATGGCTGCAGTTGTTGCTTCTATCTCCATATAATACTGATCTTGCTTTGCATGAAAAGCAGTTGAGAGACAACAGGTAAAGGGAGCAAATATAACAGCAAAACAAGTAGGTACACACTTGTCCAGAAAAATGTCTGGATGTTCTTCTTTGCCCAACACTCCATCGCAAAAAGCTGCCCCCTAACAGTTGTGCCTCATCAAGAATCCGCCACCATGCTGCCCCTTCCTGCAGGATGGAAATCCCTGCTGCCTCTGCCACTAGCAGCACCTGCTTCAGTCACTTTTTTTTTTCCTTCCCAACAGGCTGTGAAACTTCAGTTTAGTGACTTCTAATGACCCGCGGGGAAAGACATTTCAAGGTGGCAGCTGTTGTGCCCACAACAAAGATGTAATACTTTTTAAATTGCCCCAATGCAATAAATTTGAGACACATTTTGAAATTATTAACACTAGTTTAAGATTCCCCCTTACATACAGTCTTTGATAAAGTAAAAGAAGCCAGATTTTCTCTCTAGAGCGCGCAACACTGCAGAGCTGGGTAAAGGTGGGAAGCAGTGAAGTTCTTTGCAAAGCTGTGGTGGGAAAGTACTGCACAGCCCCTAAATCTGAGCCTGCATCCACACCACCGCCTTTTAAACAAGGTTAAAGAAAAAAAAAAAAAGTTTGAAACTGCATGGATGGATTTGGGACAGGCAAGCAAGATGAGAAATACCTATTTTTCACCACACCAAAAAAAGTCTCCACCTGGTTACATAAAATATCACCAATTACAGGAGCATTCCTACCTAGGAACCCCTTTCCAGAAAGGAAACAGAAATCCAAAAAGGTACTCATTACACTTAATGCCTTCATTACCATCTAATTTTTTAGACCACATTACGAATTCCACCATTAAAAGCAAGTACTGCAGACCAGTTTCAATTAAGATTATAATCACTTGTTGACATTCAGTCAAGCTTCTCAATTTGTTTTGGTTTTAAAAACACAATATAATACTTGTACAGTCTTCAGGCAGGAAAACCATATGGTTTCCCCTCTAAGTGCAGTTTTAACAATGCAAGTTATTCATTGAATGAACCAATCTGCCTAAAAAAAAATAAGACAAAATTGAAACCTTCAGCTTTTACATTCATAACTGATGTTATCATAAGCAATTATAAAATTACATTACTCCAAAAGTCACGTTCATTTACCTTAATTCAAAGTGCCAATGTGAAAACATTAGTCCATCTAATTAACCTCTTCCCATTTCTTATTTAAAAGTAATTATCTTAAATGAGCCATTAAACAATTCTGAATGCAATAAAAAGAGGAATGGCTGCAAAATATTAAATCAGATGAGAAGGAAATACATCGGCTTATTTCCTTGTAAAGGCAATCGCCTCTTCAATCGCAGAAGCAGTAACTTTTCTTACAGCCTTTGACCTTCCAGTGTATGAGAACTGACACTTCCCACTCCCCCACAGAAGACAACGATCAGTCACTACATCAAGTTTTATTATTTTAGAGTGCTGGACAACTTTTTCCATTAGCTACTCAGAAATAGTCTCTGTATTTGGGCCTCTCAGACAGAAAAGCAATCATTATGGATCAACTACGTGCATTGTAAGACACCAGAAGTTACCTGGCAAGCTGTGTAATGAAGAAACAGTTCTCTTGCCAGAAGATTTTTCACAGCCAGGTGATTTTTATTTCTCTTTAATACTGTCACCCAGTTTGCCATATTTAACTAACATAAACATATACTTGGCAGGTTAATGATTCATAGTAACCACTAAGTAAAAATCAGCAGTAAAGTAAGTTTTCAACTCCTCTGTCTTCTTTCACCTCCTGACTCTCCCCTGTTTAAAGTTCATACTGAATGCAGACTTTCTTCCTTTTTTCCTAATACCTCCTTTGGAGGGAGAAGACAAGTCTTTCTGACTCTCAACAACCAAAATCTGCATTTTCTTGTTTTTTTCAGAAGAAAGATACCTCTGCAGGACTTTGGGCCTCTCCCCATGAAATGCATGCCTGGGTTCTTCACCTAGCCCTACATGCAACAGGAAAGTTTGGGAAACGGGCTCAAACAAAACATAACAAAATGAAAACACCTGAAGTCCCATGGTGCAGCATTGCTACCATTGAATTATGACCTGTCTGGCTACTGATTTCCAAGTGCATTTCTACAACAGAAACTTTTTTAAAGTCTTTATCTTTGGATGGGTAATCCACAGTTTTAAGAGAAGCAAGTATCACTCATGTCACAATATAACTATTGGAAAACTTTCCAAATACTGAAAGCACAAATAAGATTAGTAACTTCCCCCCCAGCCATACTGGGGGAGTAACAAGTAAATACACAGAGCATCCCTGTCAAATTACTTCAAAAGGAAGTAAAGACTAGTAGGACTGGAAACCAGGGATCCTGCTTAAGTAGCAAGCTACCAGGCTACACAAAGTTTTGTTACTTTTTCCTAAAGCCACATTTTAAAAAAAACAAACAACAAAACATATCAAAAAACCCTCACCACTCTAATCATCATATTGTCAGAAGATTAGAGATCTGAAAGTCAGCAGGGACGGAAGCAAAGTTAACTAAATGGAAGTGTACAACTACTACAAAAGAAATTGTTTACTTTAAAGGAGAATGGGAGGAAAAAAGGCATCCTTGTATGCACTATAATTACAAGTCTATCAACACAGAACACTTAGAGGTGCTCTGCATTCAGATTAACTTTCAGCTCTGTCATGAAAAACAAAGGGTACAAGACCAGGAGTCAAACTCTGGGTTTTACACCATCTTGTAATTCTTGCAGTTGCATACAGACTATGGTATAACACACTGCTGCCTCAATTTCTAACAAGGAAGCAAGCCTGAATTTAAGTGAGGTCCTGGATATTTGCAATTTCCTTTACAGAAAGCAAATGATATCCTGAGCATCTGCATCTCAAGAAGAAATATTTAGCTACACGTGTTAATTACAAGACTTTGTACTTGCCTTAATGCCATTTCCCACAAAGTGGTGGAAATTTATATTTTCCCTGTGAGAACAAAGGAAACAGTTATTTTAAAATAACTGTATTGTTTAACAGAAGCTGTGAAACAAACCAGCTTCAAGACTAATTGATCAGAAACAGCTCACCACAAAAATATAATGAGTTAATGCAGAAAGGTGTAAACCAGGAATAAAGGGGATGCTTTCAGGAAGCGTGAACCTTGGAATTTGCTGATGCTCTGTGGTATACGGCAGTCGAGTTGTTTTGTCTCAAACAGATCTAAAAAGGGGTATAATATAACTTGGGGGGAAAAAAAAAATCAATGAAAAGTCACGTGAAACTGCGAGAATATTAATAAATCTTTTCATTTTGAAAAGAAAAAGGAACCAACACCATCACTTGCATTTTGGAAAGAGTTTCATCAGCACGAGCAAAACTAACAAGTTTAGGTACTCAGCTTCTGTTCTGTAATGCATATGCAATGGTTGTAATTGCATCCCTCGTGTCTCTCACCCAGATGCAATTCCTCAATTCAAATTGAAATTAAATCCTAGATAGCAGTAATGGTGGAAGCCCAGTTCACATAAACGTAATACAACGATTATTAAGTGGTCTTCCTTTCATATTACTATAAACTGAATTTTATTCTTCAGCTACAAAATATCCTATTACCCACAGACAAATTGCTGTGAAGCCCACCTACAGCTACAGGCTCAGCAGGAAGCACGTTTAATAGCCACCAATTATATTTATACAAGAAATTTTGCCTTCTCAGCAAAAGGAATAGAGAACCTTTTTTATTAGAGATGTGACAAACCCACATTTTCAATAGCTCTGTGACAAACATGTAATTGGTCTTGGTATTTGCTGACCACAGGATAAAATAAATCTTAATGAAAGAAAGCAATCTGGGCAGCAAAACATGGTTTTGCCACTATGAAAGAACCACTGGGAAAGACCAGCAGGAGTGAGTCTAAAGTAACACAAGGATTACTGGGAAAGAAGATGCAGTCAGCATGTTCTGGGGCTGTGTAAAAATTCCCCCAGAGTATACTTCACATCACAGTTAGACACCAATGATTCCAATTTCTTCTCTTTTCCTTCAGAAATATCATTAAAAGAAAAATAACATTACTTATGTGAGAAGATGTGCTTTAATATCAATATACTGTAGAAGTATTTTTTTAAAAAACATATGAGCAACTGTCCAAGAGCTACAATATTTGAAAAATACAGCGTACATCTATTTCAGATTTTATTCTTAAGGTTTAGCAAAAATATAGCAAATTATCCCAGTAGGTCTGCAGTCAGTGTGATGGGTGTGTCCATCAGTTAAACAAGCTACGAAGCCTTTTAAGTAGTAACTAGAAGACTTATGTGATAGCATTATAATTTGAACTTTTCAGAGCCTTTGCAAAATGCAACTGCTTTGTTTCGGAAGGTTTTATCTGTACAGTAGATCATTCTCAAGGCAAGGCCCAAAGGTTAGAGCTGTTAATATAAAGGAGAAAGAGACAAAACTCCTAATAAAGTCCAATTTTGAAATTCTTGCTTCAGCTGAGTAGCACAATCCTGCATTACAGGAGTCATCTGGTGACCGTTTGGTAAGTAACAATAAGTTAGAAGAGATTTTTAAAGCTTTGTTCACTACTCAGTATTTAAAATTGTAAGTTGTCTTTGTGGTACCAAGCATGTTTACCATACTTGTATTATTAATCTTGTTAACACAAGAAGATTGAAAGCCATAAGCTCTCCAACGAAAGTTCAAGCTAGTACGAAGGAAGGAAACAGTTAATCAACCCTAAACCTTAGGGCATCTACCAGGAGTATGTGGTGATCAGATCAAGCAAAACACTTCAGATATTAGTGGAGCAGTAAATTTTGACCACATAACATAAGTCATGAGACTTCTCCATTTTCCTGTGATCTCAAACAAGCCTAACCATTACTTTAGACCTCAATGCACAACCTCATACATATGTATATAAATTTACCCAACTCATATCCAAGAAATAACCAAGCAGTTATTGACACTGTATTAAAGCAACATCTTTTAAACACACATTTTTCTACCCAGCTCCAAATGAAGAATTAACAGCGCACAGTTACACAACACCAGCATTAGTACCGAACTGGAGATCAGATGCCAAGTTTTCACAGGAAAAGAGCCTCCAGAGCAGGTTGATAATAGCATAAAAAAGTCATAAACCAGCCAAATCCTCTCATCAACTGTACCTGAGTATTTTTAGGGGTGGAAGGAGGGATAATCTGTTTAGAATGGCACATCCATATACTTTGAGAGTGAGCTCTCATCACCCACCTTGTCTCAATGAGGTAAGCAGTGTATGTTTCTTGCATGTTCATGGCATTCCTTCCAGTCCGTTTCTCAGCTTCTGAAACTGTGATTTCCATTTTTTTTGACAAACACTCTTCCATCTTTTTTAGAGGAGGAAAATAAAAGATACATGTAATATTAGTCATGCAAGGCAAAGGCTACTAACCCTACCTCCCCTTATCCCATACCACATTCGTTCAAGTAAGACAGGTCTATATAGGTTAACAACTTTGGCAGGGCTTCATTTTATACCTGTGTTCCGTATCACATTTGCAAATTAGAACAGAAAAAAACTGCTTTTTGGGGAAAAAAAACCCTGAAGTCAACAAACAACTTCAGATACCAAAAGCCATGGTAAGCCAGGAAGATACAGAAAGGTGAAACATTCTTCCTTAAAGGTAACAAAAACTAACCTTTAAAAAAAACAAAAACAAACAGAAAACCAAAAAGCAGAAACCAAACAAACAATCCCAGTACTTTCAACCCAAACACTTTCCAGCTGCCAGTAAATTCTTCCTCTGGACACCTGGGACACATGTAACCACAGGTCCCCGTTCAAAGGAAACGGAATACATCCGGAGCAGGATGTTTTCCCTTTGATCTCTCAAGGGAGGATGGTTATCTTTTACACATTAGCGGGCTGAAGTCCATCAGGCTCACACGCCCACCCTGGACAGGCAGAGCTGAATCGAGCAAGGGAGGGTTGGGGGGGGTTTATTTGTAGAAATTAAGGGGGAAGACAAATCGAGACGATCGTTATTCCTATTTATTATTATTAATTATCTGGCACTAGAGGTGAGGGCAGACGGTGCACAAAGCCCTCTGAGGCCGGACAGAATGGGGCCGGAGGGCGCACGCCCCCCCCCAGCTCCGCGGGTCGGGCAGCACAGCCCTGCTCCGGGGAAGGGCTCGGCCCCAGGCAGGCTGGGAGCGGGCTCGGCCCACCTGTAGCCCTTTCCCGCCGCAGCGGGCAGCGCTCGGCTACCGCCCGGCCCCGGCCTCCCCGCGCCGGCCCATCCCCACGCCTCTCCCCGCCCGCCCCGGAGGCGCGGCGGCCGGGCAGCAGGCTCAGGAAAGCCCGGTGCTCGGCCCCAGCGGAG
>JAVJGJ010000061.1:32510053-32585498 GCA_035590215.1 Microhierax caerulescens
CCTCGACCGACTCTCCTCGGCTGGCTCGGTGTGAGCCCTCCCTGAGCTGCGGGTGCCCTGCCCCGCTCCCTGCCAGGCGTGGCCCCTCACGTTCCCGGCGGCGGGCACCGCTGCCTGGGGGCGGGAGTGCGGGCACCCCTCGCTGTCCCCCCGCCGCTCGCCCGAGGCCACGCAGCGCCAGGCTCCTGCCCAGCAGCGGGACGGGCCTGCTGCCGTCCCCTGGGCGCTCGCCATCACTCGTACAGCTGTCAGTGTTGGTGTCTAAAGATGTGTTTCTGTTGTTCCCCTCAGCTCTCAGATCACTGCGGGGGGTCTGATGCGTCCGCGCCGTGTCTCACCTTCCAGCCGCAGCACAGCAGCTTGTCACTTTGCTTTATGGAGTCTGTTTCAGCGGCCATTAACTTTCCCACAGGACGGTTGTTAACATCAGGCAGCTCGGATTATTTGTTTAAAGCCCACCAGTCCCTTATTTCCCCACTCTGGCACCTTTACAAGCGAGGAAGGGCTCTCTAGTGCTGTGTTGGCTTTCCCTCACCCCCGGGCCGCCCTGCCTTCTCCATCGGCTGGCCGAGCTGGGGGCCCGGCACCCAGCAGGGCCTTCCCCCTGCCCACCGCCTCGGCCGGGCCTCCCCGTGCCCACCGCCTCGGCTGGGCAGCGCCCGGCCCTGCCGCCCCGCCAGGCTTCCCCGGGATGCACCCGCGCCCTTCAAACCCCCAGGCCCAGCTCTGGGACCCCTCTGTCTTTTATTTCATAAAAGCCCCAGCTGCGTCACTTCTCCTCGTTGAGCAGGGAGAAGCCTGACCATTGCCGTGATTCCAGGTCCATCCCTTCACAGACACATCCAGCAAGCCTGCCCCACGGCTCCTACTGAGCACCAGTTGATATATCTCACTTTTTAAATATAGATATATCACCCCCGTCATGACTGCAGCCTTTGGGTTTATTCCCTCACAACCCCGAGGTGCCCACACAGCCCTTGTGGGCCGAGTGAACTGGGCAGAGCAGAGATTCTTCCCATTTATTCCTCATACCCCAAACATCGTTTTGGGCACTCGGGAGCAGCCCCATCATTCTCTGGTTTACGTATCACATCAGTCCCTCAAGATTCCCCATTTTTGCACCAGATTCATGTCCTTTGGTTCAGGCATTATATTTTTTATTACTCTCATCTAGCTTTTTTTCTTTTCCTGCCCTTTTCAAACCCAGGTTAAAGGCCACCTCAGGGGATTAAAGAGTTGATATTACAGGTTTCTTTGCTTTTCTTTTTTCTGCTTGGAGTGGGAAATAGTTTTTTTGGTGCTGACCAGAGCTGAATTTGCATGCATTTTTCATCCAAAAATTAATCTTTTTCTTTCAACGACAATTAAAATAAATCTCAAAATCCCCTTTGAAGAACCCATGAATTAATATTTGGCGTCTGGTTTCTATTCTGTTGTCGTCAATGTTTATTCAACTTTTTCATCAGATTGTTTGAACTGATACCTCAATCCCTCCTTTCCCACCCCTCCACCACTGTAGCTGGATGGAGTTTCCCAAGCTTTTCTGCAAAGGGCTTTCCTAGAACAAAAGTTTTTTACAAGTACGTGAACTGTGATTTGTCTTCTGAACAGCACTGATTTAAGATTTATTTTCTAAATGCAAAGTCCGGTTTAGATGTAAAAGCATGATTGCACATTGTATGACAAAGTCTGTTTTCCATTAGGGTATGGTTTTCTTATATTTACTCAAGATGTACATTAAGATACATACCTTGTATCAATTACACTTGCATTTGCAGGATGTGCATACTGAAATTTTTCTGATCCCTATCAGTGATATAATGGAAATATTTATGTGAAGCTGATGCAGGATATCATACTTTGTATTAAATATTTTTATTATGGAAACAATATTATCAATAAAGTACGGTCATATTTTGCAGGTCTAATATCCAGTCATTTCAAAAACTACTTTCAGCTTTGAATTTTCTTCATACTACTAAGTGAAGTGGAGAAGAATTAAAATACTGGATATGTAGGAGGACAGTAAGTGCCCAAATGAAGATGACCAAGAGCCTGGGTAGCCCTCATATACGTTATAGCCTGGAGAGCTTTAGAGGAGAGCTACAAACTAGTGTGCAGTTGAAGAGGTCTTCAATAAGCACCAAAATCTCCAACAAAGTTCTCTTCCCGAGCCACCTTTCCCCACCTCAGCCTGCAAAGTAGGCTAACGGTATTTTCTCACAGAGAAGCGGTCCCAGCACAGTACTGCGTCCAGGAGTACTTCCAAGGCTTGCACTACTTTGGTCAAAATAAGCTTTAGTGTTTCCCCCCTAGCTAGGCACAACCACTAGTGCAGTCAGGCCCTCCTTGGACATCCTCTTGTCAGGATGCAAGTCTGGTTTCCTGCAGGTTACTCCAACAAGGACACTTGCCTGCTCTTCAGCATCTTCACCAGGCAACGTGTCCCTTGTTCTTCAACCATAAGAAGACAAGCTCAACTCCCTACCTGCAAGTCCCTTCAATCTCCAAAGCTGTCATCGGAGAGGTAGATTTGCCCAAAACCAACCTTTTCATGTCAAAGTGTGATTGATTTCCTTACTAGGGAGTTACACGTCTTACAGGAGAGAAACCAATATGCCAGGTTCACTAAACACTAATGTTCCTTTTTGCAAGTTTTAGTATTAGTTTTAGTATTTAGTTTTAGAAGCCATGACACTACATGCAGAAGCAGCAGACTGCCCCATTGCCCTCCTCTCCGCTGTTCCTGACTCCCAGCACAGTTTCTGGCAAACATGCACCCCATCTTTTCCTAGCCTCTAAGTCCATTCTTTTTAATTCTACTGTTACTCTTGATAAACTGCTCTTTGACTGAAGAAAGCTAAGCAAGATATATTACCTTATAACTAGCTCCCTGGTGCCTTTTGTAAGGTTAGGTGTGTTACCTTTCCTGCTTGGATCTTTTGACAGTCTGTTTTGTTCTAGCAAATAGGTTTTTTTCAGTGGTGCCCAGCGACAGGGCAAGGGGCAGCAGGCACAAACTGCATCACAGCAAGTTCCATCTGAGCGCAAGGAAGAACTTCCTTATTTTGAAGGTGACAGAGCACTGGAACAGGCTGCCCAGAAAGGCTGTGGAGTCTCCTTCTCTGGAAATGTTCAAAACCCACCTGGATGCGACACTGTGCAACCTGCTGTAGGAGAACCTGCTTTAGCAGGAGGTTGAACTAGGTGATCTCCAGAGGCCACTTCCAACCCTGACCATTCTGTGATTCTGTGAAGTAGCACACCTTAAATAAAAAATACATGTCATATCATTGGGAACTATTTCAGGCAATTCCCCCTTTGCCACAACACCAGTTTTCAGTAACTTCATCTTTCAGTCCTCAACCCTTCAACATTTTAGAAGTAGCTAGAATTAAATGATAATACAACCACCACTAACAACCATCGCTTTGCTACTGAGAACTTAAATGAAAACACCTAAAGCAGTGGCTATGTCTTGCATCTATCCCACAACTCCCATGGCCTTTCAATAACCTCAGGAAGAGAGAGTTTACCAGCCAATATTCCTGCTGACGCGAGGCGCGCACCTATGTGCCTGCACAGTGTCTGGCTGTGCTGGTGCTCGCAAGGTACAGTGTGAGTAGATTCACAGAGCAACACAGCTGGACCTGAGGAGCCACCATCCACACCACACATATTTTAGGGGACATCTTCTAGGGTGCCTCTAGCCTGCTCCTGGGAACTGGCCACCCTTCAGACCTTTCAGTTTAGCTGCTACTGAAAAAAGATCCAGTATGTACATGCCCTAAGGCTGCCTTATAGTGCAAGCCAAAGTGGTATGGATGGGAGTTTGCCTTCAATAGCACATTCCTGATTCATGATTCAGGCTCCTGGATCCTATCATGATTTCACTACCAGTAATAATAATAAAGAGATCATGAATCAGGCTGTCAAACTGCTCATGCCTCTCTCTACAGACCCAAAGGTGCTTGCTAACTGGAGGCATCCAGCAGCCAAAGTGATGCTACCTTGAGCTTTTGGTCTTCAGAGGCTGGTCCTCACTGAAGACCATCTGTCTGCATGTGATGTCATCAGTATGATGGATGGAGCAGAAAACAGTGCTTGCTTAGGTTCCCTAAGACTACACAGTGGAGGAATGAATGTCAGGGAGCTGTCTGTAAAATGCATGAGTAGCTGCTTGGAAGAGTGAAGGAGGAAAGGGAAGTTCAAAAAGAATAAATGGGAAATCCTCTCCTGACATGAATCTAGGATGCTCATAGACATATTTTTATCACCTAAATGGCTGTGTGAAATGGACAGAAGAAATATCAACATTTTGTTAATTATTCAGGGAAAGAAAAACTTGTGGAGAGTAGAAAAGAGATATGGGTATCTTTTGGGGTGGTGGAAGTCACCAGATTCCACTCAGTATGAAATTGGTAATAGTGGTTTCCATCCATTTCAGCAACAACAGATCTGGATCCATGAATAGAAACAAGAAAGCCAAAACTAATCCACATTTTTGAAAGAATCTGTACAAGCACATGAATAGTATGAAAGAAAATTTAAGGAAAGTGGTTTCAAAAGCAGCAAAAAGCAAGCATGAGAAAAATACAAAATGTCATAGGAAGAAAGAAAGAAAGAAGATTTAGGACAAAACTGAACAGAAAAAAAAACCCAGCTCAATAACACTGTGAATAATAGAGATGGGCAAAAAAAGACTTTTACTTAATCTTGATGCAGATTTGGTCAAGAAGCCTGTCGCACACTAAGAGAAGTTAGGAGGTAGGCCAGTGTTTCTGGACTATGGAAAGACTCCAATAAAAGTCAGGCATCACTTAGAAAATTTATTTATCCTGTGTGGCTACTAAAATGAGTGCTAGCCGAGAGGCAGGAGCATGGGGAAGTTGGCAGGGCTAAGGAGAAGTGGCTGGGGCAACGCAGACAAGGCTGCCTGTGCCCTAAGGAGCTATAGCTGTGTCCCTCAGGACACATTGCTGGCTTTGGTTGCACTCCTCAAGCTATCTGATCATCACCACTTACCACGCCATCGCTGGGACATGCTGCACTGAGAGAATGGAAAATGCCAAAGGTCAAGTCAAGGTATTTTCCCTTAGGTGATAACAGGGAGCACAAACCACAGTATCACATACATGAGCTGTGGCACTGTGACAGCAGGAAGGTAACGAGAACTTTCCCTAGAGAGCGATGGGCGCCCTCGGCACTCACCAGGTAATAGTGTTTGAATTTATTCAACCCTCCCAGGACTGGAGCCAGTGTCCTTGCAAACACAGGATGGGGATGGCAGCTGGGTGGGATCCACAGTGCAGCGTCACATCCTTCTCAGGCAACTGCTGCTGATGGCATGGTGAAACCAAGGCCATGCTTATAAGATGCAGAAGTGATGACACTGAAATTCCTGGGGTTTAATTAACTGCCAGGACAACTTGGGAGTAGCTCAATACAGCCACATGGCATATGCACACAAATTAAGAGTATGGATCTGTGCTTATTAATAGAAGCTCAATCCTGATCCTATCAGGTAGCTGCTTTCCTTAGGCCTGCCTTTTAAAACTTCAAAGCATAAAACAAATCCTCTTTATAACAGAAACACTCATGGACCTTATCTGAAGCCCAACAACACTGCTAATATCAACAAATTAAAAAAAAAAACCAAAGCAGATGCAACAGGCTTTAATAATGTAAAAGCAATCAAGGGCCAAGGGAACATCTTCTGAGTGCAGAAGTGAACCCAACTACACTGTTGTAGTCAGTCATTTTAAACTCAGTGTCACTGCTATACTCTCTGGGGTCTAACGGGCATGGAGGAGGTCCAGGGAAGCTCGGGAGCATCAGCCCTTGCATTAGCACTATCCGGGGCATGTCTATGTCATTCCCTTCTTCTCCTCTCCTTTCATGTCCCCTGTCACGTGAAGGTGAGGTTTGCCCCTGGGAAGAATAAGAGGTTTGACTCACCTGGGTCTGGCACACGTGCATCACGGTGTTACCCCGCACAAGGGCGTTTAGTGCCTACGTTGGGAACTTCAGATCTATTGATTGATTGCAGAGCCTTGCCTCCCACAGTGGAAACCCAGGCTGTTTGAAACCTTCGTTTAAATATACGCTATATTGTTTCAGGTGTCCAAAGTTTTATTTTACTTCTCTAGTAAATATCTTCCAGCTCCTAAATGAGAACTTTGGGAAAACTGCTCCCACAATGCAACTTAAAAATCACCCTGCAGAGACCTTACGTTCCTCAGCTTAAATCCAGCCTTCAGTGTGTCTTGAGTTATGAGGTTGTCCAGACCACTAATAGAGGAGCAGGGGAATTTACACCAAAAGGAATAAACAAGCCAACAATAAAAATAACCATTTATCTCTTCTTCCTCCCCAATGTCTTACTCCAAAGGTCACTGTGTTCTCTCGTGGAAGCAAAGCTCTATAATGTGAGTTTAGACACTTTAGGCTGAATCCCAGAGTTCTTACTTCTTCCTGAGTAACTTCAGTGGATTTTTAGTTTGTGCTTTTTCCTTGGATGAGGTCTGAAAAATAAGCAGGGGTTCCAGAACAGAACTGTTTGTCAAAGCTCAGGTTGGTGGGGCATGTACTGCGTGGCTCCCTGCTCAGTCTGGGATTCACACCACAGAGTTAGGAAAGAAACAAGCTCCCAGCATCACGTTCTTCCTATTTTGCAGGTAAGGTTTGCTTACAATAGCCTCAGCTCAGTGGACCAAGAGTGCAGGTTACGGGAGGGGACATCTAGCTCTGTGCAATCTTACGTGCAGCAAGGGCTGAACAGCCAGGTTCCCTCTGTGCAGAAAGCAGCCTGCAGAGCCCAGTGGCCAGTTTATGAAAGCAAACCCTTGTCCATGTCACCATGACACCATGTTTTACAAAGCAGCAGGTCTAACACCATCAAGAAATAAGTACAGCTGTTTAGGAAGAGCAGGACAAACATCACTCCCCAAAAGCTTCTCTTTGCAGAGCTTCCTGTAGGAGCCCAACTGCCTTGTAAAGATGCCATTGCACAGGACAGCTACTGCCTTTCCTCTCATTTCAGTGAGCTCTGGCCCCACATCACTCCCTAAGATTATTCTGCAGACAGGACAAAGCATTTCACAGGGTTCACTTTGGCCCAGAAATTGTTTGGGATTACCTGGGTTTTTGGAAAATGCAGCTCCTATGGCTCAGGGTCCCCAGCTGCTGGGATGTTGTGCAGGCTTCCTGCTGCCTTCCCAGGTTCTGTTGCTAAAAAAATAATATCCCTTGCTTCCCTTGCACTTCCAAATTATACAGCATGTTTTGTCAATGTCCACCGTTGTTTAAAGCCCCTCCGGGCTCCTGCTGGGGACATTATTTCTCTCTGAGTTTCATAGGCAGTGGGGGATTCTTCCTGATTTTAAAGAGGGCTCCCAGGGATCATGAATAATCTGTGACGTTCCTAACACAAGCCTTATCCTGTTGTCTTGTAACACACAGAAGGGCTCATGTCTGAAAATCCACCCGGCAGCCTGAGCGATCTGCAGGCATTTTGAAACGCTCTGAATCAGAAAGAGAAGAGTTGGCAGGTCACCCAAAGAAACCACTGTGCACACAGCACTTTCAATACACTTATTGGAAAAGAATGTCTTTCTGAAAGTTTGTTAAGCATTTGTTCATCCTTAGCCCTCAAAGGCCATGCCTCAGCTGTTGTAACTTGGGCCAGCCCATCTCTTCTTTATTAATATTACATTGCACGTAGAAAGATGCCCAGTTTGATGTAAAGACAGGCAAACGAGGAAGAGTAATGTTGCCCCTTGCCTAGGACTCGAGCAGCTCCCATGGTCAGGCAGATCTTCCTAGGCTCGTTCTCCCAGATACGTTCTTTGTGTACCCCAGGCGGTATCTACCCTTAGGGCACCCACCCAGCTCGCTGCTCTGCTATCCCAGGGGTATATGGCCATTTCTTCATGAAGGACAGGCTAAGCTGGCACCCTGAAGCAAGTCAGAGCAGACCAAGCAACTGTGCCGAGGCATGCTTATGTAGCTGTGCCATCGGAGACAAGCTTTATGGTTATCAGCGGCGTCTGCACCTCATCTAACACCTCCCCTTTTTCCTTTTTAAATACAGAAAAAGATAAAAGAGATACCATTGTTAAACTCCCTAAGAATAATTTATATAAATAGTTTACAGCATGGGTGGGTGTGGTATATCGGAAAGATTCATGCAAAGAAAGGACTTTCAAGTCCAAAGGAGCAAAACACTCACCAGTCATGATCACACATACTCACAAGCATATATAGCACCACGTATATATCACATACTGATTAATGAAATAAAAGATGGATTGCAAAAATGGGTAAATATAAAACTGGAGGTTCGCTGAATTAGAATGCTGTATATGCATTAAAAATTAACCAATGTATTTATCAGTAACTATAAAAAATTAGCTTCATCTTAGGACAGGCATTTTGGCTGCAAAAAGCCTTAATAACGACATCTCTTTCTCTGCCACACTCAAGTACATCAATTGTTAGTTTAACACAATCTGGAGGATTAGGGTAGATCGTAGGGCAAGAGTCTGAAGATTTTACTCCTCTTTTTGCCACTGATCGATTGCATTAACAACCAAGGCAAGTCACATTTCTGCTACATTTCACAGTTTCCCTTTTTTAAGTGGGATAATATTTCTTACAAGTTTTTGTAAAGCAGTTTGAGATCTCGGGGAGAAAGCAGCTATTTAAATGCTCTGTGTTATTATTTCAGGCCCTGATTCAGGAAAACATATATGTTTAAATCCTGCTGCTTTAATGGGTCGAAAGCACGTACTTTAGGCTAAGCTCGTATTGATGTGGTCTTTCTGAAAAAGCTGCCCTAAAACTTCTAATTATCCTTATTAAAAATACAGCCCGTTGAAGCTTACTTAAAAGATAGAGTTAATTTATAAAAAGGGGGGGGTGGGGGGGAAGCAGTGGGTTAATGGCAGCTCAGCATATTGAAGCGTTACCTTTCATATTTTATTCAGATGAAAGAGGCATGCAGGAGTACCCATGCCTTTTTGATTAGATGCATGCAGCAGACATTAGGTCCCCTTCAAACCTCCTTGGGCCGTACGGAGCTGGGAGCAGCTCTGCGTTGTCATCGGGGAAAACCAAAATCCAACCCTTTTTCTCAGATCCAGGCTTCTTCCCCTGGCTCCCCCCTCCCATATTTGTATATACTCCGAGAGGAGACTTGGGCTTAGTTTGTTCATAAAGTGCAGTTCCTGGGCGGACCCCACACACAGCTGGGCTTTAGCGGCTGGATCCGCCTTCCCGGCAAGCCTAGCCGGGAGCCTCGCGGACTCGGGGCTCCGGGCTTGACAGCAGAAATGCAGGAGACTGCCTGCACCGAGAGAAGATGAATTGGTCAACGCCGTGAAGCTGGGCTTCTGGTTGCTGCTGGGATCCAGAAAATGGGTTACTGGAGGAGACCGGGTCTGCTTTCCTTACTGCTGCTCTCCTTCTGTGAGTAGAAAAATGTTTCTGGTTAGGCAACGTTAAGCAACATACTCCAAGAAGTCGTTTATTTTTCCTTCCTCCAGCAAAATAGCTAATCTTTGATTTCTCCCCTGGCAGCAATTAGCCAGAGGATTGGAAATAGCTGAGGAGTTTAGTGGAATACACTGCTCCGACTGCATCAGCAGTGTATTTCTCTTACGGTGAAGGGCGAGCGATCGCCTTGGTGGAAAGCACTGCGTGCTCGCTTGGAGCAGCTCGCAGATGTCAGTGTTTACAGTGCAAAAATGTATATAGGTCAGCATTACTTGTTGGAAGTTTTTATTTTATTGAGGGAGATTAAAAGCAACCGAAGTGCTCCGCTGAACAATCTGGCTTCGACAGTGTCCAGATGTGGTGAAGTTTGCAGCTTAGAACTTTTATCAGCCCTGGTTTATGTGCAGAATTAATCGAACTATTAAAGAAGGAAAGAAGTGGGGAGAGGGGGGAGGAGAATTGTCTTTGCAACAACATCTGGTTATTCAGCAAACCTTTCCAGCACTTACGTAAAGATATCTTTGTAATAAGTGCCCTGTTTAGGTTTTGATAGCACTTCTTCAATACTGTAGATAAAACCCTCCAGCAGCACTTGAAAATGTGCCCATCCATGGTTTAACTTCTCTTGTTTATATCTAGATGATTGTTTCATAACAGGGAATAGATTTGTATATAAAGGAGTGTTATATACACATCTCCTAAGTACGTGTGTATATACTTTCTGTATATACAGTGCCTATGTATGTGTATACATACATATAACCCTATATAGTATATATTTATATATTTGCACAGGCAACGGCACTTTTTACAGTGAACTCTTTTACGAACACAGACCCGTTCCTTTCGCTTGTAGAAATCTCAGTGTAACTGAAATTGCTTTTTGCTGAAAGCAATGAAGTAGGAGGATTATAATGCCAGTACTTTTGCATCCAAATGAAATAACTGGGGGCAGGGATCTGTGCCTGCATTCACTTTACGTGGGTCCCCCTATCTACAGGAATAGGGAATAAAAGAATAGGATCAGTCGGTAATTTGTGTGTAGGCAAATACAACTCTTGGCGCAACTGTTGAAGCAGGGGGACCCAGATGGGAGGGTTTAGGGTGTAAGGTCCGGTTGATTTTTCAGAAAGTTGTGGAGCTATATAGTATTCATTACTGTAGATAATGCCCTAAACTGTGGTTTGAAATGTAGGATGCTATACCGATAACATCCTGCTAAATTAATCACATTTGGAGCAGAACTGAAGGAATTACTACAAGGTATTATTTAAAGCACAGTCTTGGGTTGTTTTTGGTAAGAAAGATGACCACTAATTATCCTTCAGAAATACCTAGTTTTGGAGTTATTTAACTTACGGTTTCCTTTTTCTGAAAGGCAAGGTTTTAATCTGAAAGAGGCCAAACCAAAACATATCATGATTACTAAGTTCATCCAAAAGGTTACGTGAGTGATATGATGACAAAATTTGCCTCCGTATGGGGAAAAAAAAATAAGCCAAGGCTTGCTCTCTGTGATTCAGCTTAACAGTGATAGATGTTTTCTGGGGCTACTTGCACTTCTCTTGGATATAGCATTAAATAGATGCTATAGTCATTCCGGGACAGTAGAAGTACCCTGGGAGCCCACTTTTCATTGACATTGAGAGAGAAGGGAACAGAAAGTTCCCCACACTGACAGAAAATACACATTCAGCTGCTCTTCAAGCAACAAACCCTGCTGCTCATCAGCCTCTCGTTAAAGAGTGACAGCACTAGCTTGGTGACAGCAGCAATGTCACTCCTCTTAGCACAGAGATTTAAGACTTGCCATAGAGAACATGGCCCAAATTGCATCTCTGTTATCCCAGAGTAACTCCAGCTGAGTTTTTGCCGCTCTCCCTAGGAGTTTATACCAGGGCAGCAGAGACCCCAGTTTGTGCTTGATGCTGCCTGTCTCTACCCCTTTAATCACTAACATGGTAGAGTGGTCATCAGCCAGCATCATCTGACCGCTTTCGTCCATATGCAACAGAAGAAAAGGACTGTAGATCTGACAGACCACTGAAATTTCAGCTACTGGATTTCCCTAATTCTCCCTGGCCAGCTCTAGTGAGGCTTCAAAATAACTCCCCTTAAACTTCTCCCCAGCGGCAGTGGCTGCTGGAGGGCAGCATTTTTACATGACTTTCTCAGCAGAAGGTGCAGACAGGAGCTGTAGTTGTACCAGTGCTAACACAAGCCCTCAGGCAAGTGAGAGGGGAATCCTCCCAGGGCAGAGAGCTAGCACAGTTCTGGATTTACCTAGCCCAGGACAAAAAAAATATAAGGATCATTCAGGACTGCAAAACCTGTCTTACACCACGGGGACTGAACGCTTTCGGTGTCTTTAGCCAGGAGAGAGCTGGGAGGTGAGCTCATCATCATCTAACCAGGTCCTGGAGAGATGCTATCTGGCAGAGGGCTGCTTCTTCTGTGGGATAGAGGAAAAACAAGATTTACATGCTGGAAGCTGAAACCGCAGCCTTTTGTGTTACAGCACAACACAGTAAAGTTGTTCCAGCAGGTAATCAATTACTCAGGCTCAGGATGTAGTGGATTTTTGTTGCTCAAAGCCTTCAAGATGCAAGTCTATTTGTTTGGTAGACCATAACCTATTCAGAAGCTACAGATTTGATATCGGGATTACTGTATTGTGCACATGGAAACACTCTGGCCTTGAAGTTAATAATCAGGAGTTTTCGTGCCCTGTTTTGCATCAAAATCAGGAAAGTCACCCTTGTGCTCTGTCTGCCGGGGTAGGGCTCAGGTCAGGCCATGCAAGCATGGGGCAGAGCAAAATCTCATCTCACAAGGAGGAGAGAAAAGCACCACAACCCTCTAAGCTGTTGAGACAACCCCAAGAATGTGAGCTAAGTGTCACTGGTATGGCGACAGCTCTTAGGGCATGAGGAGCCCCAGGAACCCGGCAAAATTTGGGGGCCTTTGGGCATCCAGCCTCCGAAACAGGATATGAAACTCAAAATCTGTGAAGGCACCGTAGCCCTTACCAAGGGAGAGCTGTACTCCGAAGCTCCAAACAAAGAAAGGATTTGTGGAACGACGGAAGGTTGCAGTTCTGCTGCCCTGAGTCCAGAGCTCCCAGCTTTGGGTCTGCTTCCCCATAACTTGGTCTCCCATTAAAATGTTGTTCCACAAAATTATCCTGACATATTTTGCTGCGAGCATCCCGGGCTCCTTTTGCTATGGTCCCTCAAGGCACTTCGCTGGCTCCACAGAAAATGCATTTGAAGGGATATCTCCTGGTAGATGGCAGCTCTCTGAAGCCACATGCTCTCTCCTGCTTGCACAAACCAGCCCCTGTTCCCCCAGTGAGCCTCTCTGGCTAAATATATAGAGCATATATAATGCATAAATCATGACAGGGAGCTCCGGGGCTGTCAGAAAAACATCTCTGGCTTTTGATCTGCTCAAAAAATCTCTGACCTATCCCAGGCTCCTCAGGCAGCTCGTTCAGAAGTTGGCCTTTTATTTCTAAGGTCACCAGAGCTAAAACCAGGAGTCTGCTGCCACCAAAACACCAGCCCACTCCTCGGTCAGGGCAGCTATTGGGATTGGACCCCAACACCAATGCACATACAATCAAAGAACATGGGGTGAAACTCAAGCTAGTGAGAGGATGAAGGAAGGAAGAAGGCAAAGAAAGAGTCACCCTCAGTTTCACAGGTAAATACATCCATTTTCAGAAAGGGGCTTTGCAGGTCCAAGGCTGAGCCAGAGCCAGGGCAGACCTCTTCTCCCAAGCTATGCAGCACGTGAAGGTGGGTGCTGCCCACCCCAGGACACATGGCTGCAGGGTTAGTTATGATGATCCTTCTCAAGTAGCACCATATTTTGCTTTGGTGTTAAGACAGCCAAAACACCAAGGAAGAAATTATCACCATCAAGAAAAACCCAAGAGGCTGCAAGGTCCCCACATTGGCTGGGTGGAGGTAGCTGGGCTGGGAGCAGGCGCAGTGTGCCACTGCCTGAAGGAGAAACGTGTGCATTCCACCATGAGGCTCAATAACAGCAAAGTTACAGCAAATTCTCTGGTTAGGAAATCAAAGGAAAAAGCACAAGAAAAATCCTAACAATGCAAAACCAGAGTCCTCCGCAGTGCTGCAAAGTGGCAAAGTGGCACGAGATTCAGCAAGGAAAGTGATGATACTTTGAATTCACCTTTACACTTCTCCAAACCTGATACTACAGTTTCAGCCCTTGGTGTAAGTTAGACTAACTGCAGGCTGAGAAAGCTGGCATTGTACATCCATGTCAGATTTAGGAAAGCGGGCATTTCCCTTCCCCTTGCATCTCCAGCTTTGTTCAGACTTAAGACAGGCTGGTCACCATAAAAGCTGCTCAAATCTGTATTTTAGTGGGGGACTTTGCAGAGGAAAGTCCTCGAAATATAATTCCATGGAACTTGAAATTAACACACATGGTTTTCTTAAAAAAAAAAAAAAAAAGTTTTGCTGGTGTTATCACTATTACATGATGGTCACAAAGACATTTTTGTGTACTGCTAGTAAGAAAAGTTCAGCCAGCTGCAATCATGATACTTTTTACTCCCATTAGAGATGGAGTCCTGAACAGATGTATCCCACATATTCACTGAATATGCAGAAAGCAAACATTGGCATTAAAAACAGGTGACTGGGGACTTTTACTCTGAGAAAGTATTCAACTCTACTGCCTGTCCTCCACAGCTTTATATTGCTCCATGTTTTGCTCCGTCGAGTTTATTTCCTCAGGACATTATTTTCCTCTCCCCTTAGTGATAACTCTTTGTAATAACATTTGCCTTCAGCCGGGCTCCACAGTGTTGCAACTCGCCATAAACTAATGAACTCTCCCATAGATCGTCGTGTTTTCAAGGAAGCACAACATCTGATCTTTTTATTAAAAAACAACAGTCCCACCAAGGAGACAAAATCAGCAGCTCCCACACACTTTGCTCTTTTCACATCCAATGTTTAGCGCTGTGTGCCAAGTGAAAGCCTGTGCTGGAAGGGGCCTCCACGTAGGGGGAGATAACACCACGGATGGCTGCCTGCCTTATCAAACCTGTGGATTACAGCTACATTATCCCTGTGCTGGACCCCAACTGTGGGATAATGTTTCCTTAGGGATCTTCAGAGGGAAATGAAGGGGTGGCTGAAAGCTGTCTTGGCCCTGCTCGCATACACATCCCTGAGTTCAGAGATGACTGTTGTGATCCTGCCTCCGGAAAGCATCTGTAACGTCTATCAGCATCATTTTCTTGCTCATCAATTGGTTCATCTTTTTGTTATACCCCATGTGGGGCTGAAACTCTCCTGGCAGCTGCTGGTAGCTGTCAAACTTTTCCTAAAAGTGGGAAAGCCTGCCTGCCGCGCAATGCCCTCTGCAGCCCATGCTCCTACCGATTACACTGCTCCAGGACTTACCCTTCCATGGAGCTGTTCCACTGTGGTGTTTTGCTTCCCACTGATAAGCCAGGAACATGTCTGACAAAGAGCAGCTGATTTATACTGCAGCAAACACATCTCAGCGTTGGGGCAATTCATGTATCCAGCTGTACACCACAGCCTGCCAGCCTGCACCGGACGGAGGGCTATGACCCACGTGGATCCTGGCAGCTCCGAGGCTATGCCTCAGCCGAAGTGTTACCCTCAGCGAGGCAGGAATATTTACATCTGGATTCAAGATTTAAAAAGATTTAATTAAAAAAAAAAAAAATCTTTCAACATGTGCGGTGTGCGATTTGCAGCTATCACTTTGCAGGGTCCCATGCCTAGGCCACAGCTCTCAGAGTAGTTGAAGCAGCATCACATTGGACAGGTTCTGCCTGGGCCTGTGGCAAGGCTCTCACCTTGCCACGCTGTGGATGGAGATGGTCCCTTTAGTTGTGTGTCAGTTACTCTCCGCTGGATCCAAAACTCCAGCCCTTCTGGGCAAGCAGAGGTCCAAAGAAAGCTGTCCCCAGCAGCTGCCACCCTGGCACCAGAGTCAATGCTGATGAGGCCTGAAGGTATCTGACAGAAATACCTGCCTGCCTTCACTCAGCCTGCAAAAAGCTGTTGTCCTCCCCTTGCAGCATATGATGGCAAGTCCTCCGACCCTGCCAGGGAGCTGGAAAGCCCGTGCCTCCAGGACCATCACACCCTAATACATGCCTTGCATGCAAAGCTGTGCAGATGGGCTTGTGCCAGCAACTGGAACCAGTGCAGTCCTGGCAGCCAGCAAACAGGGCTGGTTTATTGCCCTGGTCTGCAGTCCAGGCAGGGCTGAGCCCTGAGCACCAAGGTGACACCAACAGATCTGATCCTAAAATTGTTAAGGCATCTCCCTGCCCCAACATCTGAGTACCTCCTAATCTTTTTAGTTTCTTCAACACCCTGTGAAGACTTTTCCTCTGGGAGCAACACACTTTTCTTTTATCTTTGCTTCTGGGAGGCCCAGAGACACCTGCTGAAGTTCCTGGCCTGCTGGCTGTCGCGCTGCTAAGAGGGGCCTTTTCTTTACACCAGCAATGCAACCCCCTGAGATTTTGACACCGATCCCTTCTCACTTCAGCCATCCCAAACCAGAAGGCTCGACTGTGTCCTGCATTGCCTTGGTGCACTGCGCGCCCCATCAAAAAGACAATACTGCTCATGTGGATGCATACCGCACCCAGCAATGGAAATCCAGAGAATTTCTTCCGGTTTATTGTGAAGTCAGGAACTTGAACCCTTTCCAGGAAATGGTTCTTGGGAATGCCATGACTACAAGCATTTCTGGGTCTTCACAGCTAACACTGGTATACACGTTTCTTTACAAAGATCTGTTGCTGTTTTCAGGTGGATAATAATATGCCAGCCATGCAGAATGAATGCCCATGTCCCCTGACAAAGGTTTGACAGAGCAGGTCTCCAGTCAACATAGCTGGGACACGATGAGGAACATCTGTCTGATGTTGCTTGATAAAACTTCCTGCCTGGGAGACTCTAAACGCCAGCATCCAGCAATGAAGAAACTGAATCAGCTGCTGTCTTGCTGTGTAAAGCATTTTTTCCATGCTAGATCTATTCCAAAATTAGCCCCAACCAGTCCATGACAGAAAACAAGACCCTTCTTCGTACAATGGGAAGTGACACACAGAGCCATTGGCAATGAGCAGTTGAATGAATCATCCTCCTTCAAATAGACCCAGGGTACAAGTGTCCACAGAAATAAGACCAATGGATCCCCTGGGAGCTCAGTTCCTGCCATGTCTTTAATATGTCAAAGGGCAGTTAGAAAATGGTTGTAGACATTCCCACCAGAGGCAGAGACCGTTCACTTGGGGGTGAGATCTGCTCACCACACATTTACTTCAGTTTTGTACATTTGCCTTGTGCTCACCTGTTTGTAAAGCAGCGTTGCAAGCGGTCAAGCTTTTCTTTTGCCCTTGCCAGGGCTATTACCTTTGCAACAGGCTGCAGGTTGGGAGGCAGCTCTTGGGCAGAAGTATTGCTTAGCGATATTCAGACTGTGGCATGTTTCAGGAGGTACCCTGGGGCGGGACGCCGAGTTGGAAAGGCAACGCACTACTGCAGATGAGGAGATCTCAGAACGGGAGGTGGTGAACGGTGAACGTTCCCCTCTTTGCCCACTCGTCCATGCTGGAGGAGCAGCTTTGCCCCCTGCACCTCACCCCCTCCAGCTGCTGAGGCTGCCTGGGGCTGTGCTGCAGCTCTGCCCAGGGGCTGGCACCCATGGGAACCTTCTTCTCCTCCTGCAAGAGGATCTCTGGAGAGGCACCGCACAGACACACAAGCTCCTGTTACTTTCATGTGTGGAGAAAAAGCACTTCAGGCCCTGTCAACAAGACTCTTGGTTCCACTCCTGCAAAAATTCCTTTTTGGAAGAAAAACGCTGCTCCCTCTGCCCTCCTGCCATAACTCTCTTCTGCTTTAGAAAAATGGAAAATATTCAAGTTGCATTCAACCCTATTGAGCAGCACCTTTTGGTAGGTTACAACACAAGCTCCTTAAAAGATATTTTTTTAAGAGATCAAGAAAGAAACAAGAGAGAACACACCATCTATTTACGCGTTAAATGTGGGATGGTTTAGGGGAAGCGAGAAAGTTTTCAGTGTCTGTAATCTAGGCTAGCCTCAAGTTCAAGTTCCCTCTGACAGCACAAATTAATTACTGTTAGATCCGGTCTAAATGAGGGCAAAACTTGACTCTAGATAATAATTTTAGCAGACATAAAGAACGGGCAGTGCTGGAACAACTTGATGACAGCACATTGACAGAGAATTAACAGAACATCTCTGCCCCGGCAGTTCATAGCACAGTCCCTTGCAAGCCTCACTTCTCCTCAGAAATCAAAATAATATCAATGCAAAAAAATACAAACTAGTCAATTATAGCAAGTCCACCCGAGATATGAAGAGCAGCTCCAGCCTAACGTCTCTTTGTGGGCTCATCAAAGTCATTCTAGCAGATGGTAAATCGAACATGTGCCAGGAATTTCAAACACTCCTCAGGAAGTTCATCTAAATCATCAGTAGACCATTTGCATTTAAAACAGAGCAAACCCTGTTGCCCAAATGTGACCCAGATAATGTTTCTGACATGTTTACCTATTTGGATGATATTCGAAAATTTCAATTCCATCTATTCATGGAGATCCAGGATTCCTGCAGAGCCTGAAAAATATACACAAAACTGAATTCCAGAGTACAATATAATAATAATAGTAAAAAAAAAAAAACACCAAACAACAAAAAAAACCAAAACCCCAAAACCTGCTGTGCAGTAGTTTTACTTGAATTGCAGAGCAACGCCTGCAACCGACTTGCAGCTCACTTGCTTTTGCTGGTAAGTTCATTGCTGCTGCTTTTCTGTGTAGAAAGGGGGACTCATCTCTGTTGCATCTTCCTGAGAATGAGATGCAGAAGCCACAGTTAAGTAAGATATAGGCTAGACTGCTGGTAGCTCTGGAGAAACATGAGAAACAAAAACGATGGCAACAGCATTGCAAAGTTGGTTGACTCTTACCTCCTGCTGTTCAGCTCCCAGACCTGTAAGCATTGTTAAATCCTCAGTAATTTCTGCAACAACTTGGAGCGAGATGAGCTCAAACCACCTGTGCATGACCAGGCTATGACTTCTTCTTCCAAGCAGCATGGGAAGTGGGAAGAAGGGATTCATTTTGAAGACCAGGATTTAGTCAAAACCAGATCACTGCAAAGTGCTCTTCAAAGGGCTGAAATGTCAGAGCCCTCTGAAAACATGGCATGTGGATCTCCAGTCATCAGAAGGCGTTTGCCACAGGGGATGTGCTAGTTTAGCCCTGTGCAGACCCCACCAGCAGCCTACACACGCACGCCATGGCATATGCTAATGCATTTCTTTACCCTGCAAAGACCCAGATAAGCAGAGGCCCTGGCAGAGCTGCTAAAACTGCTTATGAGCATTGTACTCCGCAGTTTCCCCTCCTCCTCACACCTTGAATACATTGCTCTGCTTTCCATCTGATGAAGAGAAATGGAACGTTTCCCTTGTGAGCCATCTGGGCTGGTGGGAGTTGCGGTGCCGGCAGGGCTGTGGTGTGGTGCTGGTGGAGGTAACCACACGGGACTGAGTGTATGTATGTACCGTTTTCCCTTGGGCTGATCCCTGGCTGTGGGTTTCTTTGCCCTCCCAGAACCCAAACGTGTTCAGGCTGTGCTGCCAGCTTGCCTTGGTCTCTCAAGGTTTTTCCAATGCCACACGTGGCTAGCAAGGACAGGATAAGGTACGGAAGAGAAAGGAATAGGGCAATAGGTGCAACAAAAAGGACTCGTTACCAGCCGAGATCTTGGGCTGCACTTCAGACATAGGACAGCCACGAGCCTTGTTTGTGTCCTAGCTCGTTGCATTTGACTTTCATAGCCCAGCACTTAACAAGCGGCTGCTGAATGCCTAATGGAGTAAGTACAGTTACTGCTGGGCAAATTCACAACTGCTTTTGTCTACCAGGGCGGTTTTTGCCTGGCACGGTAACAGCTCTGGAGGTCCCAGTCATAATTACACAGATCCCACAATAGCCAGCACACACTTGGCACTTAGGGAGTGAAAAATATCTCCATTAAGTTGCTGTCATGTGTGATCTGGGGGACTCCTGTGCGAGTCTTCAAACCTCCTTTGGGCCACCTTTTCAATGAAGGATGCAGGGCATCCCAGCTCATCTCCCAAGGGAATAAGTGAGTCTCTAGAATGGCAGACAAATCCCTAACTTGTGGGTTCCCCCCCAGTTTTAGGACAACTTTGCTCATCTAGTAAGTTGGCCCAAAGTTAGGTGCAGAGCTGTGAACTTGCTCACGAGCGTCGCCTTCGGGGCGGTCCTGTCCTACCCCTTCATGACTTCATCTGCCCCCAGGATCACAGCTTGGTGCCACCTTTGTGTTCCAACTGCAGCCTGGCAAGTGGCAAATGTTGTTACATGATCCACCAGCTCAGCCAGGTCTAATTCAGCAATTCAACTAGAACTTAGCTACTTGCCCAGGTGAAGCAGGTGCTTGGATGCCTTGGGGGCTTACTGAAAAATAATGCAAATAACCTGCAGCTGGGAATCCCCCAGCCACTGACTTTTACCGACATTTCAGTGAAGTGCATTGGTGAAACAGATTCAGAAAGACACATGGCGTTTTTGGACTTTGCTGTGTGCTTCAAAGACACCGCAAAAACCCAAAAGGAATAGTGCAGGGCCACTAGTGTTTTATCCACTCTGTGTTCCTCCATCTTCAGCTCAATGTTTCTGGATGCAAATTGATGTTAATGGAAAGGATGATGTCCGTAACAGCAGAAAGAAGAGTGCTCCTGAAAGAGCTTGAGTTTCAGAGTCTAATGGGGATATAGTTTTTACCTCACCTGCTACTTACAGTCATTCCAAAGCTGAGCAGAGGTGGAACATCCTCCCCATCATGTTGGGTTGGGTTCTGCTGGGCTTCAAGACCTCAAGACTGCGGGGCTGGCTTGCTTTGTTTTTCAGAGCTTAATGCCAGACTTTCTTTGGCGAGTAATTTTCACATTTGAAAGAGTTCTCCAGCTAAAAGAGAAAAAATATGCAAGCATAATGTGTTTCAAGGAGCAGCAGCAATCTACAAAGATGCTTAAAAATAATTAAGTAAAATAAACTTTATCTTAATAATTTAATTCAGGGGAGTAAACAAAGAGCATTTGCTTGTAACACCCTGTCATGTTCAACATGCAATTTTTCCATAACTCTTTTCTGATGGGTTGCATGAGAGCTTGGATGCAAAGTAGCTGCGTGGAGATGGAGAAGATCCTTCAGGAATTGCTTTGCATGTGGAAATGAATTTCAGTTCAGCCACTTCAGGACATTTTTTTTTTGTTTACTTTCCACTGACATGAAATCAGCCGCGATTGCATCGCATGCGGGATTGGTTAGCCAGTTACATAATGCTTAATAAATCCAAGAGAAATAATATAAAACACATCACCCAGTCTGGGAAGAGTAATAGTGTCTCAGCCAGTGCCACTAACCCACCCGGACCAGGCATCGGCAAAGCATCTGAACCACTGCTGTGGGGATGCAGGGTTCTGCTGCTGTATCGTAGATGTGATTAGGAAAAATGCTTGTAGCGTCTTTAAAAGCCTTGAAGATAGATAGATTGCAGACCTTGTGTTAATGGTAAGGGTATATCGAAAAGCAGAGCTCATGCGGCCCTGGCGGGGGCAGCTCACCCCGTCCTGAGGCAGGCACGTGCCCGTGCACCCAGCTCCAGCTGTATCTGCTGCTTGCGTAAGGGATTACTTCACCCTGTTAATTTTCCTCCGAGTACTTCATAAAATCGTAACGGCCCTGTAAACAGAAAGAGCAAGATTTAGTGACTAAATTATTTACCACAGATTATTTCCACAGTGGCGTGTTGAGAGGAGAGGACATTTTGCTGAGACGTCGGTGCTGGTGGTCCCCAGGCAGGGAGAAGGAAGGGAGACAACCCAGGACAGGGCTGCCAGGCTAAACACCAAACAGCGGTGCTGACTTCCACCCAAAACCACAGGGTGTGCAGGGGGACGGCAGGTACCTCGGCTCTGCAGTGCTGTGCCGCAGCTCTCCCAGGACAGCTGCCCAACCCATGGGTGCACCGCACCGAGCACACGCCACTGCTTGCACAGCCCAGCTCTTCTCCTCCTTTCCCTGCCTGCTCTGCTCCCCCACTTTGCTTCTAGTCCCAGGGAGACCTGCTGTCGCCTTCACCCACGCTGTGGTTAAATGCCAACAGAGGAAAAGCTAGGGATGAAGGGGTTAATTACTACAGGCTCAGCGCAAGCCAAGCCTGTAAGTGACTCCCTATTGCTGTTTCGAAAAGAGGCTGCCTGGAAAGGGAAAGGGGGGGGGGGGGCGGGGAGAAAAACAGGTTTACTTTACAACCATCATTATTTCATCTGCAGAGTTTATACAACGGAAAATAAAAGCCAGGGTATGCAAAGTCAAATCATTTCTATTTCATTAATGGTATAGAAATTGTTTTGGGTTTATAGGGGAAAAACAAATGTGAACTTGATGTGTGTGTGTGTGTGTGTGCACGCATGTAACTCCCTTCATTGCAAAGGGCAGAGCAGTGAAATCCAGAAATAAAAAATGACTCAGAGGCCGTAGGATCTATGAGTCAGTTGAGCTGTTGTTGTTTTTAAACACAAGCAAGAGCACAATATGGCAGATAATTGCCTGTGCAGCCCTCCCGTCGCAGGCGTCCCTGCCAGCCCACCCCAGTGGCCAGCACCCTGACCTCTGCAACACAAACGGGGGCCCAGAAGGATGGAGCATGGGTTGTCCCAGCAGGAGCAGCTTTGTGGCACAGAAAGTGAAATCTGGGGGAGAAAACTTGAGATGTCCCAAAGGGGAAGCATCTTTCTGCAGGTGGAAGAGAAGGATTCCTGGCATTGTACGATTTCAGTGCCTTGGGCAGGACCGAGATGGGCTGTCACAGCGGACAGAGGAAACGAGCGGATCCGAGGGCAGATGGAGGAGCGAAGACTAACGCGGGGTTGGGCACACTCCCCCTGCCCTTGCCTGCAGGCACAGACATCAACTGACTGAAATCAAAGAGAAACCAGTCTGGCCAAATCCTCCCCAGAGTGCTGGGCATCACCTCACTGGCTCCTGGCCCTGCAGCTCACCCGGACAGTGCCAGCTTTGCTGGGGCACGACCCCGGGGTACCTCTGTAGGCAAGGTCCCAATGCCCCGTGAGCAGCCATTGCACTGGCGGGCAGACAACTGGCGAAAGGTACCCAAGGAATACCGAAGATTACCAAAGCAGGACAGACAGTATTCTGTAGAGCTCTTCTCTCCCTGGGGTGAAGTTAGATCATAATGTAATTTAAGCATCTGAAAGAGATTGGAGAAATCTGCTGGTACGATCCATACCCAATTTACTTTGCAATGGGACTAAGCAGTATTTGCTAAACACTTAATTTAAAGGGATATTTTCACAAAGGAAAAATAAGTGGTGGAATAAGTCAGTTACCAGCCTGTTTGAAGAAGGTCCAAGTAAACCAGAAATGTATACTGCATGTCTTTCTGGCACTGGGAAGCACTGATGTCTAAGGCAATCAAAATCAGTCCTTTTTTATTCACCAGGAAACATTACTGGCTCATTCCTCACTCCATACTGTACTCTGCCAAGTACAGTATTTATTATGCAGGACGATATGGGACCACATACCTGAGGGCAGATCCTGGTCTTCTGAACCAAATGCAGCCTGAGCACTCCCAGGTTTTCTGGGGGAGCCAGGGGCTTGTGCCTTGCAGGGGCAAAAAATGGGGTAATAAGGTTTTTTATCTCCATTTGGTCTGCTCTACCTCTCCTATGAAGATGAAGATAACAGTGTTTGTAAAATGCATAGGTGGAGAAAAGCAGCCCGACACTAAAAACCTTTCTGGTTCAGCAGCTGAAGGTAGCACCAGATCCCACTACTGGAGAACAGAACTGCGCTGCGGGAAGCCAAACTGCATCTGAAATCAAAGTACAACCCCCTGAGGTCTAGTTCTGGGGGGATCCTGCAGCACTGCAGGGTGCCGCAGCGAGATCAGGTGCTTTCCGACAGATTGGCTCTAACTCAAACTGGAGCTGACTGCAGGAAATCTGGGATCTTTGTTATACAGTTCATGCTGGACAATTGTAGTGGGGGCTTCTGACCCTGCATAGGATCTTCTGGAAATCAGGGACATAGGAATTACCCTGACATAGCCCATCCGTGGCACTAGTGGTTGCTTTGTGGAGGAGGCAGCGAGATCAGGTGCTTTCCGACAGATTGGCTCTAACTCAAACTGGAGCTGACTGCAGGAAATCTGGGATCTTTGTTATACAGTTCATGCTGGACAATTGTAGTGGGGGCTTCTGACCCTGCATAGGATCTTCTGGAAATCAGGGACATAGGAATTACCCTGACATAGCCCATCCGTGGCACTAGTGGTTGCTTTGTGGAGGAGGCAGCTCAGGAATAACCTGCTGATGGAGAACACCGAGTCCTGGTGTTCTCACACGGGTCAGCAAGAGAGCAGAGCCCATCAGCCCTGTGGTTGTTTTAATCTTAAAAACAAGTACCGTATATAATAGGGAAGGAATTTGTTTGTTCTCATAATAATTTTATGAGAGGCTGTGTTATTGTGCAGTCATGTCATTAGCCATGGATGAAAGCCCAAGGCAAAGCCTAATCCTAAACCAGGCAGGGGATGAAGGACGCACCGCCGAGGCCGGGCGCAGCCAGGTGGGACAGCAGGCCTCAGCACAGCCTCGGTTGCCATCAGGACACCTACCTGGGGGTTTCCAGGAGCAAAGTGGCTGCAGGGCTGAGACAGAGGCGCTCCCCAATCCCGCACCAAACTGTGCTGATTAGAGACAGTCTCAGAGCACGGCAGGTCATCTCCCAGGCCTTAGTCTCTCTGCGTGCAGAGCCCGAGGGTTACAGGCTGACCGTCCCATGTGGAAAAGATGATGCAGAGAGCTCCTGGCACCGCTGCAGTGACACCAAGCTGGGAAGCCCTCTGCAATTGTTGAGTTAGCATCAGCCCCATCCCTGGGTGCTTGGAGATACACAGAAAAGAGCAGGTAGACCTCACTGTAGAGCATTTATGACCTAAAAATGTTCAATTTTTCTTTGTCCTTGAAAAATAAAAACAATTTAAGGGCAATTTGCTACTGAAAGATGGAGCAGAATCTGATGGTCTTATAATGGAGGTCCCTCCTATGTGGCAGAGGTCCCCTTCCACCTTTGGAGAAGGAGTGCTGAGGGGATGAAGTGCCTTACATCTCACACCAAGCACCTTTCCTGAAGCCCGTCCGGTGTTTAGCTGTCACAAAACAGCATGCCAGAGAGAATATCGGAGAACTAAAACTGCTCATTCTGCCCTGCAGCAAAAATGCATTGTTCGCATGTGCCACCACTTCAGCTGTGAAGCGCTTTCTCCTTCCCTGTAACAAATGCACTGTGCCTCCACACCTGTGCACCCCTGGCTTGCTCCTTAGGGATGCACCCTCCTGAGGGACTGCAGCGTGCAGCAAGCTGGAGTCGGAGTTAGGTGGTGGATGCCCTACCTGCTCTCTGGGGCTGCACTGGTAGAGACGAGCTAATAAGCGCCCTATTTATTCCACAGGGTTCCTCCAGCTGCAGCCACCGTTGGCAGCTGAGCACCTGGCAAGCAAGCAAAAAGCTCGTCTGTTGGGCACTGACTGCTTCTGTGACTGCGGTGATAGGACTGGTATGAAATTCTTTGAGAGAGCTGGTTTAGATGACTGTCTTACGGGGGAAGAGGATGAGTTATTGACTGCGGCAATGGTGCTTCAGTGGGCCTTGCAGGTGGCCAAGCAGAGAGCGTGGATGCCCTGTGGGTAATGAAAGGCTGGAGGGCTGCCCCAACACACATGAAAAAATATCCCGGTGTCCTTGGTTTGTGGTATCACCCCTGCTGCTCTTGCAGGAGAGACTCAGGCACATTTGGAGTAATTTTTTTGTTTATTACTCTATTTGAAAATCCTCTCATATTCTCTCAGTAACCTCTCTGGGGTCCCAGTTATAGATACCAGAAGACTTGATCCCACTCTGGTGCACGAGAGAACAAGCCTTCCTACTGATAGGAAGCCAAGCTCACAGAGAGCCCACCTATCGGTGACTTCAAACCATCTTTCCATCGTTCCACAATAACTTTGACTAACTGTACTATTTATTGGCTCACATCACATCCTTATGGCTTCAATTTATTTTTGGAAAACTCAACCCACATTTAATTAGTTTATAGTTTGTTCCAAGTTTTGCTTATCCAGCTTTTTTTTTTTTTTTAAGTTTGAAGTTTGTATTTTGATGTTTAGCATTTGCCTTGGCAACATCTGGAACCCCTTTATGGAAGTGTATTGTTACTTTTACTGCTCGTGCAGCTTTATTAAATCATCCAACTATTAATATTGAAAGTGTTCATCTGGGTCTAATCAGGGCCACGATGAGTGATGTGGCAGTTAAATTGTACCTACAAGCTAATGGTTCAAGGACACAAAGTCCTGAAGAAACATACAGTGGGCTTTGTGCTCTTCTTTTTAGCTTCCTAGGAGGAGGAGGAGGGAGGGAGAAAGAGATATTCTTGCTCTGACCTTTCTTGCAGAGCAGATAACAGAATTGCAGCCTGAGCTAGTTTAGAACAATTTGTCTCCAAAGAATTTTGTCCAGTTACCACTATATTTCTGGATCTTGTTTCCATATTTAACTCTTTCATCTGCCGTGGCTTCTCTACTCCACAGTGCAAACAGTTGCCAAGTCAAGATCCCCACCACGCACACCAGTACAAAACTGCCAGGGCTGACATTTTGCTCTGAGACCTCAAGCAAACCCTTGATATAAATAAGTAAATAACATACCTGGTGGGTATAAATGCATAAATAACAAACCTCATCGCTCTTCTACATCAGCGACATCTACAGCTTGGATTTGTCTGTTTGCTTTCCCTCTGCAGGGCCCCAGATATCCCTGGGATGATGGTGCTGAGCCCATCCATGGTCCTGCACTAGCACGCTGCCAGCACAGCATGAGCTGGGGCATGGGTGGGTTGAGCTGAAGGGGGTGAAAGAAGAAATATGGCAGCAACACCACCGGAGCACAGCCCTGAGCGTAGTAGGGCTGAGTTTTGGGGGCAGAAGCTAATTTACCTTAAATTCTCTGTTCCCATGTGATAACACCTGCAGAGTTTGTAGAGCGTGGTGGCCGTTGCCGTTGATCGAGAGCCCCGTGCAAATGCTGGGTTTCATTTTCTGATGCACCTCCAAGTCTCTCATCCTCAAGAGGAGTTTTGCCTGAGATCCTGCGAGTCCTGCCCCAGCAGAGTGAAGCAGGGAGGCAAGGGTAGCTCACAGCAGCTGCAGGTGCTTCAAATCCCAGCTGAAGCTGTGATTGTGGCAGCTAACCCTTGGATGGATGCAGGCTGTTGGATCTGTTGAGGTCACCCCCAAAATCCCTGTGCAACTTGTCAGGGCCAGAGCAGCCCTGTGGATGGGATACTGAGCCAGAGGTTGTGGGCAGCATCCTCACTGCTCTGCTCCCAGCTCCCCCGCTGCCTTGCATGACACGATCCCTGCTGAGCCACGTTCTAAGCTTCGCATGGGTCGTTTAAACCAAAATTTTCACCTTCCAGCCTTCAGATGCAAGAGGCTTCTCTTCTGCAGCCAGGTTTCCCCTCCGCCGTTAACCCTGGCCCAATGTATGAGGCCACAGGAGCTTGTAAACGATTTATTTCTGTGCAGGAGCCTTCCAGCAGCTCTTTTACAGCCATCACATGGAGGGGGGTCCAGGCCGGCACGTGAGATGCTGTCAGAGCAGGGTGTGCACCCTGGATTTGGGAAGCAGAGAAGTTTAAAATTTCTTTTTGCTACTGGCACAGTATATGCATTAAAAAGGGACTGTAGGCTCAGCTGTTGGCCATGGGCAGGTCACAGATGTGACCACCAAGAATGCGGGAGGTCCTGCAGGTTGCCCACAGATCCAGGGGTACCCGTGGGCATGCTTTTGTATCAGCAGGGCCTTGCCTGCAGGGGCTGAGGCTTCAGGAGCCACAGTCAGGGAATTTGCAATTTGTTTCTTGTTCACACTAATGGCAGGTGATGGAAAACCCCTGTGACGGCTGTTGCAGCACAGCAAACCACGACTGCCCTTTTCATAGGGGCTGAGAGCACCCAGCTCTGCTAGGTGGCTCAGGGAAGCGGCACCTGGAGAAGCATGGATGGCCTAAACCTTCAAAAACTTAGCTGCTGTAGTGCAGATTGCTACCTGAACGCTCTGCAGTGTATTTAAGTAAAAATTTATAAATATATATTTCTACAGAAGCCATTCAGTGGCTTCTTTAAAAAAAAAAAAAAAAAAAGGACATTTAGCAGCCTTAAAACAGGAAGCTTAAATTTAGCTGGGATTTATCCCTTAACCAAGCATAGTTCATTTACCCTTTGTATAAAAATAGAGAAAATTTTATGCCTGTGCGATAGATAACATACAGAGCAGTTCCACAGAGGCAGCAGTTATTCCTGCCACTGCAGCCAGATCCAGCGCTGCAGGGGCAGGACAGAATCTCATGCTGGGCCAGGGCACAGCAGGCAACAGATCCCTGAGGGATCAGCCCCTGTTGCCCCAGAGTTTGGGAATTCTCAGCCCATCATTTATTGCTGAAGACACAGATGCTCGGGGAGCTGGTGGTGAACACATTTCATGGCTTGGGCTTGTTGAATGGGCAGAGGGGAGACAAGGAGGCAGCAGAAGAGGAGGGAGCTGCCCCAGCCTGGCCATGCATCCCAACCCAGCACCTCTCCCCACCCAGGGAGGAGAATAAATAAAGTTTTCAGGCATGCAGAGATCTGGAGATGTCCCTTTTTGGGCACTGCATGCACTGAAAATGAGGGGAGACACCAATTTGAGCCTAGGTTGTAGAGAAAGAAATAACCTTCCCCTTGACCATAAACAGTAGAGGAAGCACAGAGGGAAAGCCTGGTTCTTTGCAGCTTCCCAGGCACTGCAAAGGTCTCGTCCGGCAGGACCTGCCTCGACACTGCCAGCATCTCTCCATCTCCTCTAGGCTTTGGCATAATTGAAAACACGTTTGACTGAGTAAAGGAGCAAAATGAGAGCTATAAAAAAAATGCATGGAGAAATAGGGTCAATTCAGGCTCCTTATCTACTGGTGGCACAAATTGCTGAAAATTGTGCTCATTTTTCTCCACTCTGGGCAAGCGTGGCCATGCTCATTCTCCACCACCCCTCTGCCCCTGCAGCTTGCAGTGCTGGTGCTCGCCGAAGCCTTAAGACCAACCTGTGCAAGTGGTGCGACTCCACGCCGCCGGCCTGCGAGGAGAAGGTGTGCTACAGCAACTGCAACCTCAACTCCTACTGTGAGGACCCCTACGAGATCTGCGTGGCCATATGGTAAGCGGCAATTCCTCCATCAAGGGGGGACACGAGGGAAAAAGGAGCTCATGAGGCAGCAGCTCATGGGAACACACATGTATGTACCCCTGCACTTGAATTACTGCCCGTTAAAATAATTTGGGACTTTCTCTTCCTTTTTCTTTGACTCCATTACAATTAAAACTACAATTCGCAGTAAAAAAAATTTAGTCTGCCCTATAATTAGCACCAGTTTATTTTCTAAATAAATTTAGCATTTAAGTGCCTGACACAGAGTGTGGCAAGTTTGCTGTGGGATGTCTAAACCCCCATAAACCCCTGAATTTAGCTTTACAAGCTGAACCCAAGGGCAAAACCAGCAGCCCTGACCCCCAAACTGATGATGTCCTCCTGTATCAGGCTGGTGAGACCCTGGTTCACGTGGAGGGGTACAGACAAGGTCTGCCCCCATCCAGCACATGGATGTCTGAGCTGGTACCAAACTGGGGTTTAACCCACCTCTTTCCTATCCCCTGGGAAAAGCCTTTTTCTGCTTCTGTGGGAGGTGCCTGGAAGGGAAGCACAATCTCACATTTCAGGCTAAGCTTGGCTCGGAAGAGTGCCTCCCCCAGATTTTTGGTCCCCATGAGCAAAACTGAAAAAACATCCATTTTGGGTCTGCCCAGAATGATTTTCTTCCTCTTTCCCTTTTAATTTGGTTGCCAAAGTGAAAGCCAGCCAAGCACTTATCACTAGGCTTTATCTCAAACTGCTAATTAGCGTGAATGCTGTACGCCCCCCTTTTTGGTAGGAGTTTGCCTCAACATAATTGTTGCATTATGGATGTTAAAAAAAAAAAAAAAAAAAATCAAAACACAAAACCAACAAGAAACTCAAACAAACAAACAAAATCCACCCCCTGCCCCAAATTCTCCTACACATACATGGAGAAGCCACTTTAAATCCCTGGGTAGGCAATCCAGGATCTTGCTGGGTTTTCCCTTGGACAACCTACTTGTACAGGAAAAAGCAAGACCCCTGCAGCATAAATCCCCATGCCAGAAAAGCAATCCCACAGCACCAGATGGGGCTGCATCATGTATTGGATGGGATGAGGCAGCTGTGGGGTCACAAATAACCTGTTGGCTCTGCAGCTTCCCCCCAGCATCTCCCATCCCATCCTAAGATCCACCCTGAGGTTAAGATCCCTGCAGACAGAGCTCACCTCCAAGGCAGCCTTGCTGCCCATTGCTCATTTGGATCATCCGAGCTTGTCCTGCATGGGTATCAGTCACAGTGGCAGCTTTGGCCCCATGCTCATGAGCAATGTGCTCGCATCCTCCAGTGTGCCCTGTCTGGGCTGCCCACAGAGGAGGGATTGCACCCTCCTAGGACTCTTCAGCTGGAAGCGCCTCTGACAAATTACCTGGGAAACCCAAGAAAACAGGGGGAGTGCTGAAACCAGGGGACTGCACCAGGGAGAGGATGACAAATTTGGGTTCTTCCCCCTGCTTTTATGTCTGACTTCCCAGCTGACCTCAAAGGCATTGTGAAATCTCTCCATACCTTCGCCCTCCCGCTTTACACCACTAGATCTGGAAGCAGAGGCTGTCTCTGGCAAAGTTGCAATGGTCGTAGTGTCCTTCCAACACTCCCAGGAGTAGCTGCAACACTCACCAGCCTGCCCATGGCCCATGCAGGGCCAGTCATTCCCCATCACTCATCTTTGCCCCAGGACTGCCCCGCAAACCCGACCAGTGCTGGGTTATCCTGACTCCTCCAGGGAAGGCTCCAGAAACAAGGGTCAAACCCTGGCACTCTAAGAACACTTAGTTCTTAATTAGGTCTTTAATTACCCACTGGCTGATCCTCTCTATAGGAGAAGGGCTGCATCCTGGATTGCATTTCCCCAGTGGGAGCCATCCAGCCCTGACCTGCCCAGCATGTCTCACATGCCATGCCAGCAGCCTGTGTTCGCTCCACTCTGGCTTTCCAAGGATGAGAGACTCCATCACAACACTAACAGCTTCCTCCTAATCCCATCTCCAAGCTCCAGCTCCTTTCAGCTGCCACCACCTGCCCCACAAAGGGACATAACCCAGTTCATGCTTGGTCATTCCCAAATCTGCCTGAGCACCCCAGTTTAAGGATGTCCACCAATTGCTCCCCAAACCACTTCCCTCACCGAGCGGGTGGAGATGAAGCCAACAAGAGTCCAACAAGGATGATTCCACCATGCGCCAAAAGAAGGGAGCTCCCAGCACTGGGACACGGCTGTGCTGGTCCCTCTAGCCAAAGCCCCCTTGTGCTGAGCCAACACTGCCCGAATTCAGTTTGGAGTTTTCCAGCAAAACAAGAGCCCTGTGCTTAAGGAGCTGGATGACAACCAGCGCTAAACCCATCCTTTTGCTCTACATGTGACACTTTTCCACGGCTTTCACGGGAGCCCAATCAAGGTGCTGCTGAGCCAAAAACGTGGTATTTGAGGACCTAACCCAGCTGCTGAGCACTGATGGTTAAAGGAGCTCTAAGGACATTAGCACTATGGAGCTAAACTTGGTGCTACGAGCCACATTTCAGTGAATAACTGGAGTTTTGTAAATGAAACATTTTGTAAATGAGACATTTTGTAAATAAAACCTGTTCTCCCTGTGCTCGCTGAAGGCTTGCGCGCAGTTAAATGCAACACAGGCACTCGGCTATTTTGCATCTTCACTCCAGAAAGGGAAAAATCTCTTGGGAAGTCTTCACCAGCCCAGCTCCCATCTCTCAGCTGGTGGGAGGGATGTCTCGGTCTTCCCCAGCTGATGTTATGACCATCTCTGATGCAAGGAGTGTTAGACAAAACTGAAAAACACACAGTGTTTTTTTTAAAAAAGGCAAAAATAAAAAGCACGCCCGTCCTTTCTTTTCAGACCAAATTCCCTAGTAATGCCAAGAAATTACATTTTTACTTCCATCTTAATTATCTAAATGAAAATAAGGAGGAGCTCTGACTTACTTGCCATCGCATCCCTGATTGTGCCAAGCCCTAGAGCTCCTCTGCCCCAGACCTGCTGAGGACTGGAACATCAGCAGCCGACACAGCAGGTTTCATTTGCAGTTGCTCGGTGTCTGAAGCCATGGTATAAACTCAGGCACAGCCCCATGGTCAGGGAGTTGTATCGCCTTCACGTTATAATTTGGCAGCTCCAAATGTCAAGCTGTTTCTAGAAATAGCCCCAAGCAGTGACTGAAGGGCTGTACTGCCACAGGTCACCGGGGGCAGGAGCAAATGGTCCTGCAAGGACAGGGTGTGACAACCAGCAATTAGCCAAGAGAGAGCCCAGGGGATGAGGCAGCACGTACGGGCTCCACCTGCACGCACGGGTGGAGAGGAGCGGGAGGGAAGCACAAGCCAAGCATCACTAGCGAGCGGGTGTTTCAGCGTCCGCATCCCTTCTTCTCTCCCCTGCACAGGTGAAATCTGGGCAGCAGAGACCCCAGGTCCTGCTGAGGCAGAGATGTTATGACTTGTATTGCAGCAGAGGTGACATACAACGTGGCACCCTTGTTTTGGAGGGCGGCTTCCTTAGGGACCATACAGCCCCAAAACCTGCTGGCCTAGCAGCTGGTGTTAGTAAAAGAAGAATTTTGCCTCAGATCACATACAGGGCACTTAGCCTTAGGGTTGGCACTATCTGATCCAAGGCGTGATTATGAGCTGATAATTATCTATTAGAAACAGTCAGTCCCTGGCTCACATCCTACTACTGGCATGTGCTGCACATTTCACCATTTGGAAGAGACAAAGGGCGTTAACAAAGCCCCTCCAAAGCACACGTAATTAGAATTACACCAGAGCTGCCGCAAACAAGTTGTTCCCTAAATGGCTTAAAATAAATGATCTTAAAACCAAGTTTAAGATGACACACAGGTGACACAAAGACTGAGCCCGCTGGGCTAACACTGTGTCGGTTCATTTGGCACACGCAGGAGACAGGACAACGAGAGCATCAGGATCAGCACGCTGTGCCACAACCCCCACCGCCCCATCGAAAACCTCATGGTCCCCAACTACAACACGTCGCGCTGCATCATGACCCACCAGCCCAGCGAGGACGGCATCATCTACATCTGTGGCTGCGTGGACGAGCAGGAGTGCAACGATAAACTGATCTTTGAAAACCACACCAACGGTGAGTACTTTTGTTAACGCTATTTATGGGGGAGAAGGACCCGACGCTAAGGACAAATAGTTTCTATTTCCAGTAGAGTAGGAGATGCGATGCCAGGAGGAGCTCTTTCAGAGTTTTGTTTGACCTCCCTATATAAAAGCTACGTAAAATTTGTACCCCACTATCAAGCCCGGTATTTTGTCTGTGGCTAAACCATCTCTCCCATCAATGCCTCCAGCCTTGGTCTGGAAACACGGATGGAAAATCCACTGTATCTCTTGGTAGGCCGTGCCCTTGAGCGTAGGGCAAGTCAACCAAGGAACCCAAAAGCTGATGTAACCCAGCGTGAGTCAATGCTCTGAAAGCTTTAAATAAATCGTGTTGGAGTAAATCCTTCCCCGGCACACCCACGGGAACCGCTGGCATCCACCACGGCCTGCAAGCCAGAAAGGTGCTGGTGCTGGCCACGGGGCTCAGCACACGGCGGTGCCTCCCCTGCTGTGCTCCTGGGCATTTCTCTTGGGCAGGGGCATCCAGAGCCACCCCGGTGCTGCACACACACGTGAGCATGGCTTGGCAGGCCTGTAGACACTTCTGCAGATGGCTGGAGATCCAACAGAGGCTGTAAATCCGCAGGAGGGAAAACTAAAAGGCAGCTTGTTTCTGTACCTCGGGAGAGTCGTATGCTTTCAGAATGCTTCCAGCTAGATGCCGAGCCTTTAGAGGCTTGTCCAGACCTCCCTAAATCCAAATGGACCAGGTTTATCCAAGTGCCCATCAAGAATGTGACCCGTAACAAAAGCAAAGTGAAACCCCCTCAATTTTCCATAATTACAGAACGAGATGCTGAAAAAGAGCCTAAGCAGAACCTGCAAGTCAGCGGCATAGCTTCTCCCACAACATGAGGAAAAAAGACAAAAATCACATAAAATGCAAATTCTCAGAACAAACAAGCCACTCTTAATGAAGGCAAACGATGCTAAATTTGGCAGTTCTTTCCTGCTTCCTGAGCCAAACATAACAGGTACACACACTTCTAGGGAGAGATAGTCAAATCCCAAAGCTGGTGCTGGGATATGTAATTTCACACAAAAATGACAACTGGCTCATTGGAAATGCCACCCCCACCGAAGGCTTCCACAAACGGCCTCCTCCTGCCAGCCAAGCCCCTAAAGTGCTGAAACTGAGCGCCAGGGCAGTGCAGCCCTTCAGCAGTGGTCTCCTCTCCGATTTGGTTTGGGGGCCACCTTGGCAAGCCCCACCCCCAAAGACCCCATTCTTTACATCCTTTACTTCTGCTTTAAGGGAATTTAACATTTTAAATATTAACTTACCATCATCCTCAATGGTATAGACAACTGCTGAGCAGAGAAACATCTAATACAGACGAGCACTTCTCCAGCAGCTGAGGCAGGCAGGTTTTTTCCCATTTCTTGATTTCTTAAGCCCTGCTTTCAGGTCTGGGCTGCTGGGAGGCACTGCAGGGGACCCCTTCAGAGCTCAGAGACTACCCTAACGAACACCCAGCGGCACCATTTCCTAAAGCCACGCGAGCAGGAGCTTAGCAGACACCTTGGGAAGATGCTGGGTAGGGCTGAGCATGCAGAGTCCTCACCAGCCCTGCGCCGGATGAACCTGGCCCTGGAGGTCCATCTGCCCTCAGCAGAGAGGGAAAGACCCAGGCAGCCATGCTCAGCAAGGTGGAAGTTTACAGGCCTGTAGTTATCGCCAGAGCAGCTACAATTTGCTCTCCACAGAAGGGGTTTAGGCTGTGCTGCAACCCCTCCGTATCAAGGGGCTTGTGTGGCGAAGGGGCATCCTCATGAAGGAATTTGCTGCAGTTGTGTTATCGTCCCCTTTTCAGGACTCGTGCACGCAACTCCCTTAAAAATATCTTCTTTCTTCAGAGTTTCAAAGATGGGACCTTAAGCAGCGGGTAAATCCATTAAAGCAGTAGGTGATATCCAGGCCTAATGCTTTCCAAAATAAACATATTCCTGAGTTAGTTATTGATTTATATCAGTTTAGGTTGATCTTGTGGTTTGAACCTGATGCCTATTTTAGAAACGCTTTCACAGCCTTGCAGAAATTAGCTGCAGCACATTTTTTTGAAATTTGCCAAGGAAAATAGCTAAATGCTCTGTTTTTCCAGAACCTGAATTATGATCTGCACACACTGAGGTCAAGCAGCGAGAGTTTTGCTTATGGAATGATTCTTATCCCTCTTCCCCTGGGTTATTATACTTGGCAGAAAAACCTCTGAGTAAGATTTTACTTGAATATCTCTACTGAAGTCAGCATGTTTATTCCAGGAATCGCAAACATCAAAGGATCAGACAATTATATGTTGTGTGAGGGCTACGGCTTTTTGTGTGCCTCGTCCCCCCTCCCCAATGATCTGAAGGCTGACAGGGGTTTAAAAGAAATAAAGCAAAAGCAGCCATGCCTGGTCAGTTGACAGGCGTTGGCACTGTAACGCGGTGACGGAGATGCCAACGCTGGCAGACAGCGCTGAAACGATGCTCCTTTACACTAATTATCATGCAGAGCGTCCCAGCTCTCCCCAGGGCCTGGTGATCCTGCAGGATGTCTGCCCCTGCCAGCGTCCCTCCTGGCTCTCCCTGCACACAGGGGCCCAGCAAAGCCCCAGCCCCAAACCCCCTCGGAGGTTCACTCTGAGCCTCACCCTGGCTTTATCACTGCTATGTCCACCCCGGCTCCCTGCACTGCGAGCGCAAGCCGTGCTGAAGGGCAGCCGAGCCGTTTTGGCGGCAACGTCTCACAGGCCCCACCAGCCAGCCCAGCACCCTGAACCCTCACCTGATAAACGGAGCTAAATCTGAGACCTAAACCGAGCAGCCCCCTTAACTGCCTATGCCTGGGTGTGTTGCGGGGATGGGCTTTGTGCACAGCACGCCTTGCAGCCCCGCGAAGGGCTGCACTTCATTAACGGCTTCACATATTTTCCGCCTCCGCGTGATGAAAACGAGCTGTCGCAGACCCACGGCGGCAGCGCCCTCGCCTTTGCTTTCCTCCCTGCAGGCTACTCCATGCTGCAGAGCAAGGAGGTGATCCCGGTGGCCGCCATCAGCCTCCTGCCCCCACTGCTGGTGGCCGTGATGATCACGGTGATATTTTACCTCTGCCGCACGCAGAAGCAGCGCAAGAGAGCCAAGGCGTGGGGTGGGAAAGCGGGACAGCCCCCGGCACTGCCAGAGCAGGGGAGGTCGGCCGAGCGGGAGGAGAAGTTATCCGTGCTGATGGATGAGGGCCCGGCCTGTGCCGGCCCCACCAGCCGCCCCGCCGAGCTGCTCCCCATTGAGCTGGACGAAATGGTGGGCAAAGGGCAGTTCGCGGAGGTGTGGAGGGCCAAGCTGAGCCACAGCCGCTCGGGGCAGTACGAGACGGTGGCTGTGAAGATCTTCCCCTGCGAGGAGTACTCTTCCTGGAAGAACGAGAGCCAGATCTTCACTGACACCAGCCTCAAGCACGACAGCGTCCTGCGGTTCCTCACTGCCGAGGACCGGGGCACGGGGCCGCGCCGGGAGTACTGGCTCATCACTGCCTACCACAGCCGCGGCAACCTCAAGGACTACCTCTCCCACCACGTCCTGAGCTGGATGGACTTACAGAAGATGGCGGGCTCCCTGGTGAGCGGGGTGGCCCACCTCCACAGCGACTACACCGCCTGTGGCAGGCCGAAAATCCCCATCGCCCACCGGGACATCAAAAGCACGAACGTCCTGGTGAAGAACGAGCAGGAGTGCGTGCTCTGCGACTTCGGCATTGCCATACGCCTCGACCCTTCCCTGACAGTGGATGACTTTGCCAACAGCGGGCAGGCAAGTATGACCCACCAGCCCTTCCCGAAGGTGACCCTTTGCAAACCACCCTGGTCGCCTTGAGGCCAGAGTCCTCGCCCACCTCGCTAATGCTTCTCTCCTCTTTGTGGGCAGGTGGGCACCGCCAGGTACATGGCCCCAGAGGTCTTGGAGTCCAGGGTGAACCTGGAAGACCTGGAGTCTTTCAAGCAGATGGATGTCTACTCCATGGCCCTTGTTTTATGGGAAATGGCCTCCAGATGTGAAGTGGTAGGAGGTAGGAACGTCACACCAGGGTGGCCGCACATCTTTTTGCTTCCCTTCCTCCCCATACAGGGACATGGCTCACTTCCATGTCCCCATCAGTGGCACAGGGGTGGCTCGAGTCTCTGTAGGACTGCTAAGAGCTGGCAGCAGAACTGTGTGCTGTGGCTCAAGGGGGCTGGCTCTGTAGCCAAGGAGCAGGACAGGACCCCCGGGGGTCATCTGGCCCAGCCCCCACTCAAAGCCAGCCAGCGCCCAGTCTCATCCCAGTCAGCACTGGCAATGCAAAGCAAACCAAGCAGGACGAGCCAAAGGTGCTTCCCCCTCCCCAGCCACAATTTTCCAGACAACACCAGAGCTTATGTTGCAACGGACACTCGCAAACTCCAGTCTCTGACACAGCCACGTCCCCCCTCACTTCCCAGAGCCACATCCTGGCATCTGAAATTGCTTGTAGCAAAACATTTAATTAACTGCTGTTAGCCGCTAGCTGCCTTTCTGCCTGCTCCCCGCTTCAGAGCTCTCCAGTTCCTTCCCTATCCTACCCACTTGCAATCCAAGCCCACAGAGCTGCAAGAAGCTTCAACCTTAGGCGAGAAAGCCACCCTGCACACCCCACACTCGGTGGTGGGAGACCCTCGCCTGACTCAGATGCCCTGTGCATCCTCTGTTCCCAAGCCAAATCCCACACCATCCCTCCCCCCTCATATTTCACCTGCATTCACATCTGGGCAGGAGCTGGCAGAAACCAGGGTGGCCTCTCACCTCTGCAACAGGGAGTTTCTCCTTGGTCTCCCACAGCATGGGGTTGCTCTTCTGGAAGGGCCATTTCTCCTTTAATGCGATCCGTGCCCGCAGCAGGTATCCAAATGCTGGTACCGTAGTCACCTCTCCCATCTTTCACCAGTGCAACACATTGTACCTGCTTAAAATATGTCTCACAAAGACAGACCATGTCCTTTGTAGTGCATCGCTTGGGTTCAGGAAGGTGGTCATATGGTTCCTCAGTCCTGTCTCTGAAAACAATCTCTATATGAAAAACCAGGGCTATGATTCTATGTTCAAATTCTAAATTGTTTCCAGATCAGTTTATTTTTGCAGACTGATAAAAAAAAAAATATCTATTCTCATCCGGTGGACCATGCAAAGCAAAGCAGTGAATGCATTCAAAACATCCTGTAATGCTGCTGGTGTTTCCTTGCAGAGGTAAAGAATTATGAGCTGCCTTTTGGGTCAAAAGTCCAGGAGCAGCCCTGCGTGGACACCATGAGGGACATTGTGCTGCATGGCAGAGGGCGACCCGAGATCCCAAGCAGCTGGCTGGTGCATCAGGTAAGCTGGGAGTAGCTGGTTCAGAAAAAAAGCAACCTACATTGTCCCCCCTCACTAAACCAGCCCCAAAAATAAGATTATAAAGCTGTCATCAAAGCAAAAGTGTGCAGAGCTCCTGGGCTCTATTTCCAGCTCCATTTTGGCTGGCTGATCCCACGTTAAGCCCTACAAGACCCATTTGACCCTGAAAGGGTTGTCAAGTATTGGAACAGGCTGCCCAGGGAGGTGGTGGAATAACCATCCCTGGAGGTGTTTAAAAAACATGGATGTTGTGTTTAGGGACCTGGTTTAGTGGCAAGTTACAACTGGGCAGTCCTGGGTTAACGGTTGGACTCTGTGACCTCAAAGGTCTTTTCCAACCTCAATGATTCTATGATTTCCCTGGTGGGAATAAAATCAATAGCCATGATCAGGAAGCATTACAAACGCCAAGTGACACAATGAAGTTATCTTGAGGATAACAGCAAAATGGAGCATTTCAGTGCAGGTTCCTCTCATAAAAGAGCAAATCATTTGAATCCACCCCACTCCTGCCCTAACCATGGCATCCAGAAAACTCTAGCTCTGAAAACAGGCAGTCCCTTGCGCACAGCCATCTCTCAGCAGGGACCGAGGGGAGGAAGGTGCATCCAGCCTTCTGCCTGCTTGGCTGTGCAGGTTCCAAGGTCAGAATTACCTCTAATATGGGAGGCTGTGACTTGGCATGCGAGAAGACTGCCACTTCTACAAGGGAAAGCAAAACAGGAAGCATCTCCCTGGAGTGAAACAACCAGGAAACACGTGAAGCTGAAAGCAGGGAACCTGCTCAGCTCGAGTCTTGCCAAGGGGAAGTTTTTCACCAGCCTTCAGCTCAGAAGGTCTGAAAGCAAAGGATTTCAGGACAGAAGGCATAACCCAGTGCTCTAGAATAGGAACACTTCAGCAACAATAAGATGTGCTCTGTTAAAACCACCCACAAGGACACCCCAAATCAGCCAGCTGCAGAAACACAGCCACCTTATAGCCTTGACAGGGTCCTCTCTCCCTCAGGTCCATACTTTCTTCCACGCATTGAGGACACAAGGGGTAAGAGCCACACTGACCGTGATTTTCAAATCTTGCCCGACTCTGGTGCTAATTAAATTTCACGTGTCTTGTGGAAAAACACCATCTGCTGATCAACGATTCGGTACATCTGAAAAACAAGCTGAAACTTTGAGCCTGCTGGCTCACAGAGCCTCGCAGCGTTCAGCGCATCGCTTTGCAGTGTTCACCCACAGAACACCCTGCTACTGCTCCCACTCTGCCTGGATGGCACATAAAGCCAGGCTTTTCAAAAGGAAAGATAAAATTCTCAGGAGGCCATGTGTTCCCTACGCCACCTCCCCTCAAAACCACGTTTGTCCAAAGACTCACAACTGACCTGACCAACCAAGGCTGCAAACAGCATCAAATGAACCTGTGGTTTCTGCTGGACCATCAGTAAGTTTATCAGTTGGCCAGCCCACTTCTGAAGTTCGCCCAGCCTTTTTCCTTGATGAAGGCACACACAGGAACTTCAGTCACCACTGCTACATATTGGAAGCCTTTGAGTATTCATGTCGGACGTTTACCTCCCAGGGTCTCCCATAAACTTTGAAACCACAGGAAAAAAATAGAGGCTTGGGTTCTCAAAAGTCACACTCAGATAGAGCCTGGCCAGAACTGCACTGTTTGCTGAGCTGAGGACGGGCTGATTGCAATTCCCTCCGAGAAATAACGTTACTGTAGTTGGGTTGGTTTAGCATGTAAACAGAGCAAGGCTTCTAAGGGAGTAACTTTTATTAGAGCACCTGACATTCACTGGGGAAGAGGAACAGAAAAGCCGTGTTGTGCTCCTGAAAGTTTGCCTCCAACTAATCTTAGCTGATCCGATAAACATCTCCTTACCGGCCTAGCTTTATATGATTTTTTCCAGGCATTTTGCAGCCGATCTCTGCAGGATGAGGCATAGGGCAGCACCATCTGCTGGGAAGCATCAGAAAGCCACCGGTTTGTGCCACTCCTGGGGTCAACAGGTTCCTGTGGACAGAAGCGTTGGGTGACACCAGGAAAGGGTGACAAATTGCTCACCTGAACAGAAAACCCATAGATGTTCCCATCACCAAAAATAAGTTCAATGCAGAGCTGCAAATGCTACTTCCATGTTTCAGCCATCAGGATCACTCTCAGTCAAGCGAGGACCTACATTCTTGGCCCTGATTTAGGATTTTCAGCAAATATAAGCATTCATTTCCCCTGGCAGAGCTGACTCACCCAGCATGCTGCCCATCAACAGTTCCAGGGCAACTATTTGCAAGGCTGCACATTATAGACAGCTGAAGAAACTTATACCCAAAGTTTCCCATATAAATTAAACACACCTTGAGCCCATGCTTCTACCTCACCTCACACCCTGCCACATATCAAAACACCCAACTGGTTATTTAGGCCAGGTAAATTCCAGGATCTGGTTCATGAAGCAGCCGAACAGACTGTTACACTGGCACAACTGAAGGGGTAGTGCAGGACAGGAAGGAGCAGTGGGAGCTTGAGTCAATATTGCCACTAAAAATACACTTGTAAAACTCAGCATCCTTTGGAATCTTGGAAAATCTGAGATACCAAATATAAACCCCAAACAAAGTCCATTTTGTGAGCAAAACATGATGTTCCAGTTGCACCAAAAGAACATCATTGCTACTTACAAGGCAAACTGCAAATAAATCTCGTGATTTCAGGGCAAAACAAGCACAGAAAATCTAATGATTAAACCATATGACAGAGCCATGTTCTGTTTGAGAAAAGGCTTATTTTAAAAGCTGCAGCTAAGCTAGCTCATTTTTGCATGTTAATCAATTATCCTCGAATCCGTTCAACTAAGGTAATAAATGAGTGACGCAAGAGGTACTGAAACACACCATCTGTCAGTTTTACTGCACAACCCCGTTCTGTCTAATCTGTGTCCATAGTGGAAGATTTAGTACAACGAAACTTAGCAGAGAGCAGCCAGTGCAGAGCGAGGTGCAGAAGGCCAGGTGACGCTGACGGTACATCTCCGTAGGACCTGCATTTTCTGCTTGTGCTGGTCCATATGAGACTTTTGGGTTCTCTTAATCGCAAACTAAGAAATACACAAAACCCACTGAAAAACATGAAGCTTTATTTAGAATAATGATTTTTCCACTGTGTTGCAACCTTGGCTGACAACGATGCAAAAAGCAATAGCACATGATAGGAATTATATAGGCAAAGGAAGGTCCAACATAGCTTCTGGTGCTAGCTGTGTTACTAGCTTAAGAGTGGGAAAAATCCCAGCTGAATACTGCCATTTTGTTCCCAAGCTGCAAATACTGGGACTGTTTTCAGAGCGCCACACAACTGGAAAAACACGTATTACTGGGAGAAATAATCATAGTAACTGAGAGGAACTGAAAGTGTTCAGGAGCGGACTGAGAAGTACCCAATCCCACCTTAACCAAGATACTAATTTGTGGTGAGAAAACAAAAGCTGAGCTGCGCACTGCAACGAGTATTTGGCACAGCACGCCCCTTCAGAAAGCTGCTAAGCCAAGAACTCAGGTTTAAGAAGTTCAATTGCAAATTTACCTTTGAACCCCCATCCTGCCCCTCCCCTCCACCCAAGCATCACAGCCAGGGTGCAGGCTTGACACCCAGAGAGCTGGGCTCGGCTGCCAGCCTCCAGGTCACCGCCTGCACCTCTCCTGTCCCTCATGATTTTAGGATGCTCTCAACCGAAGGGGCAAGGCTGAGACAGCAGATGGAGGCCCTATTGCCTTCCAGCCCCTATTTAAGTCCCACAGTCAACACAAACCAACTTCCAGGGGAGATTTCCAGGCAGCATGGGAAAAGTTTGGGACCAGATCCCAGATGAGCCAAAGCTGCCACACTAACGCAAGCGGTGCCAGTAACAGTGCCAGTACTGGCACTTGCCACAACTTACCACAGCCGTTTCCTCTTGTGCTTAAGCTTGGCCAAAAAAAGCATTTCTGCAGGAAGCTGGCAGAAGTATGGTAAAACACTGTGATTGCATTAGAGCAGTTTCTAGCTCCTCTTCCTCCTGGCTTCAGATCTAATTTCAGCCCTTCTGACTGCAGGGAATGCGTTTTCTGTGCGACACCATCACAGAGTGCTGGGACCACGACCCTGAGGCTCGCCTCACCGCCCACTGCGTGGCCGAGCGCTTCAACCTGATGGCACAGATGGATTGCGATGACATCCTCAACAACAACACTGACAACGAGGCCAGCAAAACAGCTTCTCCAGGTGGGGAGCACCAGGACAGTGACGGGAGCAGAAATACGCAGTGACACAGCGGGCAAAAAGCCTCATCACAAGGAACATGAGGATAAGTGAGAAGCATTTAGCTCATGGGAAAAAAAAATCCTTGCTCTGCTTTTCAAAATGGAACTAAGATCTAGTACATAACTTATTTATAACATCTGTTTCCTCCCACAGATACAGTGAACTGTGGAATCAAAATTTTGGTTGAAGTGCAACATCATATATGAACTGGTTTTGTACTAACTTTAAATGTATAATGATGCAAAGCATTCCTTTTATTATTTTTTAAAATAATGTTTAATCTTTTATTAATAAGCACCTGAATTCCATGTCTATCTTTTTAAGTCCTTCCATACTGCCATCACTAGTTTCTCCTCTAACTGCTTGTTCTGCAGAGATCAGGACAATTTAGTTTTCAATTTTCCTTTTTTAATAGCCTCCACACAAAACAAAAACAAAAACAAAAAAAAAAAAACAAAAAACCAAAAACCACGTAGCAGCAGAAAAAACATCTTGAGATGTAACACACTCTCAGCCCAAGACAACTACTCATTGATCAGACAGTCCTTAACAGCACATAAAGATATCCGATAATCCAGTTAGTAAAAGTCTGATTTGCTGCAAATCCAACATGCCTTTTTTTCACCAGGGAATTCACGGGAGTACCTGATAGTTCAGGTGGGTGCATGAAGCTTCTTCAATAGAAAAAAGAGTCAGTGTAGGCTGCTGTTTGGCTGTAAGAAGTCTGTACTTAGGATATCTAAACAACTCTTTTGCTGTATCAGTCCAGTTTCCAGCCACCTCTAGCCAACAGATTCATGCCAAAGTGTAATTGTCAACACAAACATGTTGGCTAATTCTTCTTGCAACTTTTCCCCACTCCTCTGCGGTGTTATTCAACCTGAAGAAACACAATCAGATAGAACCGGGTCCTTTAATCCCGTAACTACCAGACCAAGCCAGGCTGCCTCTGTAGCAGAAAGGCAATTAAGGAAAGGTAAGTCATACCTCACTCTGAACCCTGGCATTGTGCAAATCTTAATCCCTCCACCCTTGGGAGCAAAAGGTAATAAAAACCTTAGCTGCTACTAAGCCCTGCAAGCCCATACCTGACCCCTACACAGAGGAGTATCTTCCAGGATAGCACTGGAGAGGAGTATTTTGCTTGCCAGCATGCAGATGCACGGATCAGCCCCTACAAGGGAGGCAAAGGGACAAAACCGTACAACAGCTATAAGCTTTCTGTAGCAGAGGCTCCCCGACGTGGAGCTGGGAAGCAGATCTGCAGGGCTGTTTCAATTTTCTAAAATGCACGGCTATGACAGCACCAGTCCATGCACAAAGCTTTGCTTCTCTCACTGTTGTTTCCACTGCTTTGGACTATTTCCACAGGTCCTACGTTAAAAGCCTAGAACAAAACTGTCTCTAAACCCTCCAAAGGATGGAGGGGGAATGAATTAGGTCACATCATCAAGTAATAAAAAAAAATGCACTTCAGCTACCATGTATAAGTCTCCACCTGCAACTGTGGCCATATCTTTCATTCTCACCAGTCCCCCAACCGGCTGCTACCTCCTGTCATCTTAGGATTTTTCAAGTTAACCCTTTTCTCTTGAAGCATATCCTCCCCAGACCACCATAAACACACCCTTTTCCACCCACCTGACTTCGGTCTCATTTCCTCAATATATTAACCACAGCCCTACTGTACATATGCCCAGGAGAAACAGACAGCATGAGGCAGCTCTTGTGACATGGAGATAAAACTACGCGAACACACCAAACTCCCCTCCCTGAGGCTGTCTGGTCTTTCCTTCCCGTAATATTCGGTTTAGAATTTCCCCGACCAAGTTGTTTAAACAGAAGACCGATGACTACGTTTACTTGTTCTTGCAAGTTCAGTTCAAAAGGCTTTAAAAGATACTGTGACCTGTTCTTCCCACAGGTGCCTGGGACAGGGGGGATCAGCCCGTGCAAACTAGACACTGAAGGCTGCATCTTCGATTCCGATGGCTGAAATCCAAATTCTCCTGGGGAGACAAAGACTTAATCCTAGGCTTGACAGTTTATTCTGTAAATAAACTGAAAAACTGCCCAATCTATTCCACTCCCCATGCCTTTTTTCCATGAAAACAGAGTCCAGAATCAAGCTTCCAGGATTATACACCCAAACGCCTGCGTTACATGTGACATGCCACACTTTCTTTCCCACGAGCGGCAGGCTACACAGCCCCTCTGAGAAGAGCCACTTATTTAAGCCCCAAGACCCATTCATAACTCAGGGAGCCTAAAAACACCGAGATCAAAAAGAATTTTGCCCTTAACGTCAGTGGAGCCCAATCAAGCCAAAAAGACAGAAAGGAACATAAGCAGAAATCCTACGTTTTGCCATGCTCCCCACTGGAACACACTGTGGTTCTAGCAAACGTTACAAAGGAAGCAGCAGTAAGCCCTTCCCTTTGCTCCAGAAGGTACAAGATGGAAACAACAGCAGTTATGCAAGAAAATCAAATCTGGTCAGATTTAAAAATACATCCATCAGTCCGTAGGGTGCCTGCAGCTAGCAGAAGAATCACATAAATGTCTTTACAATTTAAGCTGGATATCCAGTGGCTAGATTATTTTTTTTCTTTTCAAACTGTTTTCAGCTATGCCCTTTGTTTCTAGAAGTAACTAGAAATTTGCATTGTAACTAAATCCACATTAGGAAGCCATTCCAGTTCTTGTGATCATCTGAGCAAAGGAAGGTTTTACCTTCTTTTTTTTCTAGCAGTACCCCCACGTTAAAAGAAAGTTTCATGTATTTTAAAAGACTACTACTTCAGCATTGGGTCTATTTTCCTGCAACAAAATTAGTAACAGCTTTCATAGTGTGAAACCACAAGCATACCAGATGAGGGTGGAAGAGAAATAACTTGACTAATAATATTATATAAGGAACACAAATGAGTTTATGGTCAACATGGGAGCTTTTCAGTCTGTTTTACAGCCATCACCTTGACAAATTCCAAAATCAAAATTTTAAGCAGAGCTCTGTGACTGACTCATAAGTCTGTATTTTAATAAGCACAAGTTTGATCCCTGGAGTAGGCTCAGTTGATACAGGTTTGTTTTCTGCTCTGATCACTGCAATATTAAAAGCTGGTCCTTGCACCACAGCCCTTACTGTTTATTCAAAGTAAGTCTGCCATGTGACACAGCTAAAAACTATGAAACATATACAGCATTGTCAATTTATTTTCTGTCCCTCTACCACCCCCAGTTTGGTACAGGTACCAATGAACTATGGAAGTTCATGCATTAGCCACCATGATTCCTACCCCAAATCCTGGTATTGGCCAAGCAGCACACCCCAAATGTGCTCCAGACCCAGAAACAAGGAGGAACTAATCCCACTGTTTTCATTTTTATTTTTATTCCTGGTTAAACATGAAAATGCCCAATGGATATCCAAAACTAACACTATAGGATGGTTGTACGGAATACCACAAACAAGACAGCAGGGCCTAAAACGTTCTTCTGCTGGAGAATATAGTTATTACTCAAGTGCACAGTGCCAAAATATCTCACTTTAAGGGCCAAGGAAAATCCAGACAGATCTCCAGCATAAAAGATAACAACAGCCTACTCTTCCTGGTCACCTGATCTCTAGGAAAGCAGACAGAACAAATGAATCATTTTGTAGTTTTATTATCCCCACCCCCACTTCTCACAAATGGACTATGACTCACATGGAGGTCTCAGTGCATTTCACAGGAAAAAAAAAAAATGTACAAGAGGATCAAAATAGTTGTGCATAAACCCAACTTTTTTTTTTCTTTTTTTTTTTTTTTGCACAATTTACAGTTTGTGTTGAAAGTTAACATGGTTATTTAAACCTTCTGATGCATTTTTACACTTGTATCTTTTCCATGGAAACCATCTTACCAGATCACACAGTTGGGAGTTCTCATGATGCTGGATCAAGTGCATTGCCATGGCTGGGAAGTGGCAGATAATGTTATATACACTGATTGGAAGACTACATCAGAAGAAAAAACATTAAGGCACCACTGTTGGAAAAATTAAGGTAGCTTGTAGTTACAACAATAACGAAAGCCATAATAAGTACTATTTTTAATTGCCAGCAATTCTTAAGACTTCAATAAAATAGTTAATAAAAAAAAAAGGATGTTTGTACCTGAATACAGTTTCCTGATATCTGATTGTGTTTCAAATCAATACCCAGTCTTCAGCATAATCAGCTTTTTTTTTTTTTTTTTTATGGTAAGATGAAAAACCAGGACTTAGGAGTCCACATATCACAGGCCACATTTCACCGCTTTGTTCTGAGTAACACCACAGGAAAGAAACCAAAACAATCCAAAGGACAGTTCGTAACACTGATACTTCACCTCTGAGATGATTAGATGGGCAGGTAAATTTAAATACAAAATTATATGTTTTCTGTTCATTTTGAAAGCCTTAGTCCTTGGGAAGGGAAGGTGGAGGGGTGGGGGGGGGAAGGCCAAACCTCATTACGTTATAACATGAGAAAAATCAAAGTCACTCAAAGAGATTTAATAAAATTAGGAGTTGAAAAGTGTTCAAATTACTTTTCCAATTCAAGTCAATTACTTCAAGTATATTAAAATGTTTCAGAGGAAAAATTTCTCCATGGTTACAATTCTAATTGCTTTTATAAATCCATAAAAAAGAAAGGTAGTCTCTACATATATCCCATACTTTTCTGATGCATGCACGTGTTCTCTCTGAAGAAAAAAAGTCCTCATGATCCGGTTCTTAACACTGATTTTAGGCACATCTTCCAAACATGCCTCCAGTTTTCGCCAAAAAGGCTAATCACTGGGCATAAAAGCAGCAATTTTTTTGTTGCTGTTGTCTACATGGGTACCGAGCAGGTTTCCGTTATTAAAAAGCTTGACGCAGGTTCTGAAAAAAGTTCCCATGTCACTCCAAAATCCAACAGTTCCTTCTTCCCTTAGGCAGCTTTTGCAATCAGATCTACTTAGAAGAATCTTACACAATTCAGATAAAATCTCTTGGATCATACAAAAGGTTGAGTGTACCTGGCAAGTTTGTCTCTACAACTCCGTCTTTTCTTCTTCTTTTAATTGTTTCTTAAATAGCTTTAAAGTGCCCTAGTATATTTATTTCTTTATCCTCATTTAAGCTTTCGCAATTACATAAAAAGGGGACACTGTACGACTACTGTGTTTTGAGAGACAGAGGAAAAGGAGAGGAACACCAGAAAACTCATCTTAAAGCCTCTTTTCTAGTTAGTGTCCGTTTGAGTTTGCACTGCAGAGACTGTTTTCCAGAGGGGTTTATGATAAACCCAGCCATCTCCCTGCAATTTAAAGAAAAAAAATGTGATTATAATAAAGACACTGCTCTGGGAGAATTCCCTTTACACAACTACTAGACTGATAGCTGTGAAAACCAGAGGGACTTAGCTTATACCTTTAACTCCTACAGAATAAGACACAGAGATCAATGCTGCAGGCTTGAGACTAGTTCAGAACAAGTACAGGCTGTTGCTGAGCCACAGTGCTCTCTGGGAATCAACTGCACTTGTAATTAACCCAGATGGAAAGCCACTCCTCTCAGCTCCATGATCCAGATTACTTTAAAAAGTCAAACAAGAAGCCAGCAGAGAAGCAGCTATCCAGGATTATCAATTAACACAGCCCAACTGCTTACCTGGAATTGAAGTCACCCAGGATTACATATAAACATTTTCCGAGTAGATCTGCATCTCGGATTTGCAACAGAATTTCACCTCTTCTAAGTCTAGATACTAACAGTACAAATAGCTGAATCTGAGCTAATCATACTAACATAGCTTTAGAGAACAAAAAACTTTATTGGAGCTAACAGATGATCTTGAACTTTAAAAAAAAAACCCAAACAATACACACACAAAAATGGAAGGAACCCAGGGGGAAAAAAACAATCATTTTAGCTTCTGTTTTAAACCCTTGCTAGATGAAAGATAGGGGAAGAAGAAGGAGAAGAGGGAGTTATGTACTGCAGTTTCACTACAAGGAGAATCTAAACTACTACAGCATAAGTTTTAGTTGCATCCTCTCCTCTTGCAAGGGTCTCAGCAAAACTCTGTACACAAGCAGGGTATCACCACCTGGGTCACAAGGAAAGCCTATTTCAAAGTTATCATACCAGCAGCCCCAAAGTCTTCCTGGGCAGGCTGCTGTTCACCTTGTTAAAAGTCTTACTATATTATTATTATCATTATTGAAATACAGGTTAAGACATCGAACAAGCAAGCTCCATCCAAAACGTAACGTAAGAACAAAGAAAGTTCTAAGTTGAGAATGACGTCGTGGTCCTTTTTGCTGACAGTAGTATCTTGGATCATATGCGCACAACATAAGCAAAATCAGTACTACTGATTATTTTCTTTGGGTATTTACTGCGACTGTTTACTTACATATGCACATTAAGGCTGTTTTCCATGTTCCATGAGCGAGTGCTTGGTAAAAGAAACCAGACCATAAAAGAGGCAAACATTTTGTTGCAGGGGAATTGCAAAATCATTGTGTTTGGGAAGGGAAGGGTAAAGTCAGACCTTTACATATCTGAAGTGCTTATGTCACCTTTCTCCTATGGATCCCATGGAGCTAAACTCTAAGGCCAAATTCTCTATTCCAAGACACAGACCCGTGTGTGCACTTGCTTTCATTGTAGCTCTGCCTTCATCAACAGCAAACTGGTTGCAAACTTACTTCTTTAAGGAAGTATTTAGTACACCAAGGTGTTTCTGTTTCAGCACGAAGCCTCTCTTCATTCCTCTGTCGTTCTTCAAGGGCTCGCTTGTGCTCTGTAGCCTTATCGATGTCTCCATCCCGCAGAGACTCTGTTACATGCTGCCACAGCCTCCTACAAAACAAATCGTTAACTTCACTTTTCAAAAGCTTCCTCAGCCTGCCACCTCAAACCACAGGATCACTGCATGCAGTTCCCTCAGAGCAGGAGCATTCCCTTCACTTACACATGACAAATCAACCCAGGTCAGAGCACAACGGCGCAGCATAGATGGAAGGGCTCGTGGCTGAGTCTTACAGCTATGCTAGCCATTAGGAGCAGGTAGGCATAGCTCTGAGGTTCTGGCTGTGCCAGTCTAATGTCTGTTTGTATACCCTTTAAAGTTGCTATGGAAGAGTTACCCAACAAGCAGTTTCTTGTGAGGACTTCCCTTGTCAGGGGCTGCCCTGCTGTGTAGCTAATGGTTAAAAACACCACAAATAAGGAGGGTCTGTTCTAGCAGGCACTTATGCACTCATAAGACAACTCTGTCCATGAATAAAAGAGACAAGGTAAACAACCGTGTGCCTGCACTTGGGGGTTTTTGCACTGTTTATTAGGTTCTTGGGTTTTGTTTTTAAAAACATAAAAAATTAAGATCACTGCTGCTAAGCACTATCCACCAATAATATCTACATTTGCAGATTTTCCTATGGCATTCTCCAGCCTGCTCAGGACAAAAAGGGTCAACAATTGTGAACACATACTCTACCTGGATTCAAACGGTCCTTGTTTCTCAAGGGGCCGAACTCTTTTTCTTGTCACAGACAGCTTTGTCAAGTCCACATATTTTGTCTCCCCGTTGCTGTAGGTGAACTCAAGCACACTGTTCCACTCCCCTTGCACTCTGCACACCACCGTGTTCGTCATGTTCTGCTTCACTTCACCTGTGACTCTAGGAAAGCAATTTATTTTTAAAAGGCCATGGCTGAAGACACCCAAGGACTATTCATTGCATAATCACTCGATGCTGAATGAGTTCACAAACTTGTCACACACTCTTGAAAAATGTTAGTTACTTGAATTGCATTTGCATGGAGAAGCTTAAAGAGCAAAATGACTTTCACTCGTTGCTCTAATTCTCTTCAGGTTACCCAGGAAACTCCATTTTTGGCTTCAACTTACATTTGTTTCAAACCTTTTGATAGAATTGAAAATGAAAAAAGGAACACAGGCTGGTTCAGATGTAACAAGCAGTTGATCTTTTCCACTTGAAACATCATGTCAGATATGTAGTTCAGACTCAAAAAAAAAAAATTAAGCTTTCTAGCAAGAATACACCTTACTACCTGCTGGCACTTTATCTCACATTTTTACATCTCAATGTTCTGCATATGTAATGGTTTCACTTTTATGTTGCTCACATAAGCAGCAGACACAAAGGCAGAAAGCAAGGCAGGAAACTAGGAATCAGGAGAACTGCTTTTCTTTCCTGTCTCTTCCACAGAAACCTCTGCCAATAATTAACGTGTCTTTCTAATATGCAGTATTTCATTCAAAGTGTTGCACAGATGCTCAAGTATCACCATAAGTACACACACTGATGCATACTTTCCTTCTCAACATAAAGATCTGTCCAAAGACCTCCCAACACTCAATTCACCCTCAATCAAGGAATGGAAGCTTACCGAGCATTGCTAGGCAAGCATGTTACCACCCTCAAACCAAACTTTTCTCCTAGAAAGCAGGAGCAATAGGGTCTGTACACTATGCAAATAAGACCTGAGATGTTCTTACTTGTAAGGGGCTGCAGGAATCAAAGAACACTACCTCCAGCTCCAATTAAACTGCAAATACCTGTACACACGCTCTCTACAACACACCACTTTCCAGCTCCCCTTCCCACATTTCATCAGCACTCACAAAGCACACGTTACATCTCCTTTCACGCTTACATTACGCGTGGCTAGTAACAGATAATTTGCACACCACTGGTTTGTTCTTATTTGCTTTGAACAACTGCAAAAGAAGAGCAGATGGGAGCACTTCTGTGCTCCCACCTTGCCCGCGCTGGCTGCGTGGTGCCATGCTCAGAGGAAGATGGGAGCACAGGACACACAGATGCCACCTCCCTCCTTCTACATGCACGGGTCACTTCCAGTCGTGCCTGCATCTACCTGTCACCCCAGGCATAAGAAGAGAGAAATTAATTTCTCAGGCAACAAAATGAATATCACAGGCCAGACCTTCCAGCACAGAGATACTGGATGCCTGTCAAATCAGACCTTCACAGAATGCCCAGGGCAAGCAGGGAAAGCTCACAGCCAGCTCGGAGCAGAAGGCAGCAGCCAGACCTTCTCCAACATCTTGCACATGCAGGAAGCAGCTGGAATCACATCACCAGCAGCTCAAACCTGATTTAATTTCATTAGGAAGATCTTCCAAAAAAAAAGAGACTGGTGTGTCTGTGCCATCCACACATTTTTTTTTCTTACAAAAGTTTAAGATTCATTCAAGAAAACAGGCCAGACAGAGCAACATAAGCAATAAAAGCATGTTTATATTAAACTATTAGGTTTTGTTTTTGTGGAAGTTAACAAGTACTAACAGTTCCTGAAAACAACTGAAAGAGTGGGCGACAAGCAAGCAGCCTTCATTTTTTGTTGCTTTTTCCTCCTGTGACTTCCACTAAAGCTATTGCACATGGTGGAGTCGCTGTCCTCCCAAGAGATCTCTGAACAGACTGAATCCACAGGATGCCAGAGACCAGCACATTCAGATTTTGCAGTTACATCTTCACGACTTAAGAGCTTAATTTTTCCAGGCACTCTGTAGTTACTATACAATACCAAAATCCAGTCTGCTGACATCAATCACAAAATTATTGTCTCCATTCAGCTTAAAACAAGTTATATTATTCACTACGAAGGTGCAGTATTAAGCTGCTATGTTAAAGTTCCATTGCAACCTGTATTTCTTCAAGTTGCATCACTCTGACACACAACCATTCCCAGCATCCCAGATCATAGCACCTGCCCGAACTAATAATATTAGTGATAAAAATCTGCTAGCACTTATTTGTAACCTAGGCACAATTGGTATATGCCTAGCTGTTCGTTATCATCATACTTTATTTCATCAAACTAAAGAGGTACAGGACCAAGGAGGCAATATCCAGCTGAGGTCTAACAACAAGGGTCACACAAAAAAAAAAAAAAAAAAAAAAAAATCTATAACATTGCCATGGCAACTCACTTGCCTCTGTGTAACCATGACAACACTGCTGCTTCCTCATCAAGAGATTCTTTTGGTAATGTCCAGTCATCACCATGTCAAATTTTCAATAGTTACAGTACCTTGAACAGATCTGTCTTTGAAAAGCCTCTACATCTGTGACTAATTTCAGAGACACAAATAACAGAACAATTTCCAAAAGTAAAATTGCATCCTACCGCTTATTTTTTATGGTGCAACAGGAGTTGTTGGAAGGTGCAAGATACATTGTAAGCAATGGGAACAAAGAGTCCCAAATGATGTGTCACTTCAGAATTGTCACCAGTGAAACAGAGCTACACGTAAGCTTTAGTTCTCCAGATGCCATGGGGACAGGGCAGCTATGCACACACGTTAAATTCAAATAATTGGGAATTTATGGGCCAAAGCACTTCAAGATGGAGCCTGGGGCATGGGGGGGGGGTGTTTTTCTTTAAGCAATAAATACGGCCTTACCCTACTGTTTCACAAAAAGTTATTTAGAGTAGACTGTTGGTATTTTGTAACCTGTGAGAGCAACCTACACTTAAGAAGTTCTGATGTTCTAAGCTATTAGGTATTTCATTATTATCTCCAACGCATTCCATCTAAGGAAGGTTCAAAACAAGCACTGTCCAACAAACAGCTGAGTGCAAAATGCTCTGGAATCGGAGTCTTTGTGCGACTGCTACTTTTCTCCTTCCTCAATTAATTGCCTCTATATTAGCACAAGGCTAATTTGTAACAGTGTTACTATAAAATGTCTGAAAACATCAATATTAGTGAGTTTCAAAAGCTTTTGCACCAAGCGTGAAGACTTCGTAGAATCTGCCAGAAGTAACCCCAAGCAAATTTTCCCTGGATCTTCTTTCTTTTACCTGTTGGTTTTTAAACAGGCACACACATGAAGAAGTACCCCTACAAGAATTATTACTTTTGTCTTTAAAAAAGGTATTTTTACCTAGGGATTTTCTGTAAGTTGCTTAAACTTGGCAGTCTTATCTTTCTTATACAGAAATCCTAGGACCAGTAAGTAACAGACAATTTACAAATGATCCCCTGCCGTGCAACTACAATGCGTGTTGCGACCAACATGCAACCCTTTAAGACATCAAGATCAACTTCACTCCAAACAAACAGCAAATTGAAAATCAGGAAACACTAACCAACTTTTAATGCAATTAAGAGAATCTGCAGCAGCCAGGAATAAAAGCCAGGGGCTGTTTTCCCAGGGGTCTGGACCAGAGTCAGACAAACATGGAATTTCCTTATTGTCTTTAAATGTAACATGTGATTTGTGATTTACAAATTTACATGTGTAAAATGTAACATCTCAAGGAAAAATCATGAGATGCAGTTGTTTAGGAGCACAGTAATACCTCAAGTGTTTATAAACATGAAAAAGTGTTTTCTCAGTCTACCAGGTGAGTATTATTCAGCACACAGAACAGGGGAGTTACACAGGTACCGCAGTTCTAGAGCGTAGACTATGTGGTAAAATAGAGACAAAAGTGTTCTCACCGATGCAATTTGCCACCGTAGAAGGGCTTGGTGTGAAAGTTAATACTTGCAGAATACCCAGTCTTCGCACAGTTAATGTTGACTTTTCCTCCCAGTTCTACCCAGGGAACGGTTAAAATTGACCGAGCATATGCACAGGGCAGAGAGAAGGTGTATTCTTCCCCATGTTCCAAGAGACTTAAGAGACCTGTGTGAAGAAATAAAAGAATCTCTAAATCAGCACTATTTTAGAAAAGACTAAATGAGTTATTGAAACAGATGGCAAAAAATACATTGGCTACTTTTCCTCACAGCCCTTCACACCAAGAAGAAAAAAAACAACAAGAACCCCACACAAAAGTGACATTTATTACAGATTCTAGATACAAACATTTTCCTGAAAGTACTAACCTGAGTAACATACATTTATGTTTCTTTTGGGAAAAGACATTTATCCTAATAATATGGCTCTATGAAGTACAACATTGCACTGTGCAACACACTTTCCAGCAGTGTGTAAAAGGGCTGGTCACTTACTGATGGCTGTGGAGCATAGTGACACAAGACTTACACTGACAAAAGGAAATAATGAATGAATACCCTGAAGTGCAGATCCTGAGGCAGGCTAATATTTCTGTTTTCCCTCCCTGGCATAAATCTTACTCTATCTGAAGGCAGGTAGCAGACAACCCTTCCTACTGCACTTCTCTGACAAGATAAACCTGACAGCAGCTTTTGCAAAAAAATTTCAAGAATCTCATAAAAAGACCCAGAATTTTTCTTTGGGTTTTCAGACGTGTGGGTTTGTTTGATCATATTAAAAAGAAAAACCAAATAAAAACACAAACCCCAAACCACAAGATCCACCTCTTGCCATTACAAGAACATAGCATGAGAACTGACTGCTGCCTACATCAACCCATGCCTCTGTAATGTATTATCACTGGGTCTGGCATTAAGCATGAAAAACATGAGAAATTCTGAAAAGTTATGGCATGATTTGAGAAACACCCTAAAGGAAATACTAACTTCAGAAATACCTGGGACAACCAAAGCATCGAGATGTGCCTTCTGCATCCCCTGCCACGCTCGTTCCTTTGTCCAGTACGTAGCTTACATGCAAGTGCCTCAAATCCCCAGTTACTGGACAATACACACAGGGGGCACCGAACGGGTCCAGTGATAACAAGTACTAAAGGGAAACTACAGTTTAAGTGCAGTTACCCTTCTCTGTCCCTAAAGGATCCAATTTCTCTAGTTAAAGAAAATATATCTTACTATGCAAGTTTTAATTAAGTGCAACACATGCAAATGTAACAGCACCCCTATTTAATACACGTCTGATGCAAATTAATTTGTCTGATGTTCTGGAGGCATTCATAAATACCAGCTTACATTACAGTAACTGCCCTTCGGTTTAAAAGTCAGAATTTTATTTCCAAATGTAATCCTGATTTTTGGCAAAGAATAAACCTATCTACTTTTTCCCCCATATAAAAACTTGCTGTTTATAATGAGGACTTGTAGTATCATTTGTACTCTGTAAGCAGTAAAAGTAAGAAATCACTGAATGACTGTACATTAAAGGCTTGCAGATCAGAAAGATTAGAGGAAAACCAGAAGTACGTGGGGAAAAAAAAAAATCTGAAAACTCACTGACATCTGCAAGCAGGTTTGTTCTGCTTTTTTTAAAGTCTTTGAAACAAAACTAACAAGCAATACTCATCTGTATTTCTGCCAGAGGAATATAACATCAAATTTCCTACAAAACTATTAATATTTTTATCAAACTAATAATATTTTAACAGGCTTCTCAAATGAATGAAGGACAGAAGTTACACTTACCCTCACCAACCATTGTCACTCCTATTGACATTCCTAAGAATTTACTTTTTGTCCAGACATGGGCATTGACACACATCTTTCTCTCTACACATTCAGCATAAAAACCTGAGACAGGAGGATGGTGGGACACTTGCTCAGCTACAAATTTTACTGTATAGTAGTCCAGGTCTGTTTGGCCTTCCATATCTTTAGACAGAGTTACTTGCTCTGAGGGGGAGTGAGCAGAGAAGTTACTGCCAGCATCAGTGGCTACATCGCTCTTCGGCATCCTCCAGGAGCAGTGAAACGTTTCCCCAATGATGGGATTGTATGGTTTCTTTGCAATAGCTCCTTTGCGACCTTCGTGAAAAGAAGTGAGATAATACTCAACGAATCGGATCATCCTCTCCTCGGGGGTAGTGCCATTTGTGATTGCAATGAAGAGATCTGGATGGGACATGAAGTCCGCATACATTTCCAACAACGATCGCTTCTCTAAAATAAAAGTGGGAAGAACCACCTGAAACAAAAAAAACCCAGAACGCTCTAGTAAGTAAAACAAAGAGACAGTCATTTTTAGAAGGGAAGTTCTCAGGTGGAGTATTAGGATTCTGTCCTGGTTTGGACACCACATTTTCAGACTGAACTTTCTTGTCCCTCTTGTAAGATGTGAGCAAAATACAGTGATGATATGTCCCAGAAAAGCTCTTTACATGGAGAAAAGAGCCCCATAAGTACTACTATAGTGGACTAAAGAGGTTGAAAGCGACTGAGCATCCCTCAAAAAAGAGAGTTGCAAAGAGATAAAGTATCCCACATGTCTGTGGAGGAGAAAACATGCATCAGGGAGCTCAAACTATAGCAAGGAAGGCTCAGGGCAAAGGTTAGGCAAGGTTTTGTCTAACGGAGAGAAAAGCAGGGAAGCTATGCCAGTGCTTTTAAGAGCCTGCAAAGCCTCTCTCACCACAGCAACTAGAACAAGCATCCATGAGAAATAACACAGTATAGGTTGATCCTGTACCTCTGAGCAGAGGACCTTATACTCTCCCAGTTGCGTTCACCACTACAAAAAACAGCAGTCCTGTCCTCTGCTGGGCCAAAAGCAATACTTAGAGTAAGAGGCTGTGGGCATCATCAGTCTTTTCCTTCTCTGTAGTGGCAACTAACCTCACGTAACTGTCGTACAGAGCAACACAGGGTGTCTCAACCACGAGATCAAGACAGTCCATTTAAATCAGCTGGATTCAAAGAGGCAGAGCACAGACACAAGACTCTTAACAGACACACAAGTTCAGCTGAACACACTTGCCATGTTGTTGCAACACCAACCTGGAATATTAAAGCTGCTTTTCACTTCAGTACGCTGATATTTAACTTAAGTGTGATTCTAACAGCTTCACTACCTGTTTTGAAGTCGGACTTGTCATATTTCAACGCTTTGCCTACTCTGAACTAAAGACAATTCTACAGCCAAAAGTCACAACTGGGAGACAGACTTGACAATTTGTTCCAAATAAGAGAAAAAGATACCCCAAATCCAATCTTCACTATAAGTCAAATTATAACTTAATGAATTCCTGACTAAGAAGCAGAGGTTGTAGTTTGGTTCACAGGCAGCAGGGCCTTCCCCCACCCCAAAACTGTGAAATGTAAGCTCCACAGTCCAAGTGTTTCTAGTCACGAAGTAGCTAGTGCTCAAAAAACATAGCTTGGGAAAAAAATTATAATCCATAATTGCAAGAAAGAGTGCTTTCCTCACTCCATGCTACTATAAAATCCATTTTTTTCCTTTAAAAGTGTCTAGTGCTTATTGTAAGAAGTCTTTACAGGAGTGAACTGAACATAAGGTGGTAGCAGCCTGATTTTCCCAGATTTGCTGCCCAACTTGTCTAGTAGCAACTGAGTGCTGATTTTTTAAAGCTACTCACTTTTGAGATCTGCACTGAAGTGTCAAACCCAATTCTCTCCAGTATAACTTTGTTCCTGCTTGCTATAGCCATGAGCGAACACAGAAATGAGAATAGGACAGAGAGATGTAAACAGCTATCTGAGGACAGATAACAGGGAACCAAGAGAAAACTTCTTTTCAGAAGCAGCATGAATACAGGTGTAGGCTTATGCAAGTTGCGTATAAAAGCATTATCAAGAAAGAAAAAAGATCATAGAAGGAAAGTAGAAAGACAAAAATATGAGAAGGTTATAGAAAACAGTATGGACAGAGTAAGTGCAAACACAGGAAAGAAAACAGGCCATTGTAGGAAAGCCAAAAAAACATAGCAGAAAACACAGAGAGAATGTAATAGAAAATATATGGCCGGTTGCATTGAAGAAAATCCATTCCCTCAGAACACTTCACGTAAAACCTGCCTCACTCTGGGACATTGGACCTTGGGACCTGAAATTGCTACAGGCCATAATTTAATATTAAACTTAATATTGTTCAATACAGGAGTGGAGTTTAAAATGGCACGTCACTTTTACTGCAGCCAGTATTCACGGTTCAGCTACTTACTCTTGTTAAGTCCATGCCAAGTTTCAGCTGAGACAAGAGATGCAAGATAACACTGCGCTGCTCTTCCACCGCTCCTAGATCATCTTCTTTATCATCACAGATATCCTCCAGCTCCTCATCTGGATTTACTTCTTCAGGTTCCTGGGATAAGAACCATAAACATCAGCTCAAAGATATGACTGGCCAGACAATACCCAAAAAAGACAGTATTTAACTGTCTATGTATAAAAACCGATTAAATATACCCCTGCAGAGCACTACACAATGGAATCTACCCCTAAGATACACAACAGCTGAAGAATTTAAAGGGACATTAAGATAACTCAGTGCAGATTTCATCTAGGGGTTTCAGGCTAAGATTTCTCACCACCCCTCATATAGGTTGGGGCAGGGGGGAAACTTAAAAGCAAATATGGCCTGCTTTCCTGTAAGTTTTGTGAGCTAACAGAATGTCAAACAAAGCATCTAACATGTACAAAAAAATAGTAAAGCAAAAGCTAGCAGAAACTCCAACCACCTCAGTAACACCTCTCCACCTCCACACTACTTCAGGCTTTCCAGTGTTGCCATCATTACTCCAAAGGCTGCAGCAAACTGTAGTTCCTAGTTAGTTGCTTACTGTCATGCCTGATGACAAGCAATTAACATGTCTACAGGCCAGTCTTCACAAGCACTAGCAATGTTGCTGCCAGTGCCAATATGCAATAGTAAAGGAAAAAAGGAAAGTAACTTGGAGTAGCTTTAGAAAAACAACAACAAAACCACACATCCATAGACCACACAGGCTGGTTCTCTATTAGTATAACTAAAGCACCCTGACAGACCAGCAGAAATTATATTAGTGCCATTTAAACAACCATCACCCCACAAGCAGAAAGTCGAATGCCAGAGGTGGAAGGAACAGTGGTATTGCCCGAGCTCTGAGCAGCATCCTCCAGAGGCAAACAGCTGGATGGAGGCAGATGCAGAGGGGAGAGGCGCTGAATGCCACGGGAGGGCAGCAATAGGCATCTGCCTAAGCAAAGCCCTTTGTCCTGGAGCAGGTGCCCTAGCTCAAGGCCAATTTATGAACACTCAACCACCAAAAGCAGGGGGCAAGCCCTAACACAGAGGTCAAACCCTGACAAAAACCGCACATCACACGGGCAACTCCTTTCCAAGGATGCTGTGCTGTTCTACCAGGTATTTTCAGCTCCCTTATTTATAAGGGGAGTGATAAGACTAGTTTCATCACAAATGCATTAAGCACTTGAGCTGCAACTCCATTATTAGAAGGAATTAAGTAATTTATTTGACAGCTCCTGGGTTGTTTGATTTTTTTTATTTTCTTTTTTTTAACTTATTGCTGACTACTTTGATACATTTAAAAATATATAAACTATAGCAACTGAAAAAAAAAAATCTTTTCCGCTTCAATTTTGCTATAAGATGCACAGTGGAGACATACAACAGCACATTATCTTTTCACAATGATAGTCCCATCCAAACAACTGTGTGAAACCAGCTAGTATAAAAAGAATGCAATTATGGTTTTTGAGCTTAGTTAGGAAAACACGTTCTTTATCATAATCCCTACTGCTTTTTACTTTAGTGTTTTGCACTTCAAATCAGTTTTGACAGTTATAATGATACGGACTGTAGCTGTATTTCAAATACACTAAGCCATCCTGAAGTCAAGTGATTAGAGCTGCTCAGATTAAGAAAAACAGATGCAGCAAGAGCTAGAAAATAAAGGCAGGGAGATTTAATAGCTAGAGACTGGCAATTTTGTCTTTCATCTGCTTAGGCAGTTCTTCTTGGGCCTATTTTGAGAGCATCATGAATTCCAGCTAGGTTTTTTGTACTTCCACATGGTTTAGATTATAATACAAGGGAATACTGCCTATTTCAACACCTTGCATTACCATCCCAATTGGCTCTCTCCACTTGACAGCTAGTTACAGAAAGCAGCAAAAATTTATTGAAAACTCAAGGTAGGAATTTTCGTTTACTCCAACTATACTCACTCCTCCAACACAGCTAACCAAAAAGTGTAAGAATAACTCTCATTAAATCATTTTCACATAACGTGACAACATTTACAGATATTCCTCAAAAGAATTCCCCACAGAAATGGGATGTTCACATTACCTTACCCTTGTTAGCTGGCAGGGCTCTGCAACGGACTGCTCCTCTCTGACAGATGCTGGCTTGTTTATCTCTGCCGGGAAATTCTGAGCCGCTCCATTTTTGAAGTGGTTTGCCAGAGATATCTTCGGTTCCAACCAACTGATCGTCGTTCCTGAAGCAAAAGAGAGTTTGCGCTGAAACTTGCTCATCCTCTGGAAGGTCAGTAAATAGCAGTTTTTGCAAAAGAGCTATTTTTTCAGGAATCAGCTGGAAGCAGCCAATTCCTACTGCAGCCAATCCTTTCAGCAGCCACTAAACAAAGGTGGTGCAATGAGACACCACCTTCAGCGATCATTAGCACAAACACTGCGATTGGCGAGCTGTAATACATGCAACTTGGACTGGAAAGACTAGTTGGTGTCATGAAAGGTGTAATCAGACACTACAGGAGGAACCCAGTATCATGGGCATGTTAAGTAACCCTTACAATTTTCTTTAACCGATATGAAAAAAAAAAAAAAATACCCACCACTGCTCAGCTTCTCAAACCAGCTCAGTTCTAGATTAAAAAGAGCTGAAGCAGAAAACGTTTTGTTGCTAGTGTTTTCTCTGGAGAGGGTACTTGTCTTTTCTCAGCTGCAAAGGTGGCAAGCACATGCTGTTGAATAAATAATAGTTGCTATGAAAAAAAAAAAAAGCTTGCAGGGCTTGGAAAGCTATTACCCACTTGATGATTCCAGCATCTCTAGTTACTCTCAGCTAATTTATCAGAACAGATCAAGTTCCTTATTAATAATACAAATGTTCCATTCTTTTTCAAAAGCTAATAAATGTACAGGTGACTCCAATCAGTTTTTACCTAAGAATACAAAAACTGATGAACCATCTTGGCTGGATTGTAAACACAGAAATTATTAGGAAACAAGAATTTCTACCACCACACAGCAGTTTGCTGTGCTTAGGAACCCACACCGAGGTGTCCGTTGTCTCTTCCTACATGAGGCACAATCCTTTAGCTCCAGACCTCCATTACCTGGAACTAGGTCACATCCTCAACCACAACAGAGTAAGCTAGTTCAGATAAACAGCAGCATTTCCACCAGGAAAATACTGGGGCAGGAAAAGAGTCCAGCTTTACTGATGGGACAAGACTTTTTCCACAGCAAGACAGTTTATTTTCATCAAGTCTGTTACTCATGAATCCATTACACAATAAAAAACAAGAGTCCCTCAGCAGTTTAAGCCACTTAAACAGAAGTTCCAAAGAAGTCAAGATGCTCAGAATGCCACTGTTATGCTTTCTTTTTGAAAAGGATTTTCTCATCTTTAAAACTTCTCCATGATACCCACTTTCTGAACTGTAGCTTTCAACACAATAATCTCTAACAGTATGTTCTAGGCTGCACTTAATCCACACTTACTGCATCTATGTTAGCTTGAACTTAATAAGTACCCTCCCTTTTATACTTCCTATCGCCTGCTTCTAAAATAACCTTATTATTTTTAACTTCTGTTTAATTTTCACTGCTAAATTCTAGGAGACTTAAATGATTTGAGCTATCAGTTGTGTTTTAATCTTCGTGAGAAGACAGGATAGCACCTTAAAACTTCTCTTCTTCTGGAAGATCGTATTCAGATCTGTTCTCGACTATTTTGGGTAGGCACAAGCTATTCCCTTTACTTGTGATCTCCTCCTCCCCTAAAAGTCTTCACCCCATTTTTTTCAAGTTGTCAGCACCTCCCCTCTGCTACAACACAGGCCTCTCAGCCTATAGTCTTCACTTTCAATATTTCTCCTCAAAAGTTGCAAATAGTTGCTGCAATCCATCTTCATGATAACAAAGTACTTTTTGAGTTCTGGATTATTTTTTTATTATTCCAGTACATTTCACCACTTTTGACTTGAATTTAGGAAAAGTTAACAGCTGCAACTTTCATATTCATCTAAGTTTGTGATTTATGGTACACCTTGATGCAGCTGGGGCAGTATTTTCACTCTTTTGGGTTTTATTTTTTTGTGGGTTTTGGTGCGGCGTTTTTTGTTGGGGCTTATTTTTTGTCTTCTAACAATTTATAGCAAACTGGCACTCTTACATAATTCCTAATCCTGTTTTTCAAGCCTGACAAGCACTTGCCCAACACATTCTTAGCAGTCAAGTACCATTTTAACAGACCCAAAAATACTTTTTTCCACCTCATGTATAAATTTATGCTCTGTTAGACAAGTCTCGTCTTCATCGTCATTTCATGCTGCACCTCACTCATATCTAGCTGAAGTATGCTGACCTGCCTTTATGGTCCTAGGAAGATTAAATAGTGCTTGTATATATTTTATTAGATAGAACAGTCTTTACCGAAGATTTTTTTCCTACATGGTTTTATGTTTTCCTACACTTAAATATAGAAACGCCTTCTGCAGAATTTGAATTAAGCCACAACCCTTTTCCTTTCTATACAAACTTCTGATGCCTACTAAAAAGGCTCCATCAGTTGAACCAGAAGAAGTATCTCCCCTGAGGAAGGGGGATAAATCCAAGACAAATAGATTTTTAGAAAGGAAAAAAAAAAAAAAAAAAAAAAAATGGAAGAAAGAGGGGGTGGGGGGGAAAAAAAAAAAAGAAAAAAAAAAAAAAGAGAGTTCACCACAATCCTTGAAATGAACAAATGTATTACAGCATTTCCAGAAAGGCACATGCCAGAGGGCAAGTGGAAAGGCACATGCATTCTTTTAATGGTCTGGTTTTAACTCTGGCCCCACTAATGCATCATCCAGTCTGCAGCTCCTCCCCTCTCCATCCATCTCTCTAGGATATCACCAGAAATCAAGATTCGGACATTTCAAGCAATGTTTTTAGGTTTGGCCACTAACAGGCAGATATCAACTGAATAGCAATCAGACAAATAGAGCTTTTCCCTGCATATTTTAAAAAATTAAACAAAATAATGTTCATAAGAAACTGCCTTCTTCATAAGTTATTACAGCAATACTCATTGGACCCTTTTTATTTCCCTAGATACTGTAATGGGTCAAAAAAAAACACCTGAAAGCGTACACATGAAAATGCAAAAACAAAAAGACTTGTGATGTGCACCTCCCACAGTTATGTATCAATAGCTAAAAAAAATTCACAGGGAATAGGAAGAGTTCTTTCAGTGTGAGTAACCATGGAGTTCAAAGATTTGGAGAGGTGCCATCCAGTTTTTCATTTCTAACATTACATTTTGAATTGAAATACAGGAAAAAAATTTAATTCATTCCTTTCACATATTCTCTTTTAATATCTGTGGTGATGTAAGAATCACAAACTATTTTCATATAGTTTTAATATTTTCACAGAACATTTTTTCATCTTAGAAGCTAAACTAATTACAGCTCTGAAGTAATACACACTGGCAAAGCAACAATCACAAATATGGTAGGAATCTGGGAAAGATAAGGTAAGAGACAACTTATGGCAAGTATGTAACAAAATACATTCATATCTACCAAACCTGTTGTGTAAGAGAAGCATTTGTGAATCCTCAAAAAATTTTTGCTCACAAAAAGCCACAAAGTAAAAACACATGAGGTTAAAAAAAAAAAATCAGATAGATGCAAAAGAATTTACAAACAGGAAAGAGCACATTTGGTTGCAAACACTGCACATTAATCATGTGGAACGATACTGGTAAGCACCTGCTCGCATAGAAGTGATTGATTGCACAGGCACAGGAACATATTTGCTGTCTGTGAATACATGTTATTCCACACCCATTAACAGTAGGGTTTGGGGTGTGTGTGGTTTTTTGTTTTACCTTTAACTAATTTGCATTTGCTTACAAGTCTGTTCTAGCCTTAGAATGGAATGCAACACTTAGCCCATGTTTTAGACTAGGACGTTAACTCAAATTAAGAATACTGGTATATAAACAGTGTTATTAATAACCTGTGAAAATGTAGACCTTTGTGTTTTAATGCTAAACTAGAAATGAAAGCTACACACATGTAAATGCTTATAAATAGGTATTTAGTGTGTAAAAATAGTCAGAAAAGCATTGCATTTGACAAAGCTGTATTGGACACTACATATCCTAGAATCTGCAATCCCATAAAATTCCCCCTCAATTACTATTACTGTTACGTAGTGGCCAGTTACATCCCAAAAGCAGCCTTCTTGTTGTGGTGCCATATGTACTTTGTTCTGTTGCGAGATGGTCCACAATAATTAGATGTTACATTTACGCAGCTACTGCCACAGACTTCTTGACAGAATAAATTATAAAAAACCATATGCAATAAGCATGGAGATCTATCCAACACCAGCAAGTCAGACTGTGAAAAAACTCACAAGACACCAGACCGCCAGCAGTTTTCTCTGCCCAAGCGAAACTGGAGTTTGTGGAACAAGTGGTTTTGCAAGAAAGAAAGGATTTGTAGTCATTATAGATTTCTGCTCTTCGTGAACGTCTATACCCACCTGCAGGCAAGGATCCCTTTTGTTGAGAAGCATGTTGTAACTGGAGAATATGGAAACAGTCATTTAAGCAGTTCATGGTTGCCATGGAAGTTGCTTTGAGCATTAATAGGTCTTGATCCAAGGATGTAAGGTGACCGGAGACAGGAAGGCATTCTATGCTCCTGATCAAGTCTCTCTGCTGGCCCTCTGCCTGAGACATCATCTGTCAAACAAAACAATCATTTATCAGCTGATGGAAGTGTCTTGGGAGATATGTGTTTAGCTGTGCACACACAGGATCCAAAATGACTTTGTGATGGTAATAAAGCTATAATAGATGTATATAAAGTTAACTACTTTTTTTTTTCTTGATGCAGCTACTAAAGAGTCATTAAATGCATGATGAAATTCTCACAGCAATACATGGCACCTTATTAACAAGCAAAAGAATATCAAAACGACTTTAAAAAAAAAAAACAAAGATGAATTTGAACATGATACTCGCCGCAGTAAATATCAAACACAACACTTTCATGCCTGGTTGATACAACGGAGGGTGAAACCACACTCACACACACTCTGTGAGAAGTAATTAAGCTGTGTGCCATGCACAGCCTGGAAGACAATCTGTGAGGTACTATCTGTGAGTATCAAGATCTTCTCACTCTCTACACAAAGGGTTCCAGCACTTTAAAGGTAAACACTATCACTCAGTTTGGCTCAAACCATAACACATTCTCATTTATCGTCTGCACTGCCACCACACTTAGGATCACTGTTTACTTTGCAGAGGAGGAAGAAAAAAACCAACAGGAATTTCACCTTCATTATGTGTTCAAATCACAGCTTTCCTGTAGTCATTGTCCCTTTTCTCCCCCAAACTCCTTTCCTCCTTCACACAGAGCTCCACACAACCCTACATCACAGAACCCACAACAGCACATTTGCCTGCAAGAGGTACAGCGGCAAAGCACACCATCAAGCAGCACACTGTGGTCTTCCAAAAACCTACATACTTCCCCCTTAGTACTCACAGAAGCAAAATATTGCCTGATTATGAATAACAGGGATGAAAGGAAACTTCTATACAAGCTAGACCCTTTTCTAAAGTGGCACAACAAATGGCATTAATGAAACTGGACAGCACTACTCTGCATTCATTATGTGTTCTGGCAGCTAAATTAAATGTAAAAACAGATTGATTTAGCAGAGCAGAAAAATAATTTCTTTAAAGAATCTGAGATGCATTCATGCATTTAACTGCTATTGCACTGAAGTGTTCTAATTCACCCGTTCTAGCAGTATCTTATTATTTTTTTTCAGTACCTTTGCCTGCAATCCCTTCCTGGAACTGCTTTTAAGATGTTAGGCAATAAATACTTAAGCAACATGTAGCCATCCAAGTCCACAGTATGTGGTATTTGGAACATTTTAGGGCTTGGTTACATAGTACCCTACAGCGTGAATCTACAGAGCCTTGGCTCTTTGGAAGCAGAGTTGACTTTTAACTGTGCACAGTCAGCCTTAGCACGTCCCAAGAGCGACATGGCAGAAAGCTAGTAAAACACTTTAAGTTATAGAGCCTTGCCTATGCAAACACACCAGCTGCTATCAGAATGTGTCATTTTCTTCCAGTCATCAATGTGATTAAGTCTCTGTGTGCAAGGTTGGTTTTTTTCCAATACTTTGAAAAACTCTGCTGGATAAAACAACAACAAAAAAAACCCAAAACAAACAAACAAAACAACACCAAAGGACACAAGGAATTAGTTGACAAATCACCACAATCCTTCCAGTGATCTTCGTAATTTACTATGTGGTAGCACCCAAGCACCTTGCTCCAGGATCAGGCCAGACAATAGGATAAGCCACACTACACTTGGCATTGATGTTCAAATCAGCACATCTCCCCTTTCAAAAAAACCCACACTCTAAACAGTCCTAAGTTTTTCCTGGTTATATACTCAGATTTAAAAAAAAACAAAACAAAAAAAAACAAAAATACAAAACAAAACAAAAAAACACACACAACCCACACTATATATATATATATATGTAAAATTTTAAAAAATAATAGCATCAGGGGAGCAAAAAGCACTATGGTTAAAAACTCAAAATCTCTCAGAAGTACACAGGCTATAGTTCTCTCTGCAAACACACACACCTGCATTTAGTGTAAGTCAGCATAAAGATCCTCTCAGATCTCCTGTTCTGCAAGGTATCCAAGTCAGCAGCACAACATGTATTTGGCCAAGAACAATGGGAAATAGAAAGAAACGAAACTGACAGAAGGCACAGCTATAGTGCAATTCACGGGGGGGGGAGGGGGGGGAAGGAATCAAAAAAGGTGACCATGCAGCAAAACCTTTGAAAGGGCAGCCCTTCTTCCCACAGCTTCTCAAACTGAATTTGTATTCAAGCTGTATCACACTAAAGTGTAACAAGCATGCACCTGCCCTTTAAGTATTTTAACTGTATCTTAAAAAAAAAGCAGACATTGTATCCAACAAGCATTTTAGCTTCAAAAAGATAAAGCAAAATAACTAAAGCTATTATTACTGAGGATTCTTCAACAAATAAAGGTCAAAAAATTTGAAGTTGACAAATAATCATGCTGTGTCACCAAACTCAGTGACAATCAAAAGAGAACATGATTTTCTGTACTCTTTGCAATGCTAAGAAAAATCACCCAGTGAGAATCCCAATTAGTGGATGCAAGCCACTGCTCCAGTGCTCCAGCTCACACACTCTCCTCTTTTCTCCCTCAAATTTTGATTGTCATATTCCCATTTGGAAAATCAAAAAGGCATTTCTGAAACATTACCTCAAAGGTAGCTTTTCAAACACCAAAATATAATGCCAAGAGAGCTACTAGCACGAATTCTGTAAATACTAATGCCATACTCTGTATTGCTGCTGTCTTCATGCAAGAGGTAGGAAAGTGACAATACTATTTAAATACTATTTAAGTTTACCATATGTTGTAATTGTCGTACCACATGACTAAGTAGTTTATCACAAGTAAGAGGTAACTTGACGAATCAAAACTGAAAGCAACTACCTGTAAAGCTTCAGTTTTAAAACTGATTTGGAAGACAAGCTTCTCTTTCAGAAGATAAAGCAGATGAACCAGTTCATAAAATAAAAAGCTACAGGAAAGCCAGTTGAAGTTTTTCTGGTACCTGACAGGACTTCATGTCTTTCCCTTAGCACTATAGGAGACTTCACTGCTACTAGAGGATATAAACAGGATGGCAGCAGCTACCCTTTTGCAAGGTGTCTGCAAGAATAGTCTGCTGTGGGCAGATTCATTCACACATTCTTAACAGGTCTTAACAAGGCAGTCACATTGTCTAGCCTACTGAATAATTATGCCGGAGCACTTCATTTAATCAAGCAACAATGATGACAGCAGCATACCATACCAGGGAAAGTATTTTCAACATCTATTTATTACAGCTCCCTGCTGATGAACTTACCCAAAATGCTCAGCCACGTTTTAAGGTTAATGATGCTCACAATACAGAGTGCTCTTCTGTCCCAGTTCAGTTTCTAACTGCTCATGCTTCCTAGATCCCTGCTTGCTAAAATACCCTCCATTAGAATTATTTTTGCCAAGAAATGTATCACACTACAGTAATTACACTGCTAACATTAAAATAGTTGTTAGTATCAATACTACTACAAAGTAACACAGGTTTGCAATTCAGTACCAAATTTTGTTTTAGTATTATCTTCAGATTTGCATGATATACCCTGTAAATATTCACAAGTTAAGTCAACCAGTAATCAGTCCATTCCGTCAGTCAAGATGGAAAGATTTTTTTCCAAAATACACTCTGAACGTGTAGTGAAGAAAAGCATGCTTCCAAAGTGCTCATTTTATTTTACTTTTTTTCAGTCACATCCATCCCTAGACAATTTGTCTGCATGAATTAGCGTACCAGAAAGTGGTATTAGTATCCTTAAGTATCAGTCACGACCAACTTCTCCTTGGTCATAGGAGATACAAGTACAGCTTAGTCAATTCTTCCATAGCGTGACATGGGATCATCGTATCATAGTATGTGATGTTCTGCTTCCTTAAGGATACTCCCTTGTCACCTGTAGTGCTACGACTTGCAAGGATGAGAACATGCAAAGTTTACCTTGAGCATCAGCATATCATTGCAGAGTACAAAAGTCACAGAATATCTACCACTTACCTCTACAATTAGCCAAGACAAGTTACTTATTCTCACACAGCTGTGCAGCAATAGCTTAGGACAGGCTATTGACAATATATCCAACTAACAGGAGCAGGTTTCTCCATAATCCTAAAAATAATAGGACAGCTCTTTCAAAAGATTACAAGATAATTTAAGGCATACAAACCTCTCTAACATCTACAAGGTGATCTGGCTGCATAATAGGAACTCTTTTTCCAGTTGGCAATCTGTGATGTCCAACATTGAAAAAGGAAACTGCATTTTGACTGGGTCTTCTTTGTACACCAGGAGAGTTGGCACTTCCTTGGGATGCAAGGGAGAAGCTGCGAGATTTCAGAGGAGGGTTGTTCTAGTGAATAAATAAACATATTGAGAAACATTTACAATTAATTCCTTATAACCTGTGAATATTCTAATTTGAAAGATACAGCAGAACAGTTTAATTCTTAATTTTTTATAGAGCAAGGACAGGTGACAAAGCCCTAATAATGTATTAGTAGCAACCGCTAAATAAATATTTTGCACTGTCTGCTGACAGTTCCCCGTTTTATAGTCCAATTATGAGCAATCTGTGAATGAGATTGATCAATATGTATCACTTCTCTGACTTGAAAATTAGTCCTTGATCTTCAACAGTACAAGAAACTGACCCCTAACTGATCCTGCAAGGACAGAACTGACATTTAAGAGAGTGAGATTTCATTTAGAACTATTCATTAAACTTATCTCTTACAACAAAGACAGCTACAAGATGTTGATCTTATCTTAAAAGCACAGGTTTATTCAGGTATCAGAATAGGTGTTACGGTAATCACGAGGTTCTACAACATAAACTATATTCACAACCACCATAACAGAAGCAATAACCCTCCAATATAGTGTTGAGGACTTTCTTCTCAAACATGACAGTTCATCCTAAATGTATTTCTGGGCTGTTGAATGGTTTTTAAACAGGAGTAAAGGCTAAACACAAAAAAAAAAAACCCACAACAACAAAAAACCCAATAAAGTTCCCAGAATGGAAGGGCTTCAATAACACTGAAGACCTATTTCCTCTTCCATTAAACAAAAAAAGCAAAACCACTAGAAAATATTGGACTGATACTATGATCTTTCAGCTCTGCCTCCTGCTCAGACACCAGCTCATCAGTACCTGCTAAGGAAGGGCCATTCTGCTCTTCAGAGGAAAATGGAATTCACTTTATTTCATTCCTAAAGCATATTTCTATTACAAGTCAGCTACTACTCAGAAAAATGTTTCTTGATATAGGTATCAAGCCCAACCACGCTGTCTTTTGTAGCATTTGTTTAAGATAACAGGATAGTTGTATTTGCAACTACTTCTGCCACCAGCCTAAATTATTTTTGCCCATGAAAACATGTCATGCAATACCTTTCCAATAGCTTCGGTGTGATGCTGCGTACATATCTGGAGCCTGCTAACCCAGTGCTGCCGTTCTTTAGCATCAGTAGCTAGTAAAAGCAAACCAAAAGGATTATGTAAATGAAGACATTTCAAAGTATGGACAAAAAAAAGACTGCTTAATTCTTTAAAATAGTCACAAGACTAACAATGCAAATTAAGTGGTTTTTTAATATAAAACTTGTTCACCTGACCTGTAATTAACTAACATTAAATTAAGTTCAATAAATGGCATGAACTTGTTTGTTTGGGTTTTTTAACTTTGTAACACAAAAATAACTTAAACAATAACTCCCTTCACACATTTTAATCTAACAACATGACACATTATACTGGAATAAAAGTATAGTACCCTGAATTAGGAGATGACAGCAAGTCTTCAAGGGAAGTAGTACTGAAATATACTAGCACAGATTTCTATAGCCTACAAAATCAGAGAATGGGTTTCTATAACCACCACAAGAAGACTAACAAACACAACATTAGGAATAATGTAGTCTTCTGCATTCATGAACACAACACTACAGTGATTTAGAAAACTTTAAATCAGTACCATTTAAGGATATTATACATGAAGATTAAACCCCATTGTACACATATGGGGTTCATGATCTTCTGAAAGTCATCAGACCCAAAGAGTACAGAACTATCCATATAAAAGGACGGTTTCTAACTGAAGAGTGGAATGAAAGTTTCACACATAAATCTCATTGCAGCAGTCTGCCAAACAAGTTCTCTCGCTCTGGCCAAGCAGCCAAGCCCAGCAGAGCAGCCAGAGGTGAGAGCCAGGAGTGTCCTCTAGTGGAAAAATCCCCTGCCCATGAACCCATGTCCTACCTCTTAGTTTATACTGCTCCCCGCTGGCAGCATTGACTGTAAAGGTATGAGAGTCTTCATCACTGGGTGAAATTACAGCTCCAGCTAGCTGCAGGGTACCCCTGGGCTTTAGATGTCGAGACTGCTCATTCACAAAGTACTCCAGCAGGCCAGCATCATTGTTTAAAACAAAAAATCTGCAACGATAACAAAGCAAATACACTATATAGAACCAGATCAGGGTGGTTTGGGTTTTTTTGGGGGGTTGTATGTTGGGGTTTTGGGTTTGGTTTTGGTTTTTTTTTTGGAGGGGGGGGGAAGTGGGTTTGGGGTGGCACCGGTACTGGGAGAACTCAAGACTTTCATGATAAGCTGGCACAGATGGGGCTGGGACTTAAATGATATGAATTATGTCCCAAACAAGACCACACAAAAATTAAGTTATTTACAAATTTTTCTCAGAGACCAGGGACTGCACAACAGAGCAGCATGTCCACAGAAAGGCACTACTGCAATATTTTGGGAATCAAAAGAATATCCTGAAACTCTAAGGTTTAATACATGCTTAAACTACATGAATTAAGGGTAAAACAGCCCCAGATACAAAACAGTTGAGAGATAAAACTGTGAAAGAGAAGCAATTCCAGATGGAAAAAAAAAATAGGTATTAAACTCTATTGAATAGTTGAAGCATAATGATAAGTGTATTGACACAAGTCACTGCATGAGAGTGGCAGCACAGGAATTTTGCCAGTGTGGTATGCTAAAGACTTGTCTCTTCAATATTAATTTGGTTGCACTTTGCTGCTCTAGTAACAGCATCAAGCAGAAAGCCCAACCAGAGAGTTTCACCAGTCAAAAAAAACCAAGTTATTCCAGGGGAGACAGACATCCTGGGGAACTAAAAGGGAAAAGCTTGCTTGAGTTCAAATTTTCAGTAAAGAAGTCTTAATATTTGTTTTTAAAAAATGATATCATGATTTGGCATAAAGCTGAAAAATCAAAGACAATATTTTTAATGGAAAAGGAAAAAAACACAATGTTGTATGTGCTTTTTATACATATAAGCATAGTTATAAGCCACCAAATGAGTTAACTGCTTCATATTTCCTATACATTTTTTCCCTTATTTGCGTCCTAATATGACTACATCTACATATTAGCTTAATCTGTATCGAGAAAAGCATTAAGACTCTTCCATAAAGTTCGCCTATTAGAAAAAGGGAAATCCAAGTACTAAAGAAACATCTCAAACATTCATTTAGATGCTGCAGAGACCAACATTACTAAAAAGCACCCTAACAGACTTACCGATATTGCCAACCAGTGACAAGATTGGTGTATTTCATTAAGTAGCCATAAATATTTTCCATGTGATCACTATAAAAAAAAGACAAAAGCAATTGGACAAAATCAACAAATTGTAGATCTTCCCAGCTTTTTATCTTTATTCTCAGAAAAATGAATTATCACCTTCATTTTTAGAATAGCACTACCATTTTAATAAAGCTACCAACACTTACAGATTTTCCAACCCTGTTTCTAAAATGATTTCATAAGACAGTTTAACCAGACTTACTGAACTCCAAATAATTTCAAGGTATAATTAGTTTCACCAGTACTTAACTTTCATTCAGCAGACACTTCTGGACACATTAGTACTGGTACCAGGTAATTAAAGCCTTAGCATCCATGCTTCTGTTTCCTACTCCCTCGTCTAGGCAAGCTTTTATTTTTGGACTCCTGAACAAAATTAACTTTCGTGAGCTTATTAACAAAATGTTAATCATGGACACCAGCCAAAACCAGTCCCTAGGTGCTCCTGCACCCCTGTGGTTTTATTTATTCTTCATGCCCAGAACCTTTCCCAACTACACAAACAGTCATGCTCTTGAACACATTTTCTACAGAACACAACGTGCGGATGCAGGTCACATCAAGGTATTCCAAAATATAAAACAGAAGCCGAAACATCTCCTCCTCTGGCCTGGGCAGGGAAATCAGGTAGTTTCTCTCTCCTAGTCTCAACTTGCAACATCCACCAAAATCGAGATCCCATCGCAGGCATTTAGCATGGAGGCTTAATGTCACTACAGGCAAAACAGATTACCCACTTCTGAAAATGAATTGTCCCAAATAAGGCTTACAAGTCTCATGGCTACAAACAAAACATCTTAAAGCCACACTTTACATTGTACTCTATAGTCCCATAATTCTAGAAATGCTACCTCAATGCCATCACCTCTTACAGGAGTGCATAGTCCTACATAGAAGAACACTGTCCTGATAGACAATTTGGGTCCAGCACGAGCAAGAAGTTCCTATCACGCCAATGAAGAACTGAAGCAATGACCCATATTATCAGACACTACTTGCTTGTAAATCCAAACTCAGATTCAAGCCATCTTATTTAATTTTAAATTAAAATTTCCGTAGCTCATAGTATGTGTAAGATTAAATGAAAATTATTCAAGAGTCCATTGGAGCAGCAGCCCGTCTTGGTCATTAAGAGGTCAAAGTAGCCCCACAGCAGCAAAAGTAGAAAGATGGAGGGAAAAAAGGACTACTACAGCCAAGGGATCATCTTCATTTGAGCATTTTGGCTGCAAACATAGTCGGACCAGGTACTAGGATAAATTTCAAATAACAGCTAAAGCTGCTCTCTACGCCTCATTTATAGATAGCGTCAGTATCACCAAATTAATTAGATACCTGATAATTCAGTAAATATAACATGTTACACTGTTTCATCCTGAAGGAAGCTATTTAGGATGACATTAATGAAGGTAACCTCAGAGTAGATCACTGCCTTATGAATCAATACCATATCACCATCATTCAGTAATACTATTGAAAGAAGAGATACAAGAATGCACATTTTTTAAGAAAAAATGAGTTCCTGATTTTTAACGTTACATTTAAAAACAAAAATATGTGTTCTAGCTATTACTGCAGCAATCAGTATTGTGGTAAAATCCTGCAATGGAGAGCAGCCAGCACGACTATCTAGGAATTTAATTTCTAATAGCTCATTAAGTGGCACTACAGATAAAAATAAACTCAAGGAGAGCAGAGGGTATTCAGGCTATCATACATTTAAAATGTAAAAAATGCTAAAGGGGACAAAACCCAACTCATCCTCTGCAGACGCCTCTCATTTGTTATTATTGGCATACAAGAGAAGTACAGTTTAGACCTGCTCGCTGTCTTAATTTAGCTGAAAATTATGAGATTGTATGGTCATAAAAATGTATGAGTTTGGGTTTTAGTAGTCTGAAAATTGTCCCTAGTCACAGCTAATGTTTTTTCAGTTTTAGCAAATGCAAGCATCACCCTTGCTTTTCAGACAGACACTGTACAGAGCCCTGCACACTCAGGCTACTACAGCTGCTGCACTCTCCCATTAACTAACCTGCCTAAATCACGGGTATGTTTAACAGGACCCAAGGAAAATCAGAAAAGTAACTCCAGACTGCAATGAATACAGCAGGACTACACGTGTGGCCTACAGAGGTCCGATCATCTGACAAGGGTAAATTAAACAGTCTTTGATTAAAATCATTTGACAACTCTTTTTGAGCATGACAGATGATATAGCCGATTTTGTTAGTCTTCAGAAAAAAAGAAGTCACCATAGAAGGGAGTGCAGCCCTTCCAGTGAGGTCCTTCAACATGTGAGCACTTGGACCATTTTGCCTTCACCCACATGTTCCTCCCCACTTGGATTTTCACCTTGACCAAACTCAAACTTCTCCAAATGCCTCTTCTTCAATAACTCCTCTCTCTAGCCTCAGCAGTCCCAAAAGTTGACGGTTTCACTTAAAAACTTTG